>CM024766.1:29698632-30295221 GCA_014218235.1 Colocasia esculenta
CAGAAGATCTTCTCTCTTTGCGTGCATGGAAAGCCAAAAGACCGTTGAACTTCTTCAGTACCATGCAGTCTAACGTAAACCAGACCTTAGAGACAACGGACACTTCAACGTTCAAATTTCAAAAGAGTGATATATATAGAAGAATGAAGCTCCAAAAGAACTCAGAGGGGTTAAGAAGCAACGGTTAGAGAAACAAGTGATCAACACATACAACCTTCTGCAAGCTTCCCAGAGCCAAGCAAAAGTTCCCATCTGCTCTAGCTCTTGCTCTCTGTGCTAAGTGTACATCTGTGAGAGAGCCTTTAGTTCTGAGAAGAGTCCTTTGTTGTAGATCTTTTCCTTCTCAGTTCTTAGCTTCAGATCAAGCAGTGATCTACAAGCTTGATCTAGGGGCTTCATCTTTTAACACTTTTCTTGTGTTGTTCCCTTCAGTGTAGAAGGAAGACCTGGTGGGTTCCAGGGTGTTGTTCCCTTCGTGTAGAAGGAAGACCTGGTGGGTTCCAGGGTGTTGTTCCCTTCGTGTAGAAGGAAGACCTGGTGGGTTCCAGGGTGTTGTTCCCTTCGTGTGAAGGAAGACCAGCTGGGGTGCTGGGTACTGTAGTGTCCTTAAGGGGGACTGTACCCTTGTTAGTGAAATCCTGAATATTGCTCAGGGACTGGACGTAGGACTCGTAAGGAGAGGAGATCCGAACCAGGATAATTCTCTGTGTCATGTGATTACCTTTGTGTGTTTGATTTTTCCTTCACCAACACTAACAATCTACGAAGTGTGTTTTGTGTGACTATTTTTGTGAACAGGCTGAAAGTTCTTAATATTTTTAAGAATCCCATTCACCCCCCCCTCTGGGCTTGCTAGCTGGGCAACAAGTGCAAATAATATGATATGTGATAAATGAAAGTGTAAGAATAAACAATGTGAAGAATGTGTGAAAAGATATGTAAGGGAGAGTTATTATTAATGAGAGCATGATTGCATGTGAAAACCAATGTAATAATGCATATATATTCATATCATTTATGTGTTAATATCTTGATGAAAAATCATGTTTAACATCATGTTATATGGTTTATTAACTTCCATGTAATTATGTGTATGTAACCATGTAATTTGTGCAACATGAAAGATGAGCATGTAGGATTGTTAAATGGATAAGATAACATGTGAACAAATGTAAATCCATGTAATTGAGTTTATTTCATGTCAAAACAGCAAGTAAAGTGTGAGTATGAGCGTGATAATTACATGAAAGAATGTTTAGGTTCCATGCTAGATATGATATCCACTTAGTACATAGATCCATGTTTAAAATTTGTATACGTTTGCCAATTGATTGAACATGTTCTAAACCTTTCATTCATGGTATAAAATGTGAAATCATGTGTAAAGAGATTTATTTATATTAAAACATCAAATGAAATGTGTAAGTAAATGTGAATAGTGCGTGTGAAACATGAATAGATATCATGCTAGGTTGTTCTTTACTTGTGCCTAAATCTATGTTATAATTAGTAGGTGTGTACCATAATAGGGATAATGTTGAGATTTTTAAATCATATTACATGTTAGATGTAGTAAACATGTATAGGTATTTGTTTATATTAAGAAGTGATTGACACAAGTTGTGAGTTGAATCATGAATTAAATTAAGTATCATGTATAGGAAGCATACGTAGGTATATGTGTTAGTATATCCATGTGTTAATATAGGTTTGGCTTAATGGAATATCATGTTAGTATCCATGATCTAGAATGAGTACATGTTAATCTAAGCATATGTAAGTGGTATAGATATGTTGATGATTGTTTAAAGCATGTGCCATGTAATGCCTTTATTGTGAAAAGATAATACGTGTTTTCTCAATTGTGTAATAGTTAACATGTGTGTGATAT
The DNA here is from genome assembly GCA_014218235.1 of Colocasia esculenta. Lineage (NCBI taxonomy): Eukaryota > Viridiplantae > Streptophyta > Magnoliopsida > Alismatales > Araceae > Colocasia > Colocasia esculenta. Next base: position 29,700,524 of record CM024766.1, read on the forward strand.
GTGTAAAGTGAGTCTTTTGTTTGCTTGCTTGCTGAGTCTTTAGACTCATACTTACTTCGGCGTACAGGTGAGACAGGTATCCCGTGCTAGAGGAAGGCATAGCGAGGAGTATCCCCGAGCGTGAGGAGTAGTTTTGTGGAGTTGCTAGAGAGTTGTACTTTTCCCTTTCATAGCATGAATAAAGTTAATTGCATGAACAATGTAATAGACAATGTAGTTCTTTTATTTTTGTAATAATGTGGACATTGTCTTTACTTTTCTTACTATATAGACTGTGGAATGTGTGATGATGATGGAATGAGAATGAGTTATTTCTTTTAATTCTACTGTATTCATTTGCTATCCATGTACATATCAACCTATCATCTAGTGTTGGGTTATTATCCCACTATAATGACGCCCTTTGTACTGATGAGGATTGGTATAATCATACTGGTATAAAGTGGGTCGTTACACGCCCTTTCCTTCCTCTTCTTCCCCTTTCTTCTTCCTCCTCAGAGTTTTCCCCTCTCTGGTGGTTTTCTGGCGTGCTCGAGGTGCTCATAGTGGAGGTGACACCTGGTTCGTGTAGGTGGCGTGATCGTGGAGCTTGGAGCGAGGAGGAGGTGGCCATTCTGACGTGAAGACCCCAACGGGTCGACTCTACTCTTGGAGGTAGGGACCCTCGACTCCTCTCGCCCTAGCATGCTCCCTTCCCCCTTGAGCTTGTGGTTCCTCGTGGTTTGGGGTCGTAGGAGTGTGAGAATCATGCTCATGTTGAGTGAGGATTCCATCGAGCGTAGGTTCATTATAATCCATGTTTTGTGGGGTTTAAGGGTGGTTTGGATGATTTATGAGCTTTCCCATGTGTTTCCCATGCTCCCTTCCCTCTGTGGAATGCGATTGTACTAGATTTGGGGTGGTCTCTGGGAGGATCTTCCTGGAACCCCTCTTGGCTGAGAACACGATCTCTATAGAGGTCGCGATGATGTCACGACCGGCATGACCGCCGCGACATCATCGTGATGCTCTTGGGTGTCGCGACAAGGTCGCGACGGTTTGGGCCGCCGCGACAGGTCTGGGCATCGCGACAAGGTCGCGACGGCCTGATGTGTCGTGACTACAGCTGAGATAGGTAAAGTCTTGCAGAGTTCCGTTTCGGTGGAGTCTTCGCCATTTTCCACTTCTTGCTATACCCGTGGCACCAATGCTAGTTCCCTAGTACGGTCCTACACTAGTCGTTCGCCCGGTGTTCAGCACCTGAGGGCTTGTCCCGTGAGAGAGGTTGTTACCATTACCTGGGACCCCCATCCTCGTGCGCCTTAGAGGGAGCGTTCGGGGTGACGAGCGTACTCGAGTCACAGACTCTGGAGTTGAGGGGAAAACAGTGGTTAGGAGAGCAGTGTCGAGTCATTTGCAGAGCTCTCCTTGTTAGCCTAGGGCACTAAGAACAACTGGAGTTCTACCTGCTGTAGGCCAACTGGTCCTTCTTCTCACTGCCTCGCTCTTTGTGGCCCCGGAACCTCTTAGAGAGGCTAGGCATGGGACCGTAGTCCGGCCAGACTACGGAAGTTACTGTTGTGTACTTTGTGCTCCTACTTCCACTTTGACGAGAGTGGAAGTTTGGACCTGGGTCAAGGATAAGACGTCAGTGGATGCACCTGACTGGTTGACTAGTGGTAGCATTTTCCATAGCCAGTGTCTCTTGTCCAGGCGGGGTTCTCCCTGTCTGCGTAGCCAACTATGTGGTGGTCACGACGTGCATGTTCTACGGAGTTTCGGACCGTGGTGTTCTCCGTACTGTTGTTAGTTAGTAGCTTTGTTTCCGCACTTTCCTTCATAGCGTAGAAGATATAACTGTTGTCATTTAATTAAGTACATAGTTTTGACTACATGTTAGAGCCATTAGGAGATTGGTAGTCCCTACTGAGATTATGTTGTGAAGCTCATCCTTTTCTTTTCTAGGTGAAACTTCTCAGCAGTGGCAGGGCACGCGCCGGGCGGAGGAGATGGGGCGGTAGTCGTGGTCCCCGTAGCTAGCAGTGGTTTCCCCCTCTCAGTGTACGTCACCCTCGGGGCATGCCCCTAAGGGACTTGTTCTTCCCCTGTCTTTACTTGTACTAGTTGTGTGTGTTAGGACTGTACCTAGAGCGATACGCAGAGGCCTCACTTTCCTTTCTGCTTCTGTGTGTGTGCTCCTAGTTAGCAGTTGATGTTTATTTTATTTACATATTCTGTTAGAATTGTGTTTATAGCCCTTCCGGATCTCCGGATCCGTGGGCGGCGACCGTGAAAATCGGGTTCTCGGCTTGGGCCGAGGGTCGGGTTCTCGGGGTCGTTACACTTTGTGTAGAGGTGGACCTGCATACATTAAATGCAAGATAGATGTTAGACTTGTGAAGTCCTTTGTCAGATGGCTCATACCACTTTTTGTTTTCTGTCTGTATGTCCTACAGATAGTCAGAAATGGAATGGAGATGCTTTTCCTATGTTGTAGGAGGAGAGAGATCCTATCAGACAAGCAAAAAGATCTTCAGTCAGAGAAATGATAAGTTAATCACATGAAATACATTTTAACTTTCATTGGGTGCCAAAGATAATTTGAAACATTTGAAATATAACGGAAATCGATGTCTAAGTATAATAGAGTTGATGTGAAAGACAATCGATGTTCCAATGTAATCGTTGTTTCAATGTCATGCATGTATGAAGTCGATGTTTGAACATAATCGATGTTGAAGTGAAATGTAATCGATGTTTCAATGGAGTCGATGTTCTAGAGAAATCGATGTTCAACAGGAGTCGATGTTTAAGTGAAATCGATGTTGAACAGAGTTGATGTTTAAACTTAAATCGTTGTTTGAATGATATTCTAATGAAATCGGTGTTCAACATAGTCGATGATTAAATGAAATAGATGTTGAACAGAGTCGATGTTTAAACTGAAATCGTTGTTTGAATGAAATCGATGTTCTAATGAAATCGGTGTTCAACAGAGTCGATGTAGAATTGAAATCAATGTTCTAATATGAAGTCGATGTATAACTGAAATCGATGTTCTAATATGAAGTCGATGTATTTGTATGGAAATCGTTGTGGCACTTAGTCAGTAATCGATGTGTATTGAACAACCATCGATTTGGCTTTTCAGTGCAAGTCAAGAAGCGATGGTGCCATAGATTTATATTTATTTGGAAAACATGATATTAAATATATTTATAATATTTAATTAATCATGAGTTTTGTTATCACCAAAATATAAGAGTGGTTCAACAGTCGCGACCTGAACAACCATCGCGTCGGCCAATTTTGTCGCGACTTGAACGCCACGCCAGCCGACGTCGCGACCTTACTGTTACAACCAGACCCTAATTTACATGCAAACCCTTGCTAATCATGCCATTTAATTACTGTTTAACCCTTAGATTGTACTTTTATGAACAGTAACGACCTATTTAATGATAATGGGTAATATTATCATGATTTCTCATTAAATAAAAGCTATTCGCACAACTATCTCTTGCTATCATGATTATCTTACACATGCACACACTATACATGAATGTTTGCCATGAAACTTTACCAAATTACTCAATAATATATCTGGTAATTAAGTGTAATTATTCATATAAATTCCCTATTTATTTTAATGGACTTGTCTTTGTTTTATTCGTGTGATTTATCATCGCTATCGCATCCCTCTGCCTTCGAGCACTCAAGGCATGACAGACAATTGTTTTATACACACTTCTATCTTGGCTTGGACGACCTCTCCATTGGGAATACTTCTGACAGGACCAGAAACTCCTTGTCAAGGCTTCCGTAAGTCTCCTTGGCTTTGGCGGACGTCCATTGCCGACGAGCGGGTTGTACCATTAATACCTATTATACCCTTAGGGATCAGCATGATCCAACGGCCTTAGTTTGTTCTCTCTTACCTTGAGATCACGCCGGACTTCTGGCCTGTGTTCATAGCACGGCTATTGGGCGGTTGCGACTTCTACCAGACTGCCAGCGCACGACTGTGCTGTGCAATAGTTATTATCGCTTGTTTATCATTGTTTTACGAATACGACCCTGGTTCTCATCTACACTCTTGTCCTCTCATCTATTTACGTTCTCTATAGACTCTCATATATTTGTCAATTACTCTTATCGATTTCTTGGTACTCTATTTGGCCATCCATTTGATTGTCTAAGATAAAAACATGACTATGCCAGGCAACATTATAAAGGGCCCGATCAGGTCCTGGGGGGTGTGCCTGAAAGGCTATAACTCACGGGGGTTTAATGATCAGGGTGTTCGGAATGCATCCAACGAATGACTCTGAAGATTTAATCTAAGACAATCATTCATGATATATTTTACTTGAACTCGTGATTGAAAGAATATTGACCAACACATGCTATCGTGACTAGTGCACTGTTGTGCAACTTTACTTGCTATCTCGTTATATGGCCAATCCGTTATCATGCTTGTTGTGCTATACTCTCGTGAAATGTGCTATTATTTCTCGTTATCATGTGACATTACTCGCTAGACTATACTTGATCATTCTTTCTAGTTACCCTGCGTGATAAGACAGTAATCACTTAAAGCATGCCTATTTATACTAGATATTAAGTCCTACTGAGCGTTATCGCTCACCTTGTGCTATTTATTTCATGTGTTTTCAGGTGAGTCTGATGGGGACTACCACATGAATGAGGAAGGGAATGAGCAGGACCAGGAGTGACCACACTTTCACAACAACCCATGCTTTAGTAGTTAGTTAGTTGATGATTAGTGAGTTATAATAGTTTGGTTTTGATTAAAGTACTCTAGGCCCTAGTTATGGCTCTGAAGTAGTGATGTAATAGTTGGTTTGGGGTATTATTAATGAAGTTGGATTTCATTTGGCTTCATTCCAATTTGTGCAAATGGTTGGATGTCTATTTCTCGCTCTATACTATTTATATAACTGTATCACCGCTCCAATATTCCGTGTTAGGGCGTTACAGTTTTGTGGTATCAGAGCCTAGGTTATTCTTAAGTGTAGGATGATCTAGGTTTGACTTGCCTCGGCTAAGAGTCTAATTCCATACCTATGTGAGAGATGGTTAGAACTATGGGTAATAAGTTAAAATAAACTCACACACGCACGAACATAGTGCAACTCTAAAATCTTACATTAAATTTTCTCTTGAAGGAACTTAAACTATAGCAATGGCAGCGGAGCGTGTACAACTCCGAGACAAGCAGCAAACTATTCAGGAGCTCACTCGAGCACTACTTCAAGCTGCTGGAGGTGGTGGCAACCGTGGAGCTGGGGATTTGCATAGGAATTTTCGAAACATGAACCCACCTCATTTCAGCGGGACAACTGACTCCGATGAGGCAGAAAACTGGATGAAGGAGATAGAACGCATTTTTCACGTTATGCAATGTGCAGATGGTGATAAGTTGCTATTGGCTACATTCCAACTCGAAAGGGATGCCCGTGCGTGGTGGGAGTTCGTTGAGGCCACATAGGCAGATGCACAGTTCACATGGGATAAGTTTAAGGAGTATTTCAACTCCAAATATTTTTCTGAAAGAGTCCAGGAGAGGAAAGCCTCCGAATTTGTTGCACTAAAGCAAAGGAACCTCTCAGTTGCTGAGTATAAAGCTCAATTCTCACGGTTGGCACGATATGCCAGTCACCTTGTCGGCACCAAAAAAATGAAGGCGAGACGGTTTCTCAATGGGCTCAAGCCCTCTTATATCACTCAACTTGCACCCCTGGACATTTAGACGTATGCTGATGTAGTCAAGAAGGCCCAGTTGCTAGAGGATACGACTGATCTTATGGATTGCATCAAGGGCAGGATTGTCAAGAAGGAACAAGCATCAGGCTCCTCAAGCAAGCCCACCAATGGCAAGAAGCAGCCTTTCAATAGCACTGGAGGGCCGAATCAGGAAAGGAAGCCCAAGATCGCTACCCCCTCAAACACCAACAAGACCAACTGCGAGCATTGTGACAAACCTGGTCACACTGCCAATGAATGCTGAGGGAAAGCGTGCGTATGCCTACACTGCGAAAATCACAATCATCGCATTTCCGAGTGCCAGTACTGAAGGAGAAGCAAAAGGAGAAGCACCTGAATGGGCAAAAGAAGCCTGGCTGACTGCAAGCCCTACGGGAAGTGGAGACCACCGAGGAGGGTGCAGTCGTGGAATGTACTTTACCAGTCTTTTCCCAATCAACATTTGTTTTGTTTGATACTGGCGCTACACATTCGTTCATATCACAAGCATTTGCTGATACCTTAAATGTTAAACCTGCATCCATGGGTTTTGAATTGCTTGTCACAACACCACTGGGGGAGAAAGACCAACTAAACAAATATTTTCCATTAGCGATGTAAAGATTGGTGAACTCAATCTAAGAGCCGATCTGATCTGTATGCCCATGGAAGGCTATGATGTTATATTGGGAGCCGATTGGCTATCCACTTATGGGGCCATTGTTGATTGTATAAGAGGGAAAATTTTCTTTAGTGAATTCCCTAAGTTGACTTTTACGGGACATAGACACAAGAGGCACTTGTCTCTTATCTCTGCTATTCGGGTATAGAGCATGATAAGAAAGGGATGTGTGGCATTCCTTGCTGCTATAGTAGTTGAAAAGAAAGCATCCAAGATATCAGACATACACATAGTGCAAGAATACTCTGACGTTTTCTCCGATGAGCTGCCAGAAATACCACCTGAATGAGATGTAAATTTCTCAATCGATCTAACTCTTGGAGTGGCACCGGTGTCACGTCAACCCTACAGAATGTCTCCTGCTGAATTGAAGGAGTTGAAGGAGCAATTAATGGAGTTACTGGAAAAAGATTTTATTAGACCAAGTACTTCTCCTTGGGGAGCACCCGCATTGTTTTTTAAGAAGAAGGACGGATCTATGAGATTGTGCATTGACTACATGCAGTTGAATCAACTGACTATCAAGAACAAATACCCTCTACCTCGTGTCGATGAATTATTTGATCAAATATCAAGAGCCAAATATTTTTATAAGATTGACCTTAGATCGGGATATCATCAGATGAGAATTAAAGATGTGGATATTTACAAGTCAGCTTTCAGGAGCAGGTATGAACATTATAAATTTGTAGTTATGCCTTTTGGACTAACCAATGCTCCTGCAGCCTTCATGCAATTAATGAATAGCATCTATCGGCCATACCTCGAAAAATTCATCGTGGTGTTTATTGATGATATTCTCATATACTCCAAGACTAAGGAAGAGCATGAGGAGCATATGAGGATCGCTCTACAGATCTTGCGTGACAACAAGCTCTATGCAAAGTTGAGAAAATGTGAGTTCTGGCTCGAGGAAGTCTCATTCCTAGGCCACGTCATATCCAAGGATGGTATCACTGTTGATCCTTCCAAAGTAGAAGCAGTACTTAACTAGGAGAGACCAACGAATGTCACTGAGATAAGAAGCTTTCTTGGACTAGCTGGCTATTACAGGCAGTTCATAAAAGACTTCTCCAAGATAGCTGTACCTCTTACTCGCCTTATGCGAAAAGAGAATCCATATGTCTAGAGAAAGGAGTGTGAAAAGAGCTTTCAGACATTGAAGAAGTGCTTGACATCTGCACCTGTCCTCGCATTACCAGTCGAGGGCGAAGGATTCTCAGTCTACACTGATGCATCTGGAATCGGTCTAGGTTGCGTGTTAATGCAGAATGAAAAAGTGATAGCTAACTCATTTAGACAGTTGAAGCCTCATGAAGTCAATTATCCTGTCCATGACTTAGAACTAGCTACAGTAGTGTTTGCACTTAATATCTAGAGGCATTACCTTTATGGAGAGCAATTCATTGTCTACTCCGATCACAAGAGTTTAAAGTACTTATTTTCCAAGAAGGAGCTCAATATGCGACAAAGGAGATCACTGGAATATCTGAAGGATTTTGATTTCAATATCCAATACCACCCTGGCAAAGGTAACGCCGTAGCAGATGCACTCAGTAGGAAGCCTGTAGCATCCTTGTCTTGTTTAGTCATGGGTGATATGTAATTATTAGAGCAATTCGCCAGTCTAGATCTAAACATTGAGCAGAGAAGTGATCAGGTGCTAGTGGCCAACCTTTGAGCACAACCTGACATCTTTGACGAGATAAGGGAACAACAAGCCAATGACCCATTTTTGGTCCGAGTTAAGGAAACCATAACAGACAGACCAGACTTCTCCATCATAGAGGATGAGAGATTATTATTTCAGGGCAGAACATGTGTGCTTGACAATGAGGCGCTGAAAAGGAAACTGGTGGATGAAGCTCACAAGACAAAGTACACAATTCATCCTGGTGCAACCAAGATGTACCAAGACATGAAAATGTCATTTTGGTGGCCCAACATGAAGCATGAGGTGGCTGAGCACGCCGCACACTGCCTCACATGTCAGCAAGTTAAAGCAGAACACCGACGTCCTGCGGGTGTACTCAAACCCTTGGACATACCAGAGTGGAAGTGGGAGAGCATTGGCATAGACTTCATCATGGGTTTACCCCGAACTCGTGGTGGACTCGATGCCATTTGGGTCATAGTAGATAGATTGACAAAATCCGCACACTTCTTAGCAATCAAAAGTACCTGGAGTGTGGATGTGCTAGCTGCTCTATATGTAAAAGAGATTGTGAGACTGCATGGAGTTTCTGTATCCATAGTCTCAGATCGTAACCCTAGATTCACTTCTAGATTCTGGAAGGGACTTCAGATTGCACTAGGCACTAAACTAAACTTTAGCACTGCTTTCCACCCACAGATGGATGGACAAACAGAAAGAACAAATCAGATTGTGGAAGACATGCTGTGAGTATGTGCTATAGATTTTGAAGGGTACTGGAATGAACAACTGTCATTAATGGAATTTGCATACAATAACAGCTACCAGGCCAGCATTAAGATGGCACCATTTGAAGCACTATACGGTAGAAGCTGTAGATCGCCTGTCTGCTGGAATGAAGTGGGTGAACAACAATGGTTGGGACCAAACATGGTATAGAACACTAGCAGGGATATACAGATCATCAGAGACATGATTAAGATAGCTCAGTCTAGGCAAAAGAGCTATGCAGACAAAAGAAGATGGGATCTAGAATTTCAAATTAGAGATCATGTATTTCTCAAAGTATCCCTAACCAGAGGATTCCAAAGATTCAGAATGAAAGGAAAATTGAGACCAAGATTCATAGGTCCTTTTGAAGTACTAGAAAGAGTTGGCAAAGTGGCGTATCGACTAGCCCTACCTCCACAATTCTCAACCGTACACAATGTCTTCCATGTATCTATGCTGAGAAAGTATGTGTACGACCCATCACATGTAATAAGCTATGATGATATCGTCCTGCACAAAGATATGACCTAGAAGAGAAGCCTGTCAGAATACTAGACAAGAAGATCCAACAACTTCGGAACCGATCTATTCCCGTGGTGAAAATACTATGGAACAATCATGGAGTCGAAGAGGCCACTTGGGAACTCGAAGCGACAATGAGACAAAACTACCCGGATCTATTCAGTAAGTCATTCTTCCTCTTAAGATCATGTGAATTTGGGGACCAAATTCTTTTTAAGAGGGGGAGGATGTAGCAACTTGGAAATTTTAAATGTGATAAATAAATTAAATTGAAAATAAAATGTGATTAGATTAAAACCCATTAAGCCAAATTAGGAAATGGGTTATACAATGGTCAAAATATGAATGAATGGGCCCAAATGTGAAAAGCCCAAGTTGGATGGGAGATATTTAGGCCTAATTTCAGAGCTAATTATTTAATAAATTAAAAGGGGCAAGATAATGACTAAAATGACTTATAATTATCTCTAAAAGAGTCCTAGACCTACCCAAAACCTTTGCCCACGAAATTAGACTTCTCCCCAATCCTATTAGGTGGATAAATGCTAGAAAAAAGGAGATAAATGTGGAAATTCGGAGTTGGAGAAGAAGAAGGAGTTTTAAGGAAATAAGGACTCTTTAAACAAACAAATACCCATCATTTCTTACCAACCCAACCCTAGGCACTTCTCTAGAACTTGGAGGATGAGGAGAAGAAGGTTTGGACGAGGAGAGCAAGGAGAAGGAGGCTTGGATCAAAGGGGATTTCGTTGCTTCAACCTTTCAGCCGTAGGATTTTCACAGCGTGAAAGGGTAGGCAATCTCTCAAGAAAAAAAAAAATTAAATTCGTCCCTAGGTAGACCATGATCCCAAATTCTATCGTGCCATGGATGAGTATTTCATGTTCGAAGTTCTGTCATGAACATGTATCCGACTTGACTTGTTTGCCCAAATCCCATGTCCATGCTTAATTTCGGATCATGAAACTTTTAGTGTACATACTATTCAATGTCTGGAATCCATTGATACTATTTTCCCCAATTTCTATCATGTACCCTACTCGAATTAAATCGGATTCCATCACTGTGTATGTTTTTATGTCACCAAAATGTAACCTAATCAAAGCATGTCCATCCCATGCCTATTTTCTAATTACTTATTTCTGTTGATACATCTGCATGTCTACTTTTGTTTAAAACTAGTTTTGTGATTTTTGGATATGTATACGATTTTATATCTATTTTTAAAGTGTACTGTGTCAAGCCCTTGGTTGCATGGACCGCAACCCAAGGAGACCTGACCCACTGTCAGAGCTCGGGCCGAGGTCCTAAGAATGCGATGACCTAATAGGTCACGTTCTCAACCAGGACGTGACAAGGACCCACGTCGCGTTCTTAACGCAACAGGATTCCGCGTCGCGATCTCCTCGTTTGGTCAGCCCGACCTGAACGCGTCGCCTCGACCTGTCGCGACAAGCACCTCGTCGTCACGTCGGCGTCTCAGCTGGAACCATAACGCGTCGGCTTGACACGTTGTGACTTGAACGTGGCGCCAGTCGATGTCGCGACCTAAACAACCATCGTGTCGGCCAATTCTGTCGCGACTTGAACGCGACGCCAGCCGACGTCGCGACCTTACTGTTGCAACCAGAACTAATCTACATGCAAACCCTTGCTAATCATGCCATTTAATCACTGTTTAACCCTTAAATTGTACTGTTATGAATAGTAACAACCTGTTTAATGATAATGGGTAATATTATCATGATTTCTCATTAAATAAAAGCCATTCGCACAACTATCTCTTGCTATCATTATTATCTTACACATGCACACACTATACATGAATGTTTGCCATGAAACTTTACCAAATTACTCAATAATATATCTGGTAATTAAGTGCAATTATTCATATAAATTCCCTATTTATTTTAATGAACTTGTCTTCATTTTATTCGCGTGATTTATCATCGCTATCGTGTCCCTCTGCCTTTGAGGACTCAAGGCATGATGGACAATTGTTTTATGCACACTTCTATCTTGGCTTGAATGACCTATCCATTGGGAATACTCCTGACAAGACTAGGAACTCCTTGTCAAGGCCTCTGTAAGTCTCCTTGGCTTTGGCGGACGTCCATTGCCGACGAGCGGGTTGTACCATTAATACCTATTATACCCTTAGGGATCAGCATGATCCAACGACCTTAGTTTGTTCTCTCTTACCTTGAGATCACGCCGGACTTCTGGCATGTGTTCATAGCACCGCTATTGGGTGGTTGTGACTTCTACCAGACTGTCAGCACAAACTGTGTTGTGCAACTGTTATTATCGCTTGTTTATCATTGTTTTACGAATACGACCCTGGTTCTCATCTATACTCTTGTCCTCTCATTTGTTCACGTTCTCTCTAGACTCTCATCTTTTTGTCAATTACTCTTATCTATTTCTTGGTACTCTATTTGGCCATCCATTTAATTGTATAAGATAAAAACATGACTATGCCAGGTAACATTATAAAGGGCCCGATCTGGTCCTGGGGGGTGCACCCGAAAGGCTATAACTCGCGGGGGTTTAATGATCAGGGTGTTCGGCATGCATCCAACACATGACTCTCAAGATTTAATCTAAGACAATCATTCATGATATATTTTACTTGAACTCGTGGTTGAAAGAATATCGACTAACATATGCTATCGTGACTAGTGCACTGTTATGCAACTTTACTTGCTATCTCGTTATATGACCAACCCGTTATCATGCTTGTTGTGCTATACTCTCGTGAAATGTGCTATAGTTTCTCGTTATCATGCGACATTACTCTCTGGACTATACTTGATCGTTCTTTCTAGTTACCCTGCTTGATAAGACATTAATCACTTAAAATATGCCTGTTTATACGAGATATTAAGTCCTACTGAGCGTTATCGCTCACCCTACACTATTTATTTCATGTGTTTTTAGGTGAGTCTGATGGAGACTACCACACGAACGTGGAAGGGAATGAGCAGGACCAGGAGTGACCCCACTTTTACGACAACCCATGCTTTAGTAGTTAGTTAGTTGATGATTAGTCAGTTGTAATAGTTTGGTTTTGAATAAAGTACTCTGGGCCTTAGTTATGGCTCTGAATTAGTGATGTAATAGTTGGTTTGATGTATTATTAATAAAGTTGGATTTCATTTGGCGTTATTCCAATTTGTGCAAATGGTTGGATGTCTATTTCTCACTCTATACTATTTATATAACTATATCACCACTCCGATATTCCGTGTCGGGGCGTTACAGTCTGACCAATGTCAACGTAAAAGACATGCTTGTCGTCCTCTGAAGGAGACATGCAATGACTATCCCTTCAATGGATATATTCAAATGGACTGGAGCAACGACTACAAAGATGAAGCCTATAAAAGGAAAACATTCCTGAAGAATAGATGATACATGAGTGTGGGAGATAACCAGCCAGAGACAAGAAAGCAAGAGAGATACAAGCACATACACGAGAAAAGGTGAAAGAGTGCAAGTGTGCTATGCCAAGCTTCCTCTCTATAGATTCTAGCTAGGCTACTGCGTTGAAGTCTTGCCTGTGTATGCATTGGTGCAACTGTCGAAATCTTGCCTTGTAAAGGTTCTCTCCTCAGACTCAGGAAATCTCTCTTCAGACTAGAATCCATCTGTTGTATACTTCTAAGTCTGGAGTCACTCTGTGTCTAGTACTCCACACAAAAAGCTTACCACAACTAAGTGTACCCCTTGAGAAGGGAAGACTTGCTGAGTAGGGGTGTTTTTCCTCTCTAGAAGAGGGAAGGGAAAAGTAATCTTAGAAGTTGGTTCCCTTTTTAAGAGTGAAGGCTAGTTGCAGCTAGCAGGTTGTCTTTCCCCTTGTGTAGAAGGGAAGACCGGTGAAAATCGGGGTGTTATATCTTTGGAAAGGATAGTAAAATCCTAAGCCATTGGTTTAGGGACTGGACGCATAATTTCCATTGGAAGGAAGGTCCGAACCAGGAAAAAATTTCTTTGTCTTTTATGGTTTGACTAACTGTAATACCCCAAGGTATAAAACAATAAATATGCAAGAAACGGTTGAGAAAACATAATGCAGTTTGTGGACAAAAGGAGAGATCAAACAATTTCAGATCTATCTAGGCCTTAACTAAAAATACGCTAAAAGATACTGTTATTGGTAAAGGATATTACTAATGATAAATAATAATGATATTGTTAAAAGATACTACTAAAGGTAAACAGTAAGAGTAAGGGATATTACTAAAGGTAAGTATATTAGTAAAGAAAGAGGATAAGGATATACCCCTGTTCACACTGAGCCCAGAATTAAATAAGAGGAAAAAGTATAAATACAAATAGGAAGGACATATCTACAATTATAAAAATATGGGGCATTCATGGTATTGTTAATTTTTCTAGGGATCCCAATGAAATTTTTATGAACCCCCCAGAGACAATCGGTTTCCCAATCAGAGGTCATTCAGGGCTTGAAAGGTCGATCGGGGGGGGGGGGGGGTAGAAATGGATCTATGTCCAATTTCTAAAACTTGAGGGTTAAAATGTAATTGATAAAATACATGAGGGGTTAAGTGAAATCATGTAGGAATCTCCAAGAAGATTCTGGAAGCCCCTGGAAGACCTTGGAAAGGGACACTTGTCCCACATCAGGGTCACCAAGGGTATGAGTGGCCAAGATGTTGCCACCCCTAGGGGACACTTGTCACCCTCATAGCCACTCCTAGGGGCACCCTCTCTCTCTCCTCTCCCCTATAAATACCCCCCTCCTCCTCCCATTCCATCCATCCAAGGAAAGAGGGGGAGGTTATGCTAGAACTCTGAGAGAGAGCGTAAAGAGAGAGGAGATAGAGTGCCTATCCAAGAGTGTTCAGCCCGTAGTTAGGTTTCTATTGGTCCATTTTCATAGGGAGATGCTGTCAATTTGTCCATCTGCCTCTTCTTCGTGCCATCTCGAAGTTCTAACAGTTTGTCGTTCCAATCTTCGTATCATCTCGGAACTCTATCGGATTGTCGTGTCGGTCTCTGTACTAACCTAAAACTCTATTGGAATTTAGTATGGACCTTCACTCTATCCCGGAGCTCTGCCAGATGGCTTACTCAAGATCCTTCCCATCTTCGAATGCTGCTGAATCAGTTTCTTGGAACACCTCTCTATGCCGAAATGCTGCCGATTTGATGTCTTGGAATTTCTCTTTATGCTGGAATGTTGCGGGATTGTTCAATAAGGATCCTACCCCATGCTAGAATGCTGTCGAATTATTCATTGAGGATTCTTCCTCATGTCGGAATGTTGCCAGCTTGTTTAGTGAGGATCTTTCCCATGCCAAAATGCTGTCGAATTGTTCAGTGTGGATCCTTTCCTATGTCGACATGCTGCCGGTTTGATCCCACGGAATCCCTCTCTATGTCGATATACTATTTGGAATCTCTCTCTATCCCGGGATTCTGCCGGATTGTCAAGTTGATACCCTCTTATATGCCGGGACTCTGCCGGAGTGAAGTCTACTTTCTTTGTCATTGAAGCTTCTGTAGCCTTCAAATCTTCAGGTAGGTTCCTTCTAATTCTTTCTAAGTCATCAGTTAGTAGTTAATAATGTTAAGGACCTTAGTTTTGATATAATCTTTGTGTAACTCCTTTTGTGTTCCTTGCCGTGACCCAGTGTTCTTCATTAGTGATAACTGTTTACTAGATTTTTGTTAATTTCTTAATCGATACTCTTGATGTTTTTAGTGAATATAAGATTAAATGTGAATAACCTTAGTTAGTACAACATTGAGTGAATTCCTAATGAAGTGTTCTTGAGATTCATGATCAGCATCTTTCGTGGCTTCCATTCTGACCGTAGTCCCATAATGATTTGGGTTGTTGATTCGATGATTTGTTATTGGCACCTTGATCCTCCTTATCATAATTAATTCTTAAACAAGTTCCTACTATATGTCTGGAAGTCACAATCATGTGTTTAATAGAGCACTGGTTTAGAGTATCCTTGGATTTTCCATCATCGTGTTAACCGTATCTCCAGCTTACATGTCTTTAATACAATCTCAACTTGAGCACCTTTTCTGATCTAATTACTGTTGTATACTTATTTCCTTGAGATCCTTGTCTATGCTCTGAACCAACCCTTGTATTTCTTGTCCAATAAGTGAACATGTGAATTGTTAGCAAGTCCTTATATGGGGTTGCGAACCCTAAGCTGATCTTTATGCCATGTAGGGGGCTTGGTCTAGACCTGGAAGATCTAAAGACTCTTAGTTCCCAGTGGTACCATATGGAGGGTGATGGCCAATAAGTTGGGGCTTGACCTAGTCCTGGGAAGATCCTAAACGTCTTAGTTCCCAGTGGTACTATATGGAGAGTGATGACTGATGCGGCATAAACCACGTGTTCTCGATTAACTTGCTTGATAGTTCATTGTCTCATGATCAATTGCGTGAAATAGTTCATAGTGAATCCAAGTGCATGATAATCATGAAGAGTTCAGTGGCCAGTTCTTGAGTGATCTAGCATCCTTGTACAACTTTGTTAAGTGAAATCTAGTGTTCACCACTTCAGTGATCGAATAGTGTTATTGATTGAACTCGTGCTTGCCTTTCGTGAAATCTAGTGGACACCACTTCAATGATCATGCACTACTATTGATCAAGCTCTCATGTCTCACAATTGTTAATCTTTCCATGTTTGTTAATTAATATCTCGTGTTTGCTTACTCGATAAATCCATTCATTCTCGTGACTTACGTGCGTGCTATTCATGAAAAGTGATAAGAGAAAAAACACTTGAGTTATCTAGTTCCACCCTAGTTATTTGTGATATCATGACAGTCTCAATGATATGTGCATGCAACTTCTTTATGATGATTAGTTACCATCTTCTGGTTAATTTGCTCTACTAGTTATTTCTATAATATTTAGTGTATCTATTTATTGAGATCCTAGTGTATTCTTTCCAGTTATCTTTCCATTTATATAGTGAACTCTTCTTCTGCTCTCGTTACCCCTAGATTCCTTTAACTTTATTAACTGCTAGTTGTGATTTGGAATTGATTAGGGGCAATCTATTGGGCATTTTTATGCTCATTATATTTTTTAAACATTTTTTAGGAAATTTTAAAGTGTAAGATAAAGTGGTCAAGAAGTGTGCTGAGTGACTAAACCCCAAGTGACACAAGTGACTTTCTCTTTTACCTTCTTATCTGTTACGCCTCGGCTTCTTCCACTGCATAATGTCGGGATGTGACACTAACATAACTAACGTGCGTTAGTAAGCTCTTGTTAAATAAGCTTCCACGATGAAAAAAATACCTATTCACCCCCCTCTAGGTGAAAAGCTCTATCCCCATCAATCCAAGAACAAGGTCTTGGACATAAACTTCCTAAAAAACCAAATTAAGTATCCAAGTGAATACCCATTACTAAAATTTGTAAAATAAACAAAAAATGATGTGACTCAAAAGAAGAAGGCTCCTGAATAACATGTGTTAAAATATTGCAAGAATATTCAAGCCTCAAAAATAAAATATAGTCGCTGCTTTTCTTATTGTAATAAGTTAGACCACACAATAAACTCCTGCACCACTAGGCATTTAACATGGATTCCTAAAGGTTATTTATATACATATAACCATCAAGGGCCCAAAAGAATTTGGGTACCAATTTATGAGTGATTTACTTGTAGGGCAGCCTTAGAGCATCATGGATAAAGGATGCTTAAGGCATTTGGTGATTGTCGGCTCTTCACTGCACTTAAATCTGAGGTGGGAGTAGTCACATATAATTCTTAATTTCTGTTTACAAGTGCTACTAATAAGTCTCTTGCAATATTTTTTTTTAAGACCAATGCAGGAAATTTCTTGAAGACATGACAAACAACAAGAAGTTGATATGATAAGAAAAAAACAAGATCTAGCATAAACAAATGGTAATCCAACAAGAAGATGTTGACAAATAGAAGACATAGGTTGACAAATGAAGCCATGCTCCATGAAGAAGCTTTCTGGAAAATGTTTTTGGAATAGTTTAGGTTGACAAACCTAAGTTTAGTTGTAAATAGATGATGTGCAGGTTGACACATGAAAGAAAGAAGTTGGGAAACAAAGGAAGGAAGTTGACTTTTTGACTTACATGTTGACAAAAGGTGTCAAATCAGTCGACTGACAAGGAAAATATGTGAAAATCCGTCAAGCATAAATTCAAGGGGAGACATATATTGAGGGGGAGCATCACATTTAGGGGGATCTAGTCAAATCCAAGCTTCAAAAGGGGAGATAATACCTCCTCATTATATTCACTGTTGAACCATTCCCTCCTCACAAAGAAATGGTAAGATGTTCCTGCAACTGAAGAAGGGGAGAATGTCAAAATGGTAAGATAAAATGGAAAGAAATTTATTTTTTGGTTATTGACAAAAAATAGGAAGAATATTTTATCTCTGAATTTTCTATTTATTACTTGTATTGAATATTTTAATTTCAAAAAATTCACATGAGTTTTGTCCCCACAAAAAGGAGATTATTGAACTATTCTTATATTTTATCCATTTGTTTTGGTGACAACAAAAACTCATGTTTATCATAAACCTCATAAATATATTTAATAATATTTTTTCTCTTATAATTATCATGAAAATATCTATTGTAATAAAAATTTGATCTTCAACTGGTCACAAGTTGAAGTTAGACTTTGATTGGTGAAGGTTTCTGGTCACAAGTCAAAGTTAGACTTCGACTAATGAAGGTTTTTGATCACAAGTCGACTGGTGAAGGATTGGTAATACGTGCCATGTTAAGTGGATGCATATCCTATTCCGATTGATGTGTTCTGATTACTGAAGAAAGCACCTAACGATTGGTGACCAAATTTCATACCAATTACTGTTTTCTTCCGATTGGTGACCAAGTATTGTTCCGATTGATGTTTAGATGTACCGATTAGTGAACAAAAGATCCATTTTCTTTCGATTGGTGAACAATTAACTTAAAATATTTCGATTGGTGAACAAATATATCGATTTGTGTTATTTTCCTTCCGATTACTGAACACCTGCCTTATTTGCATTCCGATTAATGTTAAAATACATCAATTGTTGTTATAAGTGTTCAATACTTATATTGTACATTGATTATTGATGACTTACTCTTGATGAACAAATGTCTTTTGTGCCCAATGAAAATTCAAATATTCTTTTAATCATTAAGATATTTAGGTAGGTAAGAAAATGTGTCAATAGAAAATATGGACTCAAAAGACTCCTTCTATCCTACAAGAAAGAAGGACACCTACCTACTATAGTATGTTGTCAGCAAGAAATATGGACTAAAGGGAAAAGAGGTATGGTTCATCTGACATGCTATGCATCTCTCTCTTACTATCCTCTTCTTGCATTTAGTGCTTGCAGACATTTACTACCTACGACCTTGAAAACAAGCACAAACTTATGAAGACTCTCTTCTGCTCTAAAGGAACCGTTAGACACAAAAAAGAGAGCAGAAGCAAAAGCAAAATCAAAAGCAGCAATAGAAGAAGAAGAAGAAGAAGAAGAAGAAGAAGAAGAAGAAGAAGAAGAAGAAGAAGAAGAAGAAGAAGCATCGCATCCAAGGGACTCCAACGGCTATCTGTCAACGGTCCTCTTCTTCAGCTACTCTATAAAGAGTCGAAAGTTTTGAAGAGAAGTAGATAACATACATACGATAAAGCATCAAGCATTTTGTTCAAGTGTTTTGCATTCAAGTCTTCATTCCTTCTTCCTTCTCTCTGCGCAATATTGTAAATATGGGGGAGAGATTACGAGTGGAGAGTTTGAGTTTCCTCTTGTTTATTTTCTGTAAGCTTTCAGCCTGTTCTTTCTTTTCTTATGAAAGACCATAGTGTCCAACTGTGGGATTGTACACAATATTCCTCTTCTTATGTGCAAAGAGGAACTAGGGAGCTAGGGTTAAGAACAGTTGGCCCACTTGATATGGCATCAAGACTAAACTAGAAGGGGGGGGGGGGTGAATAGGTAATCTAAAAATTGAAATAAAAATCATTACTTGAAAATGTTTGGTTAGTATAAATGAGAGTGGGCAATGGAAATTAAAGGCGTGGAAGCAAACACACATAAGACACAAAAATTTATCCTAGTTCGGCCCTTCCAAATAGAAGTCTGACATCCAGTCTCCAAGCAAACTCTTGAGATTTCACTAACCAAGGGTACAGTCCCTCTTAAGGACATACAACACCCAACCCCTAATGGTCTTCTTCTCTTTCCGGGCAAAAAGGCAGCCCACTATTTCACCTCAGATAGATGCTTCTTTTTTGAGCTCAGAAGCAACTCACTGGTACGGCCTGCAGCTGGTCAAACCACTAGACACAAATTGGTCTTCTTCTCTTTCTGGGTAAGAAGGAAACTCACTTCTCTTACAAGTGAAGAAGCCAACCTCCTGGTACAAGGCCCAGTGCGGTTCTTCCCTTAACACAAGGGGAATGCTTGCACAACAATCCTTCTCTTCCAACCGAAGAGGAACACTGTTTATAGTCCCACAGTAGGACATACACCCAGCACTTTGGCTGGTCTTCTCTTCTCAACAGAAGAGGAACACTTTTGAACATAGAAGCGCGGACCTAAAGTCCCTAGATCAAGTTCAAGATAAATAATGAAATACTTGATCTGAAACAATGTCTAAGAAAGAAAGAGTTTACAAGATAAGACTCTTCTTAGGCTAACCCCCAACTCTCTCATAAATACACAAAGACACATAGAGAGAGAATGACAAAGAGAGAAAGGCTTGAATGCTTCTGCTTGAATGGGACCAAGCTCTTCCTCTCTTGCTTTGAGTGTGTATGGAGTTGAATGCTCATTGGATGTACCCTCCTTGAAAGATCTTCAGGTTTTCTCTTGTTATTGTCTTCAACTTTTGCTTCATCCTTTTATGGAGCAATGAAGAGTACCATTGACAGATGACTGTTGAAGTTTCTTAGTTCTCTTCTTCTTTTGCTCTCATTCTCTTGAGTCTAATGGATGTCTTCTTGTGTCCACTATCTACTTGGAATGGAAGATCTTCCAGCTAGTGCATGCTTCCAAGAGTGCAAGTAACAAGTCCAATGTGTTGACTATGAGTGGAAAAGGCCTGCAGACAATTAATGCAAATAGGAACATGTTAGACTAGAGATGTATTTTGTTAGATGGCCCATACCTCTTTTTGCCTTATGTCTATATTTCCTGTTACAGCTAGAAATAGTAGCTAGCTGCTTTTCTTTCATTGTAGGAAGGATGAATCCTATGAGACAACAGAAAGATAATTTTTGTCAAAGAAATGATAAGTTAAGCATATGAAGTGTATTTGAAATTTCATTGGGCGCCAAAGACATTTTGAAACATTTGAAAGCCAATCGATGTGAGTTAGAACAACAATCGATATGAGAAGAATAATTGATATCATGGAGGCAATCAATATGCTGAAAGGCTGAAAGGCAATCGATATTGTGGTGGTGTAATCCTGTTTGGGCTGGAACCAAACGGGCCTCCACTAGAGAGAGTAAGGAAGACGATCGCCGGTGAGGACGAGAACCTGCAAGACCAGAAGAGGATCAGGGGGGCCCGGTGAAGACCAGGGAAACCCTTCGATGCCTAAGTCAGTGGAGAGCTCGCAAGGCAGGGGGTTTCGGAGTATGAGAGTGTGTTCGCGTAAGAAAGAGAACCTCCCTTGCATGATACTGTACCTGTGCTTTATAGGCGTTGGTGCCAAGGTGAATGTGCGTAACGTTAGTGGGTCGTGCCTGAAAAGGCCCCTCGATGGGCGCGCATAAGGGGAGGAGTTATGCACCCAAACGTCTGTTGAGATGCCAGGCAGTTCGTGCCTCTTGATGATGGAGCGCGTGGCCTGGGACGGTTATAACCGTCGCGAGGGTGCAGTGAGCTGTTTGGTAACCTCCGAACAAGATCACCGAGCAGGCGACTCGCGTGGCGAAGGAACGTGCTGATCGGTAGCGTCCGCAGTTCGTTCGGTCACTTGCCTGTAGCTGTTCGGAACAACAAGACAGGTGACCTGCTCGGAAGCATGCAGAGGGGCTTGGCAACGTCCGATCACGGGAGTCATACATTGGAGGTCTTCGAACCACCCTGATGAGGACGTGGCCCCTGGAGATGGTGTCGCGCTTGTTGGCGGAATACGAGTGGGCCGTAATGGGCCATCATGGGCCTAGGTGACCAGATTTGGCCACCACAGATATCATAGAGGCAATCGATATGTTAATGACAATTGATATGAATAACAACAATCGATATGGTAAAAGCAATCGATACGACAATTGATATGATGATAACAATCGATGCAGACCTTAAAGATAATTGATATGCATAACAACACTCGATGTGCTAAAAGATAATTGATGTGAGTAAAGGCAATCAATGTTTTTCAAGGCAATGAATGTGTTCAAAGATAATCAATGTTTTAAAGGCAATCAATGAATAAAGACAATCAATGTTTAAAGACAATAGATATTTTAAGGCAATCGATGTTTAAACATAACAACAATCGATGTAGAGCTTCGAATGGTCAAGAAACAACGTTGTCGGTCGAAGTGGAATTTCGAATATGACAAAGTGGACTTCGGATATGCGAAGTGGAACTTCGAATATGACGAAGTAAACTTTGGATATGATGAAGTAGAACTTTGACTGATCAAGATAAAAATATGCATGACGAAGTGAAGCTTCGTATATGACGAAGTAGAGTTTTGTATATGACAAAGTAGAACTTTGGATATGATGAAGTTAGCTTCGTATATGACGAAGTTAGACTTCGGATATGACGAAGTTAGCTTCGACTGATCACGAAAAAAACATCATGACAAAGTGAAAGCTTCAGATATGACTAAGTTATAGGCGATTGAAAATACAATAATCATGAGAGAAAATGATATTAAATGTATCAATGATGTTTAAATTAAGCATAAGTTTTGTTATCACCAAAATTAAAGGATAAAATATAAGATTGGTTCAACAATCTCCCTTTTTTTTTGGTGATGACAAAACTTATGAGAATTTTCTGACATAGATACTTCAAAAATAAGAAATAAACAGAGAATTCATACTTTAAAAATATTCTCCCCCTTTTTGTCAATAACCGAAAAGGAAGGATCTTACTATTTACTTTCTCTTTATTGTTTGTGTGGAGATTTCTTACTAGAGGAATTCAATAATGAGTGTTATGAAATGGTACTCCCCCTTAGTGTATGCTTCCCCTGAATGTAAGGCTCCCTCTTAGGGTGAAGTTTCATGAATCTTCAATCTTCTCCTTGTCTGTTGACCAATTTGGCATTATCTGTCAACCGTTGTTCCATGGTTTGTCAACTTGTCCCTCATGTGTGTCGACACATTCTTCATCTTTCGACATCTCCTGTTGTGTTTCCACTTGTTGTTGTGTTGGGAGGTCTTCAAGAGTTCCCTGCATTTGTCTTACAAAAAGATAGAAATTCTTGCAAGGATGTTAGTAGCATTGTAATTTAAAGAATATAATAATAAAAGGAATGTAAGTAAAAAAAAATTAAAAATTAAGGATGACTATTTCCTCTTCTAATTGGAGTTAAATGAAGAGGTGGTAGTCACCACTGGGATGCTTCTAACCATAATAATTTGAATGCCCTCTTATTTTGTTCATCAACAGTAGATAGGCATTTTCTTCTTCTTCTTCTTCGGTGCTTGAGCTGTCAGAGGAGTTGTCCCAAGTTGCTGTTATGGTTTTCCTTTTGTATTTTCTTGTATTTCTCCTCTTTTCTTTTCTTATTTTCAAAATTTTTTGGCTGACCAGTCTTCTTGAGTCTTGGACAGTCTGGCTTCAGATGTCCAGGCTTTATGCATTCATAGTAGACTGGTTCCTTCTTCCTTTTTCTCTTTCCTCTTGGCTAAGATTTTTCAGATATTTTCTTCTTCACTGTCAGTATCACACTGCTCTCACTGGAAGTGGCTTCATCCGAAGTGCTTTCTTCTGCCTTGAATGCATTATTTATCTTTCTTCTTGAGGTGTTTTCTTCTAATATTCTCATGTTGATCTCATGAGCCATAAGAGATCCAATGAGCCTTTTTAAAGTCATCTCAGAGAGGTTATTTGCTTCTTCTATAGTAGTGACCTTTAGAGTCCACTGCTTTGGGAGAGATCTAAGGATCTTTCTGACCATATCTCCCTGACTGTACTTCTTTCCTAAACCTACAAGTCCATTGATAATTTTAGTAAAATCATTGTACATCTGAGTAATGGACTCACCTGGTTCCATTTGGAACAATCTTGGTTTCTTTGACATTGTCTGTTCCTTCATAGGTGAGCTTCAACTTGTCCCACATCTCTTTTGTTGTCTTGTAAGAAGATATTCTATTGAATTCTTGTTTTGTTAGTGTGCAACACATGAAGCTTTTGGCCTTGCTGTTCAGGGATATCTTCTTTTTATCTTTAGCTGCCATTCTTCCTTGGGCTTAGATATTTGAAGGTCACCATCTTCTATGATGCTCCAAAGTTGGAAGTCGTAGCCTTGTAGGAAGAATTCCATCCTTGTCTTCTAGTAAGGGTAGTCTTCTCCATCAAATAGAGGAGGCTAGAAGATGGATTGGCCTTCTGCAAAACCAAGCTGCCATTTGATCTTTGCTCTAAGATCTTTAGATCTACTTTTAATATTCAGAGACAACAGCTCAGATACCACTTGTTGGCTTACTTGATATGGTAGCAAGACTAACCTAGAAGGGGTGTGAATAAGTAATCTGAAAACTGAAACAAAAATCACCACTAGAAAATGTTTAGTTAGTATAAATAAGAGTGTGCAATGAAAATTAAAGGCACGAAAGCAAACACACACAAGACACAAAGATTTATCCTGGTTCGGCCGTTCCAAATAGAAGCCTTACGTCTAGTCTCCAAGTAAACTCTTGAGATTTCACTAACCAAGGGTGCAGTCCCTCTTAAGGACATATAACACCCATCCCCTGCTGGACTTATTCTCTTTCCGGGCAAGAAGGCAACCCACTGTTTCTCCTCAGCCAGGTGCTTCTTTTTCGACTCAGAAGCAACTCACTGGTACAGACCTCCAACTACTCAAACCACTAAACACAAGCTGGTCTTTTTCTCTTTCCAGGTAAGAAGGCAACCCACTTCTCTTATAGGTCAAAAAGTCAACCTCTTGGTACATACCCCAGTGCGGTTCTTCCCTTAACACAAGAGGAATGCTTGCACAACAAGTCTTCTCTTCCAACTGAAGAGGAACATTGTGTACAGTCCCACAGTCAGACAGACACCCAGCACTTCAGCTAGTCTTCTCTTCTCAATAGAAGAGAAACACTTTTGAACATAAAAGCTAGGACTTGAAGCCCCTAGATCAAGCTCAAGATAAACAATAAAATGCTTGATCTGAGATGATATCTAAGAGAGAAAGAGTTTACTAGATAAGACACTTATTAGGCTAACCCCCAACTCTCTCACAAATACACGAAGATGCACAGAGAGAGAATGACAAAGAGAGAAAGGCTTGAATGCATCTGCTTGAATGGGCTCGAGTTTTTCCTCTGTTTCTTTGAGTGTGTATGGAGTTGAATGCTCACTAGATGTACACTCCTTGAAAGATATTTAGGTTTTCTCTTGTTATTATCTTCAGCTTTTGCTTCATCCTTTTATGGAGCAGTGAAGGGTATCGTTGACAAATGGCTGCTGAAGTTTGTTGGTTCTCTTCTTCTTCTGCTCCTCTTGAGTCTAACAGATGTCTTCTTGTGTCTACTGGCTACTTGGAATAGAAGATCTTCCAGCTGCTACATGCTTTCAAGAGTGCTAATAGCAGGTCCAAGGTGTTGACTATGAGTGGAATAGGCCTGCAGACAATTAATGCAAATAGGAACATGTTAGACTAGAGATGTCTTTTGTTAGATGACCCATACCTCTTTTTGCCTTATGTCTATATTTTCTGCTAATAGCTAGAAATAGTAGGTAGCTATTTTTCTTTCATTGTAGGAAGGAGGAATCCTATGAGACAACAAAAAGATAACTTCTGTCAGAGAAATGATAAGTTAAGCATATGAAGTGCATTTGAAATTTCATTGGGCGCCAAAGACATTTTGAAACATTTGAAAGCCTTGATGTGAGTTATAACAACAATCGATATGAGAAGAATAATCGATATGATGGAGGCAATCAATATGCTGAAGGGCAATTGATATCATAGAGGCAATCGATATGTTAATGACAATCGATATGACTAACAATAATCGATATAGTAAAAGCAATCGATATGAATCAAGGCCATCAATATGATGACGACAATCGATGCATAACAAAAATCGATGTATTGAAAGGCAACTAATATTTTTCAAAGCAATCGATGTATTCAAATGCAATTGATGTTTTAAAAGCAATCGATAAATAAAGACAATCGATGTTTAAAGACACTCTATGTTTTAAGGCAATCAATGTTGAAACATAACAACAATCGATGTAGAGCTTTGACTAGTCAAGAAACAACGTTGTCGGTCGAAGTGGAACTTCGAATATGACGAAGTGGACTTCAGATATGACGAAGTGGAACTTCGGATATGATGAAGTAAGCTTCGTATATGACGAAGTAAACTTCGAATATGATGAAGTAAAACTTCGACTAATCAAGATAAAAACATGCATGACGAAGTGAAGCTTCATATATGACAAAGTAGAGTTTCGTATATGACGAAGTATAACTTAAGATATGAGGAAATTAGCTTCGTATATGACGAAGTTAGCTTCGACTGATCATGAAAAAAACATGCATGGAAAAGTGAAAGCTTTGGATATGATGAAGTTATAGGCGATTGAAAATACAATAATCATGAGAGAAAATGATATTAAATATATCAATGATATTTAAATTAAGCATGATTTTTGTTATCACCAAAATAAAAGGATAAAATATAAGAGTGGTTCAACAAGAACCACACTGGGGTTTGTTCCAGTAGGTTTATTTCTGAACTTGTAAAAGAAGTGGGTTACCTTCTTTCCCAGGAAAGAGAAGAAAACCAACAGGGGCTGGGTGTTATATATCCTTGGGGGGATTGTACCCCAGTTACTGAAATCCCAAGATTTGCTTGGAGACAAGACGTAGGTCTTTCATTAGGAAGTACTGAACCAGGATAAATCTGTGTGTTCATTGTGTGTGATTACTTCTGCTCATTTAATTTTCATTGCACAAGATTTTTTTTCACTAACTGAAAGTTCAAAATGTTTGATTTGGTTTCAGATTTCTACCTACATCTATTTACCCTCCTCTAGGTGCTTATAGCCTTCTGCCAAAGGGCCAACACTTTTATTGGCGGTCAAGCCTCAGCATGGGTGCAAAATTTGATATTGTAAATGGCAGTTTGCATACTCAAAGCGATTGCTCGACCATTGAAGATGACACCTCACCCATCGATGCCATCATTAGCACACATCACGAGGAGTAATCGATGGTTGCGATTGTGCCTCCGACGTCACTCCCTTTAAAAGCGTCGTCTAATCAGAACATGCCATGCAGTCCTGGAGAACCTTCCCCATTCGTGTCTCTACTCTTAAGTACTCAACGGCTCCCTTTTGATTGACATGAGAGTGGGGGGCAAGTGAGGTGGTGATTTTCTGCTCATAAGGCCTATAGGCCAAAAAAGGCCCATTTCGCCTCCTTGCATGCACACTCACCTTCCACATGTCCCTAGACACTTTGGAGAGATCCAAGCACACCTCTGTTCAGGGGTAGTTATATCTGGCCTTGACAGCTGTCTTCGAGTCTTCAACCTCTATCAACTGAGCACTCCTGGGACGGATTCACAACCATCGTAACTGCTCCCACTATCGTTATTCGCACCTCTCGAAGGCACACAACTCCTCATAACAGAATCAAGCACAGTAACTCCCCACAATCCAAGCAATTTCAACGCCACAATCTCCTCAACATCTCTCCATTTAAGACCTTAACGGTCCATTATAGCCTATTGGCATATGAGCAACCCAGGCTTCGACTATATAAAGGGATAAAAGTCCTCGATGTCAAGGTACACAACCATCTCACCCCAGAGCTCCTAAGACACTTAATCAAACTCCTTACTGGCTTAAACTGTAACGTCTCGCATTTTTTGGATCCTTGTGGATCGTCTTTTGGATCCTTACGGATCCTTTGTCTGGTAGTTGTGGTGGCCAGTGTGTGGCCAATGTGTTATATTTCAGGTATGAGAGCAAGTTTGGGGTGTTTGTGGGCTAGCAGGCTGGGCCCAAAACACTAGCCCATTCACTGTCTGTGAATGCGACAATGAGGGATGTTGCGATCTGAACGTGACAGTCCTGCATGTCGTGTTCCTATTGCCGTTGCTGAGCGGTCGTCGTCTGCATACGCGCCGCATGTCGCGCACAGGGCGACATGCAGACGTCAGCCCTGGGAAGGCGACGCCTTCTCCCGTCGCGTTCTGGTCACGATGGAGGTGTCCGTCGCGTTCCCAACCGCTGGGCATTTTTAAGTTGCCCTGGCTAAGCAGAGCTGTAAACAGTTTTGCTCGGCTAGGGGGAGGAAGCTGTGGCGATTTTCAGGGCATTTCGACGGATTTGGGGTGCGTTTGGCGTGTTCTCTCCGTGAGGACTTGCGTGGAGTGGGGGAAACGTCGGAATAGTCTCGTTCTTCGCGTTCTTCACGAAGGTTGGGGAATTCTTCCCATTTTACACCGTGTGATTGCGTGGGAGACATGTATGTTTGGTTTTTGGTGTTTAGAACAGTAGATACCATGCTAGGGTATCCATTCAAGCATGAAAAATGAGAATTAAACAGGGTTTGCATGGTTTGGGGTGGTAATCCAGAGAGGGTTCCCCGGATTAGGTTTTTCGCTTGTGAAGGAGACAGAGCCCCCTGTCGCGTTCTAAACGCGACAGGCCGACCTGTCGTGTTCGTGTTGTGAAGGCGACACATCGGGGCATCACGTTCTGAAGGCGACGTTATACCCTATGTCGCGACCTTAGCCAAGAGGTCTTGTTGTGCATGGTTTTTAAGGTAAAATTATCCGGTAATTGCTATTTATTGAGTATGACAAGTAAGAGCGGTGCAATGGCACTTGTCGCACTCTGAGTGAGTGTTTTTGAGGTTAGCAAGTGGTACACGTGACTGGCATGTTGTTCTTGCAGTCAGTGTACAGTGTTCACGTGGTTGACGTAGGTTTCAAGTGGTTTGTGCGATATGCATGTGGTTTGTGTGTACGTGGCAAGTAGTACGACACCTATCGTGGTTACCTCTTCAGTTGGGTGCCCCAGGTTCTGTGTGAGCCAGACTTGTGCTCGAGGCTTGTCCTAGTACTTGTGTTGTACCGTCGAGGTCTGTGTCGTCTGACCTGAACACCCTCACTCCTTAGTTTGAGTTGTACGTTCGGCTGAGGAAAAGACGACATTGGGACAACAACTTGTGTGAGTTTGTTGTTTTGTCACTTATAGCGCGCTCGTGGTTGGGGGTACGGACACCAGTAGTCGTCACTGGTCCCCGACTAGTCCTATTACCAGTGCCTCACTCTAGGGAGCTTAGGTCAGAGTCCCTAAAGGTGCCAGGCATGGGCCCGCGGCAGTGTGGCCCGTGGTTGTGGAGTTGGTTGGTCTCCACAGTTGTTTGACTTGTTCTCGTGGAGCGACAGCTGGACCTTTCTTTCGTGGCTGCAAGGCTGAGAGGTAGACCTGTGTGGTTTGTCAGAGTCAGTTGCTGGTGTCGCGAACCAGGTGTAATCACAGGTATTGTGCTTCCCCTCGACACATGAACGGATATTAAATCTAATAGCATGGGAACATGGATGTGATTGCCACCTAGAGCATTGCCTAAATGAATAAAATAACACGGGCTAACTACTCTAGGAAAGGGGGGAAGAGAATAGAGGAATACCTGATAACGAGGTCGTCATGGCTGACACGTCTATTGTCACGTCGCCCTCCCTTGTCGCGTTCTCTTCTAGAGCGGGAGATGGTGAGTGGGACCTCCTTCCCTTCCTTCGGCCGGCCAGAGGATGAGAGCTCCTCGTAGAACCTTGTTTGTGTGCCTGCCAATCAAAGAGAAACAACAAAGAAAAGCCCTATTAGAACACGATTAATGTAGCAACTATTCTAAAAATGAAAGGAAATAAACAAACATGAAGGGAACGAGCCTGGGATGGTTTTTAAACCCCTTGGGCTATAGGAAAACATGGGAATGGGAAGGAATGCAACCTATCTAGAAATAAAATAATATGCATGAAGAAATAGAGGGAAAGGAGAGGGGAGGAGAATGAGCCCCATTAGGGTGACTCCCTGGCTTGATGTTCGTTCCAATGATCGTGCAGAAGCTCCTGGATGAAGTGGGGGTCACCCTCCTCACGTTCCATGCTCCATGGATGTGAAATGAGCAAGCTTTTGAGGTGGGAATGTGAGGGAATGAGAGAAAATGAGAGGGCTGCGTGGCTAAGTCCAGATCAGTGGAGAATTTGGCAGCCCTTCGGGGTGAAAATCGGAGCCCTCTGTCCTTGAAGAGAAGGCTTCTTTTTATAGAGCTTTTGAGAGAGAATATCTCCTTAAAAATGAGAATTAATTAAAATGGGAGATAAATCCCAACCAAATTTGGATGGAGAGTCCTTAGGAGCCTCAAGGAGAGTCCCTAGGGCCCAAATTCCGCTTAAGGGGTTGAGATATTCCCTAGGGATAAAGGTAAAGCCATGAGAGGATAAATAGGAGGTGGTTGCGGAGGCCTGCATGCGCAGCTTCTGTCGCGGAGTATCGTAGGGCCGCGACAGGGTGGGGCATCACGACAGTATTGCCCACGTGCATGGAAAATGCATGGGCTGTCACGGTAGCCTAGACCGTCGTGACTCAGAGACGCGGCGCCACGATGCGTCGCGACTAAGAAACTGCATAATCAGGAATTATCAGCTAACCACATGAATAGATAAGAGTTACTGACCCATAAGGACTCTGTCAAAGTGATATGGGCGGGATTTCAAGGCAATTTAAGTTGCTAATGGGCACAAAACATGGCTAATGATGGGCTCAAGGTGAGTGACCAATTAGGGGCCCTCTAAGATAACAAGAAAAGTGGTTCAACACATTAGCCGGAACCAGATGTCTACAGATTGCCCCTCCTTGGCTTCCACTTTGCAGGGGAGCGAAGCGGAAGTGGAGTGGAGGTGTCATGAAGTGACGGTGGAGCGGAAGTGACGCGGAGCGGACTGAAAAGTGGAAGCCAAGGTAAAGAGACACCCGGTCTAACCAATGAGCAATCTGGAATCTTTGTGTAAGCCCCGAGTTAGCCGCTCGAGCAGGATGCAAAGAAAAGCGCGAGTCTGGACGAGAAGGAGGAAAGAAGAGGACGATCAACCCCTCGATTGAGAGGTACCCTAGCCGATTGGCCTGCAGGTTTCATTTTGGAAGGACATGTGCGTGCCAGGCAGGTAACTCATGACTCTATCCTAGGAGCAGTTCGCAACCAAAACGGATCAAAGGAAAAGGAAAATTTGGATAGGTAATCCAGACAGGGAAATTTTTGTCAAACTGACAGGAACAACTCACTCGGAGGCAAACCTTCCGATTCGGAGTGGAATTGGATTTTTTTGTTTGGAAATTGGAGGATGATTGGGCACTCAACAAGGGCTCATCAAAAGTTAGGAATGAGTCAGGAAAGCTCAAAGTCCTACATGATGCATGCTGGGCTAAAATAAAAGAAATCATTAAAACGAATGCAAAGAAAAGGAGAAAATAGAAAATACATCAAGGATAATATTGTTAAGCCAGATAAAGACGGGTCAAGAGGCTACCCACAACCGCAGTGCAGGCCTGAATCCATCGTTCCCGTACTTAAACAACTCAACGGCCTGTCCAACGATTTACAATGTGCACCTAGATTATCACTGTTTTTGGTAAAGGGGAACTCAAATCCCAGAGCACATTGAGAACCAACCGGTCCTTGAAATGATATAATAAGTAGAATACCATATAGTAATGCAGGGAGTAGGGGTAGAAATACAATACCTGACTTACCTGTGGTGATGTCTTTTTTGTGATTTTCTAGTTTTCTGATTTTTTTTTTGTTTTTTTTGTTTTGTCTTTTTTTTTTTTGTTGGACAAGAAACAAACATAATGAGATGACAAACACAAAAATTATAAACAATCCAACAAACCACACATTCATACAGTACAGACATGAAAACAACCCCTCAGGTAGAGAGGCGATGCTCGGGGTGACCGCGAAATAGTCGCGTCGCAGCGCCCTGTCGCGACAAGGTCGCGTTAGATCGCGGCGTCGCGACTCAGACCGAACCCAAAAAACCAGAAAACTGGAGTTTATCCTCATCTTAAGACATCTAGACTAACACTAGGACTCCTAGACCTCTCCTAGTCTTATCCTAACACCTAGTTGCGGGATTAGAGTGGGATTATACCTCTCTAGAGTCTATAAAAGAAGGGTTTAGGGGGCTAATCCCGCAGCTAACCCTTAGCCTCTCTTCTCTTCAAATTTCCTCCCCTGTTTTGCAGTCATGAAGAGGAGACTCTCTGCGTTCCAGGAGGACATCCCTCCCTACTCCGGCCCAAAGATTGCTAGGGAGTCATATGCCGATCTCCAGCATCTCTCCGACATCCCGGGGCACATCTACATGCGCCCGGATCTCCAAACAAGTGGCTTTTCCTCAATTTCTGAACTTTCTGCACTTATGTTTTGTTTTCCCCTGTTTTCCCGCTCTTCTCTTCCCTTCTGTTCTCATCTTTCTTCTTCTATTTCAGATCCTTCCCGGCCAAAGGCGGTTCTCCAAGATACCGTGGCTATCTCCGATGCTTGAACTGCTTCCTCCTGCCTCGATCTCTCACTTGAAGGAGTGGGGGCTATCTACCGTGCTCGTATTGGCCAAGAAATACGAAAAAGTGGTGCACGTGTGGGATAGTGTCACGGTGCTAGTGGAGAGGTGGCATCCGCAGACTCAGACGTTCGTCTTCCCGACATTCGAAGCCACCATCCTTCTGGAGGAGCTGGAGATCATGCTCGGCCTCCCACGGTACCAAAGGGGTGAGGAACTTGTGATTTCCCACACCGTGGCACCGATCAACTCCTGGAGCATCCTTGCGGAGATCACGACAAGGAAGACGGATTTGCAGTCTATGAAAAGCGGGATGCACGTCCACCTTCTCCCTATTGCGCAATGGATCATATCGCAATGCAAGCGCAAGACGGGCAATTATCGGGCCATCGCCAAAGCGGCTGCGATCTGCATTTGCAGAGTCATCCTCTTCCCTACGACGGATGGGGCTATTTCCTTTGCCAACCTCAGCATTGTTGACTCCATTTCAGAAGGTATGAGCATTGGTCAGGCAGTTTTGGGATTCCTCTATGCCGGTCTATCTTCTGCAGCTATGGGAGGTCCTTTCTTCGGCTCCATTTTCGCCCTCGAGTTGTGGATGGGCGTTCACATTCAGTTCCGGGCAATGGAGGAGTTAGCCACGGAGTGCAAGACAATGCTCAACCATCCGCTGGCTTTCATAGGCGGGCCTCTACATATGAGCACCAAGGCGTGGTGTAAAACGGCGCAGCTGAAAGGACGGAAAGCATGGCGTGATTATTTCAAAAGGATGACCGTGGCAGAGTTTGACATGCACCCCCGCTTCATGTACGACCGGATGATCCACCTACCTCAGCGCACTGGGCTCACCTTACGACTCTTGGGCAATGAAGCACTGGTTAACTACAACCCAGACCGGTGCTACCTCCAATGTGGCGCAGTGCGCACGGTGGTCCCCATCCTCTCGCACTACCCACCTACCCAAGAGAGGAAGAGGGGTGATGAGCAGGACGAGCGCGATGTGTGCAGCGCCATCGTCCATTGGGAAGGATGCGCGAGGAGCGTTGTCCAAGCCGAGGTAGAGGAAGATTATGATGTGATCAAAGAATACATTGAAGCTTTGAAGAAAATTCAGCCAACGACGGGGGTCATCTGAGCACGATGGAATTGATTTGTAGGAAAGATGGTAGCTAGAAAAGGATTTTAAGCATTTATTTGATTGTAGGAAGAATTAGGGAATGTAGTGATTTGGATTTAAATGAATAAATAGAATTTCCTGCATTCGCAAATGGGCTCTGTTCATGACGCGACACGCATAAGTGACGCCTTTATAACGAGTCTGGATGGGTGGTCGCGACATGTTCGCAACCTCCCAAGCTGATGCGACATAGAGGTGACAAACCGCCCTGACGCGATTCAAACCGACCGATTCAAAATGCAAACGGCCCTTTCTTTCCCCCTTTCTTACCTTTCAAACATCAAACCCCAAGCTTAATCTCCCAAACTCCTTAACATCCCCTGTTCGTTGCTTCCTCTTGCTTGCAAATTCTCACTAAACAAACCCAAAGACTTGATCATGGTCATGGAAGGAGGGAAGGACACCGGCGAGAGCTCATCCCGGAGGAAATGCCAAGCGGAGCGGCGAAGCTCTCGGCGCCGAGCGGAGGCAACCCCGATCGAGGAAGAGGTGGCCGACGTTGAGATGGAGGCGGAGGAAGAGGCGGAGGCCCCGGTGATAAACGTGGAAGAAGAAAGGAAGAGGAAAGCCAAAGCGATGAAATCGGTAAGTAAATCGCCCCCCAAATCTTTGAATGGATGTGTAGGAGTAGTGGACGGAGCCCCTAGAGGGCCAATGTAGGGCGTGATGCCCAAGGGAAAGAAGATTGGACAAAGAGGGCTCCGGCCGGTCCGATCCTGAGAACGCGTCAGCCCGATCTGCCGCGACATAGTGTCGCGGTAATCTTGGGTGCCGCGACCATGTCGCAGCGACGCGGAGCGATGCGACCTTATTGCGGCCTAAGAAGGTGACGTGATGAGGTTGCGGCGCACTGCACCGTCGTGACAAGGTCGCGTCCTTTATGGGGGGCGCGAATAGAACCGAACATCAAAACTTGCCTGATTTAACAAAACATTCATGCCTACAGGGTGAGATGAGGGCCCGAGTGTCCCGGACGCTCGTTTTGGCTGTCTTCCTAGCATTCCCCTGTTTCCAGAGAGATAGGATAGAGGAGATGGGGTTTTGGGAGATATTTAGAATAGAGAGAATGAGGGTGGATTCGGCTCTCACCCAGGCTCCGTGGAGCAGGTGGGATGCGGAGGCGATGACCTTCGTATTCCCATGGGGACATATGATCCCTAGTCTAGAGGATGTGAGCCGGATCATAGGGCTCAGAGTGTATGGGAAGCCGGTGAGTGGATTCACCTACCCTTGTTATCATGACTTAGCCGAGCGACTGTTAGAGCTTCCTATAGAGCGTAGGTCCTCCTTGATCCCCAGGGTAGCGTTGCAGGCGAGTCTGGGGTTATACGAGGCGGGGAAGAGTGCTGGGGAGAGTGAGGATGAGTACCTTGAGCGATTAGTTAGGGTCAACCGGAGAGAGTTGGTGAGTGAGCCAGAGGCTGAGGCGGACATGGACTTGCGCCGCTTTCTCGTTCTCTTTCTTGGTAGACTTCTGTTTGCCACGAGAGGTGACGCGGTCCATTGCCGTTTCTTGCCTCTGCTGGAGGATCTGAGTGAGGTAGGGGGGTATGCTTGGGGGACAGCCTTTTTAGCACACCAGTTCGACAGCCTGGGCGCCTCGGAGCGGCAGACTTCGACGAGCGGGTTCTTCCCCTTTCTTCAGGTACACACCTTAACTTTAACCCTTTGAATTGAATTCTTCCTAAACTTCCATCTAACTTGCTTCTCATCTTGAAGGTCTGGGCTTATCTACATCTCCCAGCCTTGGGGAGAGGGGATCTCACGCGGCCGGGCCTTGTGCCCATTGCACGCCGCTAGGATTCTCGCCGAGATTCACACAATCTCGGGGACCAGCTGGAGTGACTTCAGGAGGCCATCGACAGCTACCCCTACCTGGATGTAAGTGTTCTAACCTTTCCCTTTGATTAAATGCTTGATTTCACTTCCCGATGACTGACTAAATCTGTTTTGCGGGTGGTTTGGCAGTTGTACCTAGGGGAGGGTGATGAGGGACAGCCCTGGTTGGTGCAGGCCCGCCCCTACTTC
This sequence comes from Colocasia esculenta, assembly GCA_014218235.1. NCBI lineage: Eukaryota > Viridiplantae > Streptophyta > Magnoliopsida > Alismatales > Araceae > Colocasia > Colocasia esculenta. The sequence goes on from CM024766.1 coordinate 29,735,901, forward strand.
AGTAGGTCGGTGTGGTTGCATGCACTCAACCTCGTGCTACCTCTTCACTTGCACCTCAGTCAGCACTCACTCGGCCTTCGGTAGAGTGTCGTAGAGTTCCCCGTCCGAGATCGGTTTCGCAGACCGGGTCAGTGTTTCTGGGGACTTCACGACACTACCGATTGGTGCGAGCGGGCGAAGGAGCAGATCGATAACTGGGAGCGCCGAGGAAAGGCCGTCAAGTCAGATGCTACCACCGATGATGCGTACTTCCAGGCATATGCCTTGAAGTACGGTGGTAAGGTATACAAGAGCGCCCGACACCAGGTAATGGCTCTGAAACCACAACCCCGCGAATTTTGATTCTAGAGAACTGGGTTACTGATTTGAACTGTGTTGCAGGTAGATGTAGCTGGCGAGATTGCATCGCTCCGAGCCTTACTTTACTCAGCGGTGCAAGATCGGGAGGCGGCGTAGAGGCAGACAGCGGAGCTGGTAAGTACTCACCCCAACTTCAGCACTTAATCAAATTTAAGCTAATTTTGAAAACTGACATGTGCTTTTGTGCGCAGCGGAGGGAGTTGGAGAGATTGAGGAGCACCGGAGCAGGCGATGCTTCCTCTTCACGAGGTGCAGGGGGCTCCCCATCGCTTCTGGAGGCCCAACTGGCGGGGGCAGTGCTAAGGGCTGAGGAGGCTCAGAGGCACCTGGAGGAGCAGGTAAGCAAAATAGCACATCTCAATTGAAGACTTTTTTAACAGTTGATACTGACCAGATTGTTCTTTCGCAGGAGATGGATTTGCAGCTCACCACCGAGCACGCGATGGACCTGCAGGGGCAGAGGGACCAGCTGTAGGGGCAGAGGGACCAGCTCCAGGGGGAGATCCAGACTACCCGGAGCGAGAGGGATCAGCTGCGCATCCGGGCGGAGGCAGCTGAGGCGCAGGTCGCAGAGGCGACAAAGGAGCTGGCGGCATTACAGGTGCAGGGCCCGCCTGCAGACCAGGCAGAGATGGTGAGATTGCGCACAGAGGTGATGGCGCAGCAGATCAGGATCGATGAGCTCCGGGGCATAGTGAAGACCCTCGGAGAGGCAGCTAGGAGTAGGAGTAGGACTGACATTAGTGGGGCGAGTGGCGCCTCGGTTAGACAGTATTTGGCGGGCTCCTCCAGTTGGCGGAGGAACGAGGAGGATGAGAGGCGCCACCGCAGTGAGGGTAGCACTCAGGGTGATAGGGATGGTGGTGAGATGCCACCACCAGCAGATAGACAGGAGGGATCTGGGGAGAGTGGTGGTGGATAGTGAGGAGTTTCACCTCCCTTCTATCTTTTGTACATATTGTTAATCTCTTAGTGAAAATTTTACTTTATGTCAATTTTTATGGAATGAATGGTTTGCAATTGACATGAGTGTGAGATGAGTTTCAAACACGGGAGAGATAGGGAATACTGAGTACAACGTTGCGTGTCCCTTAGAATTACCTGTCCCTGCACACTTAGCAAAAATAAGTCAGATCTGCTCTTTGACTCAGCCCCTTGCGTTTAAATAAACATGAATGTGACTTTATAATTGTCAAGGGGCTGAGCCTTATTAAATAGGGGGAAAGAAAAAATAAACAATGCATGCTAAAAGAAAGTGGTATGTACACACATTTTTTTTTAGATTTTTGAGATTTTCTGATTTTTTTGGATTTTTAAGATTTCTATTTTTTTGTTTTTTTGAAATTTTTTATTTTTTTGAATTTTTAAGATTTCTGATTTTTTTGGATTTTTTGAAATTTTTTATTTTTTTTATTTTCTTAAAATTTTTTATTTCTTTGGATTTATGAGATTTCTGATTTTTTTTGGATTTTCTTGAAGTTTTTGATTTTTTTGGGTTTTTATAATTTCTGATTTTTTTTGGATTTTCTGAAATTTCTGATAACAACACTTCTTGCTCTTCTTTTGAGTAATTAGCCATGGATCTCATCCCCATATCTCGTTTGGTGAATAACATCTATGTGCGGCGTGCATTTATTCTTGGCTTACTAAGGCTTCTTGCCCCTTGAATATTGATGTTGCAACACAGACTAGGTGTGGGGGTCCTTTGGTCTTTTAGGGAGAATTAGAAGATTAGTAAATGAGATAAGACTTGGCTTTGGGGTCGGGGTTACTGGCTTGTAAGATTTGCAACGGGTATGTTAGATGTGGAATCCGTCTGTTGTTCAGGGACTTTTAAGGTCATTACTCTTTTTGAATTGGGGGGCATGCGTACGACCGGGCTCAAAGGCGTCCCGCGGGGAAATTGTACTGCCACTCTTTGACATGCCCCTATTTTCTTATCATTCTTCTTTCATTATTTTCTCGTTTCTTTTGTCTTTTGCTTTTCTTTTGAATTGACCGCCCCTCTTTGAGACTTCATACAAATGGTCAACACCATTGCTTGTTTACAAGCTAACTTCCCCCTTGCCCCTAGACCTTTTCCGAGTAAGAAGAGAATTGACCTTCGATTCCCTACGCTAGGGCTGAGTGAAAACACCATAGACGAAGGGGAATTGGCCTTAAATCGCCGTGTTGTTTGTGTGTGGCCGGACTTAGAGATCATTCACCACAATGAGGGGAAGTGAGGCACATGGCCAACAACATTCACTTTTGCAAATTGGTGTTGTTGTCAACATTAGGGGTAGAATCTTATAAGATATAGCCCATTCCATGGGTGAGAGAGCTCCTCACCTTCAGCATTAACAAGCCTATACGCGTTTCTGGGGTACACTTCCCTGACGACGTACGACACTTCCCAGTTTGCTGACAATTTGGACCTCGGACCTCCGGGTTTTATAAAAATGCGCTTCAGAACCATGTCTCCTTCTTGAAATTTACGCTCAATCACTTTCTTTTGAAAAGATCTTGAGAGTCTGTTTTGATATGCAAGCACATGATCGGCCGCGGCCAGACGCCGTTCGTCTAAGATTTCTAGTTGTACCAGTAACGCCTCCCGATGTTCATTGGGATTGAGTTCCTTGTCTAGCTGGACTCTTAGCGAAGGAATGAGGATCTCGTGTGGACATACCGCTTCCATCCCATAGGTAAGTGAGAACGGAGTTTGCCCGGTGGGCGTGCGGACGGAGGTGCGGTAGGCCCATAGAGCCTCAACTAATTTTTCTGGCCAATCAACAAATTTATTAGACTCACAAGTTTTCTTTAGAATTTTCAAAAGCGTTTTGTTTGTGGCTTCGGCCTGGCCGTTGCCTTGCGGATAGTACGAAGACGATTGATGCAAGGAAATGTTGAATTTCTTACATAGGTCCTGAAGCTCTTGAGATATGAACTGTGGTCCATTGTCGGTGATGAGGCTATTTGGCACTCCAAACCGCGCAATGATGTTCCTCATGATGAACCTACACACGGTTGAACCTTTGATTTCTGCAAAAGCTTCAGCTTCGGCCCACTTGGTGAAGTACTCAGTAGCAGTAAGAATGAAGGATTTTTGTTTTACCTGAGCATTAGGATCACCAAGGGGCCCGATGATATCAAAGGCCCACATGGAGAAAGGCCAAGGGGAGGATAGTGGATGTAAAGAGGAGGAGGGAGCATGGATTTTGTCAGCATAGATCTGGCATTTGACACACCTACGCACGTAGGTGGCACAGTCTTCTTCTAGGGTTGGCCAGTAGTAGCCCTGCCTAAGAATCTTTTTAGCCAACATCTGACCATTAACATGCCCTCCGCATTCACCAGAGTGAGATCCTTCCACTACCTTCTGAGCCTCTTCGTCCGACAAACAACGAAGGAGCATTCCATTTAGAGCGCGTCTGTAAAGTACTCCACCAATAAGGGTATATCTCAATGCCGCTCTATGGATGGCTCGCTTATCCTCCACTTCAGCCTCTTCGGGGAAGGTATCGTCTTTGCAATACTGCTCAATCTCATGGTACCACAGCCTTTCTTCTAACATCATTTCTCCTATCTCCACAAGCAATATCTCCTTCGCTTCTTTTCTCTTGGCCTTCAAAACTAGAGAACTCCTGAGGTTAATGAACCAAGGATCCTGAGTGGAGAGAGCCTCTAACCTTTGAACGGTGATTGTCTCAGTGTTGCGGCTGAGAGGGAAGGAGAGAGAGGAGGCTAGTGACGCCAAAGCATCAGCCAAGATATTCTGAGAACGAGGAGTATGAATATAGATGAGTTGACGGAATTGCTTGGCTAGGAGAGTGACCAAATCTTGATAGGATTTGAGTTTAGGGTCACAAGTGCGGTAGGTAGAAAGAACTTGCCGAAGAACGAGTTGAGAATCTCCTATGATCTTGAGATGATGCGCACCTAAGAGGTAGGCAAGCTTAAGACCGGCAAGGAGAGCCTCATACTCGAAGATATTATTGGTGGCATAGAATTGGAGCTGATAGGCTAGAGGAATGGTAATCCCTTCTGGGGTGAGCAAAACAGCACCAATTCCCCGTCCCCTAGAATTGAGAGCTCCATCAAAATGGAGCGACCAGAAGGGATCTTGGGATATAAGTGATAGGTTTTCATCAGGGAATTCTTCTTGAACCGTATCACTATAAGGGAGAGGAAGGTGAGCAAGGTGCTCAGCAATGGCATACCCCTTGATAGCTTTCTGAACTATGAAGGTGATATCGAATTGGGAGAGGAAACTTTGCCAGCATGCCAATCTGTCGGCAAGGACTGGCTTCTTCAGGAGATACCTAATAGGATCCATTCTAGAAATCAAACTCACCTTATGAGCTAGGAAGTAATGCTTCAATTTCTGCACCACCCAAACTAGTGCTGCACATGTTTTCTCCATTGTAGTGAGTTTGAGCTCAGAAGGATTGAAGAGCCTAGATAGGTAATAGACTGCCCTTTCTTTGCCAGATTCATCATGTTGAGCAAGGACAGCTCCTAGGGAGTCTCAATGGTCGACAGATATAGAATCAAGGGTTTCCCAGGGATGGGCGCCTGAAGCACGGGCGGATTCATAAGGTAACTCTTGAGTTCATCAAAAGCCTCTTGGCACTTGACGTTCCAATCAAAATTGACTCCTCCTTTTAACAGTTCATAGAAGTGACGACATCTTTGGGAGTGCTGAGATATGAATCTCCTTATGAACTGAAGTCGACCAATCAAATCTCGAAGCTCGGATATGTTCTTGGGAGGAGGCATTTCATTTATCGTCTTGGCCTTGTGAGGGTCTATTTGAATCCCCCGTTTGCTGACTGTGAACCCTAGCAATTTTCCCGAGGAAACCCCAAATACGCACTTCTTCGGATTCATCTTCAATTGATACTCTTGTGCGCGACGGAACACTTTGGCAAGGACGGAGGAGTGTTCTCTTCGAGTCCGAGACTTCACCACGATATCATCCACGTAGACCTCAACGTCAATATGAATAATGTCATGGAAGATAGCTAACATTGCCCTTTGATAAGTGGCACCGGCATTCTTCAATCCAAACGGCATAACCACGTAGCAATACGTTCCCCAAGGGGTGGTGAAAGAAGTCTTCTCTTGATCCTCTGGGGCTAGATGGATCTGATTATAGCCTGAATACCCATTCATGAATGATAGAGTTTCGAACCCTGCAGTATTATCAATTAAGACATCCAAATGAGGTAATGGGAAATCATCCTTTGGACATGCCTTATTCAAGCCCCGGAAGTCTATGCAGATGTGTACCCTTCCGTCTTTCTTCATCACCGGGACTATATTTGCCACCCACAACGGGTAGAGGACTACACGAATGAACTTGGCTTTGTGTAGTTTGTCAATTTCCTCTTTCATTTTTAGAGCAATGTGGGGGAGAAATCTCCTTAACTTCTGTTTAACGGCAACTGCCCCTGGCTTTAAAATTAACCTGTGTTCAACCAGCTCAAGGTCAATGCCGGGCATGTCGTCATAGGACCAGGCAAAGGAATCTTTGAACTCCCTTAGCATCTCTATGAGCGCCTCTTCTTCTTCTAGAGGGAGACTAGAAGCTATGGTTAAAAGCCTGGGATCCTCTTCTGTTCCCACATTTACCTCTTTGGTGGGCTCGTCGACTGCCGAGGTGGGTTCATCAAATCTCCTCATGCCACTCGCATACATCTCGGCAGCATCTTCTGTTTCACAATCATTTTCATCCGATGGGTCATCTTCAGCTAAGATCTCATACACTCTAAATCCATCGTCTAGCCCTTCCTCTATGCACAGATCCTCCATGTTTAGAACCACTGCTTCCTGGACGAACTCTTTGACAGCTAGAAGAGCGCCGCACCTATGTACCAGGTCTAAGAGATACCTACGGGGTATGCCACTACCCTTCTTCTTCCTAGACAGGGACGGGGACTTGCTAGATTCTACCTTTAGATCTAAACTAGATTTGATATTTACAGAAGGTTCTAGAGAAACATCTAGAGATTTATTGGAAAGGAAAGAAAAGGGTGCGGTAGGGCCGCGAAAGTCCTCCGATGGGGCTGGAGGAGGAGGCAGGCCACCCAAGCTCAGGGTGCCGGCAACAGAGTTGGGATGTAGGGGAACAGAGGACCCCTCATCCAGATCGCCTAAAACAACCATGTTGGTTGATAGGTGGAAACATAGCTTGAGCAAAAGGAGGAAAAGGGCGGGGATCGCCGCCTAGGAAGAAGGGAGTGACGGGGATCACCGTCAGACGGGGATCGCCGTCAAGAAAGAAGGGGCACAGGGGTGACGGGGATCGCCGTCGGAAGGAGAGAGCGAGACAACAAGAGTTAAATAGTGGGAGGAAGATGTCAGGGGAGAGGAGGTGAACGGGGATCGCCGTCCAAAGAAGAGGAAGGAGAAAGACAGGGATCGCCATCCGAGGAAGGAGGAAGGAGAAAGACGGGGATCGCCGTCCGAGGAAGGAGGAAAGAGAAAGACAGAGATCGCCGTCCGAGGAAGGAGGTTGACAAGTATGGAGAAAGCACACAATTTTTTTTTGGATTTTATTATTAAAGGAAAAAGGACTACATTACATTGGGAGGCTTCGGTAGAAGGACAGAACCGAGCCATTAAGGAAAATGGCGAAAAGGGGTGAAGGGGAGACTAACGCTTCAACAGCGTCGGGGGAGAATTGGAGGATGAAGGGAGGAGATAAGGGAATGAAATTGGAATTATAAACAAGGATGGATGAAATAAAGTGGCTGGGAGACCGGGAAAACCCCGGCCAGAGCTCTCTTGTTAATTCAGCTGAACTTACAATTTCAATTTCCTCACCAAATCCAAGCAACTGTCGCTTGGTGGTGGCTGCTGGTGCTGATGGTGCTGTTGCCTGGGCCTGCAATGTGTCGTCTTCGCTGAATAGGCGGTCGACTTCTGAAATGAGATCCTCCAACTCGGACTCTTCTGTCTCAGCTTTAGACTCGCTGAACAATAAAGTAACTGCTGAAATGACATCTTCAAGATCTGATGCTTCTCTATGTGTCTCGGCCTTCTTCTTCTTGCCAGGTCGCTGAGCTTCCAATACTTGATATGCTGATTTTAGAACCATAGTGTTATATCCGGGCTGTATAGGTCCCCTGATGAAGTGATCATACAATGTCCAAGTAAGAGGCTGTTGATCTGATGGTGAGATGGGTGAGAAGGCTGCCCATTCTGCGTATCCTAAGCAACGCATTGTAGATTTCCTTGTTCCGGTGACAGCTTTGACTCTGCCTTGGAGCTGAGCACCTAAACCTTTTCCGGTCTGGTAGCCAATTCTGAACATGATATCCCACCCCTTTGCGTTTGCTGATACCTCTCTTCTGACAGCTGCTACTGACGGGGACGCAATTGGGCGATTGGAAGAAAAAGTATAAGCCCAGGGATAATTCACATGAAGTATGGAGAAAATGGGCTTGTTGGACGGCCAAACTGAAGGTAACACTCTCTCAACAGCTTCCACCGTGTGGGTCGTTGTCACACTCTTGACTTTGACTATCCTCCCTTGGAAGGGGAACTTCAGACATTGATGTGCTGTGGAAGGTACTGCCCCTAGAGATTCGATCCACAGACGCCCTAAGATGGCCTTGTAGGTGTGATCAATGTCCAACACATAAAACTCAATCGACATGACGAGTGGTCCCATTTCTGCTTGCAACGTGACAATCCCATGACAGGCACGCCGGGAATTGTCATATGCAGCTATGGTGGTGGGGGTAGGCTGCAACTGACGCTCTGAGATGTTGCAAGCTCTTAGGGTGCTCAATGGGTATACATTAATGGAAGCCCCTATATCTACTAGCGCTGCATCAATGGCCACCTTGCTTATAGTGAGTGTTACACACAAAGGCATCTTCCTGGCTTCAGGGGCATCCAATTCGCCATCAGAGAAAGTGATCGTGGGTCCTCTGTTTACAATAGAAAGTACAGAGGGCAGATTATCAGGGTTCATGTCCTCACTGACCATGACCCTTTGCAGGAAGGCCCTTAGGGCATCTTGATGAGTCTGTGACCTCTTGATCAACTCCAAAATAGAGATCTTGGTGGGAGTTTGATCCAAATGCTTTAAGATATCATATTGGGTCCCCGGGATTGGATCTATCTCTTCTGCATCTTGCTGCTGTTGAGTGCTGGTTTGTTGTTTTGGTTGACCTGGCATGGATACGGATGCATTAGGGTACATCCGATGGAACATTCGCCCGCTTCGCAAGGCGAGATTATGGTGGAGTGGAGGTGGTGAAGTGTCAAGAATGGAGGGGTTGGCTAGCAATGGTGCCGGTGTAGGGGATAAAGAGATGTTGGTGGATGAGGGGATAATGGGTGACAAGATGGGGGAGTCATAAAGCGGCGAGGTAATGGCGGCGACGGTAGGTGTGGAGGAGGGAGGTAGGGTTGATGTATGTGTGGGGGTAGTGGGTGTGTTGTGGGAAATGACTAGAAGCTGGCCCACTTCGTGCTCATCATTGAAGGCCCATTGAGCTTCTGGTGGTGGGTAATGGATGACTGGATTGACTTGTGCGGGTGGAGGAGGTGGCGGAGCAGGTTGGGGATTTGGGGCTGCAGGATGTTGTGGCATGGGGTTGCGGATTATGCCAAGGTCATTTGCCGGCTGCTGCGGCTGCTACTATTGTTGCTATTGCTGGTACTGTTGTTGGAAGGGCTGGAACTGTTGCTGTTGCTGTTGTTGTTGCTGCTGTTGCGGCTGCTGTCGCCTTTGCTGTTGCTGTTGTTGCCTCTGACCCTGTTGGTCCCTTAAGGTCTGGATCAACCTTCTCATTTCTGCCCAGTCGATTTGGTTATGCTCATGAAGATCATATATCATATCTCGAAACTGGAAGTAGTCTGACACATTGTGGCCCGGATGGCGATGGTAAACACAATACTTTGTTTGGTCCGCTGCCATATTCCAATTTGCCTTCTCAGGAGGGAGTCTAAGAGCATTAAGGGACATGAGGGCTGCAAAGACATCGGCCAATGACTCGGGTAGAGGCAGATATTGGGCTCTTTTGGGTCCATTGGGCTTTCTAGGGGCAAAGCCATTTTGAGGTGGAGGGACCTGAGAGTATTGGCGCTGGTCTTAGGGAAGGTTCTGACCTTGAGGAAGTGGTTGCCTGTTGTTGTTCCATGGCTGCTGAGATTGCTGAGGTTGCTGAGTGTATGGGGACCTACCTACTGGGCCTTGGGGGTTACTTACTGCACCTACTTGTTCATTGGTTTGGATCCCTTCAATAACTGGGCCTTGGGGCTTCTTGGTGTAACGGGTTTTAGGGGTCTCAAACATGGAAACGGGTTTTAGGGGTCTCAAACATGGAATGTATAGGCGAGTCTTTGAGTTGGGTCTGAATGAAACGGGCTCGGCTATACAATTGGTGCATGGTTGTAATGTCATTCATGGCCAGAATGGCCCGGTAGGTTGGGGTGGTGTTGGAGATTAGTAGCTTGACCTTCTCCTCTTCCGGCATGGGGCAACGGACCTTAGAAGCCAGTGAACGCCATCGATCGGCATAAGTTGAAAATTCCTCTTCGGGCCTCATCTTTTCAGCCACCAGATCTACAAAGGAGTATTCAGGTCCAACCCGATCTTGGAACTGCTGTAAGAACCTCTCTTGGACAATTCGAAAATCCTCGGCTTCTTCAGGGGGGAGAGAATAAAACCACTCCAGGGCTGGACCATCTAAGGACTTTCTAAACAAATATGCCATGAGATGGCGATCATACTTATGTGGTGCTGACTCATAAACAAAGTCCTTTAAATGAACATAAGGGTCCCCTACCCCAGAGTACCACCGATAAATAGGGAGCTCCGACTGGGGTGGAACCCGGAGATATTGGAAGCATAGGAGAGCAATATTGGCTACCTTGCGAGGGTCAATCTTCCTCTGGAGGTCATGGAGCTCCTTTTTCATGACAGCCCACTCTGCAAGGAAGTCGGAGGGGGCTTGGGCATGGTGTTTTGAGACAATGGAGCAGGGTTGCTCGAAAGTGTGAGACCTCTCATGGGCCGGGGAGGCAAGTTCGGCCGTATAGTACATTGAGGTTGGAGGGGATTGAGGTCGGACCTCTCGTGCCGGAAGATAGCTGGGTTCCGAGAAATGAATGGCCCGAGGACGGAGGGGTGTAGGGTCTGCCCCTGAAGAAGAGAGGTGGGGTGCTGAGGCAATGTGGGCAGAGGAGACAGCCGACTGAGCTGAGTTACGGGCAGAGGGAGACAAGGGTTGTTTTCCCTTGGCGGCAGCAATGAACTCTCGGACTTGATCTGAAGTTAGATGGGGAAGTAGCTGACTAAATTGGGAATGTGGGTCATCTTCCCTTGGAGGAGAAGGAGGACTGGAGTGACCCCCAATGACAAGAGGAGCATGAATATGCCCTGGGGGTATGGCCGTTAAGGGTTGGGCCGCATCCTCGAGGAGTCCAAGAGGTAAGGCATCGTCAGCAAGGACACGGAACTGTTCCATGTCGAACAAAGGGTTATGATAGAGTACAAGGAAAGGAGGGGAATGACTCGACCTCCCTAGACAATGACACATGCACCCCCTAAATGACAGGGAGTGATACAGACAACACCTAGACCCTAACACAATCAAGAAAGACTGAGAAGAGGAGGAATGAATGAAACACTCAAGTTGTCATGATTAATGCGCAAATTTCTTAAGGTTTGAATTTGACCTTTTAGATGAATTGATTAAGGGTGTGTTACTCGGTCAAATGGACCCTAACAGGTATGAACTTGAGTCCTTCGGTGTCACTAAGGATGGTACACTCACAAGGGAAGGGTGGCTCGGACTAAAGGGTGCAACGGGTACAACCAGCCCGGTGAGCCGCAATGTGCGTACAGTCACGGGGTCTTACAGAGGTCCTCGGAAGGTGGGCCCGAGTCAGCCTATGAGTGCTCGTAGGTGAGAGGACTCACTTATCCAAGGGGGAACCTGACCAATAGGATGAAAAGCATATGCAAGGGGCCTAAATGCCTGAAATGTATGCAAGAGTGAAGATGAGGAGCATACAGGGTGACCAAAACAGCTCTCGGGCCAAGTCGCGGCGGCTGTGTACGCCGCGACCTTATCGTGACAGAGTGGACTGCCGCGATACGAACAGATGCCTGAGAACACAGTAAGTCACACACACACACAGACTCAAACAGACTACCTAAACAAATGATGAGTGTACAAAATCGCCAAAACTATACAAAATGGATCATGGAGCATTCAGAAACCGATCTAGGAATGAAAATAGTAACACACAAAGTGTACCTGTAGACACGACGCTTATCTCGGACGCGACCCTATCGCGTCCCCACGCACTGCCGCGACTAGACCCGAAAACTTACAAGGAGAAATAAACGGGGAAACCGAATCCTAACATGTTGCTAGCATACAAAAAAACGTGATGATACATGGTAGAAACATACAGGGCATGGGTGCATGGATTCCTAGAAGCAGGATAAGATAGGTTAGGGTCGGATTGTACTAACCTGCTGTCGCGTCCTATCAGGACGCCGCGATCATGTCGCGGCCACGCGATATGCCACGACACGAACCGAACACAAAAAAATGCAGGAAACAAAGAAGCAAAACAACTAACAGGACACTAAGAATCAAATAAAGGAAAAAAAACATGGCAAGCAGGCAAACTAGATCTACGAGGGTAGCACTGGATGTCCCACCGTGATCGCCAAAAGGTGTAATCACAGGGATTGTGCTTCCCCTCGACACATGAACGGATATTAAATCTAATAGCATGGGAACATGGATGTGATCGCCACCTAGAGCATTGCCTAAATGAATAAAATAACACGGGCTAACTACTCTAGGAAAGGGGGGAAGAGAACAAAGGAATACCTGATAACGTGGTCGTCATGGCTGATGCGTCTATTGTCGTGTCGCCCTCCCCTGTCGCGTTCTCTTCTAGCACGGGAGATGGTGAGTGGGACCTCCTTCCCTTCCTCCGGCTGGCCAGAGGATGAGAGATCCTCGTAGAACCTTGTTTGTGTGTCTGCCAATCAAAGAGAAACAACAAAGAAAAGCCCTATTAGAACACGATTAATGTAGCAACTATTCTAAAAATGAAAGGAAATAAACCAACATGAAGGGAACGAACCTGGGATGGTTTTTAAACCCCTTGGGCTATAGGAAAACGTGGGAATGGGAAGGAATGCAACCTATCTAGAAATAAAATAATATGCATGAAGAAATAGAGGGAAAGGAGAGGGGAGGAGAATGAGCCCCATTAGGGCGACTCCCTGGCTTGATGTTCGTTCCAATGATCGTGCAGAAGCTCCTGGATGAAGTGGGGGTCACCCTCCTCACGTTCCACGCTCCATGGATGTGAAGTGAACAAGCTTTTGAGGTGGGAATGTGAGGGAATGAGAGAAAATGAGAGGGCTGCGTGGCTAAGTCCAGATTAGTGGAGAATTTGGCAGCCCTTCGGGGTGAAAATCGGAGCCCTCTGTCCTTGAAGAGAAGGCTTCTTTTTATAGAGCTTTTGAGAGAGAATATCTCCTTAAAAATGAGAATTAATTAAAAAGGGAGATAAATCCCACCCAAATTCGGATGGAGAGTCCTTAGGAGCCTCAAGGAGAGTCCCTAGGGCCCAAATCCCGCTTAAGGGGTTGAGATATTCCCTAGGGATAAAGATAAAGCCATGAGAGGATAAATAGGAGGTGGTTGCGGAGGCCTGCATGCGCAGCTGCTGTCGCGGCATATCGTAGGGCCGCGATATGGAGACGCGACAGGGCAGGGCGTCGCTACAGTATTACCCACGTGCATGGAAAATGCATGGGCTGTCGCGGCAGCCTAGACCGTCGCGACTCAGAGACGCGGCGCCACGATGCGTCGCGACTAAGAAACCAAATAATAAGGAATTATCAGCTAACCACATGAATAGATAAGAGTTACTGACCCATAAGGACTCTCTCAAAGTGATATGGGCGGGATTTCAAGGCAATTTAAGTTTCTAATGGGCTCAAAACATGGCTAATGATGGGCTCAAGATGAGTGACCAATTAGGGGCCCACTAAGATAACAAGAAAAGTGGTTCAACCCATTAGCCGGAATCGGGTGTCTACACTAGTGTACGTGGCTTGAGTGTGGCGATCTCTATTTTACCCCTGTACACCATGTTGTTGTTTTGCCGTTTATTTATTTTAATTGGCTTGTGATAACTACAAATGGTAAGTGGTATTTGTAGCTTTGATATCCTGCTTAGTTTACTTTATAAATTGTTGCCGTAGCTTCCTGCTTACGTGCTTGAGTTTAGTTTACTCAGTTTTTTGGAGAGTTTTCCTACTGAGCCAGTGACTTGCGAGGCTCACCCCTACTCCCTACAGGTGAAGGAGAGCAGGAGGTTTGTAAGACCCGGCCCCCTTGGGCCTCTGGCCGCGTCCTCAAGGTCGCGACAGGCGCCTTGGTCGTGACGAGGTCACCCTAGAGCGGCCTGTCGCGACAGGCTTCAGGTCGCGCCGCACCCGGCCATCGCGTTCTTGTCGCGGCAGGGGTGGCCGACGCATCCTTGTCGTGGCGTCTGACGGCATTGTGACTACTTTTCTGATAGATGTGACTGCTGTCCTTTCTGTCAGAACGGCTTTGTCGGGTGTCGGGCATGCGTAGCGTTGACGCGGCTTGGTCAGCCATCGCGATTGCTTTTCCGGTCTTCGAGGTTTGACCGCCTTTTTGGGGTCATGCCGGGGGCGGCCGTCGTGACAAGGTCGCGACGTCTAGGGGCATCGCGACATGTTAGTTGTCGCGTCGGGTCGGCCAGTCGTGTTCTAGGGGCCGTCGGTTTAAAACTGAATGTTGCGCCCCATTCTTCCCCTCACCCCTTCCTCTCCTTCTTCATCCCCTCTCTTTCCCTCTGAGCTCCCCTTACGTTTTCCTGGTGTTTCCTTCGAGCTCAAGGCATTCGTGTTGAGGAGGGTGTCGTCCCGTTTGTGCAGGGGACGTGGTCGTGTCGTTTGGAGCGAGGAGGAAGAGGACATTCCTACGAGAAGGCCCCAACGGGTTTGCTCTTCGTGTAGAGGTAGGGACCCTTGATCCTCTCACCTTAAGCATGCTCCCCTCCCCTTAAAGATGGTGTTTCCTCGTGGTTTGTGGTTGTGGGAGAGTGAGGATCCATGCTCGTGGTTGAGTGAGTTTTTCCCCTTCGAGCATAGATTCGTGTTAAATCCATGTTTGTGGGGTTGTATGGGTGGTTTGCATGATTTACAACTTTCAATACATGTTAAGCATGATCCCCTCCCCCTGTGGAATGCTTGTTTTGTGTTTTTGGGGCGGTCACTGAAAGGAGCGTTCCGGAACCCCCCTCTGCTGGCCGGTCGCGACATGATCGCGACGCTCTTGGAGTGTCGCGAGCCGTCACGATAGTGTCGTGACATAGTAGGGCGTCGCGATGAGGTCGCGACGGCCTGATTCGTCACAACTATAGCCGAGAGATAGGTTTGGTCTTCGCCGTTTTCATTTCTTTTACTGTACTCGTGGCACCTGTTCTAGTTTCCTAGTACGGTCCTACACTAGTCTTTCGCCCAGTGCGCGGCACTTGAGGGCTTGTCCCGTGTGAGAGGTTGTTACCGTTGCCTGGGACCCCCATCCTCGGGAGCCTATTAAGGGAGTACTCCAGGCTACGAGTGTGCTCGAGTTAGCAGCCCAGCAGGTGGACTCTGGAGCTGAGGGGAAAATAGTGGTTAGGATAGTGGCGTTGAGTCGCTTGCAGAGCTCTTGTGGTTGGTCTGGGATGCCGAGGATGGTCAGGAGTTCTACCCGGCGCAGGCCAGCCAGTCCTGTTTCTCACTGCCTCGCTCCTTGCGGCCCCAGAACCACTTGGAGAGGTCAGGCGTGGGACCGTAGTCCGGCCAGACGACGGTGGTTACTGTTGTGTACTTTGTGTCTGTAATCACAGGGATTGGACTCCCCTCGACACAGACATGGATACTAAGACTGGTAGCATGAAAAAACATGGATGTGATCGCCACCTAGAAAGTCGCCTAAGAATAAAAATGAGATAATGGCTGACTTAAACTAGGAAAAGGAGAGAGAACAGAAACGGACCTGGTGTCATGGTCGCTATGGGCGCCGCGATGGACTGATGTCGCGTCA
This sequence comes from Colocasia esculenta, assembly GCA_014218235.1. Classification (NCBI taxonomy): domain Eukaryota; kingdom Viridiplantae; phylum Streptophyta; class Magnoliopsida; order Alismatales; family Araceae; genus Colocasia; species Colocasia esculenta. The sequence continues at coordinate 29,751,359 of CM024766.1, forward strand.
ACTTTCGTCGACGCGTCTATGGTCATGTCACCCTCGGCCGTCGCGTTCTCTGAATGCAGGAGAATTAAGGTAGGGACCTTCTTCTTGTCCTCCAGCCGGCCAGAGAACCAGAGCTTCTCGTAGATTTCACCTACTTGCCTGCCAACCAAAGAAAATCACAAAAAAACACCCTATTAGAATACATTAAGCATGTTGCCCAGCTAGCTAGCCCAGATGGGGGGGGGGGTGAATGGGTTATTAAAAATTAGATCTTAGATTGATACCTGCTTGTACACTAAAAAGATTACACAACAACTTAAACGAAGGTTAGAGTTAGAGGGAATGAAATAGCAAACGCACAAAACACAGCCACAAGACACAAGGATTTTATCCTGGTTCGGAACTCCTTTCCACAGGAGTCCTACGTCCAGTCCCTGAGCAATACCTCAGGATATCACTATCAAGGGTACTATCCCCCTCACGGATCCTTACACCCAGCCTCAACTGGTCTTCCTTCAACCTGAAGGGAATACAAGCACCCTGGATACCACCAGGTCTTCCTTCACACAGAAGGGAATACAACTAATAAAAGTAAGCACAAGAACAAGCTTCAGGAACTAGCTCAAACAGCTACAATCTGAAGCAAACAAGCCTTGAGAGAGAAATGATTTTGACACTGGTTTCTCTCAAAGACTTCACTGGCTCTCACAGGAATTTCTTTTTCAACACAGAGAGCTAAGAGCTAAGATCTGTTGGAATGGAGTGCTTCGCTCTTGTTTTAACTGCTGAAGACTTGAAGGATTGGCTATTCTCTATCACAGAATGTTGTTCTCTTCAAGAGTTATCTTCTCAGTCTTGTAGTCTTGTATTTAAGCTTCTACTTGAAATTTGAACGTTAAAGATCCGTTGTCTCTCATTCTGGTGTACGTTAGACTGGTCTGCAAGGAAGCTTCTGATCTTCAGTCTTTTATCCTTTAGTACACGTCAAAGAAATGTTTTGATATCTTGTATCTTTTGTGTCCAACGTTGTACAGATAAATCTTGTCAGGTATCTGCAAGCATATCAACAATAAATAGGAGACAACTAGGGCTGTCGTTGATAGTCAGTCACAGTTGGAAAAGATATTGCTAGATTTAGCAAAAGCTCCTTTCTATCAAAATAAAGATGTAGACAGAATAGCACAATAGTGGAAGATATCGTTTGCATGCATGAGAGATATGTTCAGAGTGCATTGAATGCATAGCAGTCAAATAGACGAGATGCGACTTTGACTATTCAACGTATATTAAAGAGTATTGATATAACAATGAAATTGATATAAACAAAGCCGATGCCTTTATGACTTATGAAATCGTTATAAGTTGATAGGCAAATCGTTATGACAGAGAACCATTAAATCATAATAATGAAATCGTTATAAGCACTTATGAAATCGTTATAAACAAAGCTGATGCCTTTATGACTTATGAAATCATTATAAGTTGATAGGCAAATCGTTATGACAGAGAACCATTAAATCATAATAATGAAATCGTTATAAGCACTTATGAAATCGTTGTGATCAAAAGAGAATTGTTATGAATTCTTCAGAAATTGTTATGAGATGCAAGTCGTTGTGTTTCTGAAGAAATCAATATGAAACACTTAGCAAAAGGCAAGTCGTTGCGAGTTCTAAAGAAATCGTTACGACAACTTATAGAGTCGTTGTGACGAGCAAGTCGTTATGAGCTCTAAAGAAATCGTTATGACAACTTAAGAAATCGTTACGGCGAGCAAGTCGTTGCGAGTTCTAAAGAAGTCGTTATGACAACTTAAGAAATCGTTACGGTGAGCAAGTCGTTGCGAGTTCTAAAGAAGTCGTTATGACAACTTAAGAAATCGTTACGGCGAGCAAGTCGTTGCGAGTTCTTAAGAAATCGTTATGACAACTTAAGAAGTCGTTGCGACGAGCAAATCGTTACGGTGTATAAAGAAGTCGATGCAATGACTTAGGAAAGAATATGAAGTGAGAGTTCTACCTGATTGTCTTGAACTTCCTTTTACTTTTATTTCCTGTCCTCAAGGCTCAAGTAATTCATTAGTATTGTTTTGTTAATCATCAAAATTAATATATAAATAAGTGAATTAATTTATATGAGGAAAGTTTGGTCATCAATCTCCCCCTTTTTGATGATGACAAAATATACTAAATAGCATAAATAAACAGACATGTTTTTCAAAGTTGCTTGCTTTAGTTTCTCCCCCTTTTTGTCAATAAGCAAAAAGATAGTCTAAGAGACAAAGAAGAGAGAAAGCTTTGTATTAATTAGGAGCAAGATAATACAAAGGAGACAACAGAGAGGCATGCTGTGAAATGACAGCCCATGCCTTGATCTCCATATCTTCAAAAATCTGGTGGAAAACACCAGGAGCAACTGAAAAAGAAGAACCCATGGCTGGAATCATCATTTGAATGTAAAGCTGCTGCTGCTGATCCAGGAATTCTCCATACTGATCTTTGTCCAGTATGAATCTGAAGTAGGTGCTCTTTCCAACACTGGCACGAAGGAGAAATCTATCCAGAGATATTGGATAGAAAATCTTCTGATCAAGAAGATCCTTCTTCAAGGCATAGAAGGCAGTATATATGGCGGCCCACTGAACATATATCTCTTGAATTGGATTTATGGAGTTGAGATCCAAGAAGGCTTTTGCTGATAGACTAGGCTTGTTTTGACTGAACAAGGAACTGTTGATGGCTTGCAACTGAAGATGGGATTCCTTATAGAGCTTTTCCCATGCGGAGGGAGAAAGCCTCTCACACTCAGAAATGAGTGGAGCCAAGACTTGGGAGGAAATGCGGCCAGAGTGGTATTCTATGAAAATAAACCGCAAAAAGGAAGGCATTCTACCCTGCTTAGCTGACATTCTGCCCATCTGCTTAGCAAACATATCAAAGGCATGGGAGCCTGCATCTGAGTCAAACACTAAGGAGTGTAGCTTCGGCAGAAGAGCTGAAGTGGTAACTTTGAGGTTTGCAAAATCCACTGTGAGGGGAAGATTTATTGGATGTTCTGATCTCAGCAGCACTATGGTTGAATGAAATTGGTGGAACTGGACTTCAGGCAGCTTGTTCAGGTAGCAGAAATCACTGTACAACTGGAAGTTCTTGGCTATCCTGATTTCTTTCAAAATGAATGGTCCCCAAGAGGTCTTATGCTGAAGAATGAACCACTCAGAAAGAGTGAGTGGGTGATCTCTATGGGTAAGGGTTTCTGCACGGGCAGTCAAGTATTTGGAGTACTGAGACTTGTTGCCCTTGACGTTGGCCCACTGCTCTTCAGTCTTGAACTCAGTGCCCTCATAGATTTTGGATTTTTGAGGGTGGGTCAACTGGCAAAGAGGAAGAACAATGTTTAGATGCTCAGAGAGGTTGAGGAAAGGAATACCATAGATAGTGGAAAGGATACATTTTTGAAGGTATTCCCTATAGATGGATCTTCTCTGAGGTTCGAGGGTAAGGGAGTACCAAAGAGGAGGAAATAAAGGTGAGGAGGGGAGGCTGACAGAGGATGAATGTTTCCTCTTTTTCTTGGTAGGACTGGGAGGATCAGTCCTGTGAATATGAGAGGAAATGGAAAGAATGGAGATGAGGGTACTTCTGTCAAAGTCATCCGGAAGATTAGTGTCAAAGACACTGCCAATTTGAGGTTTTTCCGGAATGAGGGTGACAGAAGAAGGAGGAGTAGGAGGATAGAAGAGATGTTTGGGATTGAAAGAGGTAGATGGGTGAACTGGAGTAGTTTCAGTGAGAGGTGAAGAAGGTGAGGGTGATGATGGTGCTGAGGTTTGAGAGGGAGTGGGAGAGAAGGAAGGTTGAGATGGAATGAGAGAGGATGAGGTTTGGGTGCGAGGCATAGGGTGTTTGAAAGTTGGTGGAGCTAGAGGGGCTGTAGAACAAGAAGAAGGTGAGGAGAGGGTTGGTGTTGCAAGAGTAGAAGTTTCAGGGGCCTTCGTAGCAGCTACTGGCTCTTTCCCTTTTTCTTGACCTTCTCTGACAACTACAGACGGCCCAGATGGCCTAGAATCCTGATGAGATGGCCCTGATGGCCCTGATGCTTGCACTGATGGCCCAGATGGCCCTGACTCTTGTGCTGGTGGTCCTGGTGGCCGAGGAACAGCTGCTGGTCTGCTCTGAGTATTAGAAGAAGAAAATCCACCTGTTCTCGAAATTACTGATAGCATGGACTTCATGTCTGACATTTCCTTGTTGAACCACTTCATAGCATTTCGGACTTGAGATAGTTCAGTAGTGGTTGTAGCTTGACTGGCAAGAATGCCTTGAACACTGGTCTGAACTGATGATAATATATCTCCTTGAGCCTTTAATATTTCCATAACAGGCTTCAAATTTACTTTCCTGTGGCTCTTTCTTTGCCTTCTGTGAGCCACTCTCTTGCTTTTACTTTTCTGATGGACTGGCTCCTCCATGTTAGCAGGGCTTATACTTGGTCCTTCATTTACAGATACTTTGGCAGGAGCTTGATCTCCCTGAGATGGTGCATCGGTCTCAGGAGCATTTTCCATCATAGTTTCCTCATTGCCAATTTGCTCCCCCTGAATAGGAGCAATGGGTTCATCATTTTCCTGCTCCCCCTAAGTAGGAGCTTCTTCCAAAACAATTTCCTCAATGTGCCCTTCTGCCATTGATTCTGACAATTGATATTTCTAGTATTTGGCTCCCCTTGGCTGGGAACTTCTTCCATAATTACTTCTTGTTGAGTAGCTGTTTGCACCTCAAAACTGACATTTACTTCAGTTAAATTTTCAGTATGGCCTGGTTCCATAGCTTCTTCCTCTGCAAGTCCACCTATTTCTGAAGTAACTGAGGTGGAGGGAAAAGAGTCCAACACCTCTCTTAGAATAGAGGCAACTCTGGAGGTGGGCAAAGGATCTGCCACACCTGCTACTGCTTCTCCCATTGGAGTTTCTGAAGAATGAGATTCATCCTCCAAAACAGGTGATCTTGAAGTCTCTGCTTGATCTTCCATTGCAGGTTCTGCTGCTGCTTGTTCTACTGCTACTGATTCTACCTCTAATTCTACTGGTGGATCTGCTGCTTCTTCTGGAATCTCTGGGACATCTCCAATGATGGCCTCTCCCTCTGCCACAGAGGTCTTGGACCATATCCCATTCTGCACTGAGAATCCACTTTTCTTTAGGTTCCTGGACCTTATAGACTGGCCCATCTTTTCCACAACTGCCCCAGATAGATTTACTCCAAAATGTTTGAATATCTTGGTAAGTAGATGAGCATAGGGCAATGAAACATTCAACTTGCTCTTTGTATCCCAGATTTGATCATGGGCAAACTTCATTCTCTCCATCATGACCTCGGCCATGTTAACCTCCTTTTGCTGGATTACCCAGAACATCATGTCCGAATCTGCCCTAGTACAAGTTGAGAAAGTGGCACTGCGGGGAACCATGATTTGGCAGATAATGAAATGAAGTAGACGATTGAATGTAGTCATCTGATTGATATCTAATTTCCCGTCTCTCAGCCTGAAACCTGGACCTATAATGCCAAGACCCTTTGCTTGATCGTTCACTGTGTGAACCCCACTGTGTCCAGAAGTCTTCACCCCAAACAACAAGTGCAACAGCTCATGATCTACTTTAATTTGGATACCCTTTACAGAAGAGACAAGGGACCCATCCGCCTCTGACCTTAGACAAACATAAAAGGCTTTCACCAGGTCGGGATAGCTTACCTCGGTGAAGGTGGCAATATCCATCCACTGCATCCTTCTCAAAGTTTCTGCTATACTGCTCATGCCATTCTTTTCTAGATTCGGTACATCCACTGCTTTATTTCCGCAAACCTTCGTCTTGACGAATGTAAACCTTTCCTGCTGCTCAGGGGACAAATACTCAGCACTGTAGCCCCCTACACTTCCGGAGATCACTGGAGCGGCCATGGGTAGAGTGGAGAAAAGGTTCTGGAGAAAGGAGATGATGGAAGGGATGGAAGCCCTCAAGGGATTCTTCGCGGGAAGAAGAGAAGGCTTCAAATCTTGCAGAGAGTCGATGCCGGAATTGTTAGGGCATCGACTTTGAGCGAACAGATAAAGGAGAAGGAGTAGGGTAAAGGTGGGAGATGAGTTGTTCCCACAACGATTTGACTAATTAATAATACTTTATCGAAAAGGGAGGCGCCAATAAGGGTAACGGCAGAAAGCGACAAAAGGGTTTGACAGGTCAAACTACCTTTGACACAATAGCAGTCAAATAAAGTAAATAAGCTAAGTTTTGCTTAATGCCAGAGAGAGAGAGAAAATTTCATTATAATCTGAAAAATTTATATGCCAATTTAAATACAGAAATCTTTTTACAAATTGCACATCCCTAATTCCCTTCTAAGAGATGTAAATCTCTCTTCAGGTAGGGCTTTTGTGATGATATCTGCCAGTTGACCATTTGTATCTATAAAAGAAATTTCTAAATTACCACTAGCTACATGATCTCGAATGAAATGATATCTAACCTCAATGTGTTTAGTCCTTGAATGTTGCACTGGATTCTTGGTGAGGTTGATGGCACTTGTATTATCACACAGTAGTGGAATTGACTTGATATGTATGCCAAAATCCTCAAGTTGTTGCTTTATCCATAGGAGTTGTGTACAACAACTTCCAGCAGCAACATATTCAGCTTCAGCTGTTGATAGAGCTACTGAGTTTTGTTTCTTGGAAGACCAAGATATCAGACATCCTGCAAGAAATTGACAACAACCACTGGTGCTTTTTCTATCTACTTTGCATCCAGCATAGTCAGCATCAGAGTATCCTACTAAATTTATTTCACAAGATTTTGGATACCAAAGACCTAAATCATGAGTTCCAGCTAAATATCTAAATATTCTTTTCACAGAAATTAAATGAGACTCTCTAGGGTCTGCTTGATATCTAGCACACATGCATACACTAAATAAAATGTCTGGTCTACTTTCTGTTAAGTAAAGTAATGACCCTATCATACCTCTATAGTTCTTTTGATCTACCTTTTTACCATTTTGATCACTGTCCATTCTGGTTGATGTGCTCATTGGCGTTGACAATGGCTTCGCACCTTCAAATCCAAATTTCTTTAACAGCTCTTTGGTGTACTTGGCTTGACAGATGTGGGTGCCTTCCTTCCCTTGCTTGATTTGTAATCCTAGGAAGTAGTTTAGCTCCCCCATCATACTCATTTCAAATTCTCTCTGCATAAGCTTTTCAAAGTACTTTCAAAGAGATTCATCAGTAGATCCAAAAATAATATCATCTACATATATTTGCACAAGTAGTATATGTTTGACTTTTGATTTTATAAATAATGTACTATCTACTTGACCTCTAGTGAAACCATGATCTAATAAGAAAGTACTGAGCCTTTCATACCAGGCTCTAGGTGCTTGCTTTAAACCATATAAAGCCTTATAGAGTTTAAATACATGATTTGGAAATTCGATGTCATCAAAACCTGGAGGTTGTTCAACATACACTTCCTCCTTGATAAAACCATTTAAAAAGGCAGATTTGACATCCATTTGAAACAATTTTAAATCTAATGCAGATGTATAAGCAATTAAAATTCTAATAGCCTCAAGTCTAGCCACAGGTGCATAGGTTTCATCAAAATCTATGCCTTCCTCTTGGGAATAGCCTTGAGTTACCAGTCTGGCCTTGTTTCTTGAGATTACTCCAGACTCATCCAGTTTATTTCTGAACACCCACTTGGTGCCAATAACTGAATGATTGGATGGTCTAGGAACAAGTGACCATACTTGGTTTCTCTTGAACTGATTTAGTTCATCTTGCAAGGCTATTATCCAAGATTCATCAGTTAAAGCTTCATTGACTGTCTTAGGCTCTATTTGAGAAACAAAAGCTAAATAATCACAAGGAATTACATTACCTCTTATTCTTACCCCTACAGATGGATCACCAATAATGTTCTCAAGAGGGTGATCTTTCTTATGTCTCCATTCTTTTGGAAGATTTTCATGTTGAATTTCAGTTTGCTGTAGTTCTTCCAGAGGTGGATCTTCCTTGTCCTCAATTGAGGTATTCTTTAATTTTTCGGACAAGTCATCTGCATAATCAATGTCACTAATTTCTTTCTTTTTCAAGGAAGGGTTAGATTCATAAAAAATAACATGCACAGTTTGTTCAATTAATAATGAGCATTTATTGAAAACTCTATAACCTTTGGGTTTATAAATGTACCCCATAAAGATGCCTTCATCAGATTTGACATCAAACTTACCAATGTCCCTTTTTCCATTGTTGTGGATGAAGCAAGGACATCCAAATATTCTGAAGTGACTGATCTTAGGTTTCTTTCCCTTGTAGAGTTCATAAGCAGTCTTCTTCAGAATTGGCCTGATCATTACCCTATTAATGATGTAGCTTGCAGTGTTGTAAGGCCCTTGATTTTCTTCTTGCTTGTTTAAGTATATATGTATGCGTATAAGTGTATACTATTAATGTATAGATTATTGTGTATAAGTATTTATTTATACAAATTGTATGAATTAGTATTATTGTAATGTACATATTGTATTCAAGTATATATATATATATATATATATATATATGTATTTATGTGTGTAGTATTATAAATTCTGCATATTTAAAGTGAATTTTGTCGGCCAGTCGGCGTCAACATCGGCTGACGTTGACTAGGAGTAGGCGGCAATATCGATGGACGCCCACTTGGATAGGCGACCATAGATATGGACGCCAATATCCCAGACCAGTTACGTTTCCAGATCCGGAAACGCCTCCGAAAATTTAGCCTCTTGTTTTAGAAACCCTTCCCAACGGCTCTGAGACTTACCCCTTTAGCATATCCGACCCCCAACCCTTTATAATACCCAGTTTTCGGCCAGATCCATCCCTTTTGACTCTTGGGTCAAAAACCTAGCTCTTCTATGCAAAAACCCCAACTTGAACCTGAGAGATCTGATTTCGGGAGGCTTCATCCGGTGATCTGCATCGACTGGTGTCAACTCTGAACATCCGGAACGACTCCCCACGCTGGTGTGCAGTGAAGATCAACAAAGAACCCGAAGAAGGAGGGATTTGAAGACTCTTTGGCACAGGCCGAGGAGGGCTTCTCCGGCTTGAATCGTCATTTGTGGATTTTACAGGAGGCAAGTACCCCACTCACATCAACCCTACATGTGTCTAGTATGTCCCAGGAATTTTTCGGATTTTTCTCGTGTCCTGGAACCCCCATTCAAGTGATTTGTTGGCTTTCAGTCTGTGTTTGTGCAGACAGGATATTAACGGCAGGATCCCTTGCCGCTAATATCATGTGTTGGCGGCATCATATACTGCCGTTAACCTATAGACGGCTACCCCATGCCGTCAAGTTCTTCAGACTGCAACAGTGTGCAAGTCTGCCCTTCTATAAGCTAATTTTCGAGTTTTTCCGCATGAGGATATACAGTAAATTTCATATAATATGTAAATATACATGTTTGGGTGTACTGTGAGTTATTGTGCATTTTTGAAATTTTCCCCAATTATTAGAATTCTTTGAATGTGCTACCGACAGAATTTTAATCTTGAAAAATATCGTTTATGAAATATGTATAGAATTTGACTGCCATGAAATTTCTGTACACTGGTTATGAGATCTGATGCATGATATAAAAATTTGAGTAATTTATAATATCTGTATAGTTTATTAATTTTCTGAACCGAAAAATAGTTAATATGTCTACTCAATGTAGAAAAGTTAAGAATTCATGCGAAACTAGTTAAATTTCTATAAATTGAGAATAATTAGTACTATCAGTATTCATGTATGTAATAAGTTATGAGTCCGAATAATGAAAATTTATGTCAGTTTGGCTATTTTTACATTTGATAACATCACTGTTAGAATTTTCAGAAATTATGTGTAATTCAGAAAAATATAAATTTTGGTATGCATGATGGTTAAACTGTGATGAATTTCTGGTTAAATTTCTGTACTAAATTGATGACAATAGCTATATAAAATTGTTTTATGTTAGATATTAATAATTAATGCATGCTAATATGATTAGTGTTTAATTCTGCAAAAATTTCAGCATGTTTAGAATTGTTGTAAAATTTGATTAATACTGAAAACAGTAGTACCATGCTAGGTAATACTGAAGAATGTAAATGTGCGAACATGAGATGAATGCATAAATATTTTGTATTTAGAAGTGTGTTGAAATTGAGAAAATGTATTAATGTGCCAATGGGTGACACTGCTACCTTAGAGGGCTGTGGAACTGTACTGTGGTAAAGTCCCCACGGGAAAGTTCAAAGTGTGTGATGTCCCATGGGCATTGGGATTAAATCCTGGAGGCGAACAAGTATCGCTGGTTAGGGTGGAGAGTGCTTCTCCCGGTTCTGCGCAGTAACTAAGATTAATCACTGGAATGCCTAGGTGATTGATATGTGATGTGATTAGTGTGTGTCCTTCTAAAGTGGTTTGGGCTATGTGTCACGGCATTAAGGAAAAGTGAAAATGTGTTTAAGTGAAAGAAAATGTGTAAATTGTGAACCTGTGTAAGTGAATATGTGTTCATGAAATTCTTATGAAAACATGCAAAAATGATAAGTTTCTTGTGAATGTGACATGATAGTAGTAAAACAGCGAGCTTTTCACTAATATAAATGTGTTAACTATGTGAAAAATTATCTTAGAATTCATGTTAAATTAGTTGTTATGAAATGTGTAAATTTATGTGTAAAATGATCAACATGTGGCATATGAATGATTGAATGAAATCAGTTTAGCATATTGAAAAGTGTAGAAAGCATGTGATAGGATTAGTTATTGTGTATAAAACTAAATCCCATGTGTAAAATGTGTAGAAATCATGCATAGGCTTCTATTTGAAAAATTGTCACTTCCATGCATTATGTGTAAATGGTGTAGCATAAGGATATGGAGATTACTTGATGCATGTATGTTTAGTGTGCTTGGTGTTACTTGTTGAGTTCTTTTGAACTCATTCTTGCTTCGGCGTATAGGTGCAGACGTTTCTACTTCTTCCGAGGAGATCGTTAGGAGCGACTCGGAGCGAGAGTAGGAGAGATTGTTGTGGATTTAGCATTGTACTTTTCCTTACTTCATAGTATGTAATAAAGACTCTGCGTAGTCTCATGTGGACAATGTATTTATTTTATTTCAATTATGAAAAGTTAGTTCTCTTTTCTACTATACGGACTGTGAATAGAATGTGGGTGATGGAATAAGATTTCATTTCAGTTCTTTAAATTCCGCTGTCATGTGATATAATATATTTGTGTATGTTTCAGCCTATTGTACTAGTGTTGGGTAAATGTCCCACTGTGGCGATGCTTTCTATATCGACGTGGGTTGGTGGAACCGTACCGATATAAAGAGGGTCGTTACAGAGATTGGTATCAGAGAGTCAGGCTGAAATTGTACATAAATATGCATATACCATCATCTTCATTGTATACTAAGTCTGTGTAGATTGTCCACATAGATAAGTAATTAGTTAGAAATTAGATAGTTTAGTTCTAAATGGTGATTAATCCGTTTTACAGGATATGGCTTCGCGTGGTAGGCGTGGTGTTCCTGCTCGTGATGGCGAGCAGAGGAGAGATGAGCCTCGGCGTGAGGATCAGGGTGAGCAGCAGGCCCCTGCACCCCAGGGTCCTGTACTTCCTCCACCGCCACCAGTAGACTATGGAGTGTTCATGCAGGGTTTGGTGCAGGCCATGCAAACACAGGCCCACACTCAGGCTGCACTCCAGGCTCAGTTGGAGGCTCAGGTTAGAATAATAAGATAAAGTAGTCTGTATTATTAAATGCATGATTGTTATGTTATATGTGTTAATTATGTTGCTTGTTGTAGCAGGCTCAGGTACCAGTTCCCCAGGCTGACCATGGTGGACCCTCCATCATGGAAAGGTTCAAGAGGATGTCGCCACCCTCTTTTAAGGGGGAGAGCGATCCATTATTAGCTGAGAACTGGATGAGGGAGATTGAGAAGATCTTCCGGGCCATTAGGTGCGCTGAGGACGACAAGGTCACTTTAGCCACCTATATGCTACAGGTATGTGTAATCTAATCTAGTGGTTATTACTTTAAGTACAAATTATGTTGGTTAGTTCTCATGGATGGTTTTGGCAGGAGCGAGCCGATGTATGGTGGTCCTCGTTGTTACGTACTCGGTTCGAGGATGGTGCCGTGGAAGTTGGATGGGATGAGTTCGTGAGGCTTTTCCGAGCCAAGTTTGTTCCGGAGCACATCCAGGACAAGATGGAGCAGGAGTTCCTCTCGTTAACTCAGGGCTCCATGACCGTGCTGGAGTACGAGGCCAGGTTTGCCGAGCTATCAAAGTACGCCCCTCATATTGTAGCTGATGAGCGCAGGAAGGCGAAGAAATTCGTGATGGGTCTGAAACCATCGCTGAGGACGAGGTTGGTGGCTTTCGACCATCGTACTCTCGAGCAGGCGCTCAGCGCGGCGTGTCGGCAGGAGGGGGAGATGGAGCAGTATCTGGAGGAGAAGAAGGCTTCTCAAAAGAGGCCAGCAGCTCCTTTCCAGAGACAGGAGAGGAAGAAGGCGACTTTCCAGTCACCGCAGCGTCCTGTGGCATCAGGCAGTGGTCAGGTATCTTCTCAACGTTCCCCTAGTGGTAAGAAGGAGTGTCCTCATTGCGGGAGGGCACATGGCGGTACGGAGTGTTGGCTGGTAGCAGGGAAGTGCTTGAAGTGCGGGAGCAGTGATCATAAGATTAAGGATTGTCCGAGGCTTCAGCAGGGAGCCCAGCGGGGCCAGCCCCAGTAGTAGCAGCAGCAGCGCCAGCGACAGGACGACCAGGGAGACCTCGAGCCCCAGCTCGAGTGTTTGCTTTAGCTCGTGAGGACGCCGAGCAGGCGGATCATGTCACCGAAGGTACGGTTTTGTTCTTAGGTGTGCATGCTCGGGTTTTGTTCGATACGGGTGCTACTCACTCGTTCATTTCCGAGCGTTTTGCTAGGCAGTTAGCTTTAGAGTCAGGATTAGAGTCTGAGGATTTAGAAGTCCCTTTGTCTGTGCATACACCTGCGGGTACGGTATCGACTAGGAAGTGTATTCCGTCTTTACCGGTGTGCATTGAGGATAGAGTCCTAGAAGGGTGTTTCTTCTTGCTTAAGATGAAGGACTATGATGCTATTCTTGGTCTGGATTGGCTAGAGGAGCACTATGCATTGGTAGATTGTCGTGGGAAGAAGATTGTTTTCCGCATTCCTGGTGAGGATGAATTTTCTCATCCTTTGCCGAGGAACTTAGCAGGAAAGTTTGTCATCTCGGCCATGAGGGCAATGAGAATGGTGAACAAGGGTTGTGACGCTTTTCTTGCCAGTGTGGTTTTAATACCCAAGGCTGATGAGTCACTTACTCTTGCCGAGATAGATGTAGTGCAGGATTTTCCAGATGTCTTTCCTGATGATTTATCTGGATTGCCACCGGCTAGAGAGATAGAGTTCACTCTAGAGTTGCTTCCAGGCATCTCTCCTATCTCGAAGGCACCTTATCGGATGGCACCTGCGGAATTAGCTGAGTTAAGGAAGCAGTTGCAGGATTTGTTAGATAAGGGATTTATTCGCCCTAGCGTTTCCCCTTGGGGCGCACCTGTCTTATTCGTGAAGAAGAAGGATGGGTCACTTCGGTTATGCATTGATTATAGAAAGCTAAACCAGGTGACGGTGAAGAACAGGTATCCCTTACCTCGGATTGATGATTTGTTTGACCAGCTACAGAATGCATCGGTCTTTTCTAAGATTGATTTGCGTTCTGGCTATCATCAGTTGAGGATTAGGAGTGAGGATGTGTCCAAGACGGCATTTAGAACCCGTTATGGACATTATGAGTTTTTGGTCCTTCCGTTTGGTCTAACCAACGCCCCTGCAGCGTTCATGGATCTCATGAACAGGGTGTTTAGACCCTATCTAGATAGTTTTGTTGTAGTCTTCATTGATGACGTGCTGGTCTACTCTCCGGATGAGGCCACACATCGTCAGCATTTGAGGATAGCGTTAGAGGTTCTCCGTGAGCACAAGCTGTATGCAAAATTCAGCAAGTGCGATTTTTGGATGCGCGAGGTTCATTTCCTTGGGCATGTTATCTCCGGTGCTGGTGTAGCAGTGGACCCAGCGAAAGTCCAAGCTGTTATGGATTGGGAGAGTCCCAAGACTCCTTCGGAGATTCGGAGTTTTCTTGGTTTGGCGGGTTATTATCGGCGTTTTATTGAGGGATTTTCATCCATCGCCGCTCCATTGACTCAGCTGACCAGGAAGGGAGTGAAGTTTGTCTGGTCCGAGGAGTGTGAGAGTAGTTTTCAATTATTGAAGACTAAACTCACATCGGCTCCTGTGTTAGTTCTACCGAGCGGTGTAGAGGATTTTGCTATCTACACGGATGCATCTCGGATTGGCCTTGGCTGTGTGTTGATGCAGCAAGGAAGGGTAGTAGCATATGCTTCGAGGCAATTGAAGGAGCATGAGCGAAACTATCCGACTCATGATCTTGAGCTTGCGGCAGTGGTTCATGCACTGAAAATCTGGAGGCACTATCTTTATGGTGTCAGATTTGAGGTGTTCACTGATCACAAGAGCCTAAAGTATCTTTTCTCCCAAAAAGAATTAAACCTTAGGCAGAGAAGATGGATTGAGTTCCTGAAGGACTATGACTTCGACCTCCAGTATCATCCTGGAAAGGCGAATGTCGTAGCAGATGCCCTTAGTAGAAAGAGGTCGTCTCTCCAGCAGGACTGGAAGATGTTGGAGGATGCAGCGTGTACGATGACCGAGTTGGAGCCATCATTGTGCCGAGCTTTTGTGGCTCAGCTGTCCATTAGGTCATCGGTGTTGGATGAGGTGATCGAGCATCAGAAAGCCGACCCTAGACTCCAAGAGTTAGTGGGCAAAGCGGGTATTGCTCGTGATGAGGATGGTGTGATTAGATTCCATCATCGTGTCTGTGTTCCAGACATTGTAGATATTCGTGAGCATGTTTTAGCAGAAGCTCATAGATCTAGGTTCTCTATTCATCCGGGTAACACTAAGATGTACCAGGATTTAAAGAGATCGTTTTGGTGGTCTGGCATGAAGAAGGATGTAGCTGAGTTTGTGTCTAGATGTCTAGTATGCCAGCAAGTGAAGGCCGAGCGGCAGCGACCATCTGGTCTTATGCAGAAGATGGAGATCCCAGTTTGGAAGTGGGAAGCTGTCACTATGGATTTTGTTACGGGTTTGCCTCGATCTAGACGAGGTAATGACTCGATTTGGGTAGTGGTAGATCGATTCTCGAAGACTGCGCATTTCTTGCCTATGAAGAAGAAGCAGTCAGTAGAGAGTTTAGCTAGACTGTATGTTAGTAGTATTATTAGATTGCATGGGGTACCGAAGTCTATTATTTCGGATCGAGATCCGAGATTTACTTCGAGGCTATGGAAGGGTCTTCAGGATGCGTTAGGTTCGGAGCTGAAGCTCAGTTCGGCATTTCATCCCCAGACAGATGGACAGTCCGAGAGGACTATCCAGACGCTTGAGGATATGTTGAGGGCTTGTGTGCTGGATTGGAAGGATGATTGGGAGCGCCATTTACCTCTAGTGGAGTTCGCATATAACAACAGTTTTCATGCGAGCATTGGCATGGCTCCATTTGAGGCTTTATATGGTAGGC
This sequence comes from Colocasia esculenta, assembly GCA_014218235.1. Lineage (NCBI taxonomy): Eukaryota > Viridiplantae > Streptophyta > Magnoliopsida > Alismatales > Araceae > Colocasia > Colocasia esculenta. The sequence continues at coordinate 29,767,053 of CM024766.1, forward strand.
CTTGCAGATCTCCTTTGTGTTGGGAGGAGACCGGTGATAGGCAGTTGATCGGTCCGGAGTTAGTTCAGGAGACTTCGGATAAGGTCCAGCTTATTAGGAAGAGACTTGTTGCGGCACAGGATAGGCAGAAGAGTTATGCCGACAACAGGAGAAGGATCTAGAGTTCGAGGTAGGTGAGCATGTCTTTTTGAAGATTTCGCCTACGCGGGGTGTAGTTAGATTTGGCAGGCATAGTAAGTTGAGCCCTAGATTCATTGGCCCGTATGAGATTCTCCGACGATTGGGCAACGTGGCATATGAGCTAGCTTTACCTCCAGCATTGGCTAGCGTTCATCCTGTTTTTCACGTATCTATGCTCAGGAAGTATGTCAGAGATCCGTCTCATGTTATTAGCCATGAGCCAGTGGAGATCCAGCCAGATCTTTCTTATGTAGAGCAACCAGTAGCTATTCTTGATCGGAAGGTTCAACATCTCCGAAACAAGAGCATTGCGTCAGTAAAGATCTTATGGCGTAACTTCTCGCGAGAGGAGGCTACTTGGGAGCTTGAGGATGCAATGAAAAAGAAATATCCTCAGTTGTTTGAGTAGTGTCAGTCTAACTTCGAGGACGAAGTTTCTTTAAGGGGGAGAGGGTGTAAGGCCCTTGATTTTCATCTTGCTTTTAAGTATATATGTATGCGTATAAGTGTATACTATTGATGTATAGATTATTGTGTATAAGTATTTATTTATACAAATTGTATGAATTAGTATTATTGTAATGTACATATTGTATTCAAGTATATATATATATATATATATATATATATATATTTATGTGTGTAGTATTATAAATTCTGCATATTTAAAGTGAATTTTGTCGGCCAGTCGGCGTCAACATCGGCTGACGTTGACTAGGAGTAGGCGGCAATATCGATGGACGCCCACTTTGGATAGGCGACCATAGATATGGACGCCAATATCCCAGACCAGTTACGTTTCCAGATCCGGAAACGCCTCCGAAATTTAGCCTCTTGTTTTAGAAACCCTTCCCAACGGCTCTGAGACTTACCCCTTTAGCATATCCGACCCCCAACCCTTTATAATACCCAGTTTTCGGCCAGATCCATCCCTTTTGACTCTTGGGTCAAAAACCTAGCTCTTCTATGCAAAAACCCCAACTTGAACTTGAAAGATCTGAATTCGGGAGGCTTCATCCGGTGATCTACATCGACTGGTGTCAACTCTGAACATCCGGGAACGACTCCCCACGCTGGTGTGCAGTGAAGATCAACAAAGAACCCGAAGAAGGAGGGATTTGAAGACTCTTTGGCACAGGCCGAGGAGGGCTTCTCCGGCTTGAATCGTCGTTTGTGGATTTTACAAGAGGCAAGTACCCCACTCACATCAACCCTACATGTGTCTAGTATGTCCTAGGAATTTTTCAGATTTTTCTCGTGTCCTGGAACCCCCCATTCAAGTGATTTGTTGGCTTTCAGTCTGTGTTTGTGCAGACAGGATATTAACGGCAGGATCCCTTGCCGCTAATATCATGTGTTGGCGGCATCATATACTGTCGTTAACCTATAGACGGCTACCCCATGCCGTCAAGTTCTTCAGACTGCAACAGTGTGCAAGTCTGCCCTTCTATAAGCTAATTTTCGAGTTTTTCCGCATGAGGATATACAGTAAATTTATATAATATGTAAATATACATGTTTGGGTGTACTGTGAGTTATTGTGCATTTTTGAAATTTCCCCTAATTATTAGAATTCTTTGAATGTGCTACCGACAGAATTTTAATCTTGAAAAATATCGTTTATGAAATATGTATAGAATTTGACTGCCATGAAATTTCTGTACATTGGTTATGAGATCTGATGCATGATATAAAAATTTGAGTAATTTATAATATCTGTATAGTTTATTAATTTTCTGAACCGAAAAATAGTTAATATGTCTACTCAATGTAGAAAAGTTAAGAATTCATGCGAAACTAGTTAAATTTCTATAAATTGAGATATAATTAGTACTGTCAGTATTCATGTATGTAATAAGTTGTGAGTCCGAATAATGAAAATTTATGTCAGTTTGGCTATTTTTACATTTGATAACATCACTGTTAGAATTTTCAGAAATTATGTGTAATTCAGAAAAATGTAAATTTTGGTATGCATGATGGTTAAACTGTGATGAATTTCTGGTTAAATTTCTGTACTGAACTGATGACAATAGCTATATAAAATTGTTTTATGTTAGATATTAATAATTAATGCATGCTAATATGATTAGTGTTTAATTCTGCAAAAATTTCAGCATGATTAGAATTGTTGTAAAATTTGATTAATACTGAAAACAGTAGTACCATGCTAGGTAATACTGAAGAATGTAAATGTGCGAACATGAGATGAATGCGTAAATATTTTGTATTTAGAAGTGTGTTGAAATTGAGAAAATGTATTAATGTGCCAATGGGTGACACTGCTACCTTAGAGGGCTGTGGAACTGTACTGTGGTAAAGTCCCCACGGGAAAGTTCAAAGTGTGTGATGTCCCATGGGCATTGGGATTAAATCCTGGAGGCGAACAAGTATCGCTGGTTAGGGTGGAGAGTGCTTCTCCCGGTTCTGCGCAGTAACTAAGATTAATCACTGGAATGCCTAGGTGATTGATATGTGATGTGATTAGTGTGTGTCCTTCTAAAGTGGTTTGGGCTATGTGTCACGGCATTAAGGAAAAGTGAAAATGTGTTTAAGTGAAAGAAAATGTGTAAATTGTGAACCTGTGTAAGTGAATATGTGTTCATGAAATTCTTATGAAAACATGCAAAAATGATAAGTTTCTTGTGAATGTGACATGATAGTAGTAAAACAGCGAGCTTTTCACTAATATAAATGTGTTAACTATGTGAAAAATTATCTTAGAATTCATGTTAAATTAGTTGTTATGAAATGTGTAAATTTATGTGTAAAATGATCAACATGTGGCATATGAATGATTGAATGAAATCAGTTTAGCATATTGAAAAGTGTAGAAAGCATGTGATAGGATTAGTTATTGTGTATAAAACTAAATCCCATGTGTAAAATGTGTAGAAATCATGCATAGGCTTCTATTTGAAAAATTGTCACTTCCATGCATTATGTGTAAATGGTGTAGCATAAAGGATATGGAGATTACTTGATGCATGTATGTTTAGTGTGCTTGGTGTTACTTGTTGAGTTCTTTTGAACTCATTCTTGCTTCGGCGTACAGGTGCAGACGTTTCTACTTCTTCCGAGGAGATCGTTAGGAGCGACTCGGAGCGAGAGTAGGAGAGATTGTTGTGGATTTAGCATTGTACTTTTCCTTACTTCATAGTATGTAATAAAGACTCTGCGTAGTCTCATGTGGACAATGTATTTATTTTACTTCAATTATGAAAAGTTAGTTCTCTTTTCTACTATACGAACTGTGAATAGAATGTGGATGATGGAATAAGATTTCTTTTCAGTTCTTTAAATTCCGCTGTCATGTGATATAATATATTTGTGTATGTTTCAGCCTATTGTACTAGTGTTGGGTAAATGTCCCACTGTGGCGATGCTTTCTATATCGACGTGGGTTGGTGGAACCGTACCGATATAAAGAGGGTCGTTATAAGTGTTGATGGCTTCGGCCCAAAAATATCTTGGCAAGTCATATTCTGATAACATTGTTCTTGCCATATCCAAAAGAGTTCTAGTTTTCCTGTCAGCAATTCCATTCTGTTGAGGTGTGCTTGGTGCTGAGAAGTTGTGCTCAATTCTTTGGTCATCACAGAACCTAGCAAACTTTTCATTTTGAAATTCACCACCATGATATGATCGGATAGAGATAATGGTGAACTTCTGATCTTTCTGAACTTTCTTGCTGAAGCTGACAAAATTATCAAAGGTGTCATCTTTGTGCTCTAGAAAGGATACCCAAGTGAATCTTGAGTAATCATCGACTATGACAAATCCAAAATTTTTTCCTCCAAGACTGGTAGTCCTTATTGGCCCAAATAGATCCATGTGAAATAGTTCTAACGGCTTTGAGGTGGTCACTACTTTCTTTGATTTGAAGGAGTTCTTGGTGTGCTTTCCTCTTGCACAAGGTCTGCAGATGCTATCCATTTTTGTGTTGACCTTTGGCAGTCCTTCCACTAGATTTCTCTTTCTGAGCTTGTTCAATCCATCCAAACTGCAGTGACCCAATCTTCTGTGCCACAGCTCAGTTGATCGATCTTTGCTGGCTGCCAAACAGACATCTTGATCCATGAGTTCCTCAAGATAGAGTACATATAAATTTCTTTCTCTATATGCTTCAAAGATGACTGCTCCATCCTTTAATATGCTGCATTTTGATTCTTGGAACTGAATCTGATGGCCTTTGTCACACAACTGGCTGATGCTAATAAGATTGTGCTTTAATCCTTTGACCAGCAACACATCTTCAATAACTGATTTTCCTTTGTTGTTCACTGACCCACTTCCTATCACTGTGCCTTTTCCATTATCTCCATAGGTAACTGTTCCTTCTTCAGCTTGAAGATTGACGAAAAGCTTCTGGTTACCTGATATGTGTCTTGAGCATCCACTATCCAAATACCATTTGGATGCTCTTGAATTTCCCTGAAATTTAAACATTAAGTTTTAGGTACCCAAGTTCTTTGGGTCCTGATTGGTCAGTATTATTAATTTTACCTTTTATTATCCATTTTTTATGTCTTGTTGGGCATGTTGTTACGATATGCCCTAATTTGTTGCAGTGATCACATCAGGATAATTTTGTTACCTTTTCTATGTACTTGAAATCAGCTTTATATGCTATATCTTGTTCAGGTACAAATTTTGGTGTTGGATATGTTTTAGGGTAGACTATGGTTTCTTCATTATCTGGGGGTGTATATCCTAACCCATTTCTGATCTTCTAGTACCTTTTAATATTAGAGAGTTTTTACCATTGGTAAATTTTTCTAGTGTGCTTGATAGTTCATTATTTTCTTCATTTAAGTTTTTAATTTCTTTCCTTAATTTATCTGTGCTTTCCTGTTTTTCCATTTTTGTTATTTGTTCATTCTTAGCCTTTAGGTCTTCACATAACAATTTATTTCTTCTTTTAAGTTCAGTTATTTGTTTTTCTAATTCTTTATTTTTTGTTTTTAGATCAGAATTAGTGTTCTCTAGACAAATGATATTTTTCTTACTGACTTTTAATAATTTGCATACTTCTTTATATTTATCATAAAGTTCATTAAATGCACTTTCTAGATTATCCGAATCTGAATCATTACAGGAATCAAAGGAAGAGTCATGAGTTACCTTATCTTCGGCGTTGGCCATGAGAGCCAGGTTGGCTTCTTCTCCATCACTGCTTGAGCTTGACTCATTATCTGAGTCACTGCTGTTCTCCCAAGCAGCTGCCATTGCTTTCTTTTTATACTTCTTGAATTTTTTGAAATTATCCTTCTTCTTGTGATCATTCTTCTTAAGCATTGGACAATCTGCCTTGATGTGTCCAGGCTTCTTGCATTCATAGCATATCACTTCTCCTTTCTTCGAATCCTTTACTTCTGGTTTTCTGAAATCTTTATTTTTCTTAAAAAATCTTCTCCCAGACTGGAACTTCTTCTTCTTTGCTAGAATTCTTTGAAGTCTTCGAGATAGCATTGCTTCTTCATCATCACTGTCCTTACTGCTTTCATTGTTGTTTTGTGATTCTTCTGATATATCTTCATTGGCCTTGAGAGCGTTTGATTGCTTCTTTCTGCTGGAGGATTCTCCTAATCTCTCCATATTTATCTTATGAGCCATGAGGGATCCTATTAACTTCTCCAATGACATTAGTTTTAGATCATTGGCTTCCTCAATGGCTGTTACCTTTGGAATCCATGGCAGAGATATGAGGATTTTCCTGACCATATCTGGTACATCATAGACTTTTCCTAATCCAGCTAACCCATTTGTGATATCTGTGAATCTACTAAACATTTGGGTTATGGATTCACCTGACTGCATCTGGAATCTTTCATATTGAGTCACAAGAATGTCGATTCTTGTCTCCTTTACCTTATCTGTCCCTTCATAGGTAATCCTGAGCTTTTCCCACATTTCCATTGCGGATTTGCAGGCTGAAACTCTGTTGAATTCTTTCTTGCTGAGGGCACAGCACAGGATGCTCTTGGCTTTGCAATTTAAGGAGATTCTTCTTCTGTCTTCATCTGTCCACTGAGCCTTTGCATTGGTGACTAGAAGATCGCCTTCTTCTACAATGGACCATATCATGTAATCGTGGCCTTGTAGAAAGTACTCAATTCTTGTCTTCCAATAGGTATAATCTTCTCCATCAAACAAAGGAGGTCTGTTGACTGACTGACCTTCGAAGTTACCTTGGGCTGCCATGGATCTTTACTCTTCAGATCGTTGGATCTTCTTCTTTGTCGAAGAGACTCGCTTTGATACCACTTGTTGCCCAGCTAGCTAGCCCAGAGGGGGGGGTGAATGAGTTATTAAAAATTAGATCTTAGATTGATACCTGTACACTAAAAAGATTACACAACAACTTAAACGAAGGTTAGAGTTAGAGGGAATGAAACAGCAAACGCACAAAACACAGCCACAAGACACAAGGATTTTATCCTGGTTCGGAACTCCTTTCCATAGGAGACCTACGTCCAGTCCCTGAGCAATACCTCGGGATATCACTATCAAGGGTACTATCCCCCTCACGGATCCTTACACCCAGCTTCAACTGGTCTTCCTTCAACCTGAAGGGAATACAAGCACCCTGGATACCACCAGGTCTTCCTTCACACAGAAGGGAATACAACTAATAAAAGTAAGCACAAGAACAAGCTTCAGGAACTAGCTCAAACAGCTACAATCTGAAGCAAACAAGCCTTGAGAGAGAAAGGATTTTGACACTGGTTTCTCTCAAAGACTTCACTGGCTCTCACAGGAATTTCTTTTTCAACACAGAGAGCTAAGAGCTAAGATCTGTTGGAATGGACTGCTTCGCTCTTGTTTTAACTACTGAAGACTTGAAGGATTGGCTATTCTCTATCACAGAATGTTGTTCTCTTCAAGAGTTATCTTCTCAGTCTTGTAGTCTTGCTAAGCTTCTACTTGAAATTTGAACGTTAAAGATCCGTTGTCTCTCATTCTGGTGTACGTTAGACTGGTCTGCAAGGAAGCTTCTGATCTTCAGTCTTTTATCCTTTAGTACACGTCAAAGAAATGTTTTGATATCTTGTATCTTTTGTGTCCAACGTTGTACAGATAAATCTTGTCAGGTATCTGCAAGCATATCAACAATAAATAGGAGACAACTAGGGCTGTCGTTGATTGTCAGTCACAGTTGGAAAAGATATTGCTAGATTTAGCAAAGCTCCTTTCTGTCAAAATAAAGATGTAGACAGAATAGCACAATAGTGGAAGATATCGTTTGCATGCATGAGAGATATGTTCAGAGTGCATTGAATGCATAGCAGTCAAACAGACGAGATGCGACTTTGACTATTCAACGTATATTAAAGAGTATTGATATAACAATGAAATCGATATAAACAAAGCCGATGCCTTTATGACTTATGAAATCGTTATAAGTTGATAGGCAAATCGTTATGACAGAGAACGATTAAATCATAATAATGAAATCGTTATAAGCACTTATGAAATCGTTATAAACAAAGCTGATGCCTTTATGACTTATGAAATCGTTATAAGTTGATAGGCAAATCGTTATGACAGAGAACCATTAAATCATAATAATGAAATCGTTATAAGCACTTATGAAATCGTTGTGATCAAAAGAGAATCATTATGAATTCTTCAGAAATCGTTATGAGATGCAAGTCGTTGTGTTTCTGAAGAAATCGATATGAAACACTTAGCAAAGGCAAGTCGTTGCGAGTTCTAAAGAAATCGTTACGACAACTTATAGAGTCGTTGTGACGAGCAAGTCGTTATGAGCTCTAAAGAAATCGTTATGACAACTTAAGAAATCGTTACGGCGAGTAAGTCGTTGCGAGTTCTAAAGAAGTCGTTATGACAACTTAAGAAATCGTTGCGACGAGCAAATCGTTACGAGGTCTTAAGAAATCGTTATGACAACTTAAGAAATCGTTATGGCGAGCAAGTCGTTGCGAGTTCTAAATAAGTCGTTATGACAACTTAAGAAATCGTTACGGCGAGCAAGTCGTTGCGAGTTCTTACGAAATCGTTATGACAACTTAAGAAATCGTTGCGTCGAGCAAATCGTTACGGTGTATAAAGAAGTCGATGCAATGACTTAGGAAAGAATATGAAGTGAGAGTTTTACCTGATTGTCTTGAACTTCCTTTTACTTTTATTTCCTGTCCTCAAGGCTCAAGTAATTCATTAGTATTGTTTTGTTAATCATCAAAATTTATATATAAATAAGTGAATTAATTTATATGGGGAAAGTTTAGTCATCAAAGCATAGTATCTATTCTAAAAAAAAATGAAAGACAGTGGAGGATCATGGTGGGAACGCACCTGGGTGGTTTTAAACCCCCATGGGTGTGGGAAAAAAAATGTGGGAGAATAGGGAATGTGCTCTATTTTAAAATAACACGAAAAATTGCATGTAGAAACAGGAGAATGGGAGGAAGAAGAAAATGAGCCCCATTGGGGCGACTCCCTGGCGTGGGTATATCTCCAAGGATGTGCAAGAGCTCCAGGAGATCGTCGGAGTCGCCCTCTTCACGTTCCGTGCTCCGTTAATAGTGAAAGAGTAGCTTTGGGGAGTGGAATGTGAAGGGAAAATGGCAAAATGGGTGGCTGTGGTGCTAAGTATGGATGAGAGGAAATTTCGGCAGCCCTTCGGGGTAGTAATGAGGCTCTCCTCATCCTTGAGGAAGGGTCTTGCTTAAAAAGAGCATGGGATGAGAATTATTCACATTATCTCTTCAGAAATGATTTAAAAATCATAATGGGAGATAAAGCCTTATAAAAATCGGATGGAGAGTCCTTAGCAACCCTTAGGAGAGTCCCTAAGGCTAGAATCCCACCCCAAGGGGCAGGGATAACCCCTAGGATTAAGTTAAGTTCATAGGAGGATAAATAGGGGGGTAGTTATGGAGGCCAGAAGATTCGGTCATTGTCGCAACGTATCGTAGGGTCGCGACTAAGACGCGACGGCATGGGAGGACGCGACAACATTGCCCACGTGCATGGATAATGCATGGGCTGTCGCGACTGCCCGAACTATCGCGACTAGAGACGCTGCGCTATGAGGCGTCGCGACAATGAATCCGGATTATTTGAGAATTATCAGCCAACTACATGATAAGACAAGAGTTATTATGCCCCAAGGACTCTCTCAAGTGATAAATTTCGGGATTTCAAGGCATTTTAATGGCTTAAAGGGCTCAAAGCAAGGCAAATGATGGGCTCAAGGTGAGTGACCAAATAGGGGCCCACTAAGATAACAAGAAATATGGTTCGACCCATTAGTCAAAACTGGGTGTCTACAGATTGCCCCTCCTTGGCTTCCGCTTTGCTGGGGAGCGAAGTGGAAGTGAAGTGGAGATGACATGAAGTGATAGCGGAGCGGAGATGACGCGGAGTGGACTAAAAAGTGGGGGCCAAGGTAAAGAGACACCCGATCTTAACTAACAGGTAATTGGAATCTTCGTGAAAGCCCCGAGTCGGTTGTTCGGGTAGCATGCAAAGAAGAGCACAAGTCTGGACGAGAGGAGAAAAGAAGAGGACGATCAACCCCTCGATTGAGAGGTACCCTAGCTGATTGGCCTGCAGGTTTCGTTTTGGAAGGATATGTGCGTGCTAGGCAGGTAACTCATGACTCTGTCCTGGGAGTGGTTCGCAACCAAAGCGGATCAAAGGAGTAGGATGAATAATTGGATAAGGAATCCAGACAGGGAAATTCTTGTCAATCTGACGGGAACAACTTACTCGGAGGAAAACTTTCCGATTCGGAGTGGAATTGGATTTCTTGTTCGGAATTTAAAGAATGATTGGGTGCTCAACAAGAGCTCACCAATGGTCAAGAATGAGTCAGGAAAGCTCAAAGTCCTACATGATGCATGCTGGGCTAAAGTAAAAGAAATCATCAAAACGAATGCAAAGAAAAGGAGAAAATAGAAAATATATCAAGGATAATATTTCTAAGCCAAATAAGAATGAGTCAAGAGACTACCCACAACCGCAGTGCAGGCCTGAATCTATCGTCCTTGAACTTAAACAACTCAGCGGCCTTTCCAACGATTAACAATGTGCACCTAGATTATCGTCATTTTTGGTAAAGGGGAACTCAAATCCCAGAACACATTGAGAACCAGCCGGTCCTTGAAATGATATAATAGATAGAATACCATATAGTAACGCGAGGAATATGGGATGAAATACAATACCTGACTTACCTGTGACGAAAATCTTTCTTGATTTTCTGAATTTCTATTTTTTTTGTTTTTTTTTATAAGAAACAAACACAATGAGATAACAAACACAACAATTATAAATAATCAAAACACATATATACACAGCTCAGAGATGAAAACAACCCCTCGGGTAGAGAGGCGACATCCTGGATGACCGCGACAATGTCGCGTCGCAGCGCCCTGTCGCGACCTGGTCGCGGCAGATCGCGGTGTCGCGACTCGGACAGAGTTCGGAAAGACCAGGAAACTGGAGTTCACCCTTATCCTAAGACATCTAGACTAACACTAGGACTCCTAAACCTCTTCTAATCTTATCCTAACACCTAGTTTCGGGATTAGAATGGGTTTCTAACTCTTAAGACTCTATAAATAGGGGGTTGGGTGTGCTAATCCCGCAGCTAACCCCCAGGCATCCTCTGCTCTTCCAATTCAAGCTCTTTTTCCTTCTCTTGCAACCATGAAGAGGAATTATTCGGCATTTGCAGAAGATATCCCTCCCTACTCCGGCCCAAAGGCTGCTAGGGAAACACACTCTGATCTAAAGCAGCTCTCCGCCATCCCGGGGCATATCTACACGCGCCCAGAGCTCCAAGTAAGTGGCCTTTCCATTCTGAGATTCTGAACTTTCTGCACTGTTCTATTTTGCTCTATTTTGCTCTTCTCTTTTCTCCTCTTTTCCCCTCCGTTCTTCATGTTTCTTCTTCTATCTCAGATCCTCCCTGGCCAACGGCGATTCTCAAAGATGCCATAGCTGGTGCCTATGCTTGAGCTATTGCCGCCCATGTCTATTGGTCACTTGAAGGAGTGGGGGCTGTCCACTGTCTTCGTGCTGGCCAAGAACTACAACAAGTTAGTGCATGTGTGGGAGAGTGTCACGGCCATGGTGGAGTTATGGCATCCACAAACCAACTCGTTCATCTTTCCTGAATTTGAAGCGACGATCCTTTTGGAAGAGTTGGAGATCATGCTTGGCCTCCCACGCTATCAAAGGGGTGAAGAATTGGCAATCTCCTACACCGTGGAGCAGATCAACTCATGGAGCATCTTGGAGTATATCACCACAAAGAAAAACGATCTCTACTCCATGACTAGCGGTATGCACGTCCACCTTCTTCCAATTGCTCAGTGGATTACTTCCCAGTGTAAGCGGAAGACCACGAACTACACCGCCATCGCCAAGGCAGCCGCCATATGCATTTGCGGCGTCATACTCTTCCCGGAATCTGACGGCGCCATCTCCTTTGGCAATCTTAGCATCATTGACTCTATTTCCGAAGGTATGAAAATTGGGCAAGCTGTCTCGGGTTTTCTGTATGCTGGCCTGACTTCTGCAGCACTCGGGGGGCCTTTCTATGGATCGGCCGTTGCCCTTGAGCTATGGATGGGGATGCACATCCAATTCCGGGCGGCGGAGGACCCGAACACGGAATGTAAAACAATGCTGAACCACCCGTTGGCATACGTGGGCAGACGACTTCATATGAGCACTCGGGCTTGGTGCAAAACGGCTCAAGTGAAGGGCATACAAGCATGGCGCAAGTACCTCCGAAGTCTGACCGTGGCGGATTTTGATATGCGCCCTCGATTCATGCATGGCCGGATAATCCACCTTCCTCAATGTACCGGGCTCGCCTTGAGGTTACTGGGCAATGGGGCGCTAGTTTCCTACAACCCGGACCACTGCCACCTCCAATGCGGTGCGGCCCGGACGATAGTTCCGCTTCTCTCGCACTTCCCGCCTATTCAAGAGAGGAATAGGGGCGATGCATAGGACGAGCGCGACATGCGTAGCGCCGTCGTCCACTGGGAGAGATGCGCGATGAGCGCGATTCAAGCCGAGGTGGAGGAAGATGATGATGCGACCAAGGAATACGTTGAAGTTTTGAAGAAACTTCAGCCAGTGGGAGGGAACATATGATTTGATTTGATTTGATTCGTATGCCAGATGATAGTTAGGAAAGGATTTGAAAGCACTGTTTGATTGTTTAGAATGAATTAGAGCATGTAACAGACTTTACATTTGAATGAAATAGAATGAAATTTCCTGCAAACGCAAGGGCTCTGTTGATGACGCGGCACTCCCGAGTGTCGCCTTTATGTCGCGACTTTGTCGCGTCAGCCAAAAGGGTCGCGACATGAACGCGACCGCCCGCGGTGACGCGTCATGAACCGATTCATTCAAAAACAAACGGCCCCCCTTCCTTCTTCCTTTCTGGTTTTCAAAATCCCAAGCTCCCCATATCTCCAAACCCTCTCTCCAACCCCCTTGCACTCTGACCTTCTTGCTAGCTAAACAACTCACTCCAAGACAATCCTATTGCGATGGAAGGAGGAAAAGAAATCGGTGAAGGTTCATCGCGAAGGAAACGCCAAGCGGAGCGTCGGAGCTCACGACAACGGGTGGAGGAGCCTCTGGTCAAGGAGGAAGTGCCCGAGGTCGGGATGGAAGAGGAGGAGGAGGAGAAGGTGGCTCTGGTCGTGAACGTGGAGGAGGAGCGGAAGAGACGGGCCAAGGCTATGAAATCGGTAAGTAACTCACCCTAAAAACCTTGAATGGTAGTAGAATAGAGGTAGACGGAGCCTCTGGAGGGCAAATGTAGGGCGAAACGCCCAAGAAAAGGAGGATCAAACAAAGAGGGCTTCGGCCGGTTTGACCCTGAGAACGCGTCAGCACGACCTGCCGCGACATGGTATCGCGGCGGGGCAGGGCGTCGTGACAGTGTCGCGGAGCCTAGGACAGACGCGACCTTATCGCGGCCTTGATGGTTGACGCGATAAGGTCGCGGTGTCCCGCACCGACGCGACAAGGTCGCGACTGCCACAGCTGTCGCGACTCTGCCCGAACACACAAAATAAAAGCTTGAATTGAACTTGAATGAATCTTGCAGGGTGAAATGAGGGCTCGAGTGTCATGGACACTGGTGCTAGCTGCCTTCCTAGCCTTCCCCCCTTTCCAGCGAGAGCGGGTAGCGGAGATGGGGTTTGGGGAGATTTTTAGGATCGAGAGAATGAGGGTGGATCTGGCCCTTACCCAGGCCCTGCGGAGCAGGTGGGACACAGAGGTGAGTGCCTTTGCATTCCCATGGGGGCATATGATCCCCAGTTTGGAGGATGTGAGCCAGATCACATGGCTCAGAGTCTATGGACGGGCAGTGAGTGGCTACACCTACCCTTGCTATCACGATTTAGCCGAGCGCCTCCTAGACCTCCCAGTAGAGCGCAGGTCCTCCCTAGTGCCTAGGGTAGCATTGCAGGAGAGTCTGGGTTTGTATGAGGCGGGGAAGAATGCAGGGGAGAGTGAGGATGAGTACCTTGCGAGGCTATCTAGGGTCATCCAGAGAGAGCTTGCGAGTGAGCTTGGGCCGCAGGCGGACTTGGACTTGCTCCGCTTTCTCGTTCTCTTACTTGGTAGACTTTTGTTTGCCACGAGAGGCGATGCAGTCCACTGCCGCTTCCTGCCCTTGCTGGAGGACCTAGGTGAGGTAGGGGGTATGCTTGGGGAGCAGCCTTTCTAGCGCACCAGTTCGACGGCTTGAGCGCCTCAAAGCGGCAGACGTCTACAAGCGGCTTCTACCCCTTCCTTCAGGTACACCTTCTCTTCTAATCCTTCTGGATTTAAACTGCATTTTTCTTAAACTGCCATCTGATTTGTCTTTCATCTTGTAGGCTTGGGCCTATCTACACCTCCCAGCCCTGGGGAGAGGGGATCTCACACGGCCGGGGCTCGTGCCCATTGCACGCCGCTGGGACTCTCGCCGAGACACCCGCCACCTTGCTGATCAGCTGGAGTGCTTACAGGAGGCCATTGACAGCTACCCTTATCTGGATGTAAGTACCCTCAATTTTTCGCTTTGCTTAAATTATCTGCTTGATTCAATTGCCTAATGACTGATTAGATTTTCCCTTTTTGCAGGTGGTTTGGCAGCCATATCTGGGGGAGGGTGATGAGGGACAGCCTTGGTTAGCGCAGGCCCGCCCCTACTTCAGTAGGTCGGTGTGGTTGCACGCGCTAAAACTTGTGCTACCTCTGAACCTATTCCTGATCCAGCGCTCACTAGACCTCAGGCAGAGTGTCGTGGAGTTCCCCGTCTGGGACCGCTTTCGCCGGCCGGGTCGGAGCTTTCGTGGACTTCACGACACGACAGACTGGCGTGAGTGAACGCGAGAGCAGATCGAGAACTGGGAGCACAAGGGCAAGGCGGTCAAATCGGACGCGACCACTGACGATGCCTACCTCCAGGCGTACGCCTTGAAGTATGGAGGAAAGGTATACAAGAGCGCCTGACACTAGGTAAAACTCCTAAACCATGGCTCAAAGAATTTGGACTTGCGGAATAGAACTGATGATTTGGCAATTCATTGCAGGTGGATGTGACTGGTGAGATCGCATCGCTCCGAGCCTTGCTCTACTCAGCGGTGCAAGATCGGGAGGCAGCTCAGAGGCAGACAGCGGAGCTGGTAAGTACCTTGTTCAATTTCAGTCTTTAATCTAACTCAAGCAGATTTTGGAAACTGACATGTCTTTTGTGTGCAGCGGAGTGAGCTGGGGAGAGTGAGGGGTACCGGAGCAAGTGGTGCCTCCTCCTCTCGGAGTGCAGTGGGCTCTCCATCGCTTCTAGAGGCCCGACTGGCAGGGGCGGTGCTGAGAGCCGAGGAGGCTCAGAGGCACTTGGAGGAGCGGGTAAGTACATTTAAAGGTTTGAGTTGATCATTTCCAAATGATGCTGATTGACTGCTTGTTGCGCAGGAGAGGGACTTGCAGCTGACTACGGAGCATGCTATGGAGCTGCAGGGGGAGAGGGACCGTTTTTGCGGGGAGGCCCAGGCTACCCGGAGCGAGAGGGACCAGCTGCGCATCCGGGCGAAGGCAGCTGAGGCACAGATAGCGGAGATGACGAGGGAGCTGGCGACGCTGCGGGTGCAGAGGCCGCCCGGAGACCAGGATGAGGTCACCCGACTGCGTGCAGAGCTGTTGGCACAGCAGACGCTGGCGCGGAGCCTTCAGCAGATCGTGACGGACATAGGCTATTCACGCAGTCGGAGCCGGAGCGGCGCGAGCGTCAGCAGGGCGACCGGCGCCTCCGTCGGTCAGTACTTAGCAGGTTCCTCCAGCAGGCGGAGGAACGAGGAGGAGGAGAGGCACCGACAGGGCGAGGGTAGCGCCCATGAGGGCAGAGGGGGTGGCGAGATGCTACCACCTCCAGATAGGCGAGAGGGATCCGGGGAGAGTGGCGGTGGACAGTGAGGAGACTTGTGAGCCACCTCCCCTTTATCTATGTACATATTGTTCATATCTTAGTGCAGTCTTTATTTTCATGTCAACATTTGTGATAAATGAATGGTTTGCGATTGGCACGAGTGAGAAGCGAGTTTCAAACAAGCGAGAGAGGAAGGGAGTCTTGAGTGCGACGTTGTACTCTGCTTTTGAAATGCCTGTTCCTGCACACACTTAGAAGAACAAGTTAGATCTGTTCTTAGGCTCAGCCCCTTGCACTAAAATGATAAAATCTAACTCCGTAATTTGTCAAGGGGCCGAGCCTTATTAAATAGGCGAAAAGACAATGAAAATAATGCATGCTAAAGAAAAGCAATATGTACACACTTTTTTTTTTTCTGAAAATTATATATTTTTTGGATTTTTGGAATCTTTTGATTTTTTTGGATTTTTGAAGTTTTGATTTTTTTGGGTTTTGAGGATCTTTTGATTTTTTTTGATTTTGAGATTTTTGATTTTTTTTTTGGGTTTTGGGGATCTTTTGATTTTTTTTTGGATTTTTTGAGATTTTTTATTTTGTTTTGGGTTTTGGGGATCTTTTGATTTTTTTTTTTGGATTTTTTTTTGAGATTTTTGGTTTTTTTTTTTTTGAGATTTCTTTTGATAACAACACTTCTTAATCTTGAGCGATTAACCCTGAGTCTTACCTCCATCTCATTTTGGCGAGTAAGATTTTTGTGCAACGCATATTCATCTTAGGTTTGCTAAGATTTCTTGCCCCTGTGACGTTAATGTTCCAACACAGACCAAGTGTAGGGATTGTTTGGTCATTTTAGGGAGGATAGGAAGAATATAAACGTGATAAGACTTAATCTTGGGGTCGGGGTTACTGACTTGTAAGACTTGCAACGAGTATGCCATATGTGAGATTCATCTGTTGTCCAGGGACTTTAGGGTCACAGTGTTTTTTTTTTTTTTTACTGAGACATGTGTGCGACCGGGCTCAAGGGCGTCCCGCGGGGAACTGTACTGCCACTATTTAACATGCCCCTTCATTTTATCATTTCGTCACTCTATTTTGTGCTCTATGCTTTTTCTTAGAACCGCCTGTCCCTCTTTGAGACCTCAAACACATGGTCTACACTGTTACAGGTTTACAGGCTAGCCTCCCCCTTGCCCCTAGACCTTGTCCGAGTAGGGAGAGAATTGACCTTTTGCTTCCCTGAGTGAGGGCTAAGCGAGAACACCATATGGGGAGGAAGGCCTCGGCCAAGCCCGTTAAACCAATAACGTACTTGATCCGAGTCCGCCTCCTGCGAACGGGCCGAAGCCTCGCAAGGGATACCAAACCACAGTCCGTGTAAACACAAAGGAACACACCACATTTTATAAATATTTCACAATTTACATAGCCAAATTTCCACAAAAACTGAAAAGAAGTATAAGAGTCTGGGGCATACCCCGAGGTACGATTGAAGAAAGTAAACAACTAACTAAGCCACACTGCTGGAGCTGCCACTACACAGCTGGAGGTACCGACCCTGTACCGCTACGGCGCGGCTCTGAACCGGACGATGGTCGTGAAACGTCCTCCTCGCTCTCACCTGTGGGGGTAGGGGTGAGCCTCTCTAGTCACTGGCTCAGTAGGGAACTCCCCCAACACCGAGCAAACCAAAACCACAGATACAAAAGCAGTAAACAATAACAACAATTTATAGAACAGCTAAGCAAGATATTAAAGCTGTAAAAGTACTTACCGTCTGTCGACTACGAGAAACAACTTTAATAATTAAACGGAAAACCAGTACAGGTGTACAAGCTAAAGTAGAGACAACCAAACACGAGCCACGTGAACTGGTTCGTGACACCAGTAACTGACTCGGACAAGCTAACACAGGTCTACCTCTCAGTCTCGCAGCCACAGACGAAAGGTCCAGCTGCCGCTCCACGTGAAAAGGTCAAGCAACTGTGGAGACCAACTAAACACCACCACCTGCAGACCACACGGTCGCAGGCCCATGCCTGACACCTCTAGAGATCCTGGCCCGGAACACTCTAGAGTGAGGCACTGGAAAAGGACTAGCTAGGGTCCAGTACGTCTACTGGTGTCCGTACCCCCAACTACGAGTGCGCTACAAGTGACTAAAGACAAACACAAGTGTCACTGTCCCACTGTCGTCTTTCCCTCAGCCGGACGTGCAACTCAAACACAGGAGTGAGGGTGTCCAGGTCAGACGACACAGACCTCGACGGTACAAAGCCCCGAGCTAACAGCCTAGCTCACAAAGAACCTAGGGCACCCAACTGAAGAGGTAACCACGGTAGGTGTCGTACTACTCGCCACGTACACAGAACCAGAACCACGTGCACGTCACACACAAACCACGTGAAACTTCAAGTAAACCACAAGTAACAACGGTCCACTACACGTGAACCCAACTGGACTCGCGTAATTAACGCGCAGCAATGAAAGTAGGTAACTAACTGCATACCTTATATGCTAAACACGAGAACTCTGTGCACTCAGTGCACCTCAGGTGCCAACGCACATGCATCATCGATAAATACCATAATTAGTCATTCCTGTTTATAACCAGTAGGCGGCAACATCGACTACCGCTTACAAGAAGTCGACGGCAAGGGATCTGGCCGTCTACATCCTGGCTGATGAGCTTGGCGACAAACGATGTTGACGCCAAGTTCTTCAGCCTCTAACCCTGCAGAAACCCTAATCCGAATCTATGGGTTTTCCAACCGTTAAAACAACGGAAAAACATACTGTAATGATCCCTCTAACATCCATGCACCATATTTAAACCAAAACAACATGTTTTACTGCCTAAATTCACCAAACCACCCATTAACCCCGCATGGTGCAACTTAATCCGAAATGCATTAAATCTGTTGTTTCAGGTGGTTAAGTCATATTTTAATGATCCTACGGACTAACAGGGTTCGTCCCCTACCTCAGAACACGCTAGAACCTCCCACAATCTCCCGGTTTACACCAAACCCTCCGCGAGCTCCCACGGGAACTGCACCACGCCACGGCGTTTCCTCGCGCAATTCAGCAACGCCACGCGTTCTACGATTGTCCAACCACCCTTCAGTACCTGCTAGAAGCTTTAGGGACACGGGGACAACAAGCTGGGGCAAGGGAGAATGAGAACAGGGTAGGAAACCTGCCCTCGGGTGACCCTATAACCTGCAGAATTCTCAGGTTGGCGTCAACCCCTCTGCCGCCAATGGCAACCGCCATCATCAACGTCCACATCTTGAGCCGCCAAGTTCATGCTATCAACGGCCACCTATCTGGACGCCAACAAGTCAGCGACCACCCCTGGCCGCCAACTCCAACTCAACTGCAGCAGGTCCTATCTCATTTCAGGACTAAACCTGCACTTCACCTGAACAAACCACACATCCACACCAAACATTCCACACAACCAACTCACACTGGCCTCACAACGGCCGCCACAACCACAACACACATGATCCGCATGGATTCGAAAAGCTCGCGACGTTACATTACTGTCATCTAAAAAGAAAATTTCGACCTCGAAATTCATAATACAATTCAAAATTAAACAACTTAAACATACAAACCTTTACAAGCACTATCATCTAAAAAGAAAATACGAAGGCTTATTCAAACAAATAGGGATACCCTTTAGCCATTTCCTCGGCTAACTCCCAAGTATCCTCACCACCCAACCTATTTTCCCATCTCACTTTAACCAACTCAATTTCTTTATTCCTTAGCTTCTTTATCTTTCGATCTGTGATCTGCACCGGATACTCAGGCATAGTCATATCCGGTCTCAGGTCACCACCTTGATATCTGATTATTTGAGCTGGATCTTCAATACACTTTCTCAACATGGAGACATGGAAAATATCATGCACATCTGCAAAATCAGCTGGCAAATCCAGCCTATAAGCTACTTCCCCAATTCTTTCGATCACCTGGAAAGGTCCCACATACCTTGGACTCAACTTTCCAGACTTGCCAAACCTCATAATACCTTTACTCGGGGAAACTCTTAAGAAAACAAAATCTCCCACCTCAAACTGAAGTGGTCTCCTCTGCACATCTGCATAACTCTTTTGCCTACTTTGAGCTGCCTACAATTTTTCTTTAATAAGCTTCACCACCTCTGTGGTTTGCTGAATCAATTCAGGACCCACTAATTGCCTTTCTCCCACTTCATGCCAGTTCAATGGGGTTCTACACGGCCTTCCATATAAAGCTTCATACGGTGCCATCCCAAGACTGGTATGATAGCTATTATTGTAGGCAAACTCAACCATTCCCAAATGATGTTCCCAGCTACCTCCCCAAAGCAAACAACAAGCTCGCAACATATCTTCAATTGTCTGGATAGTCCTCTCTGTCTGACCATCTGTCTGGGGATGATAAGCGGAGCTATACCTTAACTCAGAACCAATTACTCTTTGCAAACTTCTCCAAAAACCAGAAGTAAATCTTGGATCTCTATCAGACACAATAGTCTTCGGAATACCATGCAGTGGAACAATTCTTTCAACATAAATATTTGCTAATTTGTCCACTGTCCAAGACATACTTACTGCTACTAATCTGCACACTTTGGTCAATCTGTCAACAAATACCCATATTCCATTATGCCCGGAACTCGACCTTGGTAAACCAGTCACAAAGTCCATAGCAATATCATCCCATTTCCACTGCGGAATGGGTAACGGTTGCAATAGACCTCCAGGCTTCTGATGCTCTGCTTTAATCTGTTGACAGATAGCACATCTTGCAACAAACTCTGCTATTTCCTTTTTCATATGAGGCCACCAGAAATGCTTCCTTAAATCGTGGTACATTTTAGTACTACCCGGATGGATAGTGTACCTGGATTTATGAGCCTCTTCCAACACTCGCTGCTTTACTTCTCTTTCAGCTAGAACAAACAACCTGCCTCTGAGCCTGACCACACAATTATCATCAATAGAAACCTCTTCCATCTTCACAATTTCAGGTAAACTTGCATCTGCTCTCTGAGCCTCAATAATCTGCCAATATAAAGACGGTTCTACAGTGCTAGCAGCTAGTACCGCCCGTCGCTGACTACTGGGCACATACAAGGAATTCTTTGCTACTTCTTCATACAACTTCCATTCTTTAATCATCATCAAGCTTACATATGCTTTTCTGCTCAAGGCATCAGCTACAACATTGGCCTTACCCGGATGGTTAGCCAAACTGAAATCATAATCCTTAAAATATTCAATCCATCTGCGCTGACGAAGGTTTAAATCCTTCTGCGAGAAGATATACTTCAAGCTTTTATGATCTGTAAAGATCTCAAATCTCTCGCCATACAGATAATGCCTCCACATTTTCAAGGCAAACACAACTGCTGCCAATTCCAAATCATGAGTGGGGTAATTCTCTTCTGCTGGCTTTAATTGCCTGGACGCATAAGCTATTACTTTACCATGCTACATAAGCACTGCGCCAAGTCCTCTTCTTGAAGCATCAGTATACAGCACAAAACCTCCACTCCCTGCCGGTAATGTCAATATAGGTGCTGATGTAAGTCTCTTCTTCAATTCCATAAAACTTTTCTGACATTCACCGGACCACACAAATGGCACCCCTTTTCTGGTCAACTTGGTCATAGGTGCCGCAATCTTAGAAAATTCTTGAATGAAGCGCCTATAATAACCTGCTAATCCCAGAAAACTTCTAATTTCAGTAATTGTCTTAGGCACTTCCCATCTCATCACTGCTTCCACTTTACTTGGGTCTACTGCTACTCCTTTAGCTGAGATGACATGACCTAGAAACTGAATTTCTTTCAGCCAAAATTCACACTTATTGAATTTGGCAAACAACTGGTTATCCCTTAACAACTGCAGGGTAAACCTCAAATGAGCTGCATGCTCCTCTTCAGATGCTGAGTAAATCAGAATATCATCTATAAAGACCACAATAAATTGATCTAAATATGGATGAAAAATTCTATTCATCAGATCCATAAAACCTGCAGGAGCATTAGTCAACCCAAATGGCATAACCACAAACTCATAGTGACCATATCTGGTTCTGAAGGCTGTCTTATCTATATCTTCCTCTTTAATTCTCAACTGATGGTACCCGGACCTCAAATCAATTTTAGAAAACACCTTTGCTGATTGCAACTGATCAAACAGATCATCTATCCTCGGCAACGGGTACTTATTCTTAATGGTCACATCATTCAATTTTCTATAATCAATACACATCTGAAAACTTCCATCTTTCTTTTTCACAAATAAAACCGGCGCTCCCCACGGGGAATGACTCGGTCTAATAAAACCTTTCTGCAACAATTCTTCTAATTGCTTTTTCAATTCCTTAAGTTCTGCTGGTGCCATCTGATATGGAGCTTTAGAAATCGGCATGGTACCTGGCAGCAACTCAATTGTAAAGTCCACCTCTCTATGTGGAGCTAAACCAGGCAAATCCTTAGGAAAAACATCAGCAAATTCCCTAACCACGGGAACTGTTTCTACTGGCTGACTAGCTTCTACTAGACTTACTGAGGCTAAATAAGCCACACACCCATCATTTATCAACTTTCTAGCTTTAATTGCAGAAATTAGAAACTTAGAGGTATAAAAAGGCATACCTTGATATTCAAATACTGCACCATTAGGATGACAAAACCTGATCCTTTTCTTTCTGCAATCTAACATTGCTCCAGACATCTCAAGCCAATCCATACCCAGAATAATATCATAATATGACAACTGCAGGACATACAATCGACCCGGCATTTGGTTTCCTTCAATCATAACAGGAGCTTCATCTATATAACTTGAAGTGAGTAGGAACTCACCCGAAGGAACCTCCACTACTAACTCATAAGACTTCTCCTCTAAAGGATGAGCTATACAATCCAGAAATTCTTCAGAAATGAAAGAATGAGAGGCACCCGAATCAAATAAGACTCTTGCTGAATAATTATAAAGAGGTAAAGTACCTTCTATCATATTCGATGCCTCTGCCTGGGCTCGGGTGATAGCCATAACCCGGCCTCTTCCCCGCTGCTGCGGTACTCCTCTGCCACGACCTGCCTGTGGCTGCTGAAACTGCTGAGGCTGCTGCTGCTGCAAACCTCTTCCATACCCATATTCTCTCGGATAGGGACAATTGCGGATCAAATGTCCCGGCTGATTACAATTATAACACCGATACCCTGGTGGAGTAATAGGCTGCCTGGCAGTACTCTGCTGCGACTCCTCCGCCTCAGGCCTACCTCGGCCCTGCTGGAACTGCGGACGACCTCCCCATCCTCTTCCTCTGCCTTTAAATGCTTGCTTTAATTTCTGGCCCCATTTACCAAAGCCTAATGAAGAAGGTCCTGCTGGTGCTTTACCCTTACTCGCACTCACTGACTGCTGCGGTAGCCGGAAACTACCTGAACTTGACTCGCCCACCTGACGAGTCCGAATAGACCTCTCCAGTGTAGCTGCTCTCTGAGCTGCCTCTTCCACTGTCTTGCACATGAGAGGTACTATCTCATCCTGCACTTCCACTCTCAAGCCTCTGATAAAATACTCAACCATCATATTATTATCTGAAACCACATATGGCGCATAACGGCTAAGTGCCATAAATCTTATCTAGTACTCTAAAACTGAAGAGTTACCTTGCTGGAGAGTCCGAAACTGCTCTCTTTTCACTTGTTGTACTTGAATCGGAAAGAATGTATCGTTAAATACATCGAGAAATTCCGACCAAGTATTGGCTTCCTCCGTCCTGCCTGCAAAGGTGGTCTGCATCTTCAATCGCCACCATTCCAATGCAAAACCCCTCAACTGATAAGCAGCTAACACCACTCTATCTGCTGCCGGACACCTCATAGTTGCAAAAACTCTCTCAATTTCATGAACCCAGTGCTCTGTTGTATCTGGATTCGGCCCTCCTGAATAAGTAGGCGGCTGCAATCTCAGAAACTTCTCCACCTGCATCACAGGTTCTTCTACTATCAGCACTGGTGGTGGTGGTGGCACAGATGCTGCAAAAGGCACTTCCACTCTTGGCGGAACTGGAGCTACAGGTACAACCTCTCCATCTCTAGGTGGCACTGCAACTGGTGGTACTGACGCCTGCTGATCCATTCTCGCCCGGATATCCGTGAGGCTTTCCCAGATTCTTTCAATCATACATTGGGTACTCTCCTCCGGATCATCTCCTCCACCACCCCAATCTCTTCTATCAGCCATACCATAAATTTCTACATAAACAAATCACCAAACAAAAATCAAAACAGCAAATTATCAAAAACCAGGGTCCCTACCAGCAGTGTACAAAGACCGAAATAAGGCTATGTATCTTTCTAGTTCCCTTATATTAACACGGACCTTGCGCTGATACCAACTGTGGCGGAACGCCTCGGCCAAGCCCGTTGAACCAATAACGTACTTGATCTGAGTCCGCCTCCCGCGAACGGGCCGAAGCCTCGCAAGGGATACCAAACCACAGTCCGTGTAAACACAAAGGAACACACCACATTTTATAAATATTTCACAATTTACATAGCCAAATTTCCACAAAAAACTGAAAAGAAGTACAAGAGTCTAGGGCATACCCCGAGGTACGATTGAAGAGAGTAAACAACTAACTAAGCCACACTGCTGGAGCTGCCACTACACAGCTGGAGGTACCGACCCTGTACTGCTACGGCGCGGCTCTGAACCAGACGATGGTCGTGAAACGTCCTCCTCGCTCTCCCCTGTGGGGGTAGGGGTCAGCCTCTCTAGTCACTGGCTCAGTAGGGAACTCCCCCAACACCGAGCAAACCAAAACCACAGGTACAAAAGCAGTAAACAATAACAACAATTTATAGAACAGCTAAGCAGGATATTAAAGCTGTAAAAGTACTTACCGTCTGTCGACTACGAGAAGCAACTTTAATAATTAAACGGAAAACCAGTACAGGTGTACAAGCTAAAGTAGAGACAACCAAACACGAGCCACGTGAACTGGTTCGTGACACCAGTAACTGACTCGGACAAGCTAACACAGGTCTACCTCTCAGTCTCGCAGCCACAGACGAAAGGTCCAGCTGCCGCTCCACGTGAAAAGGTCAAGCAACTGTGGAGACCAACTAAACACCACCACCTGTGGACCACACGGTCGCAGGCCCATGCCTGACACCTCTAGAGATCCTGGCCCGGAACACTCTAGAGTGAGGCACTAGAAAAGGACTAGCTGGGGTCCAGTACGTCTACTGGTGTCCGTACCCCCAACTACGAGCGCGCTACAAGTGACTAAAGACAAACACAAGTGTCACTGTCCCACTGTCGTCTTTCCCTCAGCCGGACGTGCAACTCAAACACAGGAGTGAGGGTCTCCAGGTCAGACGACACAGACCTCGACGGTACAACACAAGTACCGGGACAAAGCCCCGAGCTAACAACCTGGCTCACAAAGAACCTGGGGCACCCAACTGGAGAGGTAACCACGGTAGGCGTCGTACTACTCGCCACGTACACAGAACCACGTGCACGTCACATACAAACCACGTGAAACTTCAAGTAAACCACAAGTAACAACGGTCCACTACACGTGAACCCAACTGGACTCGCGTAATTAACGCGCAGCAACGAAAGTAGGTAACTAACTGCATACCTTATATGCTAAACATGAGAACTCTGTGCACTCAGTGCACCTCAGGTGCCAACGCACATGCATCATCGATAAATACCATAATTAGTCATTCCTATTTATAACCAGTAGGCGGCAACATCGACTGCCGCTTACAAGAAGTCGACGGCAAGGGATCTGGCCGTCTACATCCTGGCTGATGAGCTTGGTGACAAACGATGTTGACGCCAAGTTCTTCGGCCTCTAACCCTGCAGAAACCCTAATCTGAATCTATGGGTTTTCCAACCGTTAAAACAACGGAAAAACATACTGTAATGATCCCTCTAACATCCATGCACCATATTTAAACCAAAACAACATGTTTTACTGCCTAAATTCACTAAACCACCCATTAACCCTGCATGGTGCAACTTAATCCGAAATGCATTAAATCTGTTGTTTCAGGTGGTTAAGTCATATTTTAATGATCCTACGGAGCTAACAGGGTTCGTCCCCTACCTCAGAACACGCTAGAACCTCCCGCAATCTCCCGGTTTACACCGAACCCTCCGCGAGCTCCCACGGGAATTGCACCACGCCACGGCGTTTCCTCGCGCAATTCAGCAACGCCACGCGTTCTACGATCGTCCAACCACCCTTCAGTACCTGCTAGAAGCTTTAAGGACACGGGGACAACAAGCTGGGGCAAGGAAGAATGAGAACAGGGTAGGAAACCTGCCCTCGGGTGACCCTATAACCTGCAGAATTCTCAGGTTGGCGTCAACCCCTTTGCCGCCAATGGCAACCGCCATCATCAACGTCCACATCTTGAGCCGCCAAGTTCATGCTGTCAACGGCCACCTATCTGGATGCCAACAAGTCAGCGACCACCCCTGGCCGCCAACTCCAACTCAACTGCAGTAGGTCCTATCTCATTTCAAGACCAAACCTGCACTTCACTTGAACAAACCACACATCCACACCAAACATTCCACACAACCAACTCACCCTGGCCTCACAACGGCCGCCACAATCACAACACACATGATCCGCATGGATCCGAAAAGCTCACGACGTTACACCATACATGAAGGGGCAATGACCTTAGGTCAGCGTGTTGAGTATGCGATCGAGCATAAATGTTATTCCGCCAATAGGAGAGGGAGCGAGACACTCGGCAAATGGCTACCTGTCAATTGGTGTTGTTATCAAAAGACTATTTATCAGGGGTAGAATCTTTTAAGATATAATCCATTCCATGGGTGGGAGAGTTCATCACCATCGGCATTCACTAGCCTATATGCGTTCCCCGGGTACACTTCTTTAACGACGTACGGCCCCTCCCAGTTCACAGACAATTTTGACCTTGGACCTCCAGGTTTTATGAAAATTCACTTCAAAACCATGTCTCCTTCTTGAAACTTACGCTCAATTACTTTCTTTTGAAAAGATCTTGAGAGTCTATTTTGATATGACAACACATGATCGGATGCAGCTAGACGTCGTTCGTCCAAGAGTTCTAGTTGTGTAAGCAATGCCTCCTGATGTTCATCGGGATTAAGTTCCTTGTCCAGCTGAATTCTTAGCGAAGGGATGAGGATCTCGTGTGGACATACCGCTTCCATTCCATATGTAAGTGAGAAAGGAGTTTGCCCCGTGGGCGTGTAGATGGAGGTGCGGTAGGCCCACAAAGCCTCAATTAGCTTTTCTGGCCAGTCAGCGAATTTATTAGACTCACAAGTTTTCTTTAGAATTTTCAAAAGTGTTTTATTTGTGGCTTCAGCCTGGCCGTTGCCCTGTGGATAATAAGGAGACGAATGATGCAAGGAAATATTGAACCTCTTACATAGGTCTTGAAGCTCTTGGGATATGAACTGCGGTCCGTTGTCGGTGACGAGGCTGCCTGGTACTCCAAACCGCGCAATGATGTTCTTCATGATGAATCTACACATGGTCGAACCTTTGATTTCTGCAAATGCTTTTGCTTCGGCCCACTTGGTGAAATACTCAGTAGCAGTGAGGATGAAGGATTTTTGTTTTATCTGAGCATTAGGATCACCAAAGGGCCCGATGATATCAAAGGCCCACATGGAGAAAGGCCAAGGAGAGGATAGCGGATACAAAGAGGAAGACGGAGCATGGATTTTATCGGCATGGATTTGGCATCTGACACACCTACGAACGTAGGCGGCACAGTCCTCTTCTACGGTTGGCCAGTAGTAGCCCTGCCTAAGGATCTTCTTGGCTAACATCTGACCATTCACATGCCCTCCGCATTCACCGGAGTGGGATCCTTCCACTATCTTCCAAGCCTCTTCATCGGTTACACATCTAAGGAGCATTCCATTTAGAGCGCGTCTGTAAAGGACTTCACTCATGAGAGTATACTTTAATGCCGCTCTATGGATAGCTCGCCTATCTTCTGCTTCAGCTTCTTCTGGGAGGGTACCGTCTCTGCAAAATTGCTCAATCTCACGGTACCACGGCCTCTCTTCTTCCATCAATTCTCCTAATTCAACAAGCAACAACTCCTTCGCTTCTTTCTTCTCTGCCTTCAGAACTAGGGAGCTCCTAAGGTTTGAGAACCAAGGATCCTGAGTTGAGGGAGCTTCTAACCTCTGAACAGTGATAGTCTCTGCACTACGGCTGAGAGGGAAGGAGAGAGATGAAGCTAACGATGCCAGAGCATCAGCCAGAATGTTCTGAGAGCGAGGAGTATGAATATAGATGAGTTGATGGAATTGCTTGGCTAGGAGCATGACCAGATCTTGATAAGGCTTGAGTTTGGGGTCACGAGTGCGATAGGTAGAGAGGACTTCCGAAGAACGAGCTGAGAATCTCTATGATCTTGAGGTGACGCGCGCCTAGGAGGTAGGCAAGCTTAAGACCGGCTAGGAGAGCCTCATACTCGGAGATATTGTTGGTGGCGTAGAACTGGAGTTGATAAGCCAAAGGAATGGTGATCCCTTCTGGGGTGAGCAAGACTGCACCTATGCCCCGTCCCCTAGAATTGAGAGCTCCATAGAAGTGGAGCGACCAGAAGGGATCATGAGAGACAAGTGATAGGTTTTCATCGGGGAATTCCTCTTGAACCGTATCACTATGAGGAAGAGGGAGGTGAGCAAGGTGCTCAGCAATGGCATACCCTTTTATGGCTTTCTGAACAATAAAGGAGATATCAAACTGAGAGAGGAAACTTTGCCAGCGTGCCAATCTGTCGCGAGGACTGGCTTTTCCAGGAGATACCTAATAGGATCCATTCTAGAAATCAAACTCACCTTATGAGCTAGGAAGTAGTGCTTCAATTTCTGCACCACCCAGACTAGCGCTGCACAGGTTTTCTCCATTGTGGTGAGTTTGAGCTCGGAAGGTTGAAGAGCCTAGATAGGTAGTAGACTGCCCTTTCTTTACCGGATTCGTCATGCTGAGCAAGGACAGCTCCTAGGGAGTCCTCAATTGTTGACAGATATAGAATTAAGGGTTTCCTAAAGATAGGCGTCTGAAGCACAGGCGGATTCATAAGATAACTTTTGAGCTCATCGAAGGCCTCTTGGCACTTATCGTTCCATTCAAAATTAACTCCTCCTCTCAACAGTTCGTAGAAAGGACGGCATCTTTGGGAGTGCTGAGATATAAATCTCCTTATGAACTACAGCCGACCAATCAAACCTCGAAGCTCGGATATGTTCTTGGGAGGAGGCATCTCGTTGATTGCCTTGGCCTTGTGCGGGTCTATCTGAATCCCCCGTTTACTAACTATGAAGCCTAGAAATTTTCCCGAGGAAACTTCAAACACGCACTTCTTTGGATTCATCTTCAATTGATACTCTTGTGTGCGACGGAAGACTTTGGCAAGCACGGAGGAATGTTCTCTTCGAGTCCACGACTTCACCACAATATCATCCACGTAAACCTCAACATCAATATGTATCATGTCGTGGAAGATAGCTAACATTGCTCTTTGATAAGTGGCGCCGGCATTCTTTAGTCCGAACGGCATAACCACATAGCAATATGTTCCCCATGGGGTGGTGAAGGAGGTCTTCTCTTGATCCTCCGGGGCTAGACGAATTTGATTATAGCCGGAATATCCATCCATGAATGATAGAGTTTCGAACCCTGCTGTATTATCGATCAAGACATCTAAATGAGGTAAGGGAAATCATCTTTAGGACATGCCTTATTCAAGTCCCGGAAGTCTATGCAGATACGCACTCTTCCGTCCTTCTTCATCACTAGAGGACCACACAGGATGAACTTAGCTTTGTGTAGCTTATCAATCTCCTCTTTCATCTTCAAAGCAATGTGGGGGAGGAATCTCCTTAGCTTTTGTTTGACAGCAACTGCCCCTGGCTTTAGGATCAACCTATGTTCTACCAAATCGGGGTCAATGCTGGGCATGTCATCGTAGAACCAGGCAAATGAATCCTTGAAATCCCTCAACATCTCTATGAGTGCTTCTTCTTCTTCGGGAGGGAGGCCGGAAGCTATGGTCAAAATCCTGGGGTCCTCTTTAGTTCCCACGTTTACCTCTTTAGTAGGTTCATCGACTGCTGAGGTAGGTTCATCGAATCTCCTCATACCACTAGCATACGCCTCAGCAGCATCCTCTATCTCACCATCATTCTCATCTAATGGGTCCTCTTCGGCTACAATTTCATATATCCCAAAGCCATCGTCTAGCCCTTCCTCTATCGGCATCTCCTCTAAGTTCAAAGCCACTGCTTCTTTGACGAACTCTTCGACAGCTAGAAGAGCGCCACACCTTTGAACTAAGTCTAAGAGATATCTACGGGGTATGCCACTACCCTTCTTTTTTCTAGACGGGGACGGGGACTTACTAGAAACTACCCCTGAACTTAAGCTAGATTTGATATTT
The DNA here is from genome assembly GCA_014218235.1 of Colocasia esculenta. NCBI lineage: Eukaryota > Viridiplantae > Streptophyta > Magnoliopsida > Alismatales > Araceae > Colocasia > Colocasia esculenta. The sequence continues at coordinate 29,797,158 of CM024766.1, forward strand.
ACAGGAGGCTCTGGAGAAGCGTCCAGAGGTTTATTGGAATGGAAAACAAAGGGTGCGGCAGAGCCGCGAAGGTCCTCCGATGGAGCTGGAGGAGGAAGCGGGCCACCCAAGCTCAGGGTGCCTGCAATAGCATCGGGGTGTAGGGGAGCAGAAGGCCCCTCACCCGAGTCGCCCAAAATGGCCATGTTTGACTGCCAGGAGAAGGCACGAATAGAGCGAAAGAAGGACGACGATGGCCGCCGGGGCGCAGATGTGACGGGGATCGCCGTCGAGAGCAGGAGCAGGAGAGGGGTGATGGGGATCGCCGTCGGGAGCAGAAGCAGGAGGGGGTGACGGGGATCGCCGTCGGAAGCAGGAGCAGGAGGGAGGTGACGGGGATCGCCGTCGAGAGTAGGAGCAGGAGGGAGGCGACGGGGATCGCCGTCGAGAGTAGGAGCAGGAGGGAGGCGACGGGGATCGCCGTCGGGAGTAGGAGCAGGAGGGAGGCGACGGGGATCGCCGTCGAGAGCAGGAAGACACACACCTTTTTTGAATTTAAATTTTTTTTGAATTTTGAATTTTCTATATTTTATATTTTTTTTTGTTTTTTTGTTTTTTTTTTGAAATAAAAATGAATTACATTAGACTAAATGGCTTCGGGAAAAAGACAGGACCGAACCATTAAAGAGAATGATGAAGCGGGGTGAAGGACGAATGAACGCCTCAACGGCGTCGGGTGAGATTTGAACAATGAAGGGGAGAGGCAAAGGAATGAAGCCAACATTAAAATCGAGTATGGACGGAATAAGATGAGTAGGAGGCCGGGAGAACTCTGGCCAGAGCTCCTGTATAAGCAGGGGTGAATGATCCGACTGATTTTTCTCACCAGATCCAGGCAACTGTCGCCTGGCGGTGGTTGCTGATGTCAATAGCGCTGCCACTTGCGGCACATCTTCTTCGCTGAACAGCCGATTGACCGCAGAAATAAGGTCTTCTAATTCTGGCTCTTCTTCCTCATCTTCTGATTTTTCAAACAACAGACTAACTGATGAGACGACATCATCTTGATCCGGATTCTCAGTATCCTCCTCAGCTCTCTTCTTCTTGTTGGGCCGCTGCTCCTCTAAAGCTTGATAAGCTGATCTTGGTGTTTGTATGGTGGTGTTATATCCTGGCTGAATGGGCCCTCTGACAAAGTGCTCATATAAGGACCAAGTGAGCGGTCCATGGTCCGATTGTGGAGGAGATGAGAAAGTGGCCCATTCTGAATATCCAAGGCCACGCTTTGTGAATTTCTTGGCGGTGGCCACAGTCTTGGTTTGCCCTTGGAGATGAGCGCCCAGACCTTTTCCCGACTGATAACCCAGCCTGAACATGATGTCCCACCCCTTTGTGTTCGTGCTCACATCCTTCCTGACTGCCATTATAGGGGGAGACCCAATTGGGCGGTTAGAAGAGAACGTATAGGCCCAAGTGTAGTTGACGTCCAGCACCGAGATGATGGGCTTATTGGACGGCCATACTGATGGTAGCACTCTCTCAACGGCTTCTACTGTATGTGTCGTCGTCACACTTTTTACCTTGACTATCCATCCTTGGAAGGGGAACTTCAGACACTGATGTGCTGTAGATGGCACTGTCCCTAATGACTCAATCCATGGGCGCCCTAAGATGGCCTTGTAGGTGTGATCAATGTTCAATACATAGAATTCCACAGACATGACGAGAGGGCCCAATTCTGCTTGCAAAGTGATGACTCCATGGCAGGCACGTCGCGAATTGTCATACACAGCGATGGTGGTAGGCGTGGGCTGCAGTTGACGTTTTGATATATTGCATGCTCTAAGAGTGCTTAGTGGACATACATTAACAGAGGATCCTGTGTCCACTAGAGCTGCATCGACGGCCACTTTGTTTATGGTGAGTGTCACACATAAGGGCATTTTTCTGGCTTCGAGGACAGCCAACTCACCGTCAGAAAAGGTAATGGTGGGTCCCCTGTTCACTATTGAGAGCACTGAGGGTAGGTTGTCCGGATTCATGTCTTTGCTGATCATGACTCTTTGCAAAAAGGCCCTGAGAGCGTCCTGGTGAGTCTGTGATCTCTTAATGAGCTCTAATATGGAAATCTTGGCGGGGGTCTGATCTAGGTGCTTCAGGATATCATATTGGGTTCCCGGTGCCAGATCAATCTCTTCTGTATCTTGTTGCTGCTGATTGTTGGTTTGTTGGCTTGGTTGACCTGGCATAGGCACGGATGCGTTAGGGTACATCCGATGGAACATTCGCCCACTCTGGAGGGCAAGATTATGGTGGAGTGGAGGGGTAGGGGTGTCAAGGATAGAAGGGTTGGCTAGTAATTGTGCTGGTGTAGGGGAGAAAGGGACGTTGTTGGGTGGAGGAATAATGGGTGACATGACAGGGGAATAGGATGGCGAGGTGATGGTGGCAATGTGGGGTGTGAGGAAGGGAGGCATGGTGGATGTAGGTGCGGGAGCAGTGGGCGTGACGTGAGAAATAACCAGAAGCTGGCCTACCTCATGGTCGTCATCGAAGGCCCACTGGGCTTCTGGTGGTGGATGGTGGATGACGGGGTTAACATGCACAGGTGGAGGAGGTGGCGGAGCTGGTTGAGGGTTCGGAGCAGGCTGATGTTGCGGCATGGGATTACGGATTATGCCAAGATCGTTTGCCGGCTGCTGCGGCTGCTGCTGTTGCTGCTGTTGCTGGTATTGCTGCTGGAAGGGTTGGTACTGCTGTTGTTGTTGCTGTTGCTGTTGTTGTTGTTGCTGCGGCTGTTGTCGCCTCTGTTGCTGCTGCTGTTGCCTCTGGCCCTGCTGGTCCCTCAAAGTTTGGATTAATCTCTTCATCTCTGCCCAATCAATCTGGTTCTGCTCATGGAGATCATATATCATGTCCCGGAATTGGAAGCAATCGGACACATTGTGGCCCGGATGACGATGATAGACGCAGTACTTTGTTTGATCGGCCGCCATATTCCAATTTGCCTTCTCAGGAGGGAGTCTTAGGGCATTTAGTGACATGAGGGCTGCAAAGACATCAGCTAGAGACTCGGGCAATGGAGGGTATTGGGCTCTCTTGGGTCCATTGGGCTTCCTGGGGCATAGCCATTTTGAGGTGGAGGGACTGGGAGTATTGGCGCTGATCTTGAGGAGGATTTTGTCCTTGGGGAGGTGGCTGCCTATTGTTGTTGTTGTTCCAAGACTGTTGGGTTTGCTGGGTATAGGGAGACCTACCTACTGGGCCTTGGGGATTGCTAACGGCACCTACTTGTTCATTGGTCTGGATCCCCTCGGTGACTGGGCCTTGCGGCTTCTTAGCATAATGGGCCTTGGGGGTCTCAAACATGGAATGTATAGGCGAGTCCTTGAGTTGGGTTTGAATGAAGCGGGATCGACTATATAGTTGGTGCATGGTAGAAATGTCGTTCATGGCCAAAATGGCTCAGTAGGTGGGTGTGGCATTGGATATCAACAACTTTACCTTCTCCTCCTTAGGCATTGGGCAGCGGACCTTGGCGGCCAAGGAGCGCCACCGATCAGCATAGGTGGAGAAATCTTCTTCTGGCTTCATCCTTTCAGCTACTAAATCCACAAAAGAGTATTCAGGTCCCACCCAATCCTAGAATTGCTGCAGAAACCTTTCTTGGACGATTTGGAAGTCCTCGGCTTCCTCGGGAGGCAATGAATAGAACCACTCTAAAGCTGGACCATCTAAGGATTTTCTGAACAGGTACGCCATGAGATGGCGGTCATATTTGTGTGGTGCTGATTCATAGACAAAATCCTTCAAATGAACATAGGGGTCCCCTACCCCAGAGTATCGACGATATACAAGTAGTTTGGACTGGGGAGGTACCCGGAGGTATTGGAAGGATGGGAGGGCGATGTCGGCTACCTTCCGAGGATCGATCTGTCTCCGGAGGTCATGAAGCTCCTTCTTCATACTTGTCCACTCCGCAAAGAAATCGGAGGGAGATTGGACTTGATGCGTAGAGACAAGGGAGCATGGCTGCTCAAAGGAATGAGACCTCTCGCGAGGGAGAGGAGCTGGTTCGGCCGTATAGTATGTAGTTGGGGGGGATCGAGGCCGAACATCTCGTGGGGGAAGGTAGCCCGGTTCTGAAAAATGAATGGCCCGAGGACGAAGAGGGGTAGGATCTGCCCCAAACGAAGAAAGGTGGGGAGCTGAAGCGACGTGGGCAGAGGAATCCGCCGGTCGGGTTGAATTTTGACCCCAGGGAGATAAAGGTTGTTTCCCCTTGGCAGCGGCTATGAACTCTCGGACTTGGTTTGGAGTGAGGTGAGGAAGGAGTTGGCTGAATTGAGAATGGGGGTCATCACCCCCAGGAGGAGAAGCAGGACGTGATCGAATCCCGGTGATAGAGGGAGGCTGGATATGCCCCGGGAGAGTGGCCATGGAAGGTTGGGCCACCTCCTCGAGCAACCCGAGGGGAAGGGCATCGTCGGAAAGGACCCAGAATTGGTCCATGTCAAAGAGGGGATTATGATAAAGCACAAGGATCGGAGGGGACTGACCCGATCCCCCTAAACAATGATGCATACACCCCCAACCAATTTGGGGAAAGTGATACCGACACACCTAAAACTCTATCACGGCAAGAAAGACAGAGATGAGGAGGGGGATCAAAGCACTCAAGTTATCATGCTTAAAACGCAAATTTCTTAAGGTTTGAACTTGACCTTTTAAGTGAATTGATTAAAGAGATGTCACTCGGTCATGCGGTCCCTGATGGGAATGGACTCAAGTGCTCCGGTATGGCTAAGGGTGGTGCACACTCACACACGAGGATGGCTCAAACTAAGGGTACAACAGGTACAACCAGCCCGGCGAACTGCAACGTGCGTACGGCCACGGGGACTTACGGAGGTCCTCGGAAGGTGGGCCCGAGTCAGCCTACGAGTGCTTGTAGGTGAGAGGACTCACTCAACCAAGGGGGAACCTGATCAAATGGGATGAGCAGCGTATGCAAGCGACTAAATGCCCCAAATGTATGCAACAATGAAGATAAGGAGCAAACAGGGTGACAAAACAAGTCCTCGGGCAGAGTCGCGACGACCGGGTACACCGCGACCCTATCGCGACAGCGCGGGCTGCCGCGATAATGACAGAGGCCCGAAAACACAGTGAGTCACCAGCCCAACTCAAACAGATTATCCTACAAAACTAAGAAACACCAAGAGACACTATAATGGTACAATATGAGTCAGGAAGCAGATAGAAACCGATTAATGGATAAAACAGTAATATACAAAGCAAACCTGATAACGCGACGTTTGGCCAAGCCGCGACATGTTCGCGTCCTCTCTCGCTGTCGCGATAGGAACTGAAAACTTACAAATAAAACTAAATGGAAAACCCGAACCTTGATAGGATACTAACAGACAGAGACACGAGCAAACATGATCTAGGCAATGTAACAAAGATGCATGCTCTCATGGGCATTGGATAGAGAGGACATGGTGGATAACAAACACTGACTCATAACGCGTCCCCCCGCTGCGTCGCGACAAGGTCGCATCAACGCGATCAGTCGCGGCAATGACAGAGCAGGGAAATGCGCAGGAAACAAAGAACAAAACACCAACAGGGCACTAAAGTGACAAACAACAAGAAAGCATGGCAAGCAAACAGTCAGAAAAATCTACGAGGGTGGCAGTGAAGGTCCCACTGTGATCTCCAAAAGGTGTAATCACAGGGATTGGACTCCCCTCGACACAGACATGGATACTAAGACTAGTAGCATGAAAAAACATGGATGTGATTGCCACCTAGCAAGTCGCCTAAGAATAAAAATGAGATAATGGCTGACTTAAACTAGGAAAAGGAGAGAGAACAGAAACGGACCTGGTGTCGCGGTCGCCATGGGTGCCGCGATGGACTGATGTCGCGTCAGCTTTCGTCGACGCATCTATGGTCGCGTCACCCTCGGCCGTCGCGTTCTTGAATGCGGGAGAATTAAGGTAGGGACCTTCTTCTCGTCCTCCAGCTGGCCGGAGAACCAGAGCTTCTCGTAGATTTCACCTGCTTGCCTACCAACCAAAGAAAATCACAAAAAAACGCCCTATTAGAATACGTTAAGCATAGTATCTATTCTAAAAAAAAATGAAAGACAGTGGAGGATCATGGTGGGAACGCACCTGGGGGTGGTTTTAAACCCCTATGGGTGTGGGAAAAAAACATGGGAGAATAGGGAATGTGCTATATTTTAAAATAACACAAAAAATTGCATGTAGAAACAGGAGAATGGGAGGAAGAAGAAAATGAGCCCCATTGGGGTGACTCCCTAGCGTGGGTATAGCTCCAAGGATGTGCAAGAGCTCCAGGAGATCGTCGGAGTCGCCCTCTTCACGTTCCGTGCTCCGTTAATAGTGAAAGAGTAGCTTTGGGGAGTGGAATGTGAAGGAAAAATGGCAAAATGGGTGGCTGTGGTGCTAAGTATGGATGAGAGGAAATTTCGGCAGCCCTTTAGGGTAGTAATGAGGCTCTCGTCGTCCTCGAGGAGGGGTCTTGCTTATAAAGAGCATGGGATGAGAATTATTCACATTATCTCTTCAGAAATGATTTAAAAATCATAATGGGAGATAAAGCCTTATAATAATCGGATGGAGAGTCCTTAGCAACCCTTAGGAGAGTCCCTAAGGCTAGAATCCCGCCCCAAGGGGCAGGGATAATCCCTAGGATTAAGTTAAGTTCATAGAAGGATAAATAGGGGGGTAGTTATGGAGGCCAGAAGATTCGGTCATTGTCGCAACGTATCGTAGGGTCGCGACTAAGACGCGACGGCACGGGAGGACGCGACAGCATTGCCCACGTGCATGGATAATGCATGGGCTATCGTGACTGCCCGAACTGTCGCAACTAGAGACGTGGCGCTACGAGGCGTCGCGACAATGAATCCGGATTATTTGAGAATATCAGCCAACTACATGATAAGACAAGAGTTATTATGCCCCACGGACTCTCTCAAGTGATAAATTTCGGGATTTCAAGGCAATTTAATGGCTTAAAGGGCTCAAAGCAAGGCAAATGATGGGCTCAAGGTGAGTGACCAAATAGGGGCCCACTAAGATAACAAGAAATATGGTTCGACCCATTAGTCAAAACCGGGTGTCTACAGTGTCCTACCTCTCTCTGACGAGACGTGAGGGTCAAGACCTGGGTCGAGGGTAAGACGTCGGTGGGCGCGCCTGACCTTTGACTAGTGGTAGTGTTTTCCGTAGCTAGTGCTCCTTGTCCAAGCAGAGTCCCCTCTGTCTGTGTTGAGTACCTTGTGGTGGTCACGATGAGCAGTTGTACAGAGTTTCGGACCGCGTTATGTTTCCGTACCGTGCTAGTTGTTGCTTCGCTTCCGCACTTCCATTCGTAGGTAGAAGATATACACTGCTATTATTTAATTGTTATATATCCTTCTGCCTATTAGAGCCAGTAGGTGATTCGTAGTCCCTACTGAGCTTCTGTTGTGAAGCTCATCCCTCCTTTTCCCAGATGAGACTACTCAGCAGCGGCAGGGCGCGCGCCGGGCGGAGGAGACGAGGTGGTAGTCGAGGACCCCATAGCTAGCACTGGTTCCCCTCTTCCAGTGTACGTCACATTCGGGGTTTGCCCCTAAGGGATTTGTTCTTCCCCTGCCTTTTACTTGTACTAGCGTGTGTCAGTTGGGGCTATACTTAGAGCGGTACGCAGTGTTCTTGCTCTCTTTCCTGTTTCCGCTTGTACGCTTCTAGTTTAGCAGTTTACGTTTACTTCCCTTACATGTCCTGTAAGATATATATATTATAGCCCTTCCGGGTCTCCGGATCTGTGGGCGGCGACCGCAAAAATTGGGTCCTCGGCATGGGCCGAGGGTCGGGTTCTCGGGTCGTTATAGTGGTATCAGAGCTAGAGTCTGATAGGACTTGTAGTGGATTTAAACTGCAACAAAAAGTCCCAACAAGTAGTACAAGTACACTGCTAGCTGCCCGAGTGGTGTTGTTAACCTTTGTTGGTTGTGTGCCGTACAGGACATGGCTCCGCGCAGGCATAGGCAGGTCAGAGAGCTGGTTGAGCAGCAGGGTAAGTCCGAGATGCCCATGTAGGGGCAGGTCCAGGAGGAGGTGTCCGAAGAGGAGTCAATGGCACAGTCTCAGGGTGCAGCGGCAGCGGCAGGTGGGCAGCAGCAGTAGGAGTACCAGCCTCAGCCGCAGTAGTACGCAGACTGGTTTCCCTTAACAGAGCAGTTTTTAGGAACTTGTACCAGGGAGCGTACCATCCCGGGCAGGCAGCAGCAGGTGTTCAGCCTCCGGTACCTCCCCTAGTGGTGCCGGAGCAGCAGGTAGAGCCAGAGGTGGAGCAGTTAGAGCATCAGCAGCGGTCGAGCACTGGGAGTACCTGGGCCGGGCGGCGGAGGACGGCAGTTACAGAGGATAGGACCGCTCTCCTTGAGAGGTTCTTGCATCTCCGGCCACCAGTGTTCTCTGGTGAGTATGATCCAGACAAGGCAGAGAGCTGGACCCATGAGTTAGAGTGCATCTTCGAGACCATGGAGTGCGCCGAGGAGGACCAGGTTAGACTGGCGGTGTACCAGCTCAAGGGAGCAGCCCATGAGTGGTGGAGAGTTCAGAGGCAGACTCACTTTCAGGGGCAGCAGTTGGATCATATCACTTGGCAGCGGTTCTTGGAGGTCTTTCACGACGAGTACTTCCCCAACTACGCTCGACGTGAGAGATGGGACCAGTTCCACGAGTTGGTTCAGGGCGACCTCATACTTTCTCAGTACCACCAGAGGTTCGTCAGGTTGTTGAGGCATGTTCCTCATGTCGTAGGCAGTGAGCAGGCATGTGCAGAGAGGTTCATAGCAAAACTGAGGCCAGACTTGAGGTGGGGTGTGACGGCTCCCATGTGTACCACCTTGGGAGAGGCCGTGGCAAAGGCCACCATCTTGTCAAGGGAGACGTGACAGCCCCAATAGCAGCAGCAGCAGCAGGGAGGAGCCTCTTCCAGGTCCTCGCCTTACCAGCGTCCCGCCGGAAGCCGCGGTAGCGCAACTTCCACTTCCTCAGGCTCGGGTAGTTTCGGTAGCTCCAGAATCCGTTCGCAGTTCAGGAAGTTGTCTACTCGCGGAGGCGGACGAAGTCGGTAGCAGAGGCGTCAGTCCAGGTTTGCAGAGCAGTCGGTCCAGCAGGGAGCTGAGCAGGGCAGTCAGGAGGCTGTTTGCTACATCTGTGGCTTACCGGGCCACTTATGGAGGGATTTCCCCAGGGGGCAAGCCCCGTAGCAGCAGCAACCAGTTCAGTATGTGCAGCAGCTACCCCAGTACCAGTACTCTCCCCAGAAGTAGGCACCTTGTCAGTAGTAGTAGGGGCAGCACCAGCGATAGGCTCAGTAGTTTTCGTAGCCGCAGTAGTACCAGCCATACCAGCAGCAGCAACAGTTTCCTCAGCACCAGCAGCCACCGCAGTACCAGCAGCCCCAGCAGGTGCCGCAGCGTGGGCATGGTCGTGGTCACGTGATGGCACTCACCCGGGAGCAGGTAGAGGCATCAAACCTAGTTATAGGTGCTCTACCTATCCTTGGCAGAGCTGCTCGTGTTTTGGTTGACCCCAGTGCTTCTTTGTGTTTTGCTTCCGAAGAGTTTTACGAGTCCCTGGCTTATCACACACCTGAGAGGTAGTGTGACGTGATGGTCGATCTCCCATTCGGTGACTACATGCGTTCTTTTGGTTACCTGGAGGGCGTGACAGTTAAGGTTGAGAGGCACCAGTTGCCGGCCAGGTTGTACACGTTGCAGCTTCATGACTTTGACGTCATCCTGGGCATGGGCTGGTTGGAGGCTCACTCAGTCGTGGTTGATTTTCAGTGGAAGACCGTTCGGTTCGAGGTACCTGGAACGCCCGTTCTCTGCTTTCGAGGTATCTGGTCTACCCGTCGGCCATTCATTTCCTTATGTAAGGCTCGTCGTTTGATCCGTGATGGCTGTGTTGCCTACCTTGCTACGGTTTATTCCTTGGAGCCTAGCGGATCTTCAGTTTTTGATGTGCCAGTTGTTTCTGAGTTCTATGATGTCTTCCCAGAGGATTTGCCTGGTTTTCCGCCTGAGCGGGAGGTGGAGTTCTCCATTGAGAGTTTGCCCGGTACCATGCCTTTGTCTAAGGCACCTTACCGGATGGCTACGGTGGAGTTGCGTGAGTTGAAGTGCCAGCTACATGAGTTGCTTGAGCTGGGCTTCATTCGCCCGAGTTACTCGTCGTGGGGAGCGTCAATTTTATTTGTGAGAAAGAAGGATGGTAGTCTGCATTTTTGCATCGATTATTGGAAGTTGAACCAGGTTACTGTGAAGAACAAGTACCCGCTGCCGAGGATCGATCATTTGTTTGATCAGCTGCAGTCGGCCAAGGTTTTCTCGAAGATTGACTTGAGGTCAGGTTACTATCAGATGTGGATCAGAGACTCAGATGTTGGCCTGACAACTTTCTGGTCCAGGTATGGTCACTATGAGTTCTTCGTGATGCCGTTTGGGCTGACGAACGCACCCGCAACATTTATGGACTTGATGCATAGGGTGTTCGATGAGTACCTAGATCGTTTTGTGCTTATTTTTGTTGATGATATTTTGGTCTACTCGGCTTCCGAGGAGGAGCACGAGGAGCACCTGAGGATCATGCTGGAGACCCTACGGAGTCACCGCCTTTATGCGAAGTTCGACAAGTGCGAATTTTGGCTGAGGGAGGTGCATTTCCTCGGGCACGTGATCTCAGGTTCTGGTGTGGCAGTGGATCCTACCAAGGTGGAGGCAGTGTTGTCGTGGGAGCAGCCCACGTCAGTGTCATAGGTTCGCAATTTTTTGGGTCTTGCATGGTACTACTGGAGATTCATTCAGGATTTTTCCAAGATCGCTGAACCGCTGACCAGGTTGACAAGGCAGGACGTCAGGTTTGTTTGGTCAGAGGACTGTGAGCAGAGCTTCCGAGAGCTGAAGATGAGGTTGACTTCAGCGCCAGTGTTGGTCTTGCCGTCGGGCAGTGGAGGCTTCGTGGTCTACACCGACGCGTCAAGATTCGGTTTAGGTGCCGTGCTGATGCAGCATGGTGGGGTTGTTGCCTATGCTTCTTGGCAACTCAAGAAGCATGAGGAGAACTACCCCACCCACGACTTGGAGCAGTGGTGTTTGCTCTCAAGTTGTGGAGGCACTATTTGTATGGAGAAGCATTTTAGATCTTCACCGACCATCAGAGCTTGCAGTATATCTTCACCCAGAAAGATTTGAACTTGAGGCAGCGCCGATGGATGGAGTATTTGAAGGACTACGACCTTACCCTCTCCTATCATCCAGGAAGGGCTAATGTCGTGGCCGATGCTTTGAGCAGGCGCGTTCACTTGAGTTCGCTGATGGTCAGAGAGTGGAGGTTGTTCGAGGAGTTGTCCCAGGGAGCATTCTACCCATCGAGGAGCAGAGACCGTGTTGTGGCATCCAGTTTGTCAGTTCGGCCGTCAGCGTTCAGACAGGTGTTACAGGCACAACGGGTAGACCCACAGTTGGCAGACATTTTGTAGATGCCAGATGTTGAGCTTGACAAGGACAGCGAGGTCAGGTTCAGAGGCCGCTAGTACGTTCCCAAGGAGGCACGCCAGGTGCTTTTGTCAGAGGCTCATAGGTCGAGATATGCTGTTCATCCTGACTCCACCAAGATGTACCATTGCTTGAGGAGGTTCTTCTGGTGGCCAAGGATGAAGAGGGGCGTGGCAGAGTTCGTCGCTCGGTGCCTTACCTATCAGTAGGTGAAGGCCGAGCATCACCATCCTGGTGGTGAGCTGCAGCCGTTGCCCATTCCCGTGTGGAAGTGGGACGACATCAACATGAACTTCGTGGTTGGTCTGCCCCGTACCCCGCAGAGGCACGATGGTATATGGGTGATCGTGGATCGTTTGACCAAGACAACACACTTTTTTCCAGTCAGGATCTCTTGGTCAGTGGATAGGTTAGCCAGGCTGTATGTGGACAGAGTTATTCTGTTGCATGGCACTCCAGTTTCGATCGTCTCCGACAGAGATCCGAGGTTCACGTCAGGGTTTTGGCACAGTCTGCAGAGAGCACTGGGCACAAAGATGAGGTTGAGCACAACGTATCATCCACAGTTAGATGGGCAGTCAGAGAGGACCATTCAGACTTTGGAGGATACGCTGAGAGCATGCTGTTTGGACTGGAGTGGCACCTGGGAGTTGCACCTTCCGATGGTAGAGTTGGCCTACAACAACGGTTACCACTCGAGCATCGAAATGGCACCATACGAGGCTTTGTATGGTCGCCCGTATAGGACACCTCTTCACTGGTTAGAGCTTGGATAGAGGCAGCTTTTGGGACCAGAGTTAGTGCAGCAGTGTGCAGATACAGTCAGGCTGATCAGGCAGAGGCTACAGTATTTATGCTTGTTGGGTTGTTATTTCCTAATAGGACTCTAACTCCTATTTAATTCCGAGATTTCCTATTTAATTCCACCTTCCAAGCTTGCCATGTCCAATTTGGGTTAGGTTGAGATCCAAATTCATGGCCAACCTATTAGGGTAGGTTTAGGAATCCAATTACAACTCAAATTAGCTATTTTACTTATTTAATAACCCCTTTTCTATTTAGGTGATATTTTAGTTACGAATTTAGGGTATTTTCCTATTATTCTTCTTTTAAAAATTCCTATTTTGGCCCAATAATTTCTAGAGGGTCCATTTAACAAAACTCATTATTTATTGGAATTTATCTTATGGGATTTCTCTATTTTAAATAGGGAATAATAGAGTTACGGATTTTTATTGTATTTCTTTACTTGCTTTTATTTATGGACTATGAGAGGTCCATTGGTCCAATTTCGATAGTGGGTCATCAATACCCGATGTTGGAGGTCTCTCTGACATGTTCATTTAATTTATGAGCCCGTTATATTTCCGTGTTAATAGTTTTCAGACTTAGTTTCCAAATTTGGATAATTAGTCACATTGTAATGTACATTTGGCCAATTAGATTTTTTCGTTGCTTGAATTTCTTAGTAGAACACTTAGGAATAATGCCTGAGGTTGATTTATAATTTTTAAGGAATTTTCTGATATATTCTTGCACATACGATAGTGGTACGTATGTTTCTATTATTTCGTTTTAAAGAAATTATTATTTCAAATTTTTAAGTATTAAATTTTCCGGGTTGCTACAACCTCCCCCACTTAAAAAGAATTTAGTCCCCAAATTCATATGATATGATACGACTATCAATTTATTCTAAGTATTTCAATCCATCATCTCCCCCACTTAGGGCTTTGCTATCGTGAAAATAATATGAAATTATACTAAGGGTGTAGTGATAATACCTTGTCCACCTTCATTGGCATGATTCATATTCACAAGGGCTTGTAATCGTCCTTGGCGTGGAGTTTGGTTCTTCTTTGTTGGACAATCTATGACTCGATGTTGTTGACTTCCACATCGCAAGCATCTGCCCAATTTCTTCCAACATTTATCAACCTGATGCCCTGACTTTTCACAAAATTCACAAACTTCCTTCCATTTCACTTCCCCTTTCATTCTCTTGCTATCTACTGTATTTCTTCCTTTATTATCATTGGAATGAGTAGCACATTCCCTTTTCAACACCTTCTTCTTATGGATCTTTTCAAGAAGTTCCATAGTGTCCTCTACTAATTGAGCTCTCAATACCATGACTGAATATACTTCAATGTCTAGTGGAGCCAACTTTTCCCAGAACACAGGTCTCAACCCTTCTAAGAATCTCTTTGCCTTCATCTTCTCCGTACTCACCAAATGTGGTGCGTACTGTGCTAGTCTTTCAAATTGCGCTTCATATTATGCTACAGACATCATTCGTTGTTTTAAATTGGCGAATTCATTTGCCTTCTTCTCACGAATCCTCTCGGAAAAATATTTGGAGTTGAAAAGTTCTAAAAATTTATCCCACTCTATGTTGATGTTGGGTAATTGTCGACTGGCAGCTTCCCACTAGGCTCTAGCATCACGGTCCAACTGGAAGGTTGTCAGAAGGACTTTCTCCTGCTCTGAACATTGCATAACTCTAAAGATCCGTTCCATCGCCTTCACCCAATTTTCAGCTTCATTGGGATCCGGAGTTCCATTAAACCTAGGGGGATTTATCCGTTGAAAGTTCCCATATAAGTCTCCTGCCCCATTTCTTGCTCCTGCTTGAATTACGTTGTTAAGGGCTTGAGTTAACCCCTGTACGGTCTGTTGTAATTCGTGCATTTATGCATGCTCGCCAGCCATTTCTTCTAGTTCCTACGAGCAATAATACTTATTAATTTCCTTTCTAAACTTAGGGTGCTTATACATATAGTTAAGCTCCTAGTCATAACCCCAAGCTTTACCCAATCTCTCACATAGGTATGGTGGTTGACTTAGACACGGTCATGGCAGTTCACCTAGAATATCCCTAGACTTAAAATATCCTAATAAAGACATCCTAGGCTTTGATACCAACTGTCATAGGTAGGATAATTGACTCTAGTCGAGGCAGGTTAACCTAGATCATCCTATACTTAAGAATAACCTAGGCTCTGATACCAACTGTCACACCCCTCCAATTTAGTAGCGGAATAAATCGGAGGGAAACGTGAGCAACGAGTATAGTAACGTAAATTGCGCATACAAACGCAAACATCATAGCATCTAATGGACAATATTTGAAATAAACTCTTGATTTCATTATAAAATCACTAAGACTATTACAACCACTAATTCAGAGCCAATACATAGGGCTCAATGACGTCATTAGATTGAAAAGAAATCTAAAGCAATAACTACTAGACTCCATTGTGCTAGGGTGACTTCATCAACTAACTCCAGGTCGCTCATCACTCTGGTCCCGTCCCATTGGTGTGTGTGACATCTTTGTCCGACTTACTTGAGATACAAATAACAAATAACGAAGGGTGAGCGATAATGCCCAGTAGGACTTAAATCTCAATAGTCAAGCAGGCTTTAAATAATTCATACTTTAAATGGCAGAGTAACTAATGATAGAAATGTAGACA
This sequence comes from Colocasia esculenta, assembly GCA_014218235.1. Taxonomy (NCBI): domain Eukaryota; kingdom Viridiplantae; phylum Streptophyta; class Magnoliopsida; order Alismatales; family Araceae; genus Colocasia; species Colocasia esculenta. The sequence goes on from CM024766.1 coordinate 29,812,206, forward strand.
CCCATTTCTGACCCATAAGTTGAGCCAAATCCCTTGTCATATCATTGACGCCCCACGTTGGCTCATCATCGTCAAGCTGGCTTTCTCCGATCATGGTATCCTTTCATTAGTTCATCGCCCTGGTGGGTTTCTTCCTGGTCAAATCAGTCAATCTTCATCATTTCGTAGCTCTCTAAGTCAAGAGTCCAACGCTTCAAGCCGCACGTCAATCCGATACCCATGCAAGGAGATCAGACCCTTTAATTGAGCCATATGCAGAAAATTCCTGAAGGCGACAATGTCCCTGTTGCGTTCTCCTTCAGAAGGCGACACCCCATACGTGTTCCTAAATGGTCTTTTATTCCCTAAAAAATCACCAGAAAATGTTCAAAACCCTTCCTTCTATGGAAGGCGACGTATCGAGGCGTCGATATCTGATAGCGACACCAAGCCCGTCGCGTTCTGGTTTCCATGCAATGTACCCTTTCCTAACATGACTTGGACCCTTGCTATTGATGAATAATCCGACTTTTGATCTGCCGAGAGTTGTTCAAATCCTTCCAAATTTTGAGGAGACCTTCTTTAATGCTTCCTTTCCAAGTTCTGACCGCCCTTGCGCGAGCATACTTACCAGGATTCGGACTCTTGCCCATTATTCCCCTCTCAGCCTGTTCAAGAATAATAGGGTATATATCCCTCCATACAGCACGGTTTAGGGCAAGGTCAGCGTCTGCTTCTTCCTCTCCCAGAGAGCTGCGAATCCTCAGAAGAGCTCTCAGCCTCCAGACGACCAGGAAGTGCCCCCCAGGGCATTTTTCCCCTGTTTATGCTTTCTCTCTCCTCTTTTCCTTTGATTTTCTCTTCATGCATGCATCTTTAGGTATGTTTTCTTCGTAGATTAGCATTAGAACACTCCACACACACCTAATTTAATCACCCAAAGGGGTTAAAACCCCACCCCACGTGAGTCCCCTCCAATTACTTCATGTTCTTTCATGTTTTTGGGACATATTCTACACAAACGAGTTATCTAATGGGTTTTTTGTCATCTTAATATTCTTGGCAGGTGTTAGAAGACAGTAGCAGCACGAGGCTCATGCCCCTTGGCCGGCTGAGGAGCAGGAAGAAAAAGAACCCACAGTCTTCATCCTCTGAAGTAGAAGGAGACGATAATCTTGTCGCAATCCAGAAGGCGACGGACCACACGGCGCGTTCAAGTACAAGGAAGGCGACCCTTACATCGTCGCGTTCACAGGATCAGGTTCTCCTTCTTCCTTCTTTTCCCTTTTCCAAGGTAGTTAGCATATTATCTTCGTCATATCCTCTTGCAACTACTTTGGTGGCGATCACAGTCAATTCCCTTTACTTTTAATCATCATCTTTGGGGAGCAAATCCCGTGATTACACCTTTTGGCGATCACTGTGGGACTTCTAGTGCCTATCATGCTTGTTACTGTCTTTCCCTGCCTTCTCTAGTCGTCCATGTGTGTGGTTCTTCCATAAATTTCACAATTTTCCATTTACTTTTACTGCTATTTTAAGTTTTGCTGCTCTGGGTGGGAAGGCGACGTTGAGAGCGTCGTGATAAAGGCGGCAACAAGGGTCGCTCCACGATCAGGTCAGTATATCAGCGTTCGTTCTTTTCATGCTATTTCTATGTTCTGCTGTACTGGTCTGGAAGGCAGCGTTGAAGGCATCGCGATAGAGAAGGCGACCAGACGAATGTCGTGATCAAGTAAGTGTTGTCCGCCCGTCCATTTTTTTAATGCTATTTTGAGTCCTGTGTGCTGGGTTGGAAGGCGACATTGCAAGCGTCGCGATAAGGACGGCGACAGGCAGGCTGTCGCGATCAGGTCAGTGCCTTTAATTCCATCTATTCCTGTTCTTTTGGGCTTATTACAAGTATTCCATCCATGATTTGAGTTTCTTGATGCCTGTTACATACCTGTGAGAGTCTGTCAGTCCTCCATGCTATAGGGTTGTTTGAATTTTCGTGCTTAATCGGGTCTTACCTGTCCTCCGTCCACTGCAAAGAGGAACGCGACGCGTTTTCTATCGCGATCTTGGTCGCGGCAGTTTCGCCGTCACCTTCTACTTCTAAGAGTAGGTCGGCCTGATTTTTTTTGTGTTAGTCTTAGGCTAGATTTTGCATTCACTCCGGTCCACATAAGGCATGCATACATATTTCCCTATTTTAGTTTAGGTTGTCCTCCTCGGCGACGCCCGCTCTCTCGGCCACATACTCCTTGTGTCCGACTATAGCACTCTCTCAAGGGCCTCCGTAAGTCCTCGTTGACCGTGGATTCCCACATGGCCGCCGGGCTGGTTGTACCTGTTGCCACCTAAAGTTAGGGTCATGCATTGGTGAGTCTGTGAGAAATCCTAGTCAAACCCGAAGTTGGAAGCTTTCTCCCTTTAGGAAACCCTTCCTTTGAGGGAACTTGCTAAAAGATCAATCCATTAAAAGGCAAACTTGAACCAAATAAAACAAACCATCATCATTGCCAACTGCTTGCTTTGGGTGAGATATTTTCTCTTTCTTTTGTTTGCATAGGAGCGATTGTTTAGGAAATGCTGCCCGCCGCCTTCCATGGGGCCGCCGGGGGAGACCCCAACTTGCCCCCGTCTAGCCTGGGGAGGTCCTCCTGCTGCTTCGCTGGTGGACGTGAGCACTGTTCGCCATGCGGATAAGGCCGCTCCAGAGTGCGTCCAAGTGGGTATGTGCATGCCCACCATTAATGCAGAAGACCCACGTTCGTCCAGCCAAGTGTCAGATGCAGCGAATCCATCTCAAAGAACATTTGCCCAGATTGTCATGGCGTCCGTTCTACCTCCCGCTCCTCCCATCAAGGTCCATAGTCCTACTTGCACGGACTCTGGCGAACCAGTGGCATTTTTCTCTCTTGAAGAAATTCGATTATCCTGTGATCCTTTCAAGCATGCAATTATCGCCCATACCCCCGTGGGCAGGCCTTCCTTCCAGGAGATTCGTATGCACTTTTCCCAGCGGTTTAACTTTGTCAAGGACTTCATTATAAGTGCTCTGGATGGTCGGCATCTTCTTCTTCGTTTCCAAGATCAAGAGGACTATCTTAAGGTACTGTTGAAGGACACGTTATTTGTTAAGGGATATTTATTTCATTTTTTTTCAATGGTCGATGGATTTTTCCTTGGATGAAGACTCTTCTGTTGTTCCTGTTTGGGTGGAGATGCCAGGCCTTCCCGCTAATTTCTATAATGCACCCATGCTGAGATCCATTGCTGGTAGTATTGGACAGGTTTTATAGGTAGATAGAGACACAGCTACCCTAACTCGTACTCATGCAGCGCGAATCTGTGTCCAACTGGATATCTCAAAAATTCTCCCTGAGCGCGTGTGGATAGGTATCGGTGTTGGTGGTCTTTGGCAGCCTCTTCTTTATCCAAATCATCCGGTGTTTTGCAAGATCTGTAAGAGGCTGGGACATACCGAATCCAAATGCAAGAAGTCCACGCCTGGTGATGAGCCATCTATTCCGGGTGGTAATACTTCTGTTCATCCTGATGCGCCAGCAAAGCGGACTTGGCTCCTGTCTTGACATCTCGAGCTCTAGAGAATCGTGGGAAGGCTCCCGTGGTTGTGAACAATGATAGTAAAAGTTCTTCGCCGAGTCCATCTGACAGGCTGGTGGTGAGATTCGACCAAGTTGATATTTGTCCTACCTTGGAGGCTCCTATTATATCCAAGCTGGGTGAGGATGGCGTTGTGGGTGATGGTTGTGTACAAAATGATGTTAACATATTTGTTGGTAACTCGGTTAATGGGTCGGGTGATGGTGCTGCTATTGACTCTGATAATAATCTAATCTTAGACCCAGGGGACTCTAGAATTCTGCATGTTTTACCTGTGGAACACAAATCTGATGTTACGGGGGAAAACGATATATCTGATCCTCAGATTATCCCTCCTTTGGAATCAAATGCTAATTGTGAGATTTGTCCTCCCTGGCATCGCGTGATTCCCCTGCCAAGTTCCAGCTCTTCTTTGGACAACTCAGATTTTACAGCTATTCATGCTAATTTCGTTGGATCGGATCATGTGGCGGAAAGGACGGTTGATGGTGTCAAGACCAGGTCTTCCCTGCGCAGGAGTTCCTCTGTTAACACAAATTCAAAGTAGTTATCCATGAAAGCAATTATCTGGAACATAAGAGGTATAGGTAATGTTTCTTCTATTCATCGTCTTAAATTTCTGGTTTGGCAGCGTGGCCCTTCTTTTTTGGCTATCATTGAGCCTAAGTTAGCTCATGATAAAATTGATAAATATAAACAAAAGCTAGGTATGGATTTTTCGCTCATAAACTCTAATGATAAAGGGAGAATTTGGTTATTCTGGAAACATGATATCTCTGCTCATATGGTTTTTTGTTCGGATCAGTTCATTACTGTGCGCTTATGCTCCTCCTCTCATCCAGATATCATTGTTACTATTGTTCATGCTAGTTGCTTGTTAGCAGAGCGGAGAATTGTCTGGGATCATATTGTTGACTTTTCTGCTACTTGTGTTAGTCCATGGCTTATTGGAGGTGATTTTAACAGTATCCTTGACCCTGATGAGAAAAGGGGTGGTAGGAAGGCTTTTGAGCGATCCATGTTAGACTTCCAGGCTTGTGTAGCTGCTGCAGGCCTAGAGGATGCTGGATTCTCTGGTAGTCGCTTCACTTGGTTCAATGGTCAGGCTTCTAATGGTATCTGGGCAAGGTTGGATAGGGTGCTTTTAAATGGTGAATGGTTAGTTACCTATCCGGATTTATAGGTCCAACATTTATCTCGTGCCTGTAGCGACCACTGCCCTTTGATTGTCTCTACTTTACCCCCTGTGCAACGGTTGCCCGCTAGATTTTGCTTTCAATAAATGTGGACTGCTCATGATAGATTTATGGTGGACGCTCAGCAGAGTTGGTTGGCAGCTCCTCACTCCTCCTATCCTTTGCTCACAATGGCGATGAAACTCAAGCACATGAAGTCCTTCTTCCGAGATTGGAATGAAAATGTGTTTAAGAATATAACAGACAATGTTTTGATTGCGGAGGATGAATTTCAGATTGCCCAATCTATGTTTGATGTTAATGCTTCTCAGGAGAACATTGATCTCCTTCATGCAGCTCGTCAGTCTCTTGTGCGTACTCATGCCCAGGAGGAAATTTTTTGGAGACAAAAATCCAGGATGAAATGGCTGAAAGAGGGTGACTGAAACACGAAATTCTACCATGCTTATGCTAATTCTCGTAGAAGAAAATCCATGATTACTCAAATCAATAATGATGATGGTGTTCCTGTGGTGAATAAAGATGATATTGTTACCTTATTTGTCTCGCACTTTACCAAGGCCTTCACTTCGGATACTCATATCATCAATCAGGAGTTACTTGGTGTTATCCCTTGCATTCTGGACAACAATCAGAATGATATGCTTTGTATGATTCCTTCCAATGAAGGAATTAAAAGGGTCATCATGTCTATGTCTCCTGATAGCGCCCCGGGGCCTGATGGTTTTACAGGTCATTTTTTCCAATCATGCTGGAGTTTCATTGAACCTGATGTTAGTTCTGTTGTGCAAGCCTTCTTCTGTGGCCATGCTTTACCTAGGGGGTTTACCTCTTCCTTAATTTCTTTGATTCCGAAGATTGATATCCCAAAGGTCTGTGCTGATTTTCGGCCTATCAGCCTCTGTAATTTTTTCTACAAGATCATATCTCGTATTATCAATGACAGGCTTGCACAACTTTTGCCCATTTTAATCTCTGAGGAGCAGGGTGCCTTTGTTAAGGGGAGGAATATATCTAAAAATGTTTCTTTGGCTATGGAAATGGCGCAGCACCTGGGTAGGAAGTGCAGAGGTGGCAATGTCATTCTGAAGCTGGATATGGCTAAGGCCTATGACCGTTTAGAATGGGATTTCCTCTATGCTGTGTTGCACAAGTTTGGGTTCTCATTCAGATTTATATCCCTTGTCGAGCCTCTTCTTTCTGACTACTGGTTCTCGGTGCTCTTGAGTAGCGAAACTCATGGCTACTTTAAATCTTCAAGAGGTATTCGCCAAGGGGATCCTCTAGCCCCGGCCCTCTTTATTTTGGCTCAAGAAGTTCTTAGCAGGGGCGTGTCAGCCTTGTTTCGCGGGAGTCTTGGTGGAGCATATCAGACCATGAGACGGTGTCCTCTTGTTTCCCATCTTTTATTTGCTGATGACACTTTAATTTTCTCCAATGGTTCGGCAAGGCATATTAAGCGACTTATAGTTTTTCTAAGGGATTATGAGGCTTCTTATAGGCAATTGATCAATGTGGGCAAGAGTTCTTTTATTCTATATGAAAGGGCTCCTTTAACTCTTAGCCGATCCATTGGCCACATCACTGGTTTTGTTCGGGGTTCTCTTCCTTTCAAGTACCTTGGTGTTTCAATTTACTATGGAAGACGAAGACCTATCTATTTCTCTCATATCCTGTCTAAAATGGCTATAAAATTGCAAGCTTGGAAGTCAAAATTTCTGTCTTCCGGCGGCAGACTGGTCTTATTAAGACATGTGCTATCAACTATTCCTATATACACTATGTCCTCCTTATCCGTCCCCAATACGGTCATCAAGTCTTTTCACAAATTGCTTGCTAATTTTTTCTGGGGTTCTTATGAAGGTTTTCTGAAGAAGCATTGGGTTACATGGAAAAACATTGCTCAGCCCAAGGAGTGTGGGGGCCTTGGAATTATTAATCTGCAAGACATGCAGATTGCTTTGAGGACTAAATTGTTATGGAAGGAGATTACTTGTTTTTCCCTGTGGGGCAATTTTTTCAAGGCTAGATACCTTCATAACAGTCATTTTTCTGAAGCCTCTTATGTTCTGATGTCTGCCGCTGATAGCCGCCTTTGGAGACTTGCGTCTTCCTTAGTTGCATCCAATCATCGGGTATTTCTTGCTAATATGGAATCTAATGCTAGCTTCTGGTTTGATGTTTGGACAGGTTCTGTCCCGTTACATAAATTTATTCCAGAAAACATCTGGCGGAGCCTTTCAGGGAAACACTTATCTATTAAGTAAGTTGTTCATGAGCCTGGGGGTAATCATCTGATGTTGGCCCATCGGTACTGCCCGGCGATGGTCCTAAACAATTCTATTGCGGTTCATGGGAACTTGGATAAGTGGATTTGGTGTCCAAATCCAGATGGCATTTTCACCTCTTCCTCTGTGCGCAAGCTCTCTCAAGGCATCATCATAGCTGGCTGGGAAAAATTGTGGAGCTCTGCCATCCCATTAAAACGGTCCATCCTTGCTTGGCGTTTGGTGAAGGGTTGTGTGCCTACTGATGAAGTCATAGCGGTTTGTGGTATCCCTCTCTGTTCCAGGTGTTCTTGTTGCTCTTCTCCTAGTGCTGAATCTGGTACCCATTTGTTCTTTCATAGTGATGTGGCTAAGGATGTGTGGGGGTCCCTCTTTGATATCCTCCAATTTTATAACATGTCGGTCCAAAGTGCAGCGCAAGGAACTATCCTTTTCTTGTCTGGTTATTCTGGCAGTGTTTCCTTGGGAAAGATGGCTCAATTTATTTTCCTCTCTGTCATTTGGGAGCTGTGGTGCAGTCGCAACTGTGCCAAATTTGATTCAGCTCCTATGTCCAGCTTTTAGGTGCTGTTTAAAGTTCGGATGAATGTGGAGGATGCTATTAGCGCTTCTTTGTTTTCTCTGAAAGATTTGGCACCAGCTCAGCTTAGGAACTTATCTCAGCTGGGGATTCACCTTCCTCAGCCTCGTAATCCATGTCCAAGGATTGTTAGATGGTTACTTCCCCCAACGGGGAGATACAAGCTCAATGTTGATGGCGCCCTCAAGCACTCTATGGGTATTGCAGCAGTGGTGGTATTCTCCGGAATGATTGTGGAGATATTATCTTCTCCTTTGCCAAACGCTATCCCCAGGTTCATTCCAGCCTTGAGACAGAAGCGCTAGCTCTAAGGGATGGAATCTCTCTGTGCTGCGATCGTGGTTTTACCAGTCTGTTGATTGAATCAGATTCTTTGGTTCTAGTGCAAATCATCAGGGGTCGATTTCTTTGTCCATGGCGGCTGGCTTTCCCTGTTCATGACATTTTATCCAAGTGTCAGTCTCTTCACGTCTCTATTTGTCATGTATTTAGGGAGGCCAATCAGGTTGCAGATGCTCTTGCTAACTTTGGTTGCTCTTCTCCACATTCTTATAATTTCTGGTCTTCTTGGGCTGATCTCCCCCCTTCTGTAAAGGGACCCTGCCGTCTTGATAAGGTAGGGTTCCCTTCCATCAGGCCCTAAGACCTTTTGTGTTCTTTTGATTATCGTTATTATTAATAAAATTTCCCTGGGAGTTGTGTGGTGGTGGAGTGGTAACCTCATCCCTTCTCTGAGGGGGTGAGCACTCTCCCTCTACATCTTCTAGGTATTTACCAAAAAAAAAAAAAAAAAGATTGTTTAGGAAATCAGGTGTCTGTTTAGGTTAGGGTGTCTCTTAGGTCTGGACAGGCTTTCCTTATTTTGGCACTCCCACTTTCCAAAAATGGATTCTTACTTGAACCTAGTCTATGATGGTGAGAATCAGGACGCTGCTTTCTACACCTACCATGATTATGAGGAATCTCTTCCCCATGATCTCCTCGAGGAGTCGACCCGGCCCTGGGTCGCTACAGTTCATGCTAGTGATAGCCATCGTCCGGACAACGGCGGTCCGTCACTAAACGTCCATCCTCCTCAGGCAGACGATCAAGCTGCTCAACTCATGTGCCTAATTCCTCAGCTTGATCCATCTCAAATCCAAAATCTCATGACGGCCCTCAAAGGAAAGGCCGCCTCATCACCCTCACCTAGAGTGGGCGCCTCTCACCCCATGGCATCTACCTCCGGCCCCCACATCATCACGGGACTAGCCGCCAACACCCCTATCCGGCCACGGGCCATTCGATTCACTCCTTTCGAGTCTGAGCATTACCATCCACGTGAGTCGAGGACCCGGTCTCCCCCTTACCTCCCTTGCCATCTACCACAGCTGGAGCCATGCGCCAGGCCAGCATCCCGTGCCTCCTCCTTGTATGCTCAACCATCTGCCACTCCCGACATGCTGTCTGAGTGAGCGTCCATCAAGAAAGAATTGCAAGAGCTACGAAGGCAGGTCGACCCTAGGCAACACCATGATGTTCACATGCCTAACTTCAATGGCCTATGGGTCCCATCTCCATTCGAACTCCCTAAGTACCGTAAGTACGATGGCTCTGGCAACCCCTATATTCACATCAAGGATTTCATCTATGAATCTGCACCCTACCAGCATGACTGCCGCCTAATGCCGTAACTGTTCCGTCGGTCATTGGACGGGCCTGCACTAGACTGGTTCTATTCTATGCTACCTGAGGATGCAGAGGACTTCGCCATAGTGAAAGCGAAATTCCTTGAACAATTCCAAGATAGGGTTGGGCCAGAATATTCTCTTATGGACCTCATGGCAGAAAAGATGAAGTCGGATGAAGATTTTGCTACATATGCTGATAGGTTGAGGCATGGCCACACGTGTAAGGCCTTCGAATTTCGTTGCATTATTTTAATTTCGTGTAAATAATTCATGTTGTGTATGCATAGATGTACATATCTACGTATGTATTAACTATTTATACTTATGTATGCATGTGTATAATTAGTTGTAAATAATGTATGAATTGCATGGTGATAGTGTGTACATGATAATACATATGTATGACGTGTATATAGGTATGAGTTAAGTATGGTTCTTCATATTTTGAGTTCTGGCCGAAGGACCCTATTGGCGTCCACATAGATGGATGCCCATGCTGATCCAGCGTCCACATCGATGGACGCCAATACTTAAGCCAACGTCCATGGATATGGACGTTAATATCTCTGACATGCATGCAAGCAGAGCCCGAATTTCTGGGGACAAGCAACCCCAGCCATTGGGGAGCTGTCCCCAATGGTCTGAAAGCTTTCTCATCACCCCTGCGTGAAAGGAGAGTCCCCTCTCCTATATACCAAGCCCTTTTGCAACCCCAAAGCCCCTTGGCTCTTTGCAAGAAGAGGAGAGAAAGAAGAAAAACCCTAGTTCTGGACTGTGAGAAAAACCTACCTTTGCAAGCTTAAATCCGACCATCTGGAGCTGGTTCCGGCCATCTACCACGACAAGGAGGTAGCTGGGACAAAGAGGAAGGCTTCCCCGACATCTTCTTGGGGTCTACTGCATCAAGGAACCCGGAGGAAGGCATCTTTGGGAGCTTCTTGGGACTGCCCAAGGAGAGCTTCACCGGCTCATTTGATCCCTTTGGAGAGTTTCTGAAAGGCAAGTAACACTTACACTTCGTCCATGTAGGTGTCTAGTAGGGTTTTCTTATTTTTGCACATTTTTCCTCGTGTCCTAGATCCCCCATTCTCCCTGTATTTGGAGTTCGGTCTGTGCTCTTGCACAGACAGGAACTTGGCATCAATGCCTTGCCGCCAAGATCTCCAGTATGCATCCAGCGATCTGGCCGTCCAACTCCTGGAACGGCCAGACACTGCCGCCAAGTTCTTCAGTGCAGAACAATAAACTGTTATGCCATAAGTAATTAATTTCCAGACTTTGACGCATGAGGATATAGTGTAATTTATATATGTTATGTAAAATAGATAATGTGATGTGTGTGGAATTTTTTGTGATTTTCTGTGGATGGCATAAATTATTATATTTATTGAAATACATGTTGGAGAAAATGGATTATGTATGTTCACCTACTGTCTACATGATTCCTGAGGAATTAAATACCCTAGATTTCTCTATACTATGTGTATAGGTGTCAGTCCATACCCTGCAAATTTGAGAATTTGTTCATGTTCATATGATTTACTGTAATTTCTGCAATGGAAATAGAAAACATGAGTAGGTCATTCGAAATTTACAGTAAATTGCATGTTGTGAAATAAATTCAGGGAAAATTTCTATAACAATATGTATGATAGATTCAGATCTGTGAAATGTCAAATATGAGATTCATGTTATGTTCCATGACAGATTGAATTATGAATGGTATGCAATTGAATGTTTTAATTTCTGTAAATGCAATAGGACTCAGAAAAATCTGGAAATTTGCATGTGAGGTTATAAACCCGTAATCAGCATGTGGTTAAATTTTCAGGCTAATTGGACAATTGTATGATGCAATATGAATTTCTCATGCGAAATTATGTGAATAATGCATGCTTTTGTAAAAGTGATTTAAATTGCGTGTAACCTGATTAATGCAAGATACTGAATGTGAAATCTCTGTCATCTGTAGTACCATGTTAGGAAAAATAGAGCCACATGTGTGAATTAGAAAATGAAAACATGTGTGAGTGTCATGTGTAAAAATGTGTGCTAAAATCGGTATGTGTAATGTGTAAAACTGTGCCAAGCGTGACACTGCTTCCATAGAGGGCAGTGGAACCGTATCATGGAAAAGTCCTCATGAGAAGGTTCAATGTGTTGTGATCCTAAGGGCATTAGGATGAAATCCTGGAGGTGGACAAGTACCACTGGTTAGGGTGGAGACTTGTTCTCCCGGTCTGCGCAGTCCAAGAGTCGTCACTGTATTGCCTAGGTGGCATCTATGTGTATGTGATGTGATGTGTCCTTCTTATGGTGGTTTGTATGTGTCACGGCACTAAATATGTGAATGTGAAATGTGAATGTGTTCATGTGTAAAGTGAGAATGTGAAAATGTGAAATTGTGAATGTGTAAAGTGTGAACTATGTGAATAAGAAATTGTGTAAATTTGTGAAACCAAAATGTGAGATTGTGAGATGAGAATCCATGACATGATAAATCTGGAATCATGCTAAAACAGCAAACTAAATGTGTTTAGGATCATGTTTTATAGGTGTATAATGCGTAGAATCCATGTTAGGGACAATTCCTAATTATGTGTAGACCATTCCATGTGAAATTGCTCTCATGTTGTGTTTTAAATGATAATGTAGTTCTCATGTGTTAGGTTGTGATTGTTAATCCACGTTAAAACAACAAGCTTAATGTATATAAAATGGTCATGTGCATGTATAAGCCTGTGTAGAATTCATGTTAGGTATGTTCCCTTTTATGTATGCAAGAAAATCATGCTTAATTGCTTTCATGTTTTAGTTTAATTGGAAGTATAGCTTTCATGTGTTAGAATGATTAGAGAGCATGTGATAGGAGATTTTAATTTAAAAAAAAAATCTGAAAGCACGAACCATGTGTTTAATTGTAGAATCATCATGATAGGTTGTAAAATTTCAATATTAAGCATGCCCCCATGTTATGTCTTGTAAATTTGTATGTAAAACCTGATGTGATATGTGCATGTACATTATGTGTAGTGTTATTTGCTGAGTCTTTTAGACTCATTACTTGCTTCGGTGTACAGGCTTAGTTGGTGACGTTACTCCCGTGGAGGAGGCAGTGGAGAGCGACTCCGAGTGTGGAGACTAGTTTGTTGGAGTTTACTTGTGATGTTTGCACTTTCATAGTATGTAATTTGGAACAATGTATTAGAATTATCATGAAGTTATATAATCATGGACAAACTATGTATTTGATTTTAGCACTTTAATTATGGGGACTTTAGTTCTTTAAATGTTACATTGAACCATGTATGTTAAATGTGGATGATGAATGAAATGAAGACAGTGGTTCTTTTCTTCCGCTACTCTGTATTTATATTTATGTGTATCTCAATCGTATGTCATTGTTTGGGTAAATGCCCCACTGTGATAACGTTCACTATACCGATGTGGGTTGGTATAACCATACCGGTATAATGAGGGTCGTCACAGGGATTGGTATCAGAGCGACCGATTGAGATTATACATAAATATACATGAATCATCATCTTCATTACATGCTAAGTCTACATAGGAATGTCCACAAGTGTAGAATTGATTAATAATGAATGAAAAATAGATAAGAAAATGGTTAGGAAATCAATTAACGTAGCTCTAATAGTGGCTGAAATTCATTGCAGCCATGGCTTCGAGAGGTAGGCGTGGCGGAGCGCCGGCCCGTGAGGACGAGCCGAGACGTGAGGAGCAGGCGGGGCAGCAGGCCCCGGCACCTCAGGGTCCTGTACTTCCCCCACCGCCGCCTGTGGATTATGGAGTATTCATGCAAGGTCTGGTGCAAGCCATGCAGACGCAGGCTCATACTCAGGCTGCACTCCAGGCACAGTTGGAGGCCCAGGTTAGCATAATTAATGCAAGTGTAGTCTATTTTATTTAATTGTATGATGTTATGTTGAATGTGTACTATTTGTTGTTGAATGTAGCAGGCTCAAGTACCAGCTCAGGACCATGGTGGACCTTCCATCATGGAGAGATTCAAGAGGATGCTACCACCCTCTTTCAAGGGGGAGAGCGATCCATTGTTGGCAGAAAGCTGGATGAGGGAGATAGAAAAGATCTTCCGAGCCATCAGGTGTGCAGATGAGGATAAGGTCACATTAGCCACCTACATGCTACAGGTATGCTTTAGTTTATATGCTGGTATGTTCTGCTAAGCTAGATTTTTTTAGATGGTGCTTATGAGCGGTGTACTACAGGAAAGAGCCGATGTGTGGTGGGCTTCATTGCTGCGTACCCGGTTTGAAGATGGCGTGGTTGATGTTGCTTAGGACGAGTTCGTGAGGCTCTTTCGGGCCAAGTTCGTCCCCGAGCATATTCAAGATCGGATGGAGCAGGAGTTCCTCTCTTTGACTCAAGGCTCCATGACCGTGCTAGAGTATGAGGCAAGGTTTGCTGAACTATCTAAGTATGCACCTCATATTGTGACAGATGAGTGCAGGAAAGCAAAGAAGTTCGTGATGGGCCTAAAGCTATCACTGCGGACGAGGCTAGTAGCGTTTGACCATCGTACCTTGGACGAGGCCCTCAGCGCTGCTTGTAGGCAGGAGGGTGAGATGGAGCAATATCTGGAAGAGAAGAAGGCTTCGCAGAAGAGGCCTGCGGCTACATTCCAGCGGCAAGATAAGAAGAAAGCAGTGTACTAGGCACCGCAGCGACCAGCAACAACCAGCAGTGCACAGGTACCTTCTGCACGTTCCCCTGGTGTGAAAAAGGAGTGTCCCCATTGCGGGAAGACACATGGAGGTTCTGAGTGTTGGTTGGTAGCGGGAAGATGCTTGAAGTGCGGAAGCAGCGACCACAAGATCAAGGATTGCCCAAGACTTCAGCAGGTAGCTCAGTGTGGAGCGCCAGCCCCAGCAGTGGTAGCAGCAGCAGCGCCAGCTACAGGAAGACCAGGAAGGCCTCGAGCCCCAGCTCTAGTGTTTGCTTTAGCGCACGAGGACGCCGAGTAGGCGGAGCATGTCACCGAAGGTACGGTTTTACTTCTAGGTGTGCACGCTTGGGTTTTGTTTGATACGGGTGCCACTCACTCGTTCATTTTCGAGTGGTTCGCTGGGCAGTTAGCCCTAGAGTCTAAGGATTTAGAGGTCTCTTTGTCCGTGCACACCCCTGCGGGTTCGGTATCGACTAGGAAGTGCATTCCGTCGTTACCTGTGTGCATTGAGGATAGAGTCCTAGATGGGTGTTTCTTCTTGCTAAAGATGAAGGACTATGATGCTATTCTTGGTCTGGATTAGCTAGAGGAGCACTATGCGTTAGTGGATTGTCGTGGAAAGAGGATTGTTTTCTGCATTCCTGGTGAGGACGAGTTCTCTCATCCCTTGCCAAGGAACTTGGCGGGAAAGATGGTCATCTCTGCCATGAAGGTGATGCGCATGGTAAACAAGGGTTGTGACGCTTTTCTTGCCAGCGTGGTATTAGTACCAGAGGCTGATGAGTCACCTACTCTTGCAGAGATTGAGGTAGTGCAGGTTTTTCCAAACGTCTTTCCTGATGATTTGTCTAGTTTGCCACTGGATAGAGAGATAGAGTTTACCATAGAGTTGCTTCCGGGCACCTCTCCTATCTCAAAGGCTCCATATCGGATGGCACCTGCGGAGTTAGCCGAGTTAAGAAGGCAGTTGCAAGAGTTGCTAGATAAGGGATTTATTCACCCTAGTGTTTCCCCTTGGGGCGCACCTGTATTATTCGTCAAGAAGAAAGACGGGTCACTTATGTTATGCATTGACTACAGAAAGCTGAACCAAGTGACTGTGAAGAACAGGTATCCCTTACCTCGTATTGATGATTTGTTTGACCAGTTGCAAGATGCATCAGTCTTTTCTAAGATTGATTTGCGATCTGGTTATCATCAGTTGAGGATTCGGAGTGAGGATGTGTCCAAGACGGCATTCAGATCCCGTTATGGACATTATGAGTTTTTGGTTCTTCCTTTCGGATTGACTAACGCCTCTGCAGCGTTCATGGATCTCATGAACAAGGTGTTTAGGCCGTATCTAGATAGCTTTGTTGTAGTGTTTATTGATGATGTGCTGGTCTACTCTACGGACGAGGCCACACACCGTCAGCATTTGAGAGTAGTATTAGAGGTTCTCCGTGAGCACAAGCTGTATGCTAAGTTCAGCAAGTGCGATTTCTAGCTGCACGAGGTTCATTTCCTCGGGCATGTTATCTCCGGTGCTGGTGTTGTAGTTGACCCAGCAAAGGTCCAGGCAGTTATGGATTGGGAGACTCCCAAGACCCCTTCAGAGATTCGTAGTTTTCTGGGTTTGGCTGGTTACTATCGGCGATTCATGGAGGGATTTTCATCCATCGCCGCCCCATTGACTCAGCTCACCAGAAAGGGAGTGAAGTTTGACTGGTCCGAGAAGTGTGAGAGTAGTTTTCAATTATTGAAGACTAAGCTCACGACAGCTCTGGTGTTAGTCTTACCGAGCGGTGTAGAGGGTTTTGCTATCTACACAGATGCGTCTCGAATTGGTTTAGGCTATGTGCTAATGCAGCAAGGAAGGGTAGTGGCTTATGCTTCTCGTCAGTTGAAGGATCATGAGAAGAACTATCCGACTCATGATTTGGAGCTCGCAGCAGTGGTTCATGCACTAAAGATCTGGAGGCACTATCTTTATGGTGTCAGATTTGAGGTGTTTACCGACCACAAGAGCTTGAAGTATCTTTTCTCCCAAAAGGAATTAAACCTAAGGCAGAGAAGATGGATTGAGTTCTTGAAGGACTATGACTTCGACCTTCAGTATCACCCTGGGAAGGCGAATGTCATAGCGGATGCTCTGAGTAGAGAGAGGCCATCTCTCCAGCAGGATTGGAAGATGTTGGAGGATGCGGCTTGCGCGTTGACTGAGTTAGAGCCATCGCTATGCCAGGCTTTTGTAGCTCAGTTATCTCTTAGGTCCTCGGTTTTGGATGAGGTGATCGAGCAACAGAAAGTCGACCCTAGACTCTTAGAGTTAGTGGGCAAGGCAGGCATTGCTCGTGATGAGGATGGTGTGATTAGATTCCATCACCGTGTTTGTGTCCCTGATTTGGTAGATGTCCGTGAGCATGTGTTAGCGGAGGCTCATAGATCGCGATTCTCTATTCATCCGGGTAACACGAAAATGTACCAGGATTTGAAGAGGTCCTTTTGGTGGTCTGGCATGAAGAGGAATGTAGCGGACTATGTATCCCGGTGTTTAGTATGCCAGCAAGTAAAGGCCGAGCGACAGCTACCATCCGGCCTTATGCAAAGGATGGAGATTCCAGTGTGGAAGTGGGAAGCTGTCACTATGGACTTTGTTTCGGGTTTGCCTCGATCTAGAAGGGGCAATGACTCGATTTGGGTAGTTGTAGATAGATTCTCGAAGACTGTGCATTTCTTACCGATGAAGAAGAAGCAGTCGGTTGAGAGCCTAGCTAGATTGTATGTTAGTAGTGTGGTTAGATTGCATGGTGTGCCGAAGTCGATCATTTCGGATCGAGATCCGAGATTTACTTCGAGGTTGTGGAAGGGTCTTCAGCATGCGTTAGGTTCGGAGCTGAAGCTCAGTTCAGCGTTTCATCCCCAAACTGATGGACAGTCCGAGAGGACTATCCAGACGCTCGAGGATATGTTGAGAGCGTGTGTACTGATAACGACATAATTTTTCGCGTTAAATTTCATACATATAGTAATTTTAGACATCTTTGTCCATAAATAATGCGCAATTTGATTTTAATTTCCATTTCATTCAGAAACAAATTTGTGAACATTTAGTTAAATTTTTTTGAGTAGAACACTTAGTTTGATGCTCAGCTAATAAAGTCAACGCCTTTAGAATAGTTTGATTAATAAAGTGTTTTCTCTTTTTGTAAAATACATTGTACATAAATAATTTTTGGTCTTATACTTTCATAAATAATTCTTGTAAATACTAATTAGACTCTTATATTAGCTGACATTTAGAATACACATGTTAGATTCAAATAAGTCATTTGGATTGATTAATTGGGTCTCACATATATTTTTTGGAAATGAAGAATTTTGTAAATAAATTCTATACATTGCAGTTGGAAAATAATAAATAAAAACTTTTACTAAAAAACATAGTTTTAATCATGTTGTGCCACATACCCCATCCAATTCCATCAAATAAATAAAAATATTTTTTAATCCCACCCCACCCACGCAATCCACTTAAACTATTTTCCCCTTTTAAAATCTTTTCTTCCTCAGATGGAAGTTGCTGGAAGCTTGAAAAGGGGGCTGGCCCTGGCATCTGGTGCTGGCGAGGCTGGCGCTGGGAGATGGAAGCAGGCCGGCGCTGGGGTTTTGGGCGGCCAGCAGGGGAGCTGTGCGGAGTTTCGAGCTGGATGCGCCTGGTGCTGTGCGGCTGGAGGTGGCTGGACCTGGGAGCTCGGCCAGGGCTTGGTCCAGCTGAGGTGGCAGACATGCAGGAGGCATGGGTTTGGGGCTGAGCACTGTTGCGATGGTGGATGGGCGCTGTGAAGCGGATCTGGAGCTGGGCTGGATCGGTGAGCTGGGCCATCCGATGGTGCTGGCAGGTGGAATCGGTGCTGATGTGGCTGGCGCGTGCAGATGGAGCCATGGTTGCTGGTTCGTGCAGAGCAGGGGCGATCCTAGCTCTGATGTGCGGTGTGAAGACCTGTGCGAGGCGGCCAGCAGGTGTACTGGCTGGTACGTGCGGATCTGGAAGCAAGGCGCCCGAGCACCTATAAAAGCGACCCCAAGGTCCAGAGCAAGGGGTCTTCGCTAGTTGGTAGGAATTTTCTTAGTTTTTTTTATTCCCATTTTACCTGTATTTCTGGTTCTTTGGTGCAGAGCAATTGGGTGCTCTGCAGTAAGAATCTCTTAGGATTTTAGTTTTCTTCTCTGTATTTTCTTGTTTTAGCAGAGCTGTGAGGATTGGAGTTTGTTCTTCCGGAGCTTCGCCAGTTCAAGTTTTTGGAATTTTCTTCTCTGTCATGTTATTTCTATATTCTTCCTTTAAGCAGGGGAGGGCAATGAAAATTTTCTGGGTTTTCCTTTCTTCATTGTTCAGCATCTGCAGGGGTTCTGTTCTTTGTTTTGAGTTTTTAGTTCAGATTTTTGCATATATGTGAATGGTTTTGCTGCTGTGAGGATTGGGTCCAGAGTTCTTGGCTTGGTCAGTTGGAGTTTTTACAGTTTTTAGTTTCTTTCCTTTCTTCCATAGTTCATATGTTGGCTGGGTTGATTTGTTTTGGGAATTAGTTCAGTGTTAGTTCGGGTTTTCCATTTTCTTCTGTTCAGATGGATGCAGAGCATGGGGTTGGATAATCTTGGCCAGTTCGAGAGCGGAGAAGTTCTTAAGAATTTTTCTTTCAATTTGTCTCTGTAATTTTCCTTGCTCAGTTCAGAGGCTTGGCAAGTTTGATTTCTAGGATTTAATTTTAGTTTTCCTGTTCTTCCACAGTTCAAGGTTTAGCTAGTTCAGTATGTGAGGAATCCGATTCAGTGGAGTTTGCTTCTTCTATTTCTATTGCGTTAGCTCATTTCCTCTGTGCTGGTAGATCAATCCGGAATTCTCTTTCATTGTTCTTGTTGTATTCATCTTGGGGATTTTGTTCTGTACTTTTGAGAATGATTGGGATGTGGTTTGGCACCCGGGAGATTTGAACATTTCATCTGAATTTGTTTCTAATGTTCGGAATCGGAGTTCGGATGGGAGTTCAGATTTTGGGGAGTTCGGCTACAGGGAGGTAGGTTTATTTGTGTCTTTTCTTTTGTGAGAGCTGTGAGGGCTGTTGAGAGATAGATGCATAAATCTTCCATTTCTTTATGTTCTAGAATTCGATCTAGTGCAATTGTTAATTTGAGTTTTCTATTCTATTAGTGTTCTGTTTTTGTCCCCTGGACAGATTGGGAGCATGATGTGTTGTCCATAGTTTTTGTAATGTTTTCTTTATTGATTTTGTCATCATCTCCGGTACAGTAATCTGATATTCCTACAGTTCTTGTTGATCTCAACTTTAATTTTTGGTTGCGTTCCTTTTCATTGTCTCATTATGATCTTTTCACTATCTCATTCTGATTGATGTTTGTGGAGAGTTGAGAATGTTGATTGTTCATCCCCTGAGCTATAGGGTTACATTGATTCATTAATTTCTAGTTAAGCTTTCTGTTTGCTTGTTTGATCCCTCGAGCTGTGAGGGTACAGTGATATCATATCTCTTCCATTTCAATTCTGCTTGTTATTTCATTAAGTTTGATCTGTCAAGATTGTGAGGGATTTGATCGGTGTTGTTTACATATTCACTTTTAATGCATTGTCAATAGAGATTTTAAGTCAAAGTAGTTTAATTCAAGCTTTATTCTGCCTCTCCGTGGATATGACCTGTTCTCACCATTGTGCTAGTTCTTCTTTATGATTTTATGTTTGTGAGATAGTTTAGAGGAAGTGCGCATATTGACTCGTGCGAGGAACTCTGGACAACGAAAAGCACAGTCAACAATGTCGCGCGCTTCATGTACTGGATTGGAAGGATGATTGGGAGCGTCATTTACCTCTAGTGGAGTTCGCATACAACAACAGCTTTCATGCGAGTATTGGTATGGCTCCATTTGAGGCGTTGTATGGTAAGCCTTGCAGATCTCCTTTATGTTGGGAGGAGACCGGTGATAGGCAGCTGATCGGTCCGGAGTTAGTTCAGGAGACTTCGGATAAGGTCCAGCTTATCAGGAAGAGGCTTGTTGCGGCGCAGGATAGGCAGAAGAGCTTCGCCGACAACAGAAGGAAGGATTTGGAGTTCAAGGTGGGTGAACATGTCTTCTTGAAGATATCACCTACTCGTGGTGTCATCGGGTTTGGCAGGCATAGTAAGCTGAGCCCCAGATTCATTGGCCCGTATGAGATTCTCAGACGATTGGGCAGCGTGGCATATGAGCTAGCTTTACCCCCAGCTTTAGCTAGTGTTCATCCTGTTTTCCACGTTTCTATGCTCAGGAAGTATGTCCGAGATCCATCTCATGTGATTAGTCATGAGCCAGTAGAGATTCAGCCAGATTTGTCGCATGTGGAGCAACCAGTAGCTATTCTTGACCGGAGGGTTCAGCATCTCGGAACAAGGTATTGCATCGGTGAAAGTTCTATGGCGGAACTTCTCGCGAGAGGAGGCTACTTGGGAGCTTGAGGATGCGATGAAGAAGAAGTATCCCCGTTTGTTTGAGTAGTTTTGTTTAAACTTCGAGGACAAGTTTCTTAAGGGGGAGAGGGTGTAAGGCCCTCGAATTTCGTTGCATTATTTTAATTTCGTGTAAATAATTCATGTTGTGTATGCATAGATGTACATATCTACGTATGTATTAACTATTTATACGTATGTATGCATGTGTATAATTAGTTGTAATAATGTATGAATTGCATGGTGATAGTGTGTACATGATAATACATATGTATGACGTGTATATAGGTATGAGTTAAGTATGGTTCTGCATATTTTGAGTTCTGGCCGAAGGACCCTATTAGCATCCACATAGATGGACGCCCATGCTGATCCAGCGTCCACATCGATGGACGCCAATACTTAAGCCAACGTCCATGGATATGGACGTTAATATCTCTGACATGCATGCAAGCAGAGCTCGAATTTCCGGGGACAAGCAACCCCAGCCATTGGGGAGCTGTCCCCAACGGTCTGAAAGCTTTCTCATCACCCCTGCGTGAAAGGAGAGTCCCCTCTCCTATATACCAAGCCCTTTTGCAACCCCAAAGCCCTTGGCTCTTTGCAAGAAGAGGAGAGAAAGAAGAAAAACCCTAGTTCTGGACTGTGAGAAAAACCTACCTTTGCAAGCTTAAATCCGACCATCTGGAGCTGGTTCCGGCCATCTACCACGACAAGGAGGTAGCTGGGACAAAGAGGAAGGCTTCCCCGACATCTTCTTGGGGTCTACTGCATCAAGGAACCCGGAGGAAGGCATCTTTGGGAGCTTCTTGGGACTGCCCAAGGAGAGCTTCACTGGCTCATTTGATCCCTTTGGAGAGTTTCTGAAAGGCAAGTAACACTTACACTTCGTCCATGTAGGTGTCTAGTAGGGTTTTCTTATTTTTGCACATTTTTCGTCATGTCCTAGATCCCCCATTCTCCCTGTATTTGGAGTTCAGTCTGTGCTCTTGCACAGACAGGAACTTGGCGTCAATGCCTTGCCGCCAAGATCTCCAGTATGCGTCCAGCGATCTGGCCGTCCAACTCCTTGAACGGCCAGACACTGCCGCCAAGTTCTTCAGTGCAGAACAGTAAACTGTTCTGCCTTAAGTAATTAATTTCCGGACTTTGACGCATGAGGATATAGTGTAATTTTTATATGTTATGTAAAATAGATAATGTGATGTGTGTGGAAATGTTTGTGATTTTATGTGGATGGCATAAATTATTATATTTATTGAAATACATGTTGGAGAAAATGGATTATGTATGTTCACCTATTGTCTACATGATTCCTGAGGAATTAAATGCCCTAGATTTCTCTATACTATGTGTACAGGTGTCAGTCCATACCCTACAAATTTGATAATTTGTTCATGTTCATATGATTTACTGTAATTTCTGCAATGGAAATAGAAAACATGAGTAGGTTATTCAAAATTTACAGTAAATTGCATGTTGTGAAATAAATTCGGGGAAAATTTCTATAATAATATGTATGATAGATTCAGATCTGTGAAATGTCAAATCTGAGATTCATGTTATGTTCCATGACAAATTGAATTATGAATGGCATGCAATTGAATGTTTTAATTTATGTAAATGTAATAGGACTCAGAAAAATCTGGAAATTTTTATGTGAGGTTATAAACTTGTAATCAGCATGTGGTTAAATTTTCAGGCTAATTGGACAATTGTATGATACAATATGAATTTCCCATGCGAAATTATGTGAATAATGCATGCTTTTGTGAAAGTGATTTAAATTGCGTGTAACCTGATTAATGCAAGATACTGAATGTGAAATCTCTATCATCTGTAGTACCATGTTAGGAAAAACAGAGCCACATGTGTGAACTAGAAAATGAAAAGATGTGTGAGTGTCATGTGTAAAAATGTGTGCTAAAATCGGTATGTGTAATGTGTAAAACTGTGCCAAGCGTGACACTGCTTCCATAGAGGGCAGTGGAACTGTATCATGTAAAAGTCCCCATGAGAAGGTTCAATGTGTTGTGATCCTAAGGGCATTAGGATGAAATCCTTGAGGTGGACAAGTACCACTGGTTAGGGTGGAGACTTGTTCTCCCGGTCTGCACAGTCCAAGAGTCGTCACTGTATTGCCTTGGTGGCGTCTATGTGTATGTGATGTGATGTGTCCTTCTTATGGTGGTTTGGACTATGTGTCAAGGCACTAAATATGTGAATGTGAAATGTGAATGTGTTCATGTGTAAAGTGAGAATGTGAACATGTGAAATTGTGAATGTGTAAAGTGTGAACTATGTGAATAACAAATTGTGTAAATTTGTGAAACCAAAATGTGAGATTGCGAGATGAGAATCCATGACATGATAAATCTGGAATCATGCTAAAACAGCAAACTAAATGTGTTTAGGATCATGTTTTATAGGTGTACAATGCGTAGAATTCATGTTAGGGACAATTCTTAATTATGTGTAGACCATTCCATGTGAAATTGCTCTCATGTTGTGTTTTAAATGATAATGTAGTTCTCATGTGTTAGGTTGTGATTGTTAATCCACGTTAAAACAGCAAGCTTAAAGTATATAAAATGGTCATGTGCATGTATAAGCCTGTGTAGAATTCATGTTAGGTATGTTCCCTTTTATGTATGCAAGAAAATCATGCTTAATTGCTTTCATGTTTTAGTTTAATTGGAAGTATAGATTTCATGTGTTGGAATGATTAGAGAGCATGTGATAGGAGATTTTAATTTAAAAAAAAAAATCTGAAAGCACGAACCATGTGTTTAATTGTAGAATCATCATGATAGGTTGTAAAATTTCAATATTAAGCATGCCCCATGTTATGTCTTGTAAATTTGTATGTAAAACCTGATGTGATATGTGCATGTACGTTATGTGTAGTGTTATTTGCTGAGTCTTTTAGACTCATTACTTGCTTCGGCGTACAGGCTTAGTTGGTGACGTTACTCCCGTAGAGGAGGCAGTGGAGAGCGACTCCGAGTACGGAGACTAGTTTGTTGGAGTTTACTTGTGACGTTTGCACTTTCATAGTATGTAATTTGGAACAATGTACTAGAATTATCATGAAGTTTTATAATCGTGGACAAACTATGTATTTGATTTTAGCACTTTAATTATGGGGACTTTAGTTCTTTAAATGTTACATTGAACCATGTATGTTAAATGTGGATGATGAATGAAATGAAGACAGTGGTTCTTTTCTTCCGCTACTCTGTATTTATATTTGTGTGTATCTCAATCGTATGTTATTGTTTGGGTAAATTCCCCACTGTGATAACGTTCACTATACCGATGTGGTTTGGTATAACCGTACCGGTATAATGAGGGTCGTCACAACGCGAGTCCCTGGGTACCTTCCGGAGGGAGAAAATGTCAAAATCATCATTGCCAATGCAACCCCCGCTTATAAGAACATCCTAGCAATGAATGATATCACCACCATGCACCAGCTCTACAGTCGGGCCCGGTTCATCCAGACCCAGCTCAAGGACTCCCCCATACACTCCATGTTCGAACCCCAGAAGTCCCACTTTCAAAGAAAACCTCAGGAGCCAGTCACCGAGGGTGTCCAAGTAAATGAGCAAGTGAGTGCATTCAACCCTGCCGGTCAGAACAACAACCGTCAACCTTACACTGTCCAGGGTCAAAACCTCACCAATCCTCCACAAGGCCAGCAGCCCCAATACAACCAAGTACCACCTCTTGATGGCACCCAAAAAAGGTGTCCCGTAGGTCCAAGGAGAACTCAGTACCCACCACTCCCCGAAACACTCTCCGATATCTTCCTGGCCTTGGTCTCCATAGATGCTATCAAGCTCCCTCCGGAAAGGCCATTGAATCCGAGTGTGGACCAGACAAGGTACTGCATGTTCCATCGGTAGCCGGGTCATACTATTGAACAGTGCTTCACATTCAAAGACCTGGTATATGATCTGCATGAACATAACAAACTGGACTAGACAGCTCTCCGACAAGTGATCGGATACATCAAAGAAAGGCAGCGGCAGCAGTAGCAGCAGAGGCAGTAGCGCCAACCACCCCCTCAACAACAACAACAACAACATTAGCCGTTGCAGGACCTAGGGATTGTACACAACCCTCTACCAAACCATCCGCCAGCTCCAAATCCACCACAGCAACCAGCCCAGGTGAACCCTATCGTCCACCACATCCCTCCTCAAGCGAACTGAACGTATGATGATGAACTCGATGTCCAGCAGATGATGGCCATTAACCACCAATATCCTCAACAATCCCAAACAATACAATCAGCCAACACGACTCCCCAATCAATCCCTCCTTTAGTTTCCCAGGCCAATGCCATCATACTGCCCATTGGCTCAACACTCGCGCTAGTCGCTACGCCATCCATTCTCCTACTTCCTATCATACCTCTTGCTCCAGCTGTCTCCATGCTACCACCACCCGTCATAACCACTCCCACACCTATCATTTTACCTCCACCTGGGCTGGACCAACCCTCCGCTGCCACACTATCCTCCAACAGGCAAACCGCCACCCAATGAACTACCCTGCGGAGTAGACGAGTCTTTCGTCACCCATATCCACCCATCTCCACAACCTAC
Source organism: Colocasia esculenta (assembly GCA_014218235.1). Classification (NCBI taxonomy): domain Eukaryota; kingdom Viridiplantae; phylum Streptophyta; class Magnoliopsida; order Alismatales; family Araceae; genus Colocasia; species Colocasia esculenta. The sequence goes on from CM024766.1 coordinate 29,837,331, forward strand.
ACCAGCCAAAGCAATTCCCAACAGGTCCTGCAGCCACCTCAGCAACCATCTCAGCATCAACCACAAGACGAGGGGGTGATTGAGCCGCTACCCGGTACACATTACGATATCCTCAAGCATCTTGATCATGTGCCAGCTAAAATCTCCATATTGGAATTGATAAAGTGATCCAAGGAACATCAAGAAGCATTGATAAATTTCTTGCAAAGGGTAGTGGTATGCTTGCCAATAAACTATCGAGTGCACTGGCCATGGTGACTCGTGGGCCGGCAATCACCTTTGCCGAAAATGAGCTAGAACCCCCAGAGGCCAAGAGGCTTCCGCTCTGTGTCACCTTGGTAATCAATCATGTAGCAGTGGGGGCAGCACTAGTCGACACGGGGGCATCCATAAATGTCTACCCACTGAGTACCTTGAGAGCCTGTGATGTGTCAGAAGGGCTACTGAAACCAACGCCATCCACCATAGCCACGTATGACAACTCCCGAAGATCCTGTCACGGCATGGTGACTGTACAAGCCGAACTGGGGCCGCTTGCTGTCACTGTCGACTTCTATGTACTTGACATCGACCCCATGTTCAAGGCCATTATGGGGCGTCCATGGCTAGAGGCACTGGGAGCTGTACTGTTCACTGCACATCAGTGTCTGAAATTCCCTTTCCAAGGACGGATCATCATGGTCAAAAGCATAGCCACTGCTCATACAGTCGATGCCATCAATGATACCTTCCTTCCAGCCATGTGGCCCGCCAACAAGCCCGTCGTCTCAGTGCTAGACGTTAACTATCCTTGGGCCTACTCATTCCACTCAAAACAAGAGGCCAGTTCGGCACAAGTTAACGTGGTCAAAAGGAAGGAGCCACTAAACACTAAAGGGTGGCAAATCAAGATGAAACTAGGGTATGAGGAAGGCAAGGGCCTAGGGGCTGAACTGCAAGGCATCGTCAAGCCCATCCCAGACATTGTGATGAAGAGCCGATGGGGACTTGGGTATAGGGAGAAGTCCAAACCATGGTCATCTAGCACATCCACTCTCAAAGCCGACCGCGAACCACTCACATGGACACTCTGGTGTCACTTCGTCAGAGGCCCTACCTAACCTGGGTATAACACTGTGGTGGTTGAGGCAGAACTGTCGCAATATGATATACATGGCAAGAACTTCTCCAGGCACATGGCTCCTATGCTCACATATAAGGCACTAAAAGCACTCCACCCAGGAAAGAAAAGGAAGACAGGGGACCCAGAGGCTGAATGGTACCACTGGTTTGACATAGAAGACATCACTATAGCCTTCACTCGCTTGTTATGGGAAGAAGAGAGAACCTGGCCACCAGCCGTAGCTGAACTGGTGGATCCTCCCACATCCATCACATCCAAAAGGCAGTTGATGAGCGATGCCACTGACGTAGGAGAGCCAGACATCTCCTACGAGGAAGGGAAGACTATAGACGAACTCTGGAGGGGCACTTGCCTGGACATCCACCCATCACTCCTGCATTCTCTCCTCCCCAGCCTCATTCCTTCATCCCCTCCCTTGCTTATTCAGCTGTCTCCCCAACTCCTAGCAGCTACCTGCGACCTCCTCACTCCTAACCTCCCACCTACAGTCCTCTCGGCGCTGCAAGCCGACCCGAGTGACCACGAGATCTCCCTCTCGTGCTGCGTGCTCTCCACCGATCTCCAAAAAACAAAACGCCAATCTTCAAATGCATATTGAGGTCGAGAAGCCGGCATACCTCCTTCACCCTCCTGATCAGGGGCACCCCTCAGTTGGGGCTTCCCCTCTCACTCCTTCATTAGGAGCCATCCTCTTCGAGGACACCATGTCCTCCCCTAGTCCTGTAGAGTCATCTAGCTAGTTAGGATCGTCTAGGTTAGAAGAGTCTAATCTTAGCTTAGGTGAGTCTAGGGTAGAGAGTCAGGTCAACCCAGCACCCACCAAGTCCAAATGTCGCTCTAGGAAGCAACGGGGCAAGGCTATTCCCCAAAGATACCTTCAAGAGTTAGCTCGGTGATGCCAGGCGCTATTGCTAATAGAGGAGTTCACAAAGGATGCGTTGGTGTTAGAAGAAGAGATTGAGCAGGATGGGGTGTTCGTAGACGACGGGTTTGGTGTCTATGAGATCATGAATGAGGAGGACCCAATCGATGAAGAGGATAGCGAAGTAGATGACACTTCCAAAATGTACGCGAGTGGCGTAAGAAGATTTGATGAACCTACAATGGCAGTGGATGAACCTACTAAGGAAGTCAATCTTGGAACAAACGAAGATCCCAGGATAGTGATTATTTCAGTGAACCTCCCTTATGATGAAGAAGAGGAATTGGTGCAAATTCTGAGGGAGTACAAGGATACCTTTTCCTGGTCATATGAGGACATGCCCGGCCTAGACCCCTCATTAGTGGAGCACCGACTTGTATTGAAAGAAGGGGCAAAGGCCATAAAGCAGAAACTCAGAAGGTTCCACCCACTTATGGCCCTGAAGATGAAGGACGAGGTAGATAAACTCCATAAGGCTAGATTCATCAGGGTAGTGCTTTATCCGAATTGGGTGGCAAATATAGTCCCGGTCATGAAGAAGGACGGAGAAGTCAGAATCTGTATTGACTTCCGAGACTTAAATAAGGCATGTCCAAAGGATGACTTCCCGCTTCCTCACATTGATGCACTAATTGATAACACTGCTGGGTATGAGACCCTCTCATTCATGGATGGATATTTAGGCTACAATCAAATCCGTCTAGCTCCCGAGGATCAAGAGAAAACATCCTTCACCACGCCCTGGGGAACATACTGTTACATAGTCATGCCATTTGGGCTAAAGAATGCTGAGGCTACCTATCAAAGGGCAATGATGGCTATCTTCCACGATATGATGCATGTCTATGTAGAAGTGTACGTGGATGATATTTTGGTGAAGTCAAGAACTAGGAGAGAACACCCCGGGATCCTCGCCAAGGTGTTGCAAAGGTCAAGGGAGTACAACCTGAGAATGAATCCAAAGAAGTGTGTGTTCGGGGTATCATCAGGCATGTTACTAGGCTTTATAGTTAGTAAGCGGGGGATTGAGATGGATCCAAACAAGGCCAAGGCTATAGTAGAAATACCGCCTCCAAAGAACATCTCACAACTAAGAGGCTTGATTGGGCGTCTGCTGTGATACCCTGAATTTTTATTCTTTTATATTATGTGTGAATATTTACTTGGTGTGTGCATAGAATGTGTATTTCACTATGCTTACTATAAATTTTATGCTTCTCATGAACATATGCATGTATACATATAATATCTTACATGAGAATAGGCAATTAGCTACATTGAGATATATTGTGAATACTAAAAATCTTAGACTCATAATACTTAAGTCATATTATGCATGATAATCGAATTTCTGATGTGCATGTTGTAGTTATCTACTTCATGCATAGTGTATATAATTATGTTGTAAATATATGAAGTACATATATATATATATATATATATATGTATGTTACTTTATGCATGTGCTATCTATCTATTTAATCCTACGTACATCAATTCATCTATAGTATATGAATAATATATAGATAACATTGTCCATGTAATAGGTAATTTATTGTGGACCATGTAAGTATATGTGTGCTATTTTCATACAAGTATAAAACATACATAATTGTGCATGCATTATCTAGTTATCAATGTATGTAAATCTCATGTATATGGTGCGTGTTGTACACATAGTAAGAAATTATTATCATACACTTTGTAAGTAATCATGAGTTTATTTCTGAGCACGCAATATATATATATTTAAACGTGTGTGAATTATCTAATTATTGAGGTACATATTGTATTTAATTATTTTAATGCACGTAGTTAGTGTTATGGATGTGCGTATGTATACATACATGTGTTATCCTTGTTTAAATAATATTTATCTACTTTAAGCGTGTTAAATTATTTAGGGTGTGTAAAGTACTTGGATGATAATATGCATACAATATTTAACTAATAATGGACACATTTTAATCATAACTTCATGCGTAATGTATGTAATTATGCAATGTGTACGTATGTGTGCATATATGTATGTATTGATGCATATTGTTCTTAATTATGATTAGTGTAAGTTGTGATTGATTAAATATTACATAATGCAAGTATTTTATGTGGTAATGATATATGAAATTATTTTTGCATATACTAAATTATTTTAGTGCATTTATACATTAAATTTTAGGTCTGTCAGTGTTTCGGCTGCACAGTGCTGCTGGCGGCCAGGACCTGGATGCCAAGGCACTGTTGGCGGCCAGACCTGGACGCCAACCCCCAGTGGGCGGCCACCCCCTGGACGCCAACCTCATTCTGGCGGCCAGACCTTGACGTCAACTGCCAGGTTGACTACAACCGATGTTGACGTTAATATCCTGCTGCGTAACGGTTCGAGAATTGTTAATGTCCGTGTTTTGGCTGGTTCCAGATTAGGAAACCCTTCCTAAACTGTGGGTAACCTACCCTAATGCATACCCAACCCTTGAACCTATAAAATACCCACTCTGGGACGAAGGAAAGGCTTTCAACATTTGGTGAAAACCCTAGCTCCGAGATGGTGAAAAACTGAACTTTAGAAGGCCGGATCCATCAACTGGAGGTGTTCCCCGAAGAGCTACAACATCTGGAGGATAGCCTATACATAGAGGAAGAGATTCCAACTCCGAGGAGCCATCTACATCGACAGGAGAAGAAAATCTAAGGCGTTTCCGAGCACCTTTTTGGCAGGGCCGAAAAGAGCTTCACCGACGATTTGATCTTTGTAGATTTTTTTAAGAGGCAAGTAAACCTAGATCTTGATCCTATACATGTCTCCTAAGTCCTAAGTATTTTTACGGATTTTTCCTCGCGTCCTGGAACCCCGAATTCACCGTGTATGAAAAGTCGTATGTATGTGCTGCTGGGAGCAAGTAGAAGGCAACATAGGTTGCAGTCAAGTTCTTCAGAAGAAGTTGACGGCAACATCCCTTGACGTCTACTTCTTCAGGACCTGACAGTGTGCCTTTTGATCTTCTTTTGCTGTTTAAATAATTTCTGGACATGGGTATACTCTGAAATTTTTATAGGTGATTGTATACTGTTAGTAGGTCATGTCATAATGTTGCCTAAATTTTCTGTGAACCATGTAAATTATGAAAATTCAATAACTGTACTATGTGCACCACATAAGCATGTTTGAATATGGCATAAATGGAATTACTGTAAGTTAGGATTGCATAAATTTTACATGATAGTATGAGTACTAATATCTGACTTCTAAACTATTATAACATAAACATGATCATATGTGCCATGTTTAATGATGTTTCGATAAATATGACTGAAATTTGTTTTAATTTGTAGAAATTATATTTACTGTTTGAAAAATCCAGAAAATTGAAGATGTGATATGTTTACTGTTAGTAACCTGGGATAAAAATTTGGAACTAATCTGATGACAGTAATTGTGATTATTAGTTAAACTATGCGAATTATTCATATTTGATATGATAAAAACTAATCTTATGTAATTCAGTAATTTGCTGCATGTTTAGAATTGTAATAGGAGTTGTTTACTTCTGAAAAACCATAGTATCATGATCAGGTCAAATGAGATATAGGCAAATGGTAAATAAGGTATGAAGAGGGATTAAATAGTATATGAACAATACGTGACTAGTGTGTGAAAATGTGAATGAGTGAATGTGTAATAATTGGGCCAAGAATGACACTGCTACCCTAGAGGCTTCGAGAGTTGTACGTAGAAAAGTCCCTATGGAAGGCTCTACATTGTAAAAGTTTGTCCTAAAGGCATTAGGAAAAACCCGGAGGTGGACAAGTATCACTGGATAGGGTGGAGAGGGCTTCTCCCGGTCTGCGCAGTTACCAAGATTCACCACTTCATTGCCTAGGTGGTGGGTATGTGATATGAGTTGTGTTATGAGTTATGTGATATGAGTTATGTGTTATGAGATGCGATGAGTTATGAGTATGAGAGATTGGTTTGTGTCCTCTAATAGGTAGTTAGGACTATGTGTCATGACATTTTAAGTAATTGGAATATGAATAAAGTGTAAGATTATATGCGAATGTGGCACATGATGAGTGCAAATGATATGATATGTGATAAATGAAAACCAAAGAGTAAATGATGTGAAGAATATGTGAAAGATATGTAAGAGACAGTTAATGTTATTGAAAGTGTGCTTGCATGTGAAAACCGATGTAGTAATGCATAATGTTCATGTTTTCATGCATTAATTACCTCATTTGCAATATCATGCTTATCATCATGTCATGTAGTTTATTGTTCTTCATGTAATAGTGTATGTGAATAACATGAGTAACCATGTCATTTATGCAACATGAAAGATGAAAATGTAGAATTGTGAATTGGATAAGATAGCATATGAACAAATGTAAATCCATGTAATTGAATGTAATTCATGTCAAAACAGCAAGTAAAGTGTAGTTATGAAGGTGATAAATGTATGTAATATTAATTAGGTTCCATGCTAGATGTGATGTTTGCTTAGTACAAAGTTTCATGCTTTAGTACTTATTGATGCCAACCAATTTGACCATGTTTTAACTTCTCAATTCATGTTATAAAATATGAAACCATGTGTATGAGATGTATGTACATTTAAAACAGCAAGCAAAATGTGAAATTAAATATGAAAAGTGCATGTGAAAAGTGAATAGTCATCGTATTAGTTTGTTCATTCCTTTATGTCAAATTCTATGTTCTAGTTGTAGAAATATGTCATGAAATGAATTAATGTGGAAATGAAGGAATCATGTTATGTGTTAAGTGAAGAGAATATGTACAAGTGTATAGTAATAGTATCCATGATTTAGAATAAACATATGATAGAATGAGGCATGTCTAGGTGATTAAAAATGTGTTGATAGCTAAGAGTATGTTCCATGTGTTTGGGAGTTTAAATGATAGTATGTATTCATGAGTGTTTAATAGATTAATGTGAATGTGATATGTTTAAGATTAAGTCTTTGTTTTACTTGCTGAGTCTTTAGACTCACCCTTGCTTCGGCGTACAGGTTGACAGGTATCCCGTGCTAGGGGGAGAGATGCTATCTTGGAGGAGAGGCTTTTGAGGAGCAAGTAGTAGTTGTATTTTCCTTTCATAGTTGAATAAAAATATTATTTGGACAATGTAGCTCTTTCATCATGTAATAATGTGGACATTGTCGTTCTATTTTTGCACTATATAGATTATGGAATATGGGATGGTGATGGACTAAGTTAAATTGTTGTATTTATTCCGTTGAAATCAATTGCTATCTACGTACTTTTCAACCTATCGGCTAGTGTTGGGTTTTATCCCACTGTCATGACGCTCTTTATACCGATGGGGATTGGTATAATTGTACCGGTATGAAGAGGGTCGTTACATCTGTAATTCATTAGACGATTCATATCACAGCACTCACAAAGATGCCGCCCATTCTACGATCTCTTGAAGGGAGGGGCCAAATTTGAATGGAATGACAAGTGCCGAGAAGCCTTTGATGATTTAAAGAGGTATCTCATGAATCCCCCAGTTTTGCAACCTTCTGTACCCGGGAAGCCACTAATCCTATATCTCTCAGTCATTAAGGACTCCCTAGGTGCTGTCCTTGCGCAACATGATGAATCTGGAAAAGAAAGGGCAGCATACTATCTTTCTAGGCTTTTTAACACCACAGAATCCAAATACACCACCGCAGACAAAACTTGTGCCGCACTCATGTGGGTAGTCCAAAAGCTCAAGCATTACTTTCTTGCCCATGAGGTCAAGCTGATCTCGAGGATGGATCCGCTCAGATATCTCTTAGAAAAGCCTGTCCTCTCTGATCGTCTTGCGCGTTGGCAGAGCTTCCTCTCACAATTTGATATCTCTTTTATGGTCCAAAAGGCCATCAAAGGGTATGCCATCGCTGAGCACCTTGCCCATTTGCCACTCCCTCACAGCGATTCCATCCGAGAGGAATTCCCTGATGAAGAGCTCTCGGTCATCTCCAAAGATCCCTTCTGGTCCCTCCACTTTGATGGTGCACTCAACTCTTAGGGACGGGGCATTGGAGCCGTACTGCTCACCCTGGAGGGTATTACTATCCCCATCGCTTTCCAACTCACCTTTTCCGCCACTAACAACATGTCTGAGTATGAGGCTCTCCTAGTTGGTCTTAAGCGTGCTTACATGTTAGGTGCATCCCACCTTAGAATCATAGGAGACTCTCAGCTCATTTTGCGGCAGGTGCACTCAACTTACCGCACTCGTGACCCAAAGCCTAAACCATATCAAGATTTGGTCACGTTGTTGGCAAGGCAATTCCACAAGCTTATCTATGTCCACACTCCTCGCTTGCAAAACATCCTGGCTGACGCTTTGGCATCACTAGCTTCATCTCTGTCCTTCCCTCTAAGTCGCCGGACCGAGACAATTATCGTCCAGCGGCTCGACATTCCATCTATCTAGGATCCTTGGTTCAACAACCTTAGGACTACCTTAGAAGAAAGGGCTAGGAAGAGAGAAGTGCAACAAGTCATGTTAGCTGAGCTGGAGGAAATCTTAGATGAAGAGGAACTGCCATGGTATTTTGAGATTGAGCAATACTGTAAGGATGGGTCATATCCCGAAGGGGTAAATGCGGAGGATTGCAAGGCCATAAGAAGAGCCACCTTAAGGTACACAGTCTTCGGAGAAATTCTGTACAGGCGGGCTCTTAATGGAGTTCTTTTGAGATGTCTCAATGATGACGAAGCTTGGAAAGTTGTAGAAGGAGCCCATACTAGCGAATGCGGAGGGCATGTCAACAGTCAGATGCTTGCTAAGAAGATCATTGGGCAGGGCTACTACTGGCTAACCCTAGAAGAGGACTGTGCCATCTACGTCCATAGGTGTGTAAAATGCCAACTCCACGCTGATAAAATCCATGCTCCTTCATCCTCACTTCATCCACTCTCCACACCTTGGCCATTCTCCATGTGGGCTTTCAATATTGTTGGCCCCCTTGGTGATCCTAATGCTCAAACCAAATAAAAACCCTTCATCCTCACAGCAACTGAGTATTACACCAAGTGGGCAGAAGCAGAAGCATTCGCAGAAATCAAAGCATCCATAGTGTGCCGCTTTATCATGAAGAATATCATTTCACGGTTCGGAGTGCCAAGCAGCATCGTCACGGACAACGGGCCACAATTCATCTCACAAGAACTTCAGGACCTCTGTAAGAAATACAATATCACTCTGCATCATTCATCTCCATACTACCCACAAGGCAACGGCCAAGCTGAGGCAACTAATAAAACCCTTCTTAAGATCTTAAAGAAAACTTGTGAATCACATAAATTTGTTGATTGGCCAGAAAAGCTAATAGAGGCTCTATAGGCCTATCGTACCTCTGTTTGTACTCCCACGGGGCAAACCCCGTATGCTCTCACTTATGGGATGGAGGCGGTAGTTCCATATGAGATCTTGATCCCTTCACTAAGAGCCCAATTAGATAAGGAACTCAATCTTGACGAACGTCGAGAGGCGTTACTAGTCCAATTGGAACTTTTAGACGAAAGGCGACTCATGGCAGCCGATCATGTATTCTCATATCAAAGGTGAATCTCAAGGTCTTTTGAAAAGAAGGTAATTGAGCGAAAATTCCAAGAGGGTGATATGGTCTTGAAACGCATTTTTATCAAACCTGGAGGTCCGAGGTCTAAATTGCAACCAAATTGGGAAGGTCTGTACGTCGTGAGAGAAGTGTATCTAGGAAACGCCTACCGCCTAACCAATGTTGAGGGCGTAGAATTGTCACATTCGTGGAATGGGTTGTACCTCAAAAGGTTCTATCCCTAGGTCTTTAGGTGTGAGGCCACAACACTTGGATTAGGGATAACCCCATGCTAAGAGTCTGAAGTCCTTTCCCAAATCATCAAGGGTTGACCTAAGTTAGGACTCACACACGCACACGGCAAGCCTGGACGACTGTACTTAGTAGATACCGTAGCTATGAAGGCCCTACTCTAGCGATGCGATGGTCATTCTCTCCCAAATCGGTCGAAGTGTAGGGGCAAGGGTCGAAAGGGCGAGGTTGTCAACCTTAGGCATACCCTGACAAGAGGAAGTCTCAAACAGGGACGGTCAAATAAAAGGGCAAAAGAACAAAAGAAATCGAAAGAATGAAAAAAAATACATGATAGAATAGGGGCATGGCAAAGAGTGGCAAATTAGTCCCAGCGGGACGCTCATGAGCTAGGTCGTATGCATGCCCCAAACAGCGCAAACCTATAGAAAAGACCACAAAGTCCCTCCGCAACAGACCTAATCTTTGAAGGGTATGTTGTGGGAAGAAGCCAAACCCAACATCCTTAAACCTACATTAGACTTTCCTTAAATAGTCTTCCACTTCCCTCTAAAAGATCAGATCATCTCTTAGGTATGGCCTAAGTGGCTGCACTATCAACTAGGGGCAGTCACCCATGGCATGTCACCCCTAAATGCACGTCCTATCTTAATAAAGCCCTTGGTGAGAAGGGGAGGTGATCAAAACTCCAAACCAGCGATTTGAACTGGTATATGTGTTGTGGCCCAAAAGGGCGAGTACCCTCCGTCTCTTGTGTCTTAATTTAGGAAGGGCTAATGTCATCTTTAGGCGTCTTTTCAAAACTCCAAAAAATAAAATATTTCAAAACTCCAACAAAAATCAAATATTTCAAAACTCCAAAAAAATCAAATATTTCAAAACTCCAAAAAAATCAAATATTTCAAAACTCTAAAAAAATCAAATATTTCAAAACTCCAAAAAAATCAAATATTTCAAAACTCCAAAAAAAAATTTCAAAATCTCAAAAGCACTTTTACTTATTCATTCATGCATGTCATTTATTTTATTTATGTCTTTTCACCTATTTAATAAGGCTTAGCCCCTTGACCATTTATCGAGATTGGTCACTTGTCATGCTTAAGGCAAGGGGCTAAGTCAAAGAACGGATCTAACTTGTATTCGTGGTTGTCCTAAGTGTGCAGGTCGCAGCAAAAGAAAGAAAGCGGCACTCATGTCTCATTCGTCACTGTCATACAATCACATTCCATAGACAAAAGATTCCATTTCTATTCTATTCCATATCTACATCATCATCATCATACATCATGAACAAAAGGAGCAAAGTACAAGCCCTCAACCACTCTCCCCTGTACCCTCAGGTGGGCGAGAAGGTGAAGGGGCCATCTCCCTCGGTCCCGTCGTGCTCCCCTCGGTCGCTCCCTCGCGTCGTCATCCCTCCTCCTCGTTCCTCCGCCGTCTGGAGGAACCCGTTAGGTAGTGTCCTACTGATCCGCTGGGGATTCCGCTCCTGTTTGCCGATGTCACTCAGTCCCCAGCTGCGAGCGAAGCTCCTCCACCTCTCGGCGTAGTCCCGTCGCCTCATCCGCTTGAGGGCGTAGGTGTAACTCCTCCATCTCCGCCTCTAGTGCGGTCGTCCACGCTAAGGCATCCCTCAACTCCGCCTCCTGCAAGTCAAGCATTTGTCAATAAGGGAAATAAAAAAAAAAAAACAAGGGGCATGTAGTCAATAACTTACCCGCTCACATAGCTGGGCCATGGCATCCTCCGCCCGGGTCACCGCTGCCGCCAACTAACCCTCCAGCACGGAGCGGCCAGGCTCGTCTCGGGAAGTAGAGGCACCTCCCACCATCTGCTGCGCCCGCTCCAGCTCGGCGCACTATAAAGAAAAAGCACAAAATTCAGTCAACTAAAGCTAAGGGTAGAAAGGATAGGAAGAAGAGTACTCACCAGTTGTGTCACGGTCTTCTAGAGGTTGTCCCTCTGCTGGATCGTGGAATGGAGAACACCCTCGAGGGAGGAAATTCGGCCCTCGGGGCCAAGCTGCAAACAAAGATCAGGTTAGCCAAGAGATTAACGATTAAAATATTTAGAAAGGGCTAAGCTAGTAACACTCACCGGTCGTCGGGTCCCCTTGTATACTTGGACCCCGTACTTCCGTGTGTAGGCACGGAAGTAGTCCTCGTCACTGGTGGCCTCGGAGGTCACCACTCGGCCCAACTGCTGCCAGTCCTCGAGCTGCTCCCGGGCCCGCACCCTCCAGTCCGTGACCTGCTAAATGCCACGAAAGCTGCGGCCCAGTCTCTCCCACACCCTCTACCGGGTCGGGAACTCCACTACCGCCTGGTGGAGTCCCAGTGTCTGTGCAACCAGCCAAAGGTGGAGTGGTACCACCGTGTTGAAAGCATGAAGCCAGATCTCCCTACCAAGTAGGGGTGGTCCTGCTCCACCCACCGCTGGTCGGCGTCATCCTCCCAAGCATAGGGAGTCCACTCAACGTGCACATCACAAATAGAAGCTCGTCAGTTAATGATCAATGATAAAGAAAAGGAAAGGGTGCGAGTACAGAAGTACTCACATGTCTGAAGGGGACGATGTCCAATGAATCATGGAAGAGCGTCACCTACAGGTGCAGGGACCGCTCGTCACGGTGAAACTGCCAGCGCTGCAAAAGCGGCATAGCGCCCAGCCGCCTCGGCACTCCCCGACCTAGGGAGGGGAGGTAGTAGTAGGCCCACACCTGCAAAACAACTCAGTCAGTGTCACAAGCAATGAAAATAAGTAGAAAAGCAATAAAGGGTAAGGGTGAGAAACGTACTTGTAGAAGTGGAAAGAATCTGGCTACCCCCGTCATCCTACTGGAGGTACCCACGCTGTCGAAGAGGTGGGCCAGGAGGGCCGCACCCCATGAATAGGTCCCCACCTGGGTCAGGTCCTCTAGCAGGGGCAGACACCTGCAGCTCACTGGGTCCCTTCTGGTCCCCAGGATCAACTTCCCGATCAAGAGGATCAGGAAGCGCCTCAAGTCGCAGTCCGCTGCCGCTCCCTCCTCCTCCGCCAGCACTGCTCTGGCGTCCATCGTCAGCCGGGCCATGTACTCCACCTGGCCCTCTCCGGTCTGGTGACGTGCGTTCGCCACTCCGAGGCTCACCTGCAGCCTCGTCCTCAGCACCAAGGATGACCTCTCCCTCATCACCTCCAACCCCAGAAGTCTCTCCACTATCTCCTAGTAACTCGTATAAGTCACCCCTGTCACCACCTGGCTATCCACCCTCAGGCCGGTGATCCGTGCCACATCCTCTAGTGTGGGGACCATATGAACCCATAGGAGGAGGAAAGCGTGGCACTCGGGGTCCCACCGCTTCTTTAACGCCTAAATCAGTGCCACATCCGGCGTCAGCTCATCCAACCTCAGAAAGCGGCCGAACCCCATCTCCTCCAGGTGCGTCCTGTGGAAGTCTGGCAATCCCTGGTAGACTGCTCAGATGACAGCCCACCCCAGTCGGGACTGTAGCTCGCTCTACAAAACAGCCACAAAAGCACAAAGGTCAGCCCAAACTCCAGAAACATACAGTCTGTTCAAGTCGTGACTTGGACCCTATCGCCTTCTGAAAGCGATGCCACAGGCATCACGTTCAGGTTTTAGGAACGCGATGGGTCGAGCCATCGCCTTCTGAACGCGATGGCCTATGCGTCGCGTTCCCCCTAGTAATGCGACAGGGAACCTGTCGCGTTCACAAGGTGACCGGGGGTAGCCAATAAATGCTCCCCGGTCGGTCCACTTTGGGCAAATGCCTCGCAATCGGTGCCTTGCACCTGGTCCACACCATCCACACAACCCAAGCACCCGGGGATTAAGGTTTGAGCACCTACCATTTTAGGGCTGACGGCCTCCTCCTTGCCCGGTGCTCCTAGGGGGTCCACCTCCATGGCTTGGGCCAAAGCTTCTTCTACCACCGCCGAGGAAGACTCCTCCCCGGCCGTCCGTCGCTTGCTGATGGTCCTTTTGGACCTTGCCTGTTGGTCTCCACCATCGCCACCTTCGCCTCCGCCACCTTCCATCGCTGCCTCACCGGAGAAAGAGAAAGGGAAAAGAAGAAGATTAGAAGAAGGAGAAGAGAGGGAGAGGGGCAATCACCACTGCCGCCGACCGGAAGTCTCTGGAGGAAGAAGAGAAAGAGGGGGGGGGAAGGTTCTTGTCGCTGGAAGAAGGAGGTGTGAGAGAAGAGAGAGAAGCAAAGAAGAGGAGAGAGGGAAAGAGGCATGGGGGCCCCAAATTCAAACCGCCTCATTCTTGTGGTCACGACAATGAGTCCGTCACATTCTGTTCAGGTCACGACAGACTCCCTGTCCCGTTCCTTGTTTGGGTCGCGACAGTTGACCTGTCGTGTTATAGGTCGCGACGCTCATGCTGTCGCCTTCTCAGTTTGTTCACAGAACTCCTAAAAATTCGTATTTTTATTGCAAATCTCAAATGAATACATTAAATAAAAGCTGAAAATCATCATCAAGTCTCTGATACGTCACTTTCATCCTCTCAACACATCAAATCTCCCAAAAACTCCAGAAAAGTACAATCATGTCTCTCTTGTAAGATCTTGGTCCGCACGTGGCCGGATCTCTTTGTGCTCTCTGAGGTACGCCTGGTATGTCTCGCGCTCCTCGTGCACCGTGGGTGGTAGGGCATGAGTGGCACACACGTGACATATCGCCAATGCGCTCCGCACGGCCTGCTCATCCTCTAGATCTCCCAAGTGTCTCTTCTTCATAGGAGGTAAGTGTGACGGATGACGTAGCCTCGTCCTCGGCTTCCCGATCTGAAGATAGCACCTGTGTGGATTGTAGAGAACCATCGCCACGTTCCCCACAAGCTATAGGTCCAGTCTGCGCCCAAGGGGAAGCTGGATGTCCACTCCGGGTAGCGCCGCTATATCCATGGCGAAGTGCTCTATCGGAAGCGTGTTGAGGTAAAGCCGCCATGCGCTCCGAGTCTTCTTGTCCGCCGTCCTGCACACAACATGATCAGAGAGCTTGGCCGCTCCGCCGATGAAGCACAATGGATGGCACCCAAAGATCCAACTCTCAGTAGTGGGGTTTTCTACATGCTTAAACTTTATCCTCACTCCCAACCAACACTCTAGGAGGATCATAGAGCCATAAAGTGGGCTCCCCGTAGCTGCTGATGTGAGTCCCGCATAGAGGTAGGCTAGGACCGCATGAGATAGGGAGAGTCCCCGCCATACACCACTAGCAAGTAACATCATTGTCAAGAAATAGCAAGCGACATGTATAGCAAGGCGAGAGATAGTATTTGGCCATATAGAGAGTAAATTGCACTTTGATTGATTTTCATCAATCGAGATAGCATAGCACTTTTGATTAACTTTTGTCAATCGAAATAGTAATGGCACTTTGGTTATCCGTAGATAACCGAGAGAAAATATAGCACTTTTATTGTCAATAGACAACGAGAGAATATAACACTATGAATGCGATTAAGTCGCGATAGAATGCAGTAACTCAAGATAGCAAGTATCAAGTAGAGCAAGTAGAGAGTACGACAGTAGTTGCTCAATAACAGGACAGTAACAGTGGCAGTACAGTAACAGTGCAGTACGTTTGAACTAACAGACTAACAGTAACAGTGTAACAGTCAGATATCTAGCTAATTCAGAACAGTCATTCATAACCGGTGCAAATGCAGACATCGTCTATAGCCCCTGCAGGTATTTTCGGATGGCTCTCTGCCCCCAGGACTAGATTGGAGCCCCTCGGACACTCTCTGTGCCCTACACAGTATGCATTCTAGTTAGTAGAGTCACAAGACCCTTTTTAGCGCTAGACAGTCATGAACAGTTCAAAATAGTAGGAGCCACACAACTCAAAGGGTACCAAGAGAGTACTAGATGAATAGATGAGATAAACGAGATAGTAGAGTGAATATGAATAGACAAGCGAGTAGGGTATAGATGAGAGCTAGTGGACATTGCACAAGAAATGTCAAGTAACGAGCGATAGCAACAGTTGCACAACACACGCGTCTGATGTTGGCAGTCAGGTGGAATACACAACCCTTCCGCTGGCCTCGTTATACACAGGTCCAGAGGTCCAGCGTGATTCAAGATAAGAGCGAGAACAACTAAGGAAGTTTGGATCTTGCTGATCCCTAAAGGGTATCATAGGTATTAAGGTACAACCAGCTCGTCGACCATGTGGGAATCCATAGACAGAGGAGAATTACGGAGGCCTTGAACAAGGATTCACTAGTCCGTCAGAAGGAATATCCGACGGAGAGTTCCTCCATGTCAAGCGAGAGTGTGTATATAGAAACAAGTGCCTGACGTTCTAGAGGAATTCTAGAACAGTGGAGTGTCGATAATGGTACTCCCAAAACATCGCGAGAAAATGTAGACAAGTTCATTTAAAATAGGGCAATTAAACATATAATTGAAATCAATTTGCTAGATGTACTATGTGACAATTTTCATGCAAAGTTAAGCCATATTGGATGGTTCAAAGTGAGTGCAAGTGTAAGAGAATCATGGAGATGAAATAATCACGTGGATGACTTTTTAATTTAACTAATTATATGTCCATGATTAACAATTTTATTTACTGAGTTTAAGATAGTTAATAGGGAAAAGGGTTATTATAGAAAGTCAAAAATTTTAGAAATAGGGGGTTTCGTGCAAAAAGCCCAGATCGCGACATACCCATATGAGGGTCACGACGGGGTCAAAGTGGAACGTGACAGGGTCGTCTGAGGACCGCGACAGATCTGTCTGCTCAGGCGGCCAGAACGCGACGGGGTAGCCTATCGCGATCAAATCGCGACAGGTTGCTATGTCGTGACGGCCCTGAGAACGCGGCCTATCGGGCGATCGCATTTTCAGGTACTTCACCTGAGTTCGAGCGGGAAAAGGACTAGCATGGGATTGCGTGCCAACATAACATATTTTGACACAGGGTGATTCGTAAATTCATAACTAATTGTATAGTCGATAAAAAGTCATGAAACAAGTTGCATATCACCACAAGAATTTGCGGGATTACCGACGGATTATTATCCGTCGGTAATTCCGTCGGAATTACCGACTAAAACATATCGGTCGGAAAATCCGTCGGAATATTCTGACGGAAATTAATCCGTCGGAAATATCAGTCAGAACTAAGATAATACCGACGGATATTCTGACGGAAATAATACCATCGGAATATCCGTCGGTAATACCGCTATTCCCAATCCTGCGAAACCCCCCTTCTTCCCCCTCCCCCTCTTTCCCACACTCTCTCTCTCTCTCTCTCTCTCTCTCTCTCTCTCTCTCTCTCTCTCTCTCTCTCTCTCTCTCTCTCTCTCTCTCTCTCTCTCTCTCTCTCGCCGCCTGCAGCCCGCCGCCGTGGAGACGCCGCTGTCGCCCCAAGCTCCCGCCACCGCCGCTCCCTTGCGCCGCCGTCGAGACGCCGGCCCGCCGTCGCCCCGAGGTCCCACCGCCGCCCCCGCCGGCGCAGGTACCCCGTCGCACCCCCCTCCCCCTCTATTCCCCTCCCACTCCCCGTCCGAGCCCCCCCTCCCTTTCTTGTCGCCCCCCCTCCCCCTCCATTCCCCTCTACCTCCCCGTCCCAGCCCCCCCTCCATTCCCCTCCTCCACGTCCCAGCGCCCCCTCCCCTTTCCTGTCACGCCCCCCCTCCCCGTCCCAGTCCCCCTCCTCATCTCCCCATCCCAGTCCCCCTCCCCGTCCCCTCCACCTCCCTGTCGCACCCCCCTCCCTGTCGCGCCCCCCTCCCCCTCCATTTCCTTCCCCCTCCCCATCCCAGTCCCCCTCCCCGTCCCAGTCCCCCTCCCCGTCCCAGTCCCAGTCCCCCTCCCCGTCCCCTCCACCTCCCTGTCGCGCCCCCCTCCCCCTCCATTTCCTTCCCCCTCCCCGTGCCAGGCCCCCTCCCCTAAATGCGGCCCCCTTCCCCCTCCTGCGGCCCCCACCCTCTCCCCTAACCCACCCGGCCCCCACCCCCCTCCACCTGTGAAGGCCCCCCTCCCCTAACCCACCCGGCCCCCACCCCCTCCCCTATGAAGGCCCCCCTCCCCTAACCCACCCGGCCCCCCACCCTCTCCCCTAATCCACCCGGCCCCCACCCCCCTCCACCTGTGAAGGCCCCCCCCTAACCCACCCGGCCCCCACCCCCTCCCCTAACCCGGCCCCCCACCCTCTCCCCTAACCCACCTCAAAAGACTTTATTGTAACAGGCAAGAGCACATCTATTAATTATTTATTGCAACCTAATTAATTAGTTTTAAATCAGATATTAAATAAATATTCTGAAAGTTGTTGGGGGTACTTTCAACTAAATATATAGTTCGGGAAAACAACCACTAGTTTATATCATCATAGAGTACTCTTATCCCATTAAACATCTAATTTATAAATATAAGCCTGCACAAAAATTAACCTTTCTTACGGAACTTGAATTGCACATGTTAATATAATTAGGAGGCTTCCTTATAATTTCAGCATATGTCTTGCCCTTACACTGCCCTGGTAGCAGATTTTAATTCTCTCAAGTTCTTAATATTGTGCAAGGTTTGTGCTCCATTGAATACTAAACCTAATTGAGTTAATTTTTTGGCCTAGCCGATCTGCTAGTTAATTATTGAATTAAGTGGCGCTTCCTGTTTAATGAGAATTTGTGAACTATGGGCCATTTCTTGATCAGGGAGTCCGTCTATTGAGATAATTAGCATTTGGATTTCTATCGTTGTCTAGTGTAAGGATCTGATCTGATGGCGCGCATCAGTAACCTTATCAGAATTATCTCAGAGATGCAATAATCCCACAAACACGTTCTGTAATACCCTCAAATTTTAAATACCATGTTTTACTTAGAAATTCTTGTTTATGCAAACCAATTAGGTTTAAATTGTGATATTTAGGATTAAGGGTATGTTTAAGACACTTTATCATACCCCAGTACTACTTTCGGTCGTGCGCACCCCGACAGAGCGACACCGAAAAACTGTAACGAAAATAAAATCTGAGAACACCATAATTCTTAGAAAATTGTGGAGATATCAAATATGTAATTATCCAGAATTTTTGACGACCGGATTTTGAGATTAAGTTGACGCAACTATTTTCCGGGCGATTTTTCACCCAGTAGAAACTAAATTCTAAAAATTAAATAAAAATTATGACAATTAGTAAAACCTTCCTATTAGTCTATGGTTGAAATTTCAACACAAACGGACGTCGTTTGAACACCTTTACATAGGGATTATTGGGCCAGCTAAATTAAGGATCAATTACGAGATGGATTTTGGGTGATTTACGTGTAAGGCTTAGGAGAAGCCAACACACATTAGGATAGGCTTATCCATGGGTTGGGCTATCATTAAGGTTACATGCGTGTAACTAAAGAGTGTGTTGCATGAGATAGGTGGCCTCACATGGTTTAAAGGGGTTTACACCATGACACATACATAGCCAACGTGCCAAGCATGCAGCAGAGTTGAGAGCCTATATAAGTCCCTCCTTCAACCTTCGTGGGAGTTTTTGCACTCTCGCTCTCGCTGCCCCTGTTGTTGATGCTCTTGCACCTTGTGTGTGGGAAGGTTGCTGCTGGAGCCAGTGTAGCTGTAGCTGCTATTGGTGTACCTGGTGTAGATCGTCAAATCTTCAACAAGAAACCGCCGAAGCTTTTACCTGTATGGTAGTCTTATACTTCTTCTTGCTACTCTAGATTTTTACGTGAAGAAGAAGGACCTTTGTTCTTCACCAAATCAGGTAGGTGTCATACCATGAATCCTTCTCAATTTCCTATGTACATGCTCATGGTTTCCTCATTCGTAGAAACCATGTCTCTTGTTTGTACCATGATCTGTAGAGTTCTTCTTGTTTTGGTTCACTTTTGATTATAGGTATTCAAGGATTTTATTTACCTTGAGGAAAAGTAGATTCCTATCTTCTCCTCATACTTCTACCCACTGCTCTAGTTAGAAAGATCATAACCTTACATGAGTTGCCTTCAAGCTCATTAACCGGTCTTCGTTAAGTCTGTGTACGAGATTGTACTTTCAAAATCTTTCGTTTGATTTTCCCTATTACCTCTGGAATCATATAATTATCAAGGAGCTTCTTCACTCCCATTATAATTTAAGTAGATTTCTAACTTCTTATACCACCCATGATCCATGTTTATGCTATAGAGTTTTGCTAGAAATTTCGATATCTTAGAACATTGTGATTCTTTCCATTCGGATGTTTGTACTTCAAACCTTGATTAGGAACATTTAATACCATGTGTTTTAGTGTTCATCTTATGGTAGAATCCCAATAAATCATTGCTATCAAGACCACACTTCCAACAATATACTATGTCTAGTTCCTAGCTAAATAAGCTTGAATTGCAAACCTCTTGTTTCATCTCACTTGTTCGGTTTATAAACCACTGTGAGGATTATAATTAGACTCTTCTATTTGATATAAATCATGCCTTGATTCATAGGTTCTATTGTCAGCATGTTTAGAGTACATTCTAAGTCATTTATGAGTGAGAAGTAGGCGGTTGTCGACAGACAGCCCAAATCTGTCGACAGACGCACGTCTGACAGAACTTCAGGTTTCTGGACTGTGTGGATCTGTCGACAGAT
The DNA here is from genome assembly GCA_014218235.1 of Colocasia esculenta. Classification (NCBI taxonomy): domain Eukaryota; kingdom Viridiplantae; phylum Streptophyta; class Magnoliopsida; order Alismatales; family Araceae; genus Colocasia; species Colocasia esculenta. The sequence goes on from CM024766.1 coordinate 29,857,831, forward strand.
CCCTTGCATCTGTCGACAGATACACACAGAGCCAGACAACCTGAGCTCTATCTTCTCTGATCTGTCGACAGCCCCTTCCTGTCTGTCGACAGATGCAGTGCTGATTCAAATTTCTGCACTCTTTCATGTCTGAATCCATGCCAAAACTTCATCCTAAAAGCCAAGGAAGTTACCCTCTCATTTACCTTGATATTTACTGTCATGTTACTGAAAAGTTCATCCACTTTGAGTACCTTAACTCTCCTTGAATTATTTTTAAAGTTGTCAATTACGAATAGCACTCCGAATGAGTCTATTTTTCGGTATTCAGTAATTGGGTCTATAAAATCTGAACACCTGAGAGTTCATATGTTTGAACACCTTATGAGATATGAATACTTGTGATAACGATTGTGGACCCTCATTTTCTTGGGTTCTTGTGTGATTTAAACCTTCTGAAGTTGTTGGCTTTGAGTCATCACCTTGTCTCAACTAATTGTATTTCTCATTTTCTTGATCTATGAACTACTTTGTCACCAAGATATTTGTATTGATTCTCAATCAAATCTTCCTTTAAATTTCCAATTTCCATTATGCTCATGAAAAGAAATTTATGATTTGAAGACAGTGCTCTCTTCAAAGAGGGTTTAGGATCACTTGTGGTAGCACCAGCCACTTGTGATCAGCTGAGGGCGACACTTTGTAGATAAATCCAAGTCAATGGACTGACGATGGTGGGTAATAAACCCCGTTCTTGCGCAATGAACAGGATCTAAGGTGCTGGAATCACCTAGGCACTGAGGATGGTATATTACGTCTATATAGTAACCTCTTGAGAGCAGTGATGCCTGTCATGTTTGTTCCGGAATCAAGTTATGATATGAATTTTGAAAGATAAATATGACTTTGTTCTGATATTCGTTCGAGCCCGTCATGAAATTAAATTGGGCTATATGTTTATGTTAAGTATGAAGATTCATGAGCAATTATGTTTATTCCATATATGCACTTTCTGAATACTCTTGAAGCTCTAAAATTTGAAACTCCTATCTTTATGTTTACTGTCACCTACTGAGTCCTTCCGACTCACGCCTTTGTTTCCTCCAACCCTTTCAGATTGAAGGTGTGCATAATCTCAGCTACACATGAATCCTAATTCCGCTGCGGACGATGAAGAGATGAAGAAAAATAATGTAGTTTTAGTAGTTTCTTTTAGTTGATAATGTATTAAGTTAGAGAGAGAGAGAAACTTAGCTTTTGTAAATAATGAGTGTAGCACTTTGTGACCTTGTGTATTATAATATGTTCCAAGATACCTTTGTGGAATGGTTTGCCATTTTTATGCAAAGCGCGGATATATCTACCCATAACGAAAGTTTGTCAGCGTAACCCCTCTTACGATCAAAGGTTACGTATGTGTTTATGTGAAGTCGGAGAAGGGTGTTACAGAGGTGGTATCAGAGAATGGTTATGGGTGATAGATATCTCTGTGACCATTTTCACAAAGGAAATAAATAAAACATTTGTGTGTATTCTAGAATCTTTAAAGAATATTTTGGTTCTAACAAAACTTAAGTAGTTAGCATGAATTAATTAGATGTGTTTGATGGTGTTCCAGGAAATGGCAGACAAAGGGAAAGCTATCGACACATCCAGTGAGGATAGGCATGAGGAAAGCTTTAGGAAGGAAGTTCACAATGTCCCATTGGCCGGAAATTCTCAAGAAGGAAGTACTGGGACTCCTGATTTTGCTACTTTTATGCAATCATTTCAGGGAATGGTGCAAACACTAATGAAGAACCAACAAGATGTGGGTGGAGAAAGAATTTCTGGAGCATCATTGTTAGAGAAATTTAAGAAGATGGGACCTCCAGCCTTCAAAGGAAGCAGCCAACCTGAAATTGTAGAAGGATGGGTTAGAGAAATGGAAAAGATATTTAAGGCAATTAGATGTGAAGAAGAAGACAAAGTCACATTGGCGACTTATATGCTTCAGGATAGAGCAGATGAATGGTGGCAATCTGCCATGAGAAATGCATTCAGAAATAGAGAAGATAACATTAGTTGGGGAGAATTCCTGAGAGAGTTGTATGAAAAATACACTCCACCACATATCAAGGATAGGAAGGAAGTGGAATTTTTGCAATTGGAACAAAAAGACATGACGGTGGCAGAATATGAAACGAAATTCACTGAACTGGAAAAGTATGCACCTCACATTTGTGATAATAAACTCAGAAGGGTAAAGAAGTTTGTGAGAGGATTGAAACCCAGTGTGAGGAGTAGGATAGCTCCACTAGATCCCCAGAGCATGGCTGTGGCACTAAAGACTGCGTTTATAGTGGAATCCGAGTTTATGGAGTATATGAAAAACAAAGAAACCAATGGGGGTAAGAAGAAAAATGTATATACCAAGGAAACAATAGGTCAGAACCGAAAGGTTGATTCAACCAAGCAGCAGGGAGAACAGAAAAAGAGTTGGCTCGTGTGTGTTCAATGTGGAAGAAGACACCCCGGTGGTGAATGCTGGAAAGTAGCAGGGAAATGTTAGGGATGTGGTCAGAAAGGGCATATGATTAAGGACTGTCCACATAAAGCAGACCAGTCAAAAGAGCAAAAACCACAACCTTACTTCCAGCAAGCCCCAAGACAACTGAAACGCACGACATTGTTGACTGTGCATTTTCGTTGTCCAGAGTCCTTGCACAAGTCAGTATGTGCACTTCCTCTAAACTGTCTCACAAAATTAAGATAACAAAGATGAACTCATATAGTGGTGAGAACAGGTCATATCCACGGAGAGGCAGAATAAAGTTTGACTTAAAAACTACTTCGATTTGAAATCTCTATCGACGATGCATTAAACGTGAATCACTGTACCCTCTCAACTGAGGGATCAAACAGGTCAACAAAAATCTGAGCTAGAAACTAACAAACCAATTTACCCCTATAGCTCAGGGGATGAATGGTCAACAAAAGGAATTCATCACAAATATCAGAGCAGAATGAGACAGTGAAAGAGAACTCAACTAGAAATTAAAGGTGGAGACAACAGAACCATCTCTCCCAGTCCAACCATTAAACTACAAACAGAGGACTAAACAATTGCACTGGCTCAATTCCACTAAGAACAGAAGATAGAAAGAAGAAAATAGAACACTCTGATCTGATCCTTTAAACACATTGCACATAAGAGAGTAAAGAACTATCGGATTTAAGAAAAAATGCATGGAACAAACTAAAGAAAGATGTTGATATCGTAAAATTGCTTAGAAGGAAAGAATTGTCTGCTATTCACACAGAACGAAGAAGACTTAGCTAATTTGAATTAAAGGCTACTGAATTGAATTCTGGAACGTAAATGGAAACCAAAATCAAACACCACAGCAGTCGAATCCTCAAATCTCCACAGCTTCCTGAACTCAGAAGAACAGAAAATACAAGTAGAAATAAAAGCTAAACAATACTAACATCCGAACCCAATTCCCTTCTGCACAACTCTCACAGAGCAAGAAAGACATGTGACAACTCCACTAGTTCGGATGAGCTAGAACAGAAGAACTTCCCAATCGAACCAGACAAGTCCCTCCACGCTCTGCTGAATGGAAAGTACACAGAAAATGGCAGAAATCTCAAAACACTGAACTAAGAACAGTTGTTGGAGAAAATATAGAAAGAAATGCCAAATAAACTCCCTCTCCTGCTCTGATCTCCGAAGAACAGAAAAGAACAGGAAATGCAAGAAAATAAACTAACAATTCTAAAAAAAATTCTAACTCGGGAACCTCTGCTCAACCATCCACCGATGGAAACCCAACATAAGTACAAAAGGAAAATAAACCAATAATTCTGAACCAAAGAACCTCACATCTCTCACAGCTCTGCTCAAACAAAAGAGTACAGAAGAAAATTGCAGAAAGAAAACCTAAAAATTCCCTCCAGCCGAACCCTCTGCTCCTACTATGCTTTGCTCAAAAGGAAAAATACAGGAAGAAAATTAAAAAAAAATTCCTACTCCCCGAACCCCACAGAAGAAAATGGCAAGGAAAACTCCAATCTGAAACTCTCAATCCCCTCCACTGCTCTGCTCAAACGAAAATACAGGAAATAGAAACTAAAAATAGAAAAAAAAAATCCTACTTGCGAACCAGGGAAGACCCAGATCAGAGGACCTTGGGGCCCTTTTATAAGCGCTCGGGCCTCCTGGCGAGTTCCTCTTCCCGCCTCTGCACGATTCCCAGAAGCCTCACACCATCTGCACGCCTTCAAGTCTCAGCACCGGCCTCTGCACGAGCACCAGGATCGCCATCGTCGCACGACCTCCAGTTTAGCACCGCATCTGGTCCAGCCGGCCTCACCTCTGCCGCTCATGGTCTGCATCACCATGATCCAGCTCAGCTGCGGATCCACCAGATCCGGACCCCAGGCAGCGCCATCGCCTGCGTCGCATGCCTCCAACGCCTCCAGCCCACATGTGCCAGATCGCACCATTGCCCAGCCGCTTGGCCTGGCTGCTCACACACCCTGGCCGCCGGCTTCACACGCCAGATCTGCCACGCACAGCACCCAGGCTCGCCATGCACCGCACCCAGGCTCGCCATGCACCGCACAGCCTCCATCTAGCAGGATCGCCAGGTCAGCGCTCCACATGCCCAGCCCTTGCCTGGGCGCCATCCGCCTCCCTGCACACCGCCAGCACACCCGGGCCTCCCAGCCGCCTTGGCCAGCAGCCCAGCAGACCTCCGCAGCAGCTTCCCGCCATGCCCCAGCCGCTTCCATCGCCAGCGCCGCCAGAGGCCCAGAGCACCATCGCGCCAGGCCTGCTTCCTGGTTCCCGCCCAGCTGCCATGCCCAAGCCCCATCGCCAGAGCTCTGAAGCCAGCTTCCAGGAGCTTCTGAAAAGGGCAAAAGAAGGCTTTTCAGATGTGTTCGTGGTAAAAAGTGTGGTGAGGTGTTAAAAGTGTTTATTTATTTATTTAATCGTATTAGGTAGATTATTTTATTAACATACTTTTATTTATTTATTTAAGATTGGGTGGGGTATGTGGCTGTAAGATTTACTTGGGATATTTAATGAGGTGGGTTTTATTTGAAAAAAGAATAATTACAAACCTATATCTATCTACTATTAAAAGATATTTACAAAATTTTTATTGCGACAAAGATTATTTACAGTATTTATTTACAAAAATTTCTTATGTACCTAGTTTGTCAAAACAGTGACTTATTGAATCTAACATGTATTCTAACACATTCTCAACTAATATGTTCAAAATTTTATTGATAGATGAAACGAAAATTAAACTAAAAATGTGCATTATCTACATACAAAGACATTTAAAATTAACTGTATGTATGAAATTTAACGTTAAAAATTTAGTAATTATCACTCCCCCCTACTTGAACATTGCTAGTCCCTTAGCAATAAAAATTACTCAAAATTTAGGGCTAGAAGATGTAATGTCTCATGATAAATAGACATCATGTAAAAGATTAATGTAGAGATATGTCTTTCCTAATTGTAAAGACTTATGGCAAGAAATTAGTGCACAAATGGTAGCTCACTTAAGAGTTCACATCAGCCCTTCTGAAGCTCCTCTGCCTTAGCTAGTAATTGAGATTAGATTAATTCGAGGGAGAAGAAAAGAATTGTGGAATAAGATCATTGCTCAGTCAGATCGGGTTGTTTCTCTCAGTTCCATTCTGCCCAACTTCCTTGAGGATTATTTCTCTGAGTTGATGACTTTTGTCCCTTTATTTGCACTTTGTGCACTCAGATTTTTTTCTTTTCATCCATAATGCTGCACAACCCATCACTTTTCAAGAGTAGCAAGTCCAACTTTACTCAGATCCGGGGCATTTTTCATGGATATATATTTCTTTTGCTTTTGCCTTTTCTTTTCTTTTCCTCTTTACGGAAGGATGAACAGTCAGGTTCCTTGATCACATGCCTTCACTTCCTTCGCAATTCACTTAAGGGGAGGGGAGAAAATCAATCACCTCTCTCCTACTAGCCTTAACAAATTTGTTACATTCGGGTTCAGCTAATCTAAGTGGCTGTGTAGTGTGTGTATGAAAACTTCTTGCCATAAATCCTTACATAAGGTAGACAAGAGATACATGTAATCATTTACTAGATGCTATCTAACATGGATGTTTGCAAAGGAGTGTGACAACCACAAAATTTTAATGGTTAAAGATCAGACACATAGTCTGTGAAATGACAAGCATTTTTATTCAAAGATTTATTTAAAGATGAAACATTGTGAAATTTTTACTTTTCTATGTACAAGCTAAGAAAATGAAATGAAGCAATGGTTGGGATGAGGACTATGAATGCATGCTTATTCTACCTCTCCCCCCTACTTATTTACAGGAAAGGAAAGTAAGACAAAGAATTACCTGATGAAAGAAATCTGTACACTTGGGTTGCCTCCCAAGAAGCGCTAAGTTTATTGTCTTCAGCCAGACGCAATTAGGCTTCATTTGGCTCAGCTAGCTTGGTAGAATCAATTTTTACATAAGATGGGCTTTCAAAGAAATGCTTTAACCTTTGCCCATTGACAGTGAACGAATATCCAGTTTTTAGGTCAAGAATAATGACAGCACCATTATCACAAGTTTTGACAACAGTGTAAGGACCATCCCATCGGGACTTCAAATTTCCACGAAGCCTAGAATTAAATAGCCAGACCTTATCATGCACTTGAAAAATTTTTCTATGAATGTGTTTGTCATGGAATGCTTTGTCTTTGGCTTTATAGATTTTTGGCTTTGACTTTGGATTATTCTCTTCCTTAAACCCTAGAGCACAGGGTTGGTCTACTGCTTCTTTCTCACAAGCTTCCTCCAAGGAGTCTACCACTAGACAACTCTCTCCTTCATCTTGATGCCCGGATGCCTTAAAAATGTTGATACTAACCCACTCATCCCCAAATGATATATCCATCATCCCGGTAGCACAATTAATGTTGGCTCTAGCTGTGGCCAAAAAGGGTCTACCCAAGATGACTGTGGACTGAGTTAAATCTTGAGGAGTGTTCATGTCCAGAATGATGAAATCGGCAGGGAAGTAACACTCATTGATTTTTATGATAACGTCCTCAACTAAGCCTTTAGGAGTGGTGACAGAACGATCGGCTAGTTGAAGGACAACAGAAGTGGGTTTCAATTCTCCTAACTTGAATTTCTCAAAAATGGCATAAGGTAGGAGATTGACACTGGCTCCCAGATCCACAAGACTGCTCTCAAAAGTGACTCCACCGATGGTGCAAGGAATTAGTGGAGTGCCTGGATCCTTGAGCTTTTTAGGGAGTTTGTTCAAGATAATGGCACTCACAGTTTCTGGAAGAATGATTGTTTCAGTTTTATTTCTCATTTCACATTTTGGAGTGCACATTTATTTTAAGAATTTGGCATAAGTAGGCACATGCTTGATAGCATCAAGAAGAGGAATGTTGATGTGAACTTGCTTAAAAAGCTCCAAGAGTTCTTCATTGCCAGTTGGTTTGTTTTTGGATTTTGGCTTTAAAGCTTCAGGAAAAGGAACTCTTGGAATGTAACAGCTTGGATCCTCATTGGCTTTGATTTTGTCTAGAGGTTCTTCAATCATTTTCTCTTTTCCCTTGAATTTTTCTTTTTCAATATTCTCTTCACTCTCTTCCTCAATCTCAATTTCATTTTCTTTATCCTCATTCAATGTTGACATGTGAGGGTGAGGATTTGTTCTGATTTTTCCACTTCTTAAGGTTAACACAGCTTTCACATTTTCTACTTGGGAGCCCCCAGCTTGGGTAGGAGGATGGTCCTCTTGTATAGGTTGATTTTGAAATTGTGGTGCTGGAATATTCTGGACAAAAGCTTGTTGTTGGTTTTGTGGTGGAGGTACATTTGGTCTAACAAGTGGTGGTCTGTACCCCTGACCCTGATGGTATTGCTGGTTCTGGTAGAATCCGGGAGGGTTGTTCCTTGGGTTTGCTACGGTTTGACTTGGTAACTGACCAGTCTCCCTCCTTTGACATACATCAGCAATTTGGGACTCTAACCTTGCAAAATTTTGTTGAAAATTTTGATTTTAAGTTTGATATTGAGTTTGTTGTTCTTGCACAGTTTGGCATAGAGTCGCCATCATGTTCTGGAGTTGATTCATTTTATCATCCCAATTGGGTTGAGGAGGTGGTGGTTGATATGAAGGTTGTTGGAAATTTGTGTGAGCAAATTGATTAGAATTTTGATTTCCTTGGTATTATGGAGGTTTTGAATTAGAAGATTGGCCAAATCCCGAATTCTGATTGGGATAGGATTGACCATACATGGATTACTTGAAGGCAGGTTGGGAAACTTGTTCGGATTGATTTTTCCATGAAAAGTTTGGATGATTTCTCCAACCAGGGTTGTATGTGTTAGAGTATGGATCATAGGAGGGTTTGTAAAAGCCTTGAGCAGCTTGGACTTGTTCCTGAATGAAAGGAGGTAATTGGACAGTAGTGGGACAAGCACTGGTGTGATGAGCTGGGCTAGCACACATAGCACAAGTTTCAGTTTGTTGAGAAAAATTGGGTGTGGCTTGCCCAGTCAAAGAAAGTAATTGATCAAATTTTTGTTCCAACTTCTGCTCCAATCTCTGGTCAAGTCTAGCTAACATGTCTTCTACCCTAGAGTCTGGTTCTCCTCTTCCTCTTACTTCATACATCCCTGCCTTCTTTATAGGTCCTAGTGCTCTCTCGTAAGAGTAGAGTGAGGCATGATTGATAGAATTCTCACTCAATGTATCAAAAAGATTATATGTCTCATCCTCGCTCTTAGTCATAAATGCTCCTCCACATGAGGCATCAACCATTTGCCTATTCGAGTCAGTTAAACCTTCATAAAAAGCTTGAACTATTTGCCACCTTGACAAACCATGATGGGGGCATTTTCTAAGCAACTCCTTTAATCTTTCCCATGATTCATGCATTAATTCTCCCGGGTGTTGGGAGAATCCAGTTATTGCCCTTCTCATGGTGTTGGTCCGACCAATGGGGTAAAATTTCTTTAAAAATTCTTGCTGCATTTCTGGCCATGTTGTGATAGTTCTCCCTATGGTTCCCAACCAATGTTTAGCCTTGTCTTTTAAGGAGAAAGGAAATAGGGTCAACCTTAAGGCATTTTCGGTGAAGTTTTGGATCCTAACAGTGGAACAGATCTCTAGGAACTCATCTATATGCCTATAAGGATCTTCATTGGGATTACCATAAAAAGATGGCAGCATCTGAATGGTTCCAGGTTTGATCTCAAAATGATTTGCCGGAATTTCCGGCCTGATACAAGTAGCAGGTTGATAGTCAGAAGGAATGAAGTATTCCTTCATTTGTTTGGGTGCAGCCTCTTCTAAATTTCTAGCAACTTGGTTCTGGTTTTGGTTGGCCATCCTATGGAAAAATCTTTCAATCTCGTCTATAGGTTGGGCCAAATCTAAATTCTGGGAACGTCTACCAAGCATGCACAGATAAAAAGCCTTCTGTTTTTGATTTTTAAATTTTTTAAGATTTTTATTGATTTTTGATGAATTTTTAAACAAACACAAACAAACAACCACTTTCAAATCAAATTATCCTACCACTAAGTGTTCCTTGGACTTATGTTTTTTTTCTCAAAATCAGATTTATGCTTGCTTAAGTCCAATCTTAACTCTTTTTGTATTGGCCAGGTAAGAGGTGGAGTAGAGGGAGGCCCCCCTTGCTTTCGCAAGGACCCAATTAGATAACCTCTGACTCACTTAAGCGTAAGCTTTTTAACCTCTAATCCTAGACACCAGACTTAGAGAGAAGTTTTAGAATTAAGAAAGAACAAATCTAATTATGAACCCTAGGGCTAAGTCTACTGATTTTTATTGAAAATTTAGGACAATGCAAGAATGTGAATTTTTTTGTGATTTTTGGGCAAAGGAAAGGGTGATGAAATCCCTCACCTTATCTTTTTTATCTAATGGGTTAAGCCCTTAAACAGTCCCTTTTTCAAATATGAAATGCAAATATTAAATTCAAACAATGGATTTTCTAATGCTAAGTCTAATGCATGAAACGAGAGAGAGAAATCTTACCTTTCCCCCGCACTCTTCAATGCAAAGAACAAAATTGAATTCAAATGACAATTAAAGTGATGAATGTCCTAAAACATGGGATCCTAATCTTGAGAAATGAAATTTTTATTTACAAACAAACGGCTAACATGAAAGAGCGATTTAGAAATTATTTAGATTTTAGAATTTTTTTAACTTTTATTTGGTTTTTAAACTGAATGAAATGAAATTTAACTAAGAAAATATGAAGTGGTACTATAGAATAATGCCAAACAAATCAAACCACCAAGAGGCCAATTATTACATGCCAACGTGAAAGAAATATCTGTACATGCACAGAGAATACATCAAAGCCTCACTACAAAGTTCACTCACACTCTTTCTATCTAAAATTCGGAATTGAAATCAATAAAAAAATTTCAGCAAGCTCTCCTCCTCCAATGGGCCTCAAATGCCAAGCCCAATCTCCAAGTGTGCAAATCTGAAATGAAAGCCCACTCACAAGTCAATGAAAGGCCCAATGTAAATGAAATCAAATTAAAGCAAATCTAAATCAAACTCTAATGCCTCCCCGGCAACGGCGCCAAGATGAAGCGCGCGACATTGTTGATTGTGCATTTTCGTTGTCCAGAGTCCTTGCACAAGTCAGTATGCGCACTTCCTCTAAACTGTCTCACAAAATTAAGATAACAAAGATGAACTCATATAGTGGTGAGAACAGGTCATATCCACGGAGAGGCAGAATAAAGTTTGACTTAAAAACTACTTCGATTTGAAATCCCTATCGACGATGCATTAAACGTGAATCACTGTACCCTCTCAACTGAGGGATCAAACAGGTCAACAAAAATCTGAGCTAGAAACTAACAAACCAATTTACCCCTATAGCTCAGGGGATGAACGGTCAACAAAAGGAATTCATCACAAATATCAGAGCAGAATGAGACAGTGAAAGAGAACTCAACCAGAAATTAAAGGTGGAGACAACAGAACCATCTCTCCCAGTCCAACCATTAAACTACAAACAGAGGACTAAACAATTGCACTGGCTCAATTCCACTAAGAACAGAAGATAGAAAGAAGAAAATAGAACACTCTGATCTGATCCTTTAAACACATTGCACATAAGAGAGTAAAGAACTATCGGATTTAAGAAAAAATGCATGGAACAAACTAAAGAAAGATGTTGATATCGTAAAATTGCTTAGAAGGAAAGAATTGTCTGCTATTCACACAGAACGAAGAAGACTTAGCTAATTTGAATTAAAAGCTACTGAATTGAATTCTGGAACGTAAATGGAAACCAAAATCAAACACCACAGCAGTCGAATCCTCAAATCTCCACAGCTTCCTGAACTCAGAAGAACAGAAAATACAAGTAGAAATAAAAGCTAAACAATACTAACATCCAAACCCAATTCCCTTCTGCACAACTCTCACAGAGCAAGAAAGACATGTGACAACTCCACTAGTTCGGATGAGCTAGAACAGAAGAACTTCCCAATCGAACCAGACAAGTCCCTCCACGCTCTGCTGAATGGAAAGTACACAGAAAATGGCAGAAATCTCAAAACACTGAACTAAGAACAGTTGCTGGAGAAAATATAGAAATAAATGCCAAATAAACTCCCTCTCCTGCTCTGATCTCCGAAGAACAGAAAAGAACAGGAAATGCAAGAAAATAAACTAACAATTCTAAAAAAAATTCTAACTCGGGAACCTCTGCTCAACCATCCACCAATGGAAACCCAACATAAGTACAAAAGGAAAACAAACCAACAATTCTGAACCAAAGAACCTCACATCTCTCACAGCTCTGCTCAAACAAAAGAGTACAGAAGAAAATTGCAGAAAGAAAACCTAAAAATTCCCTCCAGCCGAACCCTCTGCTCCGGCTATGCTTTGCTCAAAAGGAAAAATACAGGAAGAAAATTAAAAAAAAATCCTACTCCCCGAACCCCACAGAAGAAAATGGCAAGGAAAACTCCAATCTGAAACTCTTAATCCCCTCCACTGCTCTGCTCAAACGAAAATACAGGAAATAGAAACTAAAAATAGAAAAAAAAAAAATCCTACTTATGAACCAGGGAAGACCCAGATCAGAGGACCTTGGGGCCCTTTTATAAGCGCTCGGGCCTCCTGGCGAGTTCCTCTTCCCGCCTCTGCACGATCCCTAGAAGCCTCACACCATCTGCACGCCTTCAAGTCTCAGCACCGGCCTCTGCACGAGCACCAGAATCGCCATCGTCGCACGACCTCCAGCTCAGCACCGCATCTGGTCCAGCCGGCCTCACCTCTGCCGCTCATGGTCTACATCACCATGATCCAGCTCAGCTGCGGATCCACCAGATCCGGACCCCAGGCAGCGCCATCGCCTGCGTCGCTTGCCTCCAACGCCTCCAGCCCACATGTGCCAGATCGCACCATTGCCCAGCTGCTTGGCCTGGCTGCTCACACACCCTGGCCGCCGGCTTCACACGCCAGATCTGCCACGCACAGCACCCAGGCTCGCCATGCACCGCACCCAGGCTCGCCATGCACCGCACAGCCTCCATCTAGCAGGATCGCCAGGTCAGCGCTCCACACGCCCAGCCCTTGCCTGGGCGCCATCCGCCTCCCTGCACACCACCAGCACACCCGGGCCTCCCAGCCGCCTTGGCCAGCAGCCCAGCAGACCTCCGCATTAGCTTCCCGCCATGCCCCAGCCGCTTCCATCGCCAGCGCCGCCAGAGGCCCAGAGCACCATCGCGCCAGGCCTGCTTCCTGGTTCCCGCCCAGCTGCCATGCCCAAGCCCCATCGCCAGAGCTCTGGAGCCAGCTTCCAGGAGCTTCTGAAAAGGGCAAAACAAGGCTTTTCAGATGTGTTCGTGGTAAAAAGTGTGGTGAGGTGTTAAAAGTGTTTATTTATTTATTTAATCGAATTAGGTAGATTATTTTATTAACATACTTTTATTTATTTATTTAAGATTGGGTGGGGTATGTGGCTGTAAGATTTAGTTGGGATATTTAATGAGGTGGGTTTTATTTGAAAAAAGAATAATTACAAACCTATATCTATCTACTATTAAAACATATTTACAAAATTTTTATTGCGACAAAGATTATTTACAGTATTTATTTACAAAATTTCTTATGTACCTAGTTTGTCAAAACAGTGACTTATTGAATCTAACATGTATTCTAACACATTCTCAACTAATATGTTCAAAATTTTATTGATAGATGAAACGAAAATTAAACTAAAATGTGCATTATCTACATACAAAGACATTTAAATTTAACTGTATGTATGAAATTTAACATTAAAAATTTAGTAATTATCAACAACCACCCAAAGGACTAGCTAGAGTCTTCGCTCTGACCAAGAAGGAAGCCCAGGACACCCCTACAGTAGCTGAAGGTATTCTCCTAACCGAAAATATGTATGCTAGAGTGTTATTTGACCCTGGAACTACACACTCTTTTATTTCTCGGGTATTTGTTAATTCTATGTCTCGGAAACCAGAGAAATTAGTAGGAAGCATGATACTTGACTGTCCTACTGGTCAAATAGCTACACTTACCTCTGTTATTCCAGAAATAACTCTGAAAATAGGAGAATGTGAACTTACTGCATATGTATATGTACTGGATAACATGCAAGATTTTGACATTATACTGGGAATGGATTGGTTAGCAGAAAATCATGCCGTATTAGATTGCCATAAGAAAGTTTTAACATTTAAAAGGCCGGGATTAGCAGATTTCAGCTATATATGTCCAAAGAATAATGGAAATAAGAAGACTATATCAGCACTTAAGGCTATGAAATGGCTGAAAAATGGTTGTCAAGGTTATTTGGCAAGTGTGATGGTTATACCAAATGAACATAAATAGGTATCAGTTCAAGATATCGATGTTGTAAAAGAATTTCCAGAAGTTTTTCCTGATGATTTATCTGGATTACCTTCAATTAGAGAAATTAACTTTACCATTGAACTTTTACCTGGAACTTTGCCTATATCCATAGCTCCTTACAGAATGGCACCAGCCGAATTGACAAAATTAAAGAGACAGTTGCAAGATTTGTTAGATAAAGGTTTTATTAGGCCAAGTGTATCACCATGGGGAGCTCCGGTATTATTTGTTAGAAAGAAAGATGGATCCCTTAGATTATGCATTGATTATAGAAAGTTGAATCAAGTCACAATTAAGAACAAATATCCATTACCTAGAATTGATGACTTATTTGATCAACTCCGGTCTGCTACAGTATTCTCTAAGATCGATTTAAGGTCGGGGTACCATCAATTGAGAGTTAAGGAAGATGATATTTCTAAGACTGCATTTAGAACCAGATATGGACATTATGAGTTTTTAGTACTCCCCTTTGGATTGACTAATGCACCTGCGGTATTTATGGATTTGATGAATAGAGTATTTCAGCCTTATTTGGATAATTTTGTGGTGGTATTTATAGATGATGTGTTGATATACTCTTCTAATGAAGAAGAACACAAGGAGCATTTGAAAATTGTACTACAAACATTAAGGAATCATCAATTGTATGCTAAATTAAGTAAATGTGAGTTTTGGCTCAAGGAAGTGAAATTTTTGGGTCATGTGATTTCTGGAAAAGGTGTGGCCGTAGACCTGAGTAAAATTGAAGCAATTCTAAATTGGGAAAGACCCAAGAATCCATCAGAAATTCGAAGTTTCTTGGGATTAGCTGGCTACTATAGAAGATTTATTGAAGGCTTTTCTTCTATAGCTATGGCTTTGGCTTAGTTAACCCGAAAAGAAATACCTTTTGTGTGGAATGAGAAATGTCAGGCCAGTTTTTAGGAATTAAAAGGGAAGCTTACCACAGCTCCGATTCTTACCTTACCTCAAGGATCGGGAGGATTTATAGTGTATACAGATGCATCTCAAAAAGGAATTGGATGTGTTCTTATGCAACATGGGAAAGTGGTAGCTTATGCCTCTAAACAATTAAAAGATCATGAAAGGAATTATCCGGCTCATGACTTAGAATTGGCAGCGATCATACATGCTTTGAAAATCTGGCGTCACTATTTGTATGGGGAACAATTTGAAGTTTATACTGATCATAAGAGTTTAAAGTATATATTTTCCCAGAAGGAACTGAATCTAAGACAAAGGAGATGGTTAGAATTTTTGAAGGATTATGATTTTACGGTGAATTACCATCCGGGTAAAGCTAACGTGGTTGCTGATGCTTTGAGCAGAAAGAAATCAAGAGCATTACAATTACACCAACAGTGGAAGGAAATGACAGATTTGATCAAATACTCACCAAGGTTTGATGCAGAAAATCTGATATTGGCACAATTGACAGTAAGATCAGCACTGATAGATAAAATTAGTGAAGCACAGAACCAAGATCAGAAATTAAAAGAGATGGTAAATAAACCAGATACATCAAAGATGGTCAAGGGATAATTAGATTTCAAAACAGAATATGCATACCATAGAATGAAGAAATTAAAAGTGAGTTATTGAAGGAAGGACACAAATCTCAGTATTCAATTCATCCTGGAAGCTCTAAAATGTATCAGGATCTGAAAAAGCAATTTTGGTGGCATGGAATGAAAAAGGACATAGCAGAATTTGTGAGTAAATGTCTAACATGTCAACAAATAAAAGCTGAGCACCAGAAGCCAGCAGGGCCTATGCAACTCATTGAAATTCCAATATGGAAATGGGAGTAGATAACTATGGACTTCGTGATGGGTTTGCCAAAGACAAAGAAGAAGCATGATGCTATTTGGGTGATTGTGGATAGATTAACTAAATCGGCTCATTTTCTAGCAATTACAAAGACACAATCATTAGAAGATTTGGCTCAATTGTATATAAAGGAAATAGTGAGACTTCATGGAATTCCTTTGTCGATAATTTCAGATAGAGATCCAAGATTCACTGCTAGATTTTGGAAAAGTCTTCAAGCAGCCATGGGTACACAATTGAAATTCAGTTCAGCATATCACCCACAAACCGATGGCCAATCAGAGAGAACTATCCGAACACTCGAAGATATGCTGAGAGCATGTAGTTTGGATTGGCGTGGTAGCTGGGATGATTACTTACCCTTGATTGAGTTTGCATACAATAATAGTTATCATACAAGTATTGGAATGGCACCATATGAGGCATTATATGGTAGACCCTGTAGATCACCCCTTTGTTGGGCAGAAGTGGGAGAAAAGAGTCTCATTGGGCCAGAATTAATTCAGAATTGCTCAAAGAAGATTAAACTAATCAGGAAGAGATTACTAATAGCTCAAGACAGACAGAAGAAGTATGCTGATAGAAGAAGAAGGCAACTGGAGTTTAACATAGGTGATCATGTATTTCTAAAGATCTCTCCAACCAAAGGTATCATGAGATTTGGAAAGAAAGGAAAACTCAGTCCAAGATATGTAGGACCTTTTGAGATATTACAAAGAATAGGGGAAGTAGCATACCAATTAGCTCTTCCGCCTTCTTGGTCACACATTCATAATGTATTTCATATATCTATGTTGAGGAAATACATAATGGATCCCTCCCATGTGATCAGTTATGAAGATGTGGAAATACAACCAGATTTAACAGTACAAGAGGAACCAGTGAAAATATTAGACAGGAAAGAACGAGTCCTCAGAAATAAAGCAGTTTCTATGGTGAAGATTTTATGGAGAAGCACGTTCATCGAAGAAGAAACGTGGGAATTGGAGCAAGAGATGAAAGAAAAGTATCCACAGCTATTTGGTAAGTAAATTTTGCCAATTTCGAGGACGAAATTTATTTTAACAGGGGGAGAAATGTAATACCCTCAAATTTTAAATACCATGTTTTACTTAGAAATTCTTGTTTATGCAAACCGATTAGGTTTAAATTGTGATATTTAGGATTAAGGGTATGTTTAAGACACTTTATAATACCCCAGTACTACTTTCGGTCGTGCGCACCCCGACAGGGCGACACCGGAAAACTGTAACGAAAATAAAATCTGAGAACACCATAATTCTTAGAAAATTGTGGAGATATCAAATATGTAATTATCCAGAATTTTTGACGACGGGATTTTGAGATTAAGTCGACGCAACTATTTTCCGGGCGATTTTTCACCCAGTAGAAAATAAATTCTAAAAATTAAATAAAAATTATGAAAATTAGTAAAACCTTCCTATTAGTCTATGGTTGAAATTTCAACACAAACGGACGTCGTTTGAACACCTTTACATAGGGATTATTGGGCCAGCTGAATTAAGGATCAATTACGGGATGGATTTTTGGGTGATTTACGTGTAAGGCTTAGGAGAAGCCAACACACATTAGGATAAGGCTTATCCATGGGTTGGGCTATCATTAAGGTTACATACGTGTAACTAAAGAGTGTGTTGCATGAGATAGGTGGCCTCACATGGTTTAAAGGGGCTTACACCATGACACATACATGGCCAACGTGCCAAGCATGCAGCAGAGTTGAGAGCCTATATAAGTCCCTCCTTCAACCTTCGTGGGAGTTTTTGCACTCTCGCTCTCGCTACCCCTGTTGTTGATGCGCTTGCACCTTGTGTGTGGGAAGGTTGCTGCTGGAGCGAGTATAGCTGTAGCTGCTACTGGTGTACCTGGTGTAGATCGTCAAATCTTCAACAAGAAACCGCCGAAGCTTTTACCTGTGTGGTAGTCTTATACTTCTTCTTGCTACTCTAGATTTTTACGTGAAGAAGAAGGACCTTTGTTCTTCACCAAATCAGGTAGGTGTCATACCATGAATCCTTCTCAGTTTCCTATGTACATGCTCATGGTTTCCTCATTCGTAGAAACCATGTCTCTTGTTTGTACCATGATCTGTAGAGTTCTTCTTGTTTTGGTTCACTTTTGATTATAGGTATTCAAGGATTTTGTTTACCTTGAGGAAAAGTAGATTCCTATCTTCTCCTCATACTTCTACCCACTGCTCTAGTTAGAAAGATCATAACCTTACATGAGTTGCCTTCAAGCTCATTAATCGGTCTTCGTTAAGTCTGTGTACGAGATTGTACTTTCAAAATCTTTCGTTTGATTTTCCCTATTACCTCTGAAATCATATAATTATCAAGGAGCTTCTTCACTCCCATTATAATTTAAGTAGATTTCTAACTTCTTATACCACCCATGATCCATGTTTATGCTATAGAGTTTTGCTAGAAATTTTGATATCTTAGAACATTGTGATTCTTTCCATTCGGATGTTTGTACTTCAAGCCTTGATTAGGAACATTTAATACCATGTGTTTTAGTGTTCATCTTGTGGTAGAATCCCAATAAATCATTGCTATCAAGACCACACTTCCAACAATATACTATGTCTAGTTCCTAGCTAAACAAGCTTGAATTGCAAACCTCTTGTTTCATCTCACTTGTTCGGTTTATAAACCACTGTGAGGATTATAATTAGACTCTTCTATTTGATATACATCATGCCTTGATTCATAGGTTCTATTGTCAGCATGTTTAGAGTACATTCTAAGTCATTTATGAGTGAGAAATAGGCGGTTGTCGACAGACAGCCCAAATCTGTCGACAGACGCACGTCTGACAGAACTTCAGGTTTCTGGACTGTGTGGATCTGTCGACAGATCCCTTGCATCTGTCGACAGATACACACAGAGCCAAACAACCTGAGCTCTGTCTGCTCTCATCTATCGACAGCCCCTTCCTGTCTGTCGACAGATGCAGTGCTGATTCAAATTTCTGCACTCTTTCATGTCTTCATCCTAAAAGCCAAGGAAGTTACCCTCTTATTTACCTTGATATTTACTGTCATGTTACTGAAAAGTTCATCCACTTTGAATACCTTAACTCTCCTTGAATTATTTTTAAAGTTGTCAATTACGAATAGCACTCCGAATGAGTCTATTTTTCGGTATTCGGTAATTGGGTCTATAAAATATGAACACCTGAGAGTTCATATGTTTGAACACCTTATGAGATATGAATACTTGTGATAACGATTGTGGACCCTCATTTTCTTGGGTTCTTGTGTGATTTAAACCTTCTGAAGTTGTTGGCTTTGAGTCATCACCTTGTCTCAACTAATTGTATTTCTCATTTTCTTGATCTATGAACTACTTTGTTACCAAGATATTTGTATTGATTCTCAATCAAATCTTCCTTTAAATTTCCAATTTCCATTATGCTCATGAAAAGAAATTTATGATTTGAAGACAGTGCTCTCTTCAAAGAGGGTTTAGGATCACTTGTGGTAGCACCAGCCACTTGTGATCAGCTGAGGGCGACAGTTTGTAGGTAAATCAAAGTCAATGGACTGACGATGGTCGGTAATAAACCCCGTTCTTGCGCAATGAACAAGATCTAAGGTGCTGGAATCGCCTAGGCACTGAGGATGGTATATTACGTCTATATAGTAACCTCTTGAGAGCAGTGATGCCTGTCAAGTTTGTTCCGGAATCAAGTTATGATATGAATTTTGAAAGACAAATATGACTTTGTTCCGATATTCGTTCGAGCCTGTCATGAAATTAAATTGGGCTATATGTTTATGTTAAGTATGAAGATTCATGAGCAATTATGTTTATTCCATATATGCACTTTTTGAATACTCTTAAAGCTCTAAAATTTGAAACTCCTATCTTTATGTTTACTGTCACCTACTGAGTCCTTCCGACTCATGCCTTTGTTTCCTCCAATCCTTTCAGATTGAAGGTGTGCATAATCTCAGCTACACATGAATCCTAATTCCGCTACGGACGATGAAGAGATGAAGAAAAATAATGTAGTTTTAGTAGTTTCTTTTAGTTGATAATGTATTAAGTTAGAGAGAGAGAGAGAAACTTAGCTTTTGTAAATAATGAGTGTAGCACTTTGTGACCTTGTGTATTATAATATGTTCCAAGATACCTTTGTGGAATGGTTTGCCAGTTTTGTGCAAAGCGCGGATATATCTACCCATAACGAAAGTTTGTCAGCGTAACCCCTCTTCCGATCAAAGGTTACGTATGTGTTTATGTGAAGTCGGAGGAGGGTGTTACACATTCTACCATTGCTACTGAAAATTTGTCCTCCTCCCCCAACTATATGCACAAGACAAATTAAGATCGATCCATCGATCGGTGACAGGGAAAAGGGAAGTTGCTACGTACCCAACTGGTTTCTTCTCTCCTGATCTCTCCTTTTCATAACCCTGTAACTTTCTCCTGCCATGATTAAAGCTAAAGTATATTGATCTTAGAATATTGAAAGTTCACAATTGATAAACTATGCTCGATTGCTTGATACTTATACTGCAATCTCCAATTAAAATAAAGTTCTTGCCGACCGGCCGACTGGGAGATGGTCCCGGTCATCCAATGCAGTCAACACGCGAAGATTCTACTGATCTTCCAAACACCCGGCCCCCACCCCCCTCCACCTGTGAAGACCCCCCTCCCCTGTAACGAATAAAGATTTCTCAAAGGTGTTATGGTACAAAGAAAAGCCTAAAAAAGGCAATTATTCTTTAAAATTCAAAATATCTAAATACCCTTATTTAAGAACATGGGTCAAATCAACTTAAAAGTAAGTCATGCGTGCCATGATATGAGCGGGAGCACAAATTTGCTGTCATACACCCCCTCAAATTGGGATTTAAAGATGGCTATCCCGCCAGTAGAAGCAACCCAAATTGTAGACCCAATTGCACAGTTTAGAAAGTTATCGATTTTGCCCTTTCATCTTTAAATACACCATCTAATTCTCATCTTGGCCAACCCTAGCACATTTCTAAAGGTTGCTGAGGTGGCTGGGTTGTAGAGGAAATAAGGAGAACCTGTGGACATCATCTTTTTACCTAATTCATCATTGTTGATTAGCGTTCTTCATCGATTTTCCTTTAATCAAACCAAAAGGTAGATATTCTTGGGTAATTAAACTCTACTGTAGGATCCTAATCATGTCTAGAGTATATGCA
Organism: Colocasia esculenta; assembly: GCA_014218235.1. Taxonomy (NCBI): domain Eukaryota; kingdom Viridiplantae; phylum Streptophyta; class Magnoliopsida; order Alismatales; family Araceae; genus Colocasia; species Colocasia esculenta. The sequence goes on from CM024766.1 coordinate 29,878,809, forward strand.
CATCGTTTCCCCCAATTTCTATTGAGAATCTTGTTAGTGGTTGCGGACCTAAACCATACCTATCTTCCACAATGCAAGTTGATTTTAACACCATCCCTTCCACCATGTGAGGTCCTTCTCACCGTCTTACACGGTTTTTAGGCACTTCCTTCCAAAATGAGAAGTTGCTACACTAATCGATCGGGTAAAGGAGATCTAAATGGGGCTGTGTGAAATGGGCTACTTTTGATCTGCACCATCCACTTGGTCAATTTCGAACTTGTGAAGCCATCCCCAGACGTGTACAAATTTCAATTACCTGCATGTGAATCCTATCAAATGTTTCATGCGTAGTTGTCTTAAATTGTGTAAGCATTATTCAACTTTAGATATTTTTCATGGTCATTCCTCACATATTCCTCTTTCACATTAGTTTAGTTTACGTTTAATTATTTATTTTCTGCTTAATGATTAGTATTACACATCTTATTATAATGTATTAGTTTAGTATTGCACTTGTTTATATGTAATTCATGTACATGTATGTATGAATTTGGTTTATTATTGCACTTGTTCACATGCATGATTTTGATTTCATATTCATTTCATATTCATGTGTGTTTGAAATTTGATCTATGCATGTATAGTAATTTTTCACTGCACACACATCACGAGAGCGTGTTCAGCCCGTGTCAATGAACATTCCCGTTCAAGACTTTGGGATTGATGTGCACGAGTCTTATTTTCAATAATGAGAACGTGTATATCTAACTCAAAGTCTTGAATTGTCCCGTTTTGGACAGTCTGTGAATGTTTGATCGGAGTTAGGTGGTCATTTATTATGTGATTGTATTATTTGCTTAAAATTTCGGGTGCTTCTACTCACTCCTCTCTGATATACCTTTATTGATTTAGAATATTTTCTTAACCACTTATTAGTAAGTGTTTAAGAAAATATCTCAATCAATAAATATTTTTGGTATATCGGAGACGTGTGGGGAGATGCTGCCGAAATTTTCAGCAAATAATACAAACACATAATAAATGGTCATCTGAGTGCGATCAAATATTCACAGATGGGTAAAAAGTGATAATCTTAATAATATATTCTACCTATTCATTTTGACTTACTCGAACGATGTGAGGGTCTGTTGGATTTTAACTCGTGACATGACATTTAATCTGTGTAGGAAAAATGTCTTTTGAGAATCGGTCATGGATGTATCGTGGATTAGTGAATGGATTTGTGACCGAGGAGTTTAAAGATGGAGTTGACAGTTTTATTCAGTTTGCATTGAGTAATTCCTCAGTAGCAGTTGATCCGATGGGTAACATCCGATGTCCGTGTTCGGCTTGTAAGAACAGAAAGTGGATATCGACATGGGATGTGGAGCATCATCTGTATACGAGAGGATTTGTTGGCCATTATGAGTTATGGTCGTGTCATGGTGAGTTGAATATTCAGTCGTCTGCACCAGCTAATTACTTTGCCTCCACAAGTACGTACGTAGACATGGTTGTCGATGCTGCTAGTCCGGAGTTCAATATTCATGAAGATCAAACAAATGAAGAAGTGTCGAATGATACATCTCAGAGATTTTATCAGTTACTTCGAGATGCTGATGAGCCATTATGGGATGGTTGTGAGAAGCATACACGGTTGTCTGTAGTGTCGTAGCTATTGAATTTGAAATCTGAATTTCATATGAGCGAGAGTTGTTTTGACCGGCTTCTCTTACTGGTCAAGAGCATGCTTCCTCAATCAGAGAGGTTACCTGCTGACTTTTACCGTGCGAAGAAGATGGTGAATGATTTGGGGCTTGGTTTTATGAAAATTGATGCATGTCCGAATCACTGTATGCTATACTACAAAGAGGATGCAGATAAGACATCATGCTGTATTTGTAAGCATGATAGGTTCAAGCCCAAGAGAGGGGACAAGTCAAAGCAGAAGGATGTTCCGTATAAGTCATTGCGGTACTTTCCTATCACACCCAGATTGCAGCGATTGTTCATGTCCTCGAGGACAGCTGGACATATGACTTGGCATGCGGAAAGAGTCCGTCGCGACGAAGGTGAAATGAGTCATCCTGCCGATGGTGAAGCTTGGGCTCATTTTAGCCGTACTCATCCTTACTTCTCAAGGGATCCACGCAGCGTACGGCTTGGTTTATGCACAGATGGTTTCAATCCTTTCGGAGGCTCGGTGGCATCTTACTCATGTTAGCCAGTATTCCTAACACCGTATAACCTTCCGCCAGGCATGTGCATGAAGCGTGAGAATCTGTTCCTTTCATTGCTGATTCCGGGTCCAAAAAGTCCAGGAAAGAATATAGACATATATCTCAGACTGTTGATTGATGAGATGAAATTGTTATGGTCAGATGGTGTGCAGTCCTATGATGCATCCAGAAAACAGAATTTCAATCTGAAGGCTGCACTAATGTGGACAATAAGTGACTTTCCAGCCTACGACATGTTATCTGGCTGGAGCACACATGGGAGGTTGGCATTGAACGCGCGACATTGTTGATTGTGCAATTCCGTTGTCTAGAGTTCCTTGCACATAGCAACAAGCTCACCTCCTCTAAACTGTCTCACAGATTTAAAATAACAAAAAGGAACTAGCACAATGGTGAGAACAGGTCATTTCCACAGGGAGACTGAATAGAACTTGATTTAAACTACTTTAACTTGGAATCATTCTAACGATAATGCATTAAAAGTGAATGTGTAAACAACACCAATCAAATTCCCCACACTTGACAAATTATACTCAATGAAAGAACAAGTAGAATTGAGAACCAAAAGTTGGTATCACTGTACCCTCACAGCTCGAGGGATCAAATCGGTAGACAGAAATCTTTAACTAGAAACCAATGAACCAATTTACCCCTACAGCTCAGGGGATGAGTAATCACAACTCTCCACAAACACCGGATCACTATTCTCACAGCTCAAGATTCGGACAGAAAGTAAGTAACAGAAATTTAAAGTTGCTAAATCAGATTTCTATTGCTATTACTGAAGAACATGGAAGAAGACCGAATTAATGACTGGAAAACAAACTTAAAAGACTCAGAAATCTTCACGAAATCAACTCAATGCTCTGCTACAACAGGAACATAGACTTCACAATTAAAACTCCAAATCTGCACTTTCTAAACTCAGTAGAAATGAAAATACCAAACTTCCTAGATTGATCTTACTAACAGCAAGAAGGGACAAAGCAATTTGGCAGAAATGGCACAGCAGGTGCCCCTGGATCATCCTCCAAACAGCCGAACTCCCCACAATCTGAACTCGCCAACCTTGTAGAACCACAAAGAACGCAACTCTCCAATTGATGCTGAAAATTCACAAATGCCAAATTCCACAAATCTCCAATGAAACAGATCCACACATCACATAAGAAATGTAAGCAGAATTAAATGCAACAAACACACTTGATTGAACCATGTAAATGCAGAAGAAAGAGACAATCTAAACACGTAATAAAAATGGAAATTGCTCCAAGTAACCTCTGGAATCCTTCACAGAACAAAGAAGAAATGACATAATCGAACTTCTAGAATCTCTCACTGCAGTACAGAAGGACGGAAGAAAATACACAAAAACATGGTAGAAATCTAAAATTCCAACTTGACTAGTGAAGAGCTGTCGAACCCTCTGGAGCAGAGGGCCTTCCGGGAGCCAAATAGAAGAAATGCAAAACAAATCAACACAAACGAAATAAGAATTTTCTGGATCGAACTCCTCTGCGTTGCTCAAACAGAAATGAGAAAAATGAAATCCAAATTGCTAAACTAAAATTTCCAACAATAAAAATTCTAAATCTGATGCAGATCTGATGAACGAAGAACAGAAGACATGTAGAGACAGAAAGAAATTCCACAAATTCTGAACCAACCAACTTGATGAACTCCTTCCAGAAGAACAGAAGTACGAAATAAAAAAAAAATGTCAAACAAAGCAGAAGCAACACTCTCTCAGCTCTGATCTCTCGAAGAACAGGAATTAAGAAAACCCCTACATGCCGAATTGGCGAATCCCCTCATCTACTGGTTCTGCTAAAACAAAAGATACAGAGAAGAAAAACTAAAATCCTACGAAATTCCTACCAACTAGCCAACCCTCCGGAACACTCCCTCTCTGGCTCTGCTAAATAGAAAATACAAGAAATGGAGACTATAAAAAAATCTGAAATCCGAACCAGAGCACCCCGGGGAAGACCTTTGGGGTCCCTTTATATAGGCTTCCGGGACCTTGGGGTCGCCTCTGCTCTGCACACAGCAGGCGCCTCCATCGCGCCTAAATCTGTACACCTCAGCTTGGCCCAATCGCTTCACCCTTCACAACCAGGCGCTGGCCGCCCATGGTTCTAGCACACCATCAGCATACATGGCCCAAGCCTTGGCCCGCCAGCAGACCCTGGTCCGCTGCCTCCTGGCCACCTCAGCCGCGCCACACCCTGGCCGCACACACAGCCCTGGTCCGCACCGCCTGAGCTTCTGCGCTGCACCTCCAGCGCCGCACCTCAGCCATTTGTACGCCGCCTCCATCTTCTGCGCAGGGGATCCGCCATCGCGCCCAGCCCTCCTGGCCACAGGCCGCCCCAGCCTCCATCGCACCCACCTGCACAAACTGCCTAGCCGCACCATCAAGCCCTGGCCGCTTCCACCTGGCCGCTTGGCCCATTTGTCCACCTCAGCCATCAGCAGCCATCGCCCCTGCGCCAGCAGCCATCTGCATCCGCCTGCGTCTGCTCACCTTCTTCCCACCTGGGCTCAAGTCGCCAGGCTTCAAACCGCCCTGCCCCCACACACCATCTCCACAGCCCAGCATCGTTGGGAGCTTCCAGCTCCTTCACGAATGTTCTACTGCTTCCAGCTGGGAAATAAGATTTGTAAACTAGTTATATGACATTGGGTAGGGTAAAAGATTATTATTAAAATATTTTTATTTATTTATTGAAATTGGGAGGGGTACGTGACATGATGGTGAAATGTGATTGGGGTGTGTTAAAAATATTTGTTTATTTAATGGAATTAGATGGGATATATGTAAAAATTCATTATTTACATTTACTTATACTTATTGGTTACTAAAAATATTTACAACAATATTATTGTAAAAAAAAAAATTGTATTTACAACATTTATTTACTAAGATTTCTTATGTACCAAATTTGTCAAAACAATGACTTATTTAATCTAACGTGTATTCCAACCCATTCTTAACTAACATGTTCAAAAATTTATTCATAGATGAAAATTAAAGTCAATGCGCACATTATTTATGGACAACTGATGGTCTAAAGTTAACTATATGTATGAAATTTAACCTGAAAAATTGTGTCGTTATCAGGCATGTCCTTATTGCATGGAGGATTCTAAATCATTTGTGTTGAAATCTGGGGGAAAATCTTGTTGGTTCGATTGTCATCGGCGGTTTCTACCCAGTGACCATCCTCTCCAAAAGCAAAAGGATTCTTTTATGAAAAATACAACTGTGATGGAGGAGGTAGATATGGAACGGGTGTCTGGTGGAAACATGGCGAGGCGGGTCCAGAACTTACCGACTGTAACACAACTGGCTGGTAGTACCCGACAAATCCCTGGCTTTGGGAAGGATCACAATTGGGTGAAGCAAAGCATTTTTTGGGAATTGCCTTATTGGTCAACACTTTTGATACGTCATAACCTAGACGCCATGCATATAGAGAAGAATGTTTTTGATAATGTGTTCAACACAGTTATGGACGTCAAAGGCAAAACGAAGGATAACGTCAAGGCACATTTCGATTTGAAAGTACTTTGCAAACGTCCAGAACTAGAGCTACAGCATGTTCAAGGAAAAGTGGTGCAACCTAAAGCTGCATATGTGCTTGGGGCCAGACAGATTAAGGAAGTGTTGCAATGGTTAAAGCAATTGAGATTTCCGGATGGATATGTCTCGAATATTGCGCGTTGTGTAAATGTGAACGAGGGAAAAATATACGGAATGAAGAGTCATGACTGCCATGTTTTCATGCAAAGACTGATGCCTCTTGCTTTTCGTGAGTTGTTGCCGAAACAAATATGGGGAGCAATGACTGAGCTGAGTCAATTCTTCAGGATTTTATCTGCATCAGAACTCAAAATTCATGACTTGCAAAATATGGAGCAAAATATAATTCAGACAGTCTGCAAATTAGAGAAGATATTTCCTCCAGCATTCTTTGATTCAATGGAGCACCTGATCATCCATTTACCATATGAGGCAAGAGTCGGAGGACCAGTACAATTTCGATGGATGTATCCGTTTGAGAGGTATATTTCTACATCTCAATTTATTGCCATTACGACGATCTTTTATATTACTTATGTATGCAATTGAATTATTGTCGTAGGTGCATGCACGATCTTAAGATGAAAGTCCGCAACAAAGCACAAGATGAGGGCTACATTACTCAGGCGTACCTCATTGAGGAGATATCGAACTTCTGTTCGATGTACTTTGACACGGAAATAGGAACCCGACGCACTCAACCTCCACGTAATGATGATGGTGGAGATTCCGAGGTGTCAGACCGACTCTCTGTATTCAAGTGTCCCGGACGGGCGTTCGGATCTTCATCTACTCGCGCACTCCAAGACAGAGAGTTGGTAGTTGCGGAGATCTACGTGTTCATGAATTGCGAAGAACTAGAACCCTACATTCAGTAAGCTCTCCATGCTTATTCGTCATCATTTGCGTGCATTACTACAGAACCTAACGGTTGTGTGACATTTACATTGCAGAGAGTTTGAATCGGTCATATTGCGACGGAATCCACGTCTAACTGATGTGCAGGTTGAAAAGGAACGGGAGAAGTCTTTTCCTACTTGGTTAAGATCTCGAGTATGTGTCTAATTATTTTGAAACATAAGTGTTATGTTTTTATGCAGACTAAGTTGAAGTCATTTATTCAATGTTTGTCTATTTATATCATAATAGGTTGAACAAAGCTTCATTCCCGATTCAAGAGTACAACATATTAGTTTTGGCCCCTCGAAGATTATACGTGTCTATCCAGGCTACATTGTGAATGGATACAAATTTCACACGAGAGATTATGGACGGAATAAGTCTACGATGAATAGCGGCGTATGTGTGAAAGGAAGTGCCTACAATGAAAATGAAATTGACTATTATGGCATTCTCGAAGAAGTCATTGAACTGCAATTTTTGGGACAAGACAACAATGTATTTCTGTTCAAGTGTCATTGGTTTGACTCGACATCTATTCGTCATGACACAACATATGGATTAATCGATGTGAAGCATAAGTCCAAATTGAGTACATATGAGCCATTCATCCTGGCGGCACAAGCCCAACAAGTTTATTATTCAAATTATACATCCCTCAAATTAAGAGATTGGTGGGCTGCATGTAGAGTGAAATCAAGACTATTCCCTGAGTATGAGCTTCTCCCGACTGATGATGAGCTCGAAGGTGTTAATGACAACTTTTTCCAATCAGATCGGAGTGACGCACGAGAGTTGGCAGCTTCTACGCAGTACAATGTTCATGATATAAATGAAACAATTTGCTTACATAAGGATAACGAACAAGAAGAAGTTGACCCAAATGTCGCTGAGCGGGAGGTGGAGTCTGATGTGGAGGAAGACTCCCAAGATGATGAGGATGAATTCCAGGATGATGATGAAGATGATGCTGAATTAAACATGTCTTCAGCATCTGATGATGAATATAGATAATATACTGCATATTTTGTAAGAAATTGGTGTTGTTGTTAATTACATGTTCATAATAAATTGCTACTTCAAATTGAGTGCTGATGACTTGCTATATCTTTATTTGTATCAATAGAGATATGGTACGTGGAGGACGCAGTCGGACGGTTGCCACGTCCGTTGGCAGAGGGACTGCCTCCCCGTCCACGTCTGCCTCCAGGTCCGCGACAGGTATATGCATATGTACACAAAAAACCATATGGGTATTATTGTTTATATTGATTTCACGAGAACTAACGTACATACAATTTTACAGGGACTGCCTCCCCGTCCACGCCCGTCTTCCCAGCGACAGGTAATTTTCTACATTGTTGTTTATTTGAAATTCATAATTTCTAATGTGTATGAAATTTTGCAGGGACTGCCTCTCCGTCCACGCCCGTCGTCCCAGCGACAGGTAAATTTCTATATTCTTGTTTATTTGAAATTCATAATTTCTAATGTGTATGAAATTTTGCAGGGACTGCCTCCCCGTTCACGCCCGTCGTCTCAGCGACAGGTAAATTTCTATATTGTTGTTTATTTGAAATTCATATTTTCTAATGTGTATGAAATTTTGCCTCCCTGTCGACCATCCGAGCAGTGCCACCTTCGTCTTCTTCCTCACCACAAGGTAAACATATGTTTCAATAGATTAGTATGTTTGGTCTCTTGCAATTTATACAATAAAAGTGTACTAAATTGTTTTCAACAGAGGTGGAGAGCCAGCATCCAGCAGCTGAGGAGGGGCCTCAGCTACCAGGACGACAACCATGCTGGATCTCAGGGTAAAGTTCATCATCTCAGTGTTACTGTATTTGTTATTTAGGATATACATTTCATGTAGAAAATTAATGTGGAATTGCAGGGGGAAGATAGATCCCAGTCCTGCTTCCCGCTATATTACGACGCTGGTCCACGCACATATTCTAGGACGAGTGGATGCATGGAGAGACTTCCCGGTGCCAGTCCGGGATTTATTATTTGACATGTTTACGGTATTTTATTTTTTAGAAGAGTTGAAGTCATTTATTCAATTATTATTAATTTGGGTTTATTGCAGAACGTTGATTAATTTATTTCTTTACAGCGGAGGTTCGCGTTCACGAGACCCGAGGATCTCCCTCGGGCTCGAGCTGTCTGGGAGATTACGACCCACACTAATTTAAGAAAGTCGATGTGGGAGGTACGGGACAAGGCAATGAAGACTACAAGCAACCGGGATCCTATGGCTTGGGTGGATTACGGCCCTGTTTGGCTGCGGATGGACTATTGGGAGTCCCTTTGCGCGCGTCGGTCAAACAGATATAAATGGTTAAAACACGCAACCCGGGGGTCTAAAATCCTAAATAGGGATCCAATCGACGTGCCGTTTTCTCCGACACGACCGGGTGGGTTAAAGTGACGTGTAGAAACTGACGGAATCCAATTTGGATCCCCGGATTGGGTTGGGCATTAAAAGGATGGATCTAAAAACACGGTCAACCATATATAAATGGTTAAAACACACAACCCGGGGGTCCAAAATCCCAAATAGAGATCCGATCGACGTGCCGTTTTCTCCGACACGACCGGGTGGGTTAAAGTGATGTGTAAAAACTGACAGAATCCAATTTGGATTCCCGGATTGGGTTGGACATTCAAAGGACGGATCTATAAACACGGTCAACCATATATAAATGGTTAAAACACGCAACCCGGGGGTCCAAAATCCCAAATAGGGATCCAATCGACGTGCCGTTTTCTCCGACACGACCGGATGGGTTAAAGTGACGTGTAGAAACTGACGGAATCCAATTTGGATCCCCGGATTGGGTTGGGCATTCAAAGGACGGATCTAAAAACACGGTCAACCATATATAAATGGTTAAAACACGCAACCCGGGGGTCCAAAATCCCAAATAGGGATCGGATCGGCGTGCCGTTTCTCCGACACGACTAGGTGGGTTAAAGTGACGTGTGGGAACTGACGGAATCCAATTTGGATCTCCGGATTGGGTCGGGCGTTCAATTGACGGATCTAAAAAACACCCAAGTATATATATAAAGGGTCAAAACACACAACCCGGGGATCCAAAATCCCAAATAGGGATCGGATCGACGTGCCGTTTTCTCCGACACGACCGGGTGGGTTAAAGTAACATGTGGGAACTGACGGAATCCAATTTGGATCTCCGGATTGGGTTGGACATTCAAATGACGGATCTAAAAAACACCCAAGTACATATAAAGGGTCAAAACACACAACCCGGGGGTCTAAAATCCCAAATAGGGATCCGATCGACGTGCTGTTTTCTCCGACACGACCGGGTGGGTTAAAGTGACGTGTAGAAACTAACAAAATCTAATTTGAATCTCCGGATTGGGTTGGGCATTCAAAGGACGGATCTAAAAACACGGTCAAACAGATATAAATGGTTAAAACACGCAACCCGGGGGTCCAAAATCCCAAATAGGGATCCGATAGACGTGCCGTTTTCTCCGACACGACCGGGTGGGTTAAAGTGACGTGTAGAAACTGACAGAATCCAATTTGGATCCCCGGATTGGGTTGAGCATTCAATTGACGGATCTAAAAACAGGCAAGTATATATAAAAGGTTAAAACACACAACCCGGGGGTCCAAAATCCCAAATAGAGATCCAATCGATGTGCCGTTTTCTCCGACACGACCGGCTGGGTTAAAGTGACGTGTAGAAACTGACGGAATCCAATTTGGATCCCCGGATTGGGTTGGACATTCAAAGGACGGATCTAAAAACACGGTCAACCATATATAAATGGTTAAAACACGCAACCCGGGGGTCCAAAATCCCAAATAGGGATCCAATCGACGTGTCGTTTTCTCCGACACGACCGGGTGGGTTAAAGTGACGTGTACAAACTGATAGAATCCAATTTGGATCTCCGGATTGGGTTGGGCATTCAAAGGACGGATGTAAAAACGGGCAAGTATATATAAAAGGTTAAAACACACAACCCGGGGGTCCAAAATCCCAAATAGGGATCCGATCGACGTGCCGTTTTCTCCAACACGACCGGGTGGGTTAAAGTGATGTGTAGAAACTGACGGAATCCAATTTGGATCCCCGGATTGGGTTGGACATTCAAAGGACGGATCTAAAAACACGGCCAAGCATATATAAATAGTTAAAAGACGCAACCCGGGGGTCTAAAATCCCAAATAGGGATCCGATCGACGTGCCGTTTTCTCCCACACGACCGGGTGGGTTAAAGTGACGTGTGGGAACTGACGGAATCCAATTTGGATCTCCGGATTGGGTTGGGCATTCAAAGGACGGATCTAAAAACACCCAAGAAAATGATGAATCTAAAAATAGTATTGTATTAACCTTGAGAAATAATCACATGTTTTAAATTTCATTTTTGAAAATATTGTATGTCTTTTATTTATTATTAATGTTTCTCATTTTAATTTGTTTTAATATAGGATCCAGCTCCAGACGATGACGAGGCAGGGACAGTAGACGATCCAGCAGATCTATGTTGATATTTGTATTCATTATTCTATATGATTTTATATTTATTGTATTTTATGATTTTATGTTGATTGTTAGTATTTGTTAAATTTATGAATATTGTAGCAAGTTTGACATTGTAGCAATGTTGACAAATCATTTTTATTTGCCTATTTAAAAAAAAAATATGTGTATTTTCCGACGGATTTTCCGACGGATAAGTATCCATCGGAACTTATAAATTATCGACGGAAAAAGACCGTCGGTAATCCCGTCGGAAAATACTGACGGATTGGCCGACGGATAAGTATCCGTCGGAACTGATAAATTACCTACGGCTAAACACCGTCGGTAATTCCGTCGGAAAATATTGACGGCTTTACCGACGGATTATATCTGTCGGAGGTTTCGACCGAATTCCGACGGAATTGTCATCCGTCGGAAATTTCTGACCAAGTATTTCCGACGGAAAGTTTCTGACGAGCTTTGGACGGAAAGCGGTCGGAAGGCGCCTTTTCCGACGGAATACCGACGGATTTCCGACGGATTCAGTCCGTCGGAAATAACGCATTTTCTTGTAGTGTATTGATCTAGACATACGTGAGTACTTACAGTAAATAGGAATTTGAAAATAGATATAGTTTCGACATGCTTTATTCAAGTCAAACATGGAGTACATGACACAATGAGTAGTTGAGATGAGAGACTTAATTCATGAAGTAGGGTGGATAAAATTAGGGCTTTTAGCGGAAAAAGATGCCTAACATGCATCAGTTCCTCCAGTTAAAATTTGAGAGCATGGGGTCGAGTAAACATGGAGATCAAGAATTTAGAAGAGGGTTCGGGGTCATGAAGTTCACAGAACTTTGAAAATTAAGATCAAAAGATTGAGTGAACGAAAAATTATGAAACAAAAGGGGTTTTGTTCCTAATGCTTGGAACAACCTACAGTCGAAATTTCATTAATTTGGCTTGTTAGAATGCCTACATTTAATCATTTTCTTCTTCTAGGGCTAGAACTTGAAGAACGAGAAAGAGAGAGCTTGAGAGAGGCTTCTTCCCACGAAATCTCCTCCTCCTTGGCCTCTCCTCTTGGACTAGCAAGTCTTGGGTACGAGCTAGGGCCAGCCATGGAGAGATTGGAGAGTATTTATGCCTGTTGGCCGGTTGTTATTTTCTAATAGAACTCTAACTCCTATTTCATTCTGAGATTTCCTATTTAATTCCACCTTCCAAGCTTGCCATGTCCAATTTGGGTTAGGTTGGGATCCAAATTCGTGGCCAACCTATTAGGATAGGTTTAGGAATTCAATTACAACTCAAATTAACTATTTTACTTATTTAATAACCCCTTTTCTATTTAGGTAATATTTTAGTTACGAATTTAGGGTATTTTCTTATTATTATTATTTTTAAAAATCTCTATTTTGGCCCAATAATTTCTAGAGGGTCCATTTAACAAAACCCATTATTTATTGGAATTTATGTTATGTAATTTCTCTATTTTAAATAGGGAATAATAGAGTTACGGATTTTTATTGCATTTCTTTACTTGATTTTATTTGTGGACTATGAGAGGTCCATTGGTCCAATTTCAATAGTGGGTCATCAATACCCGATGTTGGAGGTCTCTTTGACATGTTCATTTAATTTATGAGCCCATTATATTTCCATGTTAATAGTTTTCTGACTTAGTTTCTAAATTTAGATAATTAGTCACATTGTGATGTACATTTGACCAATCGAATTTTTCGTTGCTTGAATTTCTTAGTAGAACACTTAAGAATAATGCCTGAGGTTGATTTATAATTTTTAAGAAATTTTTCGATATATTCTTGCACATACGATAGTGGTACGTATGTTTCTATTATTTCATTTTAAAGGAATTATTATTTCAAATTTTTAAGTATTAAATTTTCCAAGTTGCTACAACCCCCTTCCTGCAGTGCAAAAGTGGGTCATGGACAAGCAGGAAGCCTTCTTCCTCATTGAGCCCATCTGTGCATAGGGAATTGTGGAATCGGTGCAGTATGGCACATCATAACTCGTTTGACACAGTTCTCGATTCAACAAACCTTACTTTTGTCAGGGAAGAGTAAAATAGGATCTTGGAAGAATTATCAATCAGTTGTTAACTTTTGTGGGATTTATTTTTAAGTCTATGACTTACAGACTTATAAGGTTAAAGACTTACAGGGATAATAAGAGACTTACAGAGTTACCAAGGACGTAAAAATAAGTCCTTACAAATCAGGGATTGATTGGTAAGTCACCTTAAGATCTTTGAGAATATTTTGCATCCATAAGAGAATTTTATGTAATTAACTTTTAACATAGGTATGCAAAAAAAACTTTAAAGGGAAGTACCTATTGCAAGACCCGATAACATGAATTACAAGAAAATAATTCACGTGATCAAAAGTAGATGTTTCTCTCTCTTTTTTTTTTCCATCAATAAAATTGTTTTCTTACAAATCACGTTGTTGTTATTATTATATAAGATCACTTTTGCAATAAATATTTGTCATATTTAAAAAATCTTAAAAGGTCATACAATTACTTGGTTGGGGGGGGGGGGGGGGGGGGCGCTAGAATGGTACGGCCGGAGAAGAGGGAAACGGTGGCCCAATTTTAGGAGCTGTGTCCAGATCATCCAGACGCACCACCATACTGGGTGATCCTTTCCCTCCGTCGCAAGTTGCTACTGTTTACCATCGCACGGAAGACCAACGAAAAGGGAACAGTTAGAATAAGGGAGTTGGAATGTCATGGCTGCAAGTGTTGGGAATCGGATTCAATCTTTTATTCCTAACAACAAGGCCAAGGGCCGTGAGAGGCCAACCCCACGGATAGAGTGGTCATTCACCATGTCTCCTCTTCTAGATCATTGATCCATTAATTATGAGTTTAAAGAGATTTCACCTTCAATAATTGTACGGTCAAAGAGATGTCACCTAGAACTATCCATGGAAGTTTATGCTTGAGCACTCCTTGGAGGTCGAAATTTATTCTCCACAAACAACTTCTAGAGCCGGCATAATTGCCAACTTGATAATTGACAAAAGATTGTGCCCCCAAAAAAAAATTTGCACTTAATGGGAATACTATAGATATAGTTAACGGGGAGTTGTGAGTATTCGGGAGTACCAGCTTTACAATTCACGCATATGTAATGTATACGTTAAAGTTAATTTTTCACTAATACGATGTCACATAACTATAACTATATATATAGAGAGAGAGAGAGACAACTTTACACTTGAAAAAAAAAATTAAATTAATTTGACTGAGATATTTGATTGGGGAGGGGAGCCAAGGTAATGACAACACATAAACAATAATCCCTTATCCTAATAAGAAAATTATCCTTTTGTTTCCTGCAAAAAGGAAATGTACAATTTTATCAGCGAAAGAAATTGTCCAAAGAATCCTTTTTTGACCTTATGGTCTCTGTATACAGTAGACCCTTTATGGTACATGACAAAGTCTTAGCACCCAAATTTTCTCTCGTTCCCACTTCGCTATTGGGATGCTGTGGACTGGCTGTGTCTTGTGGGTGCGAGCATTGACCAAGCAAAGATAAAGCTGACTTTGGTAGCTGTAGACGTACGACTCCCACCGAGAAATTTATAACACCACACCTACCTAACCCACCTCATGATTAAAGATCATAACGTAAGCAGCCTTACATCAGCCTCCCCGCCCGTGTGCCGTCAACAGGCTGGGTCATTTTTTTAGCGTTTTCTTGCCAATATACTCAAATAGGTATCATTTAACTGCATACCCCTGTAAAGAATGTATCAGCTGATGTACCCCTAAAGGTCATGTGGACCATCTTGTATATCCTCACAGTTATTGTCTATTTATTTAACGCGATCATAGTTGAGTTGATCCCAGACCTAATAAAAGAATATCTGTTATATCCTTGCAGTGAAGTTAAATTTATCATTTCTATGTGAGGTGAGGGAAAATGGGCAAGGCTCGTTAAAGCCCATTTATGCACCCCATTAGTGCAAGAGAACAGGACCATGATCAATCCTGACCCTGCCTTGACAACCCATATGAGGAGAGAGAGGGTATGGGCTCGGATAAGGATAGCCATACTGTTGGACTGGATCGAACCGGGATCCTCGAGTACGGTACAGATAGGCGATTCGGCCGATCTGCCCTAAAACAACTTATTTTTCTTGTCAAACAATGATTTTATCATAATTCAAGGTTTTAATATTGTTTCTAATTAGTTTTACATGTTATGCACATAAGACATTATAATAATATCCAAAATTAATGACAAAGCATCAGTAAATACTGTAAGCAAAATTCCCAAGTTCTAAAATGTTTACAATGTGATACATATGCAAGTCTACTAGAACTCAATCGGAATTTGAATCATTTGATTTAAAGTGAGATGAAAACAAATATGAATCAATGTCCTTCTGTGGCTCATGAACTCTGAACTTACGTTCACTAGGGTGGGTGTTGGTCTGTGGACCGTACTTTAATCATGTGAACAAATGAAGGTGAATGAACTGTAATAGTTGGCATGCTCAACTCTGTGAAGAACCATTTAACTACATCGATGGCTGCTACTCTATACGAGGATGAGGAGGAAGAAGAAAGAATTGGTGGTGGGGGATCTCTAGACGTAGATGGAACTTGCTTCACTGTACTAAAGTGATGCCCAAGCTATGGATATTTAGAGGAGGATGAATAGGTCTTAATTATATAACAATAAAAAAATAGAACGATAATAAAAGTAAAATGCAAGACAAAATGATCACACAAATGAGACAAGTAGATTTATCATGGTTTGAAGATGAACCACTTAGCCCCTACATCCACTCCCCAAGGGAATACACCTTGAGTTTTCACTAACAACCAACTGCCACTCGTACAAACACCTGGTGCACAATCCACACTTAGGTCTTTCCTTAACATATGGGGAATGCAACCACTTGGTGATTACCCTCATGCAGGTCTTTTCTTCTCCGAGGAGAATACAACCACCTAGTGCCACCCATATGTAGGTCACAATCTAACGTTACCCACACACAAGTCTTCTCTTCTCCAACGGGAATATAGGCACACCGATCCCACACTTTAAAAAATGAAGTACAACAAGATGAATATGCAAAGATAAGTAAAAAACAAATGGCAACACTAAAACTCAAGAGTAGATGAAAATGAAGCACAAGAAGATATTGTGTTGGCTGACGAAACTTAGACAAGATGAACAATACTAGTTGCTAAACACTTCCTGCATAGATAGCTCAATCTAGCTTTGGAGCAAGAAAGGAATTTCTCTTTTCAGTAAAGATGGCCTCTCTTTGATTAGGATTGGATGCTCAACCATACTTTGAGTGGAAGCTCAATCTTTTAATACTTGTTAAAAATGTTTTTCTATCTCTCACACTTCTCTTCTTGAGATAGCAATCTTGTATTTATGGTGCTTCAAAGGTGTTGTCTTGAGTCTTCATGTAGATCTTCAAGTGATATAGTCGTTAGACTTATGTTAATAGTCGTTGTGCCTTATACTGTAGTTCTTACATTGTCCATGCATGAGAATAGAAGTTTTACTTTTTGCTTTTACTTTTTGCATGGCCAAATGATACAGGAGATTCATAATCCATTGGATCTTGCAAGTCCATAGTTACCATGTGACTATAATCCTTCATTCATGCAATGTCCCAGATTCCGTAATAGGGTATAGAATACTATCAAGTCCAACACATGGTCAGATTTACGTCCTACTCTGATTTAGATTTGCCAAAAACTCCTTTCCACTAAATTGAGTAATCTTGGCCAGAGATTTCCTGAGTATGACTTTGAGGGACATTTGATAACTACAAAATTTGTCATGTTAAATTTCATACATATAGTTGATTTTAGACATCCTTCGTCTATAAATAATGTGTATTTTGATTTTAATTTTCATTTCATCCATGAATAGGTTTTTGAACATATTAGCTGATAATGGGTTAGAATACATATGTTAGATTTTCATTCAATAAGTCACTTTTTTTTAGATTGACTAATTAGGTTCATTTTCTTTTCACAGGTACACTTTGGAAATGAAGACTTTTGTAAATAAATTATGTACATAAATAATTTTGGAGGCATTGTAGTTTTTAGTTTTAAATAAAGAGTAGTGTGTAAATAAATAAAATTATTTGTTAAAACATCATTTTAATCACATTGTGCCACGACCCCCGTCCCCAGAACTTTCGCACTCCTCCTAGCAAGTGCCAAAACCCTCACATGGACATGGCACGCATACCAGCCCGCCATCTTATCGCCTGCCACCCTGAGCACCTCGAGCCTAGCTGGCAAAGTTAGAGATGGGGCAAAGACTTTTGCCCTTCCACCATCTCCCCAACAGATGAGGAAGCTGGCGGTGTGTGTGTGAAGGAAGCTGGCGGCGTGCAGAGGTGCGTGTGAAGCTGGAGCTCGGGCACAAGGTGTGAAGGAGCCAGGGTGATTGAGCTTGGGCGGATGCAGCTGAAGCGTATGGCCAGATCTGGGTGCGTGATGGAGCTCTGGTGGGTGGAGTTGGGAAGAGGCGACGGTGCGTGAGGAGATCGGTGCGTGCAGAGCTCGGATGAGGAGCTCGTGCACGATGGAGGCGGTGAAGCCTGCGCGTCCAGTGGCGATCGCTCGTGCGGAGCACGCGTGTGGAATCCTGGCACCTGGAAGATTCGCTAGCGTCTATATAAGGACCCCAACATCCTCAGAGGTGGGGGATGGTTGGGCGGGAGAGGTAGATGTTTTATTTCTTCTTTCTTTTGTAAGTTGCTGGGTTGGGGAGACCGACTTCTTCTTCCTTTCTTCTGTGAGCTGCTTTTGTGAGGGTTTCTATCTTCGGTGAGCATTTCTTTCTTTCTATAAGCGTCTAGGAAGGGCAATCCAGGTGGGGCTTCTTCCTTTCTTCGGGGTTTTTTCTTTCTTTTGGGCGAGCAGTAGACGCGAGAGGGAGCTGGAGGTGTGCACTGCAGAGAAGGCACAGAACGACCAAGAATACCCCATTTTTTGGTTCATTCTGGGGCTGTCCGGTGTCTGGGAGGGCGACTGCGGCTAGAGGGAATCCGGAGGTCTACTGGGTCCAGATCTAGGGTTGAGATCGTGAGTCTATGTTCATGTTGTAGCATAGGATAGGTTTGAATTCATGAAGATTTCGGAGCTTTCCTAAAAATTTTTAGTTACCCTGTTCTTCAGTAATAGCATTAGAAATCTGATTTAACAACAATAAATTTCTGTTTCTTATTTTCTGTCCGATCCTTGAGTTGTGAGGATACTGTCCGGTGTTTGTGGAGAACTACAATTGCTGATTGCTCATCCCCTAGGTTGTAGTGGTAAATTGTTTGAGAATTTCTAGTTCAAATCTCTGTCTATCTGTTTGAACCCTCGAATGTGAGGGTACAGTGGTATCAATTCTTTGTTATTTTTAATTCTACTTATTCTTTCATTGTCGAGTTGCTAGAGATAGATTTCAGAATGCATTATAATGTTTTCCTTTGTGCTCCTTTGTGATTCTCTTCCTTGGACTGTGGGGAAAAGAGTAATCTCATATTGGTGCTATAGTCTAAGAAACTTTCATTTATAATTGGTGTTTCTCTCAAACAGTGAGGGATTTTGCAGTATATAGTTTTACTATATTTGCAAGACTTATAAACTTTCATTAGTCTCATTCTGAAGGTTCTAATGTGTGTCTGTTCTTCATGAGATGATGGTCTCGGATAGGATTTTGTGGATGGATGTTTGTTTGGTTTGGTCTGCTGTCAAGAATTCTTAGTTTAATTTCTGAAGTGATGAGCTATTTGGAGACTTGAGTTTTTATATTCTTTTGATTCTATGTTCTTTGATATTGAGGGGTACTCGGATCTAATGGGTGTTATTTACAGAATTGAATCTAATACAGTGCTACCTTGGTGAAATGTGTCTATTAGAGTTGTTCCAAAAAACAGTTTCTTAAGTCAAACTTTATTCAGCCTCTCTGTGGATATGACCTGTTCTCACCACTTTATTAGTTCATCTTTATGATTTTAAATCTGTGAGACAATTTAGAGAAGGTGAGCATCTTGATTTGTGCAAGGGACTCTGGACAACGAAAGTGCACAGTCAACAATGTTGCGTTCAACATTCTCTCTCATAATAATGAGAATAAATGATTATATGTTGACTACTCAATTGCCTTCACATCATTTGTCCTATACTTGATTGTCAAACTGTAACCCATAGAGAGAGGACCTATAAATATAACATCAAAGCATGTAGATCCTCATGAAAGACATCCTTGGTGCCTCAGGTTTAAGGATCAATCACACCATTGTGACTAAGAGAATCCTGACTGACACTTAGATATCTGTTACCATTTAGGATTTTCAATAGTTGATAGTTTAGTGAACTCATTATTTAGTGAACACTTGCACAATACCCTTAATGTCTCCACACAAGTAATTGTGACATCAATCACCTCCATCATATAGACATATGTATCATATATAGGTCTCTCTGGCCCACTCGACGTCCCTCTCAAGTGTCTATGATTAAGAACATTTCAAACTTTTATCTATAGAGGATCAGTCTTACTATCATAATCTCATTATAATTTGAACCTCATTTTCACATGTTTGCGGACCTCATTATGCCCAAACCATACAAGGTAATAACAATAAACATAATGAATGAAATTCCATAGTACCAATTAAGATTACAAATGAAAAGTCCCATCATTAGAAAGTGTTTGGCTTGCAGGGCACCTAACATTAGCAATCTCCCACTTGCACTAACACCAATCACCTACATGTTTGATCCCCATCTTTGACCAGTGATGCTCAGACACAATTTGAGACAACAACTTTGTTAGTGGGTCTACAACATTATCCTTGATTGGAACTCTTTTCGTAGTCACATCTCCTCGAGCTATGATCTCTCTAATTAAATAGAACCACTTCAAAATGTGCTTTAAATTCTAATGAGATCTCAACTCCTTTACTTGTGCTATTACCCCATTGTTTTTTCAAAACATGGAGATCGGGTCATCGTAATCCAGTGTGACACCCATCTCAGTGATGAACTTCTTCATCCAAACCTCCTCCATGGCCACCTTTGTAGTGGTTGTAGACACGCCATTTTGGCAACATATCGAGCAAATTTCATGTTACACTGCAATGCCTCAAAGTGGCTCTCTTCAATTAACCTCTTGAGTGACTTTCCTATTTTTCTGGATTTTTCTAGGATTTTTTTGGGAAATTTTATAAAGAGATCTAAAAGGGTCTGTGATTCGCGTCCGATATAGTGGACGCCTTTTAGGGTTTTGATCTGCGGCAGGTAAAGCCGACGCGAATCACACTTGCTTTCGTCACATGCTCTATTTTGATTCGTGTCCCATTAAGCAACCGCGATTCAAAGTCAAACCCTAAATCCTACAACATTAAGGTGCCGCATTTAAGAGCTCCCACATCTCGAATCATGGCGAAATGGAATCGCGTCCACTTAAGTCGTCGCGTTTCAAAGACCATCTGTCAAATCAAGATCGATTCTATCAGAAGATCGATTCAGTTGGAAAATGCGGCGGTAATACCAGATGTGATTCTGAAACCTAGCTATAGGCTATGATTAGCAAATCATGCGGATCTTTTTAATTGTGGCGATTTAGTTGGACGCGAATTCATCATATAGGTGTCCACTGTACCCGACACGATTCAAAGAATTTTGCCTATAAATGAACCCCCAAGGCCATTGTTTCAAAAACCAAATCCAACCCCCTAAGGCGAAGCCCTGTCGGATTGAAGAGAGAATCCCCAATCAAGGCGAAGCCCTACCGGACCGGAGACCCGCATTCCGAAGCTAAGGAGGAGCACCCCCCATTCCAAGCCATGTCATCTGACCAATTCCTGGAATTCGGAGTCGACGTTCGCCTGCGCGCATTGGAGCAAGGTAGGAGACGGCTTCCTCGTCCACTTCATCCATCCAAGTAGTGGGCTACATCGCCATCTTCCTTTCTCTTCCCTGTCACTCTTTACTCCGTCTTACGTAGTGCATTCATCACACTATCTTCTCACATACTACACTTCATTTACTCCCTTCCCACATCTTTTATGGGTTTAACACCACCCCCATGAGGTGTGTTAATGCCCATTTAATATTTTTTATTTCACTTCATTTGAATTTTTTCTACGCTTCTTACGTATAATCAACCTGTCACATTTTCTTGTTGTTTCTCTCTTGCAAGGTAACCCATTTGGAGCTAAATCTCCTTTGCCGGCCAGCCGGTGGAAGGAGTAAGAAGAGCCCGCGCACACTCTAGTCCCACGATCTTCGGGTTAAGGTAAGTACCGCACTTTTCCTTTCCGCCCGTTTCCTTCGGTACCCTCGCGTACCTGGCGATCACACCTCCATCTTGTGCACACACGCACCCCTTTCTTCTTTCTTTTTTTTTTCTGCTTTTCCACCCCTTTTCGCCACCATCATTCTCTTCCTATCGCCATATAAAATTTCCTCTTTTTTTTTTAAATCATTCCTTTGTGGGATCGTGTTTGTCTACAAATTAGCGATCACGGTGGGACACTTCTTTTTTAGCTCGGTTACCTTCCTTCGCCACCCACGTGTGCCCCTCCTTCGACACCCACGTGTGTCCCTCCCTTCGTACCCCACGCGGTACACTCCCCCTCCTTTCGCACCCCACGCGGTGTTATTTGAGATTTCCCATCGTCGTTACCAATTAGTAGTTGTGTTATTTTCATTGCACCTTTCACAAAAGTTTGATTTAAAAGAAAAAAAAAAATCACCATCTTGCTCCCCTGCCTATTTACTTACTTTCACTTGAAGAAAGCATCTCCATTAGACTTGCATTTTTATCATTTGAATTGATTGAAGAACATGCTATCTTGATTTTTCTGTCTTCGGTGGTCTCTTTGATACGCGTCCGGTACAGACGATGCATTTTGTGTGTTTGTTGTGCGGCGGACATACCCGATGCGATTTGTGACAGAGTCCTGAGGGAGTCACCGCGGCGCTTACAACTTCTGTGAGCTGTCAGATCTGTGACCGACTGAACGAACACGATTAAACTGAAGCGCATCCACTGTACTGAACATGATTCAGTCTGTCACAGAAAGCTCTATTTCTGTCCCCTCTTGCATTGTGCATCTCTCGTAGGGCATACTTTGGCCGAGGGACCTCCTTCCCTCCTGTTCCTAGGATCCACACACCTCTCTTGGTGAGGGCTATCTCCCCATTGGGCATTCCGTCTCATTGGGCTAGAGAATCCTCATCGGGACCTCCGTAAGTCTCCGTACCCCGTGGATTCCCTCACGGTGAACCGAGCAGGTGTAGACACGCAAATTTGGCTCCACCGCGGGCAAATTTTCAAGTTGCGCCGTAGCGCCAAAAATGGCCTTCTTTTGCCTCGCAAGAGTGTTTTCCCCATATTTCTAGATATCGCCCATTCTTCCTCGGTGCTTCCCCAGGGGGTCTGGTCTCGTCCGC
Organism: Colocasia esculenta; assembly: GCA_014218235.1. Classification (NCBI taxonomy): domain Eukaryota; kingdom Viridiplantae; phylum Streptophyta; class Magnoliopsida; order Alismatales; family Araceae; genus Colocasia; species Colocasia esculenta. The sequence goes on from CM024766.1 coordinate 29,901,512, forward strand.
TATGGTGGACGTTTTTCTTCGAACCGCCTTTTAAATCGCATCCTGCAACCCTGCCGCGATTCAGAGTTTGACAATGGCCCGAAAAGTCTTCGCGCGCAGGCCCGTAATCATGATAAAATCCCTGAATCGCGTCCTTGTCAGACGACGCGATTCAGAGAGGTCAAATCAAAATCTCGCGTCAGCAGACAGTGCATTCGGAGTCGGTTGCCTCGAAACCATGCTAGCCTTAATCGCGTTCGGGCGACCCGCCGCAATTCAATTCGCGACGGCCTGACCGGACGCGATGCAGAGAGGCGGTGCAGCGATTCCCCATGCGCAACCGACCTTCTAAATTGCGGCCTGCTGCTCCGCCGCGATTCAGGCCTAATAGGCATCTGTTGTCCTGGACGCGATTTTGCTCCAATGCCTATAAAAATGAAGTCGCCGGGCCAGGGGCGGGGGTTCGGCGGTCGACTTCTTTTTTGGAGAGGATAGAGAGAGGAGAGAGAAGGAGAGAAAAGACCCCTCTCTACCCTAGCGGAGCCCTGCCGGATTCCTCCCGCGACTCCCCCACGGCGGAGCCCTGTCGGATCCGCGACCCAACTCCTCCACCGGTGTTCGGAGTGTCGTCTACCATTCCACGTACCAGAGCGAGGCGGGAGGAGCACGGTCTTCCTCCACTTCCTCTCCATCAAACCGGCAACGCTGTCACGCCGTCCGGCATCCGGGGAAGCACCCCCTTTTTTTTTCTATTCGCTTTTTCCTTCCTCCTGGACCCACGTGGCTTTTATTTTCTTCTCCCTCGGGCACCGTGCCCCCTTTTTTGCTTCATACACACACACATGCATGCACACACATACCTATTTTAGGGGTTTTAAAAGCCACCACAAAAGGTCTGTTCTTCCCCTTTCATTTATGTCATTTTATCTATTTTTAGGAGTTGTATACTGCACATCCATCTAATCCACTCCTTGTTATTTGTTGTCTTTCTTTGTCAAGGTAACCGAGCTGAATCTCCTTTGCCAGCCGGCCGGTGGAAGGAGGAGGGTGGACCCACGCACACATCCCGCACTTTCTACGGGTGAAAGGTAACCCATTTTCCGCCAGTTACATTCAGTGCCCTCGAGCACCTGGCGATCACGGTTCTTTTTTTATTTATTTACCGTTGTCTTATTTTATGTAGTATTTTAATCCTCCCTTTCTAATCATCCCGTGTATCTGCTCATCTCTTTCGTGTGGGCGCTCTGTTCTTCGTCCCCCCCTAAAAAAAAAGGGGAGCAGAAAACACCGTCTACAACAGGTTGTACCAATTCTGGAGATCCGTGCTAGATCACTCATTGCGTGAGAGGGAGTTGCTTAGTGGGCCCTAAGTTCTCATCCTACCCACTTAGGCTCATACCCATTTGGAGTGATACTTTACAACTAAAATCCACATGTTCAATATTGAACAATTAAGTGGACATAAGCATTTTCATGTGTGTGAATTAAAAGTCATTAACCTCTTTTCTCAAACTTGTTTGAGTAGTTATTTGGTAAGTGCTTGTTAAAACACATTGTTTGTTGAAAATTTTATGCAGCTTCGTTCAGGCCGATCCCTTTCAATGGCCTAAAACGAAGATATGACCTACCATGATGACACCTATGAGGATATGTATGACTCCTTGGAGCCCTTTCCACGCCTTCCTAATATACGTCATGCCGATCCTGCTGCCTCGCATGTCAATGTGATGGACGCTCAGGCCCCTCACATCTCACCGAGGCGCGACACTACGAATGCCTCCACCCCAATTGATCTGTCTCAACTTGTGGACATCCTTCAAAGCCTCCAAGCTTCTCAGCTTCAGGAGGTCCAAGCTGCCCTCAAGGGGAAATCAATCCCCGACCCCATTCAAACCACTCTCCACCCAAATGCGGGTGTTCACACTCAACCTGCTCTCGACCTGACGGTCCGAGCCTCTCCTGCCCCCTCGCGGGCTAATTTTGTTATCCACTCTCGCCCCCACAACCCCGTTGGAGGGCCTTCTCATGTCCATCCAAGCCCTAACATGGCAAGGCTCACATACCTTCCTCGGGCCCCGGCCCATGCTTCAGCGCCCGCCGGCGCCCCTCCCCTTCACTATTCTACCCAGGTAAATGTCCCCCACCACCTTTCTTCTGGGGTACCTCCCAAGCCATCTTCCGACCAACTTACCCAAGCCCTCCTGGCAAAGGTAAGTCGATTGGAGCAAGATCTGAAAAGGGTGTCCGCGCCCAAGGACTCATTTGAACTGGCTATCCCTTCTATGCCAGTCTTCCATCTCCCTCCCTCCGAATTGCCAGTCTACCGCCGCTACAACGGCACCGGCAATCCATTCATACATATCAAGGAATTCATGTATGAATCCTCATTCTGGCAAAATGATAACTGTGCCCTTGCTTTCCTCTTCCGCCGGTCCCTGGACGGGCCCGCCCTTGAGTGGTTCTATTCTCTAGAGCCCTCAGACGCTAAGGATCTCGAGGCAGTTCAGAAGAAATTTCTGCAGAGGTACCGAGACAGGGTCGGTCCAGCCTTATCCATTATTGATCTGATGGTTGAGAGGATGAAGGCCGATGAGGATTTCCTGCATTATGCCGATAGATGGAGAACGTTGGTTGAAAGACCGAGGGATCCATTGTCTGAACCAGAGCAAGTGAAGATGATCACGGCGAATGCTACGCCGCAATTCATGCACATTTTGGCTATGAACAAATTGACCACAATGGAGGAACTATATAAGAGAGCCCGGTACATCCAGACTCAATTAAAAGACTCTCCAATCATGGCCATGTTCAAGCCTAAGGCCCGGACATTTAAGAAAGGTAGTGGTGCTCCACCTAGTGGCGGTCCCATGACCGAAGGGGTCATACAAAATGAGCAGGTGAGTGCAATGGACAACCCTAGTCCTTCCACCTACCACCCCAACAACAACATCAATACCAGGACCCAACAGCCCCAACAATCGGCCCCCAAACCGAACAACCCTCGAATGTTCAAGGCACCACCCCAGCAACCCCAACAGCCTCTGCAATATCACCAGCCTCAGCAACCCCGCTACCAACAGCTTCCCACCAACCAATATTATCAGCAACCCCAACAGCCTCAGTATCGCAAGCCTCAGCAGCCCCAGTACCGGCAACCTACCCCTCCCTAGTACCAACAACCACAGCCTGCTCCTCCTCCTCCATAATACAACAAGGTCCCCCCTCCAGGCACCTATGAGCCCCAACAGCCTCGACGCCCCCTGGCCCAAGGAGAACCCACTATCCCCCATTGCCGGAAACCCTATCGGACATCTTTAATGCCCTCATGGCCGCTGGCGCACTCACCTTGCCAAGGGAAAGGTTACAATGGCCTTCCAATGTTGATACCTCCCGGTATTGTGCATTCCACCGGGGACGGGTCACACTTTAGAGGCGTGCTTCCATATCAAGGATTACATTTACAACCTAAGTGACAATGGAGGCATAGACTAGGAGGAGATGAGAAAATATATTGCAGAGATGAAGGCAAGGAGGCCACCCAGGTAGGACCAGCAGCAACAACAGCAACAACAACGACAGCAGCAGCCGCCCCAGGCACCCCAGCAGTAGCCCAACATGGGCATCGTCCAGAACCCCCTCCCGGAGCATCAGGCTCCAAATCAACGAGTGAATGCCTTCATGACATCTCCCAGCAATGAAAGAACACCCGGTCGACCGATGGAAATATCCGTCGCATCCACCTCCCAATCCTCTTTCACCTTACCCCCTTTATCCGTACACCTACCCCTGCCAACCCACTACCCTCCTTTCTACGCATCCCTACCCATCGTCTCACACCATCCAGCCAACCATCTACCCCCCCACTCATCCGCCAACCCACCATCACCACAACGCCGCCACCTCCCAACACACAAGCCCCCTTCCTACGCAATCCCTCCACCGTACCACCATAACCAAACTGCCCATCTCCTACCACCACTGCCCCACAACCACCACCATCATCTAACCCACATCTCCTCCGCACGCCATCAACCACCCTCGTTACTACCCCCAACCACCAAGCCCCCTTTCTCCGTATCTCCACTCCACCTCCGAGTGCGGCAAGTATCCAATTGCCACACCAAATCTTCACTCCTCAACCTTCCACCTCCCTTCCACCTTTTGTTCTGCTGGCCATGGCATCGACAACAGAAGAAAGTTTAGAAGAAACGATGGTGCTCTGGAGTGGACGCATATTCAATATAATCTTCCCCCAGCAGCAGGAACAATTATCAGTGCCCCCAAAAGAAGAAGCCCAGCAAGAGGAGTCCATCCCAGCGACTCAATATGATTTGCTTAAGCACCTAGATAAGACTCTGGCCAGGATATCCATTCTAGAACTAATTAAGAGGTCAGTGGTGCACCAGGAGGCCCTTATGTAGTATTTGCAGAAGGTCATGGTGAATGAAGACTTGCCAGTAAATCAGATCAGTGCAGTTTTGACCCCCAGGAGCTCACATCTGTCCATTGAGTTTCATGAAGATGAGTTAGCACTGGCCGAGTCTCAGTGGTACGCCCTATACTTGACGGTTAACATCAATGGGATTCGCGTGTCTCGATGCTTAGTCGACTCCAGGGCGTCAATCAATGTTGTGTCCTCCGACACATTAGATTTCTGCGGTATAGCATTACAGTCAATCCGACCCTCTGTTATCACTGTCACGGCTTACGATAACACTAGTAGGCCACCAAAAGGGGTCGTCACTTTGAAAATAGGGCTGGGTCCGTCGGTTACTGAAATGGACTTTCACATCTTGGACATGTACCCAAGTTTTCGTATGATCCTGGGTAGGCCTTTCATTCAGGCACTTGGCACCATTATCTCCACTGTTCATCAATGCCTCAAGTTTCCTTACAAAGGGCGAGTCATCAAGGTTGCCAGTAAGTCTGCAATTATGGAAGTGGACGCCATGACTGATAATTCAGTCCCTTCCATCTGGCCAAGCAATCAGCCACTGATGTCAGTGCTAGAGGCACCCAGCATGTATCCTGGCCCGATTAACTCATCCTTCAGCGCTGCTAGGAGAAGCAAGATCATTACTAGAAAGGGCTGGCACATCATGCTACAAATGGGGTACCAGCCAGGCAAGGGGCTGGAAGCACAACTACAGGGGAGGACAGAAGCTGTTAAGGACTATAAAATGAGACCCAAGGCAGGATTGGGGTACTGGCCAAGCAGGGCAAAGAAACAACCAAGACAGCCTCTCACATGGACCCTGTATGAACATTTCAAGAGGGGTCCACTGCAGCCCGGGAGTGAACAGACGTCCACTATCACTGCTGAACCTACCCGTCGTTCACCCCTGGCCACATATCGAGCTGTAAACAACTCCAGGCTGCCAAAGAATATCAAGAGGGGTGAATCCGAGCCAGAATGGAGCAAATGGTTTGACATGAGCGACATCACCGCCTCCTTAGACCAGCTTTTCACAGCAACAGATACTGAGCAGCTGGCAGTAGCCATCAGTGAGCAGTAGGCAGTCGAGGCAGAGCAGAGCACACGAGAAGCTCCCACGACAACCAGGCTCAGGGCGGGCCTCATCTTTCCAGGCACCGCCCCCGCTCCCATTTCCTCTCTGGGCATCGCCCCCATTTCCCTTTCCCTTTCGGGCCACGCGTCTATCCCCCTTTCCTCTCCGAGCAACGCGCTCGATTTTCCTCCCTCTCCAGGCAACACACCTAGTTCTTTCTCTTCTCCAGGCAACGCGCCTTCTCTCCCTCTTTCTCCAGGCAACGTGCCTGCTCCTCTCTCTTCTTCGGGCAATGCGCCTGCTCCCCCTCTTTCTCCAGGCAACGCGCCTGCTCCCTTCCCCTCTCCGGGCAATGTGCCTGCTCCCTCCCTTCTTCCGGGCAACGTGCCTGACCTCCCCTCCTCACCAGGCAACGTGCCTACTCCCCTATCCCCTCCGGGCAACGCACCCGCTCTCTCCCTTTCTCCGAGCAATGCACTCATTCCCCTTTCCTCTCCGGACAATGCGCCCAACCTCCCTCTCCCACCAGGCAATGTGCCTACTTCTATCTTCTCCTCGGGCAACGTGCCCAACTTCCTCTCTTCTCCAAGCATCGTGCCTTCTCTCTTACAGGCCACCATGTTGCCATCCTTCATTTCTCTGAGCGTCCCTCGGGCACCCACGCCCATCTGGCTATCCCCCTCCATTCTCCCAAGCAGGCGCTCATTCCCCAACTCTCCCCCAATCTCTCCACTGTTGAGCGCACTCTCGTTGCTCAGCTCTCCCGATTGGCGATCTCACCTCGCCCTCTCCCTCTGTGCGTGCCAAGCACGGAGGGGGGCCCAAAAGCATCAGCTTCACAATGGTTGACTCCATCATCTCCATCGAGGAGACCTCCTTCCTCGTCTCAGAGGGTGCTCCAACCGGCAGGCCACCTCTCTTTGGTCCCATGACCGACCTCTTGCGTCCCTCCACGCAGGGACCTCCGCTCCCCTCCTCACAGAGGATGTTCATGTGGGATCGAGAAGTGATGTGGACAAGATCTAGAAGGGGGGGGGGTTGAATAGATCTAGGCCAACTATTGCGGAAGCTTAGCCAATTTAGAAAAACTTTTTGAATCAGAGACAATTTGAAAACGAATTTCACAGATCTGAAGAGAAATTAAGTGAGTTGTGTAAAAGGAGTGTGTGAACAAGTTAATTAGATTTGAATTCAAAGGATCCTATGCATGCATCTAATGCAAGGTAAATTCAAATCACAATCAGACCACTGCACAGAGATTTTTAGGTGGTTCAGAAATCACACCATGTGATTCCTACATCCACCCCTCACACAGTGAGGATCCACTAACAAACTTGGGCACACCACACCCACTGGAGCCTGACAACTCCAACAACCTGAGTTTACAACTCACACGACCTCTAGAGCAAGACTACTCTAGAAACCTGAGCAAGACTGCTCAACCACAACCTGAGTACACGACTCAGAAACCACTTAGCGCAAAGGCTCACAGACAACTTGCTAGAAAGAAATACAAGATTTAGATCCTCTAGCAATAGGGTCTGATCTATCAAGAGTTAATTCATGAGACTTATGCAACAACTCATGCACAATCTCAGAATCACTCAGAAGAGAAAAGGGGAAATGAAGAATTGTATGAATGATCTCTTCTCTTCAGATGTACTCCCTTGTAGAAGGTCGAATTATGAAGAATCTTGAATCCTTGAAGTCCCTGGGCGATACTCTGCACTTTGAGCTTTGGGATCTTCCTTGAAGTCTTCTCAATCGACTGCTTCCACTTGATCTGCTTCCTTGAAGTGATCCAAATGCATCTTCAGTGATCAAACTCCAGTTCTCATGCTTGGACAGATGAGAATTGGATTGAGGAATCACCAGGAGAGCAAGAACAGGGAGGAGAACTCTTCTTGCCGCCAAAAGGATTTTGGAGGGCTCTGAAAAGGGTTCTCTTATGTTGGATGGCCAATAGGAGGGTATTTATACCCCAAATAGTCCAAATGTACCCTTGGGGGTCGTGGGCACATGATCCAAGGCCGATCCAGCAATTCCCTAGGGTGCCACGTGTCCAGGAGAAACTTTAAGTCATAAAGTTTCTGGAGTGTGTCGACCTGACTTGGTCTAGTGTCGACACATTGTCCAAGACTGGCAGACTGACTTCCCTAGGAGAGTTCTCTAGTGTCGACACCACTTCATCTCGTGTCGACACACTGTAGAGTACTGCAAAACATGCCTTCTGGGAGAGGTCTCTAGTGTCGACACCATCTGATTTAGTGTCGACACACTGTCCAGGCCTGTTGACAGGGCTCACTGGGAACTAGGTCTAGTGTCGACCTGACTTGATGTTGTGTCGACACTACTTGATCATTTCTTCATCTTTTTGCTTAGGGCTTGGAGCATTGTGTCGACACCAGTATGGGGTGTGTCAACACTACCCTTGAAGAAATATTGTGTCCCTGAGAAATAAACATATAAATCATTAGTCAATTGATTTATCATGAATATAAATGGTAAATATGTTTCGAAATATGCTTTTTAAATGTGGTCATAACATGTGTGATGCATCTAACATGTTCCAATTATTTTGCTTTAAAATCACACCTTGTCATCATCAAAATATGAGGGGAAATGAATTGTCTTCACACTCAACCCAACAATCTCCCACTTTTTAATGATGGCAACATTAAGTTCATATGAAACTTCAAAGTTTCAATGAAATGTGATTTTAAGCTTTTAGTTGCTCAATCACTCAATTTGAAAGACATTGATAAACATTGAGCTATGTTCATTTCCATTTTATTCACACTTGTCAAGGACCTTTGAAAATATTTTAGTAACATTTGAAATTTTCACACATTAGAGACACAATGTTACTAGTGAAGAACTATTTTCACAAAAGGCCAAGCAGCTTGACAAGCATCCATTCATTCATGACACTTATTCAAAATTCCATCACATTCAAGAAAAGATGTTTCTTTTCATTTCATCCAACAAAAGTAATTTCATTCACAAAGAAGGAAACATTTCAAAAAAATTTTACAATCAACCAAATAGAAAAACATCAAAATAAACTTTCTATCTTTCTCCCCCTTTGACATCATCAAAATATGAAGTCCATCAGGAGGTGGTATTACTGCCTCTGGAGCCTCAGGAAATGGGGCCTCAACAGCTACTGGCCCTCTCCTCACTTGGTCACCCTCAAGCCTAAATCCCATAAACTTTTGAACATGCTTGAAACAGTAGATGTTGGATTTGGGAATCGGCTTAGATTTCTCATTAGCTAGAGACACACCAAAATGCTTAAAGACAGGAGTCAAGTGAGCTGCATAAGGAAGAGACCTATGGAGATCTTTCCTGGTTGTCTCAGAGATGATTTGGTACATGATTACATGGAGATTGATCTTGATGTTCTTTTTCATGCAATAAATCACAAACCGCTGAATATTCGTGAGTCTATCCCTGCCACCACCTTGAGGTGTGATGATAGTGGTGAGGATGTGATGGATAAGTCTCAACATAGGTGGAAAGGTGTTTGTGTTGAACTTGGTGACATGTGTCTGCCTGGGATCAGACTCATCAGCTTGCAATCCAGTCAAGATAGTGTAAGCTTCATGAAGATCAAACTCAAAATTGTGGTAATCGGAACCTTCATCTGGAATTTTAAAAATGGTGGCTGCTAAAGCTATGGGCATATCAATCACAACACCTTTGACTTCAGATTTGTAACCGTCATCAGTGCATTCCAAATTCATGTAAAATTCTTATACAAGACGAGGATAAATGATCCGAAATTCAGAGATAAAAGGTAACGAAGACTGGAATGAGAAGAAACTGTGAATTTCTAGAAATGCAGCTGCTAACTGAGTATCTACCAAATCAACTACCCTTGGTTTCAAAATCATCTTCCCCTCACTAACCGATTTAGAAGGGGTGGCCTCAGAAGAGGAAGATGACGATCCCTTAGAAACATCAGGAGAAGAAGCCAGAATTCTGCGTCTAGGGTTTGCGGACCCTCTACCTCGAACAGAGGATGTCCTACCTCTCTTGGCAGAAGAGGGAGATGCAGAGGAAGGCCCTGGCTACTCCGCAGGGTCATGGCGCCTCTTGCTTCTCCTCTCAGTAGGAGCGTCTTTCGTCGGAATGGGCCTAGCTGTGGCCCTAGACCTTGCTCCACGGAGAGGGGCTTGCTTGTGTGCCATGGAAGCAAGAGAGAATGGAAGAGCAGAGGATGTAAAGGAAGGAATGAAGGGAGAAAGGACAAGGATGGGTTGGAGGAGGGAAGAAGGTGGAATGGTGCCGTTTTCAAAGGTTAGTGATAATTCAATAGAGCAATGGCATGGCCTGATGAAAAAAATTTAGATTTGAAAATGGGAAAAATTGGTGAGCTTTGGGACCTCTTTAACAAGATAAATAATGGGTGAAATTAACATTTCAAGGATTTTTAATAGGCTTGAAAATTCATTTGTCATATTTTGCAGAAATTCAACAAAATTCAAGTTTTACACAACATCCAACCAGATATGATCATTCAATGACTTGAGCCAATAAAATGATAATTTGAGGGATATAATACATCCAACAATCAACTACAAACTACCATATTCTTCAAATCCAAAGAAATAAAAAATCTTTTAGAATGAAATCAAGTGTGTTGAAAGTAAACAAGTTTTTGTAAAAACAACTTGATGAAGGATAGGGATGATATATGCTTTTAAAAAATTCTCCTTTGATAGACATTTTTGTTTTTGATTCAAACTATCAAATGTGATAAATCTTGTTCACTCAAGAACTAATATTTTTTACACACTATAGTCCCTGGATACTAAAGATTTACCTATTATCAAGTCTCAAGGGGTAAATAATGACCTTTTGACATGAAAATATACGTTTATCAAACGCCAATATTTCCAGTTACTCAGTCATCACCAATTTTTTTTTTTTAAAGTATTTTGATTTTGAACCCCTTTGACCAGAGATAGCAGTAATGCCTCATGACATACATGGCACTTCATTCATTGTGAAGGTGTGTAGTTTCTCAACATATGTGCCATTGCTCTGTTGAATTATCAGTTTTTGGTGAGTTTTGTAAAATTGAAATCATTTATATCCAACATCAATTGCAAACAAAGAAATGTTTAAATTCAAGATACACATTATCTTTCAGTCTTTGAAAGAGTTTTGAATTTCCGTAGTTTTGAAGAATATAGGTGAGAGTTGACAAAAAAATATAGTAGATCACTCAAAGAATCATTTTTAGACTCTAGACATCTAAATGAGGACATTATGCAAGGAGATTGATGTAATTCAAGAAAAGTGTTGAATTTTTTTTAAGGAAATGACTTGTGAATTCTCTAGCTCCCCCTGAGATGAGGATTCCAACCACTTTTCATCAAACTAAAGATATGCAAGTGTTTTGAAATCAGAAATGATTCTCTTTGAACAACAAAAGCTCCCCCTCAACAATTGCATTTTCATTTCTTGGTACTTGGTGGAGACATATACTCTCGCATAGTGAAAGTGTCCAGACAAGCATAACTTGTCCTTCTCCAAGTCACCATTTGATATACCAAGAAATTCAAGACAATGTGAGTTGAAGAATCCATTGTCAAAAAGAAATGGAAGTGAAATTGAGAGAGATATGAACAATATGAATCAAGAGAGCAAAGGATACTGATAATGCAAAGAACTCCCCCTCAGAAAATGCCTAACACTCAACCTAAACCCAGTGAGAGAGATCAAGAAAATGGACATTTACAAAGGCCAAGCTCTCTCCTCAAAGATGAGAATCTACTGTTAGGAAGAGGTTTGGTGAAGATGTCAGCAATTTGTTTTTCAGTTTCTATGAAGTGGAGTTCAAAGGATTTCTTTGCTACTTCATCCCTTAAGAAATGATGCCTAATTTCAATATGTTTTGTTCTTGAATACTGAATTGGGTTTTTAGATAGATTTATGGCACTTGTGTTATCACATAGAATGGGAACACAACCTAACTCTTGATTATAATCAAGAAGTTGATGTTTCACCCAAAGAATTTGAGTTCCACATCTACCTTCTGCAACATACTCAGCCTCTGCAGTTGATAGAGCAACTGAGCGTTGCTTCTTAGAAGCCCAAGAGATTAGGCACCCACCTAAGTATAAACACAAGCCACTTGTGCTTTTTCTATCTAATTTACATCCAGCATAATCAGCATCACAATAGGCAATCAAATCTAACTTGCAACTAGCAGGATACCAAATTCCAATATCACATGTTCCAACAAGATACTTGAAAATTCTTTTAACAGCTAACATGTGACTTTCCTTAGGGTTTGATTGAAATCTAGCACACAAACACACACTAAACTGAATATTAGGTCTAGAAGTTGTAAGATAGAGTAGAGAACCAATCATACCTCTGTATGTCTTTGGGTCTACTGACTTACCAAATGAGTCTTCTTTTAGCTTAGCATTGATTGCAATGGGTGTGCTTGAATGCTTGAGGTTTTGGAAGTCAAACCTTTTCAGAAGTTCTTTGACATACTTGGTTTGACTTATGAAGATCCCCTCATGTGTTTAGTTAACCTGCAATCCCAAGAAAAACTGTAAGTCTCCCATTAAGCTCATTTCAAATTCAATTTTCATTTGATTTGAAAATTCAGTACACAGGCTTTTATTGGTTGATCCAAATATTATGTCATCAACATAAATTTAGACTGCAATGATTTGTTTATTAACTGTTTTTGTGAACAATGTTTGATCAACATTTCCTCTTGAATATCCTTTTTCAAGCAAAAAGGAACTCAAACGGTCATACCAAGCTCTTGGAGCTTGTTTAAGACCATAGAGAGCCTTATGAAGCTTGAAAATATGATTATGATGTTTTTCATTTTCAAATTCTGAAGGTTGTTCAACAAAAACTTTTTCCTATATGTATCCATTTAGAAATGCACTTTTGACATCCATTTGATAAACTTTAAATTTCATGGAGGATGCAAAAGCAAGGAAAATTCTAACAGTTTCTAGTCTAGCTACAGGGGCATATGATTCTTCAAAGTCAATTCCAAATTCTTGATTGTACCCCTTTGCAACTAGTCTAGCTTTATTTCTTATGACTTGACCATTTTCATTCAATTTATTTCTGAAAACCCATTTAGTGCCAATGACTGTTTGGTCACTAGGTCTAGGTACTAATTCCTATACTTGATTTCTTTCAAATTGATGAAGTTCATCATGCATTGCATTGATCCAATCAGAACTTAATAAAGCTTCATCAATTGATTTTGGTTCAATTTGGGAAATTAGAGCTAATGGGTCTTCATCAATAATATGCAATAAAGATGATCTAGTCCTAACTCTATCATGCAAATTGCCAATAACATTTTCCAATGGGTGATCTCTCAAAAATCTATGCTCAGAAATTACCTTTTGAGGTGAACTTAAATCTGGAACAACATTACCTGACCCACTTGGAGTAGGTGAATGATTGTTCAAGTTCTCACCAATGTCTTCAAGTTCCTCAATAGTCGGTGAAGAGTCCACAATGAAATCATCCTCTTCACTGTCTTGACTTTCCCTGCAAGATTTAGTACTAGTAGTTGAAATTGAATTTTCATCAAAGATAACATGTGGAGACTCTTCAACATTTTTGTTTTTTGAGGATGTACACTCTGAAAGCTCTTGACACTTCTGAATAGCCAAGAAAAATTGGTTCCTGACTTTTAGCATCAAACTTGTCAAGATTTTCTTTATTATTGTTGTGTACAAAACATTTACACCCAAAGATTTTAAAGTAAGACACAATTGGCTTTTTATCCTTCAACAATTCATAGGGGGTTTTCCTGATTTTTGGTCTGACCAATGCTCTATTGAGAATATAGTTTGCTGTATTTACAACTTCAACCCAGAAGGATTTAGGCAGATTGCTTTCAAGGAGCATGGTTCTAGCCATTTCCACAAGAGTTCTATTCTTTCTTTCCACAACTCCATTTTGTTCTGGAGTTCTTGGTGAAGAAAACTTGTGAAATATGTGAAGTTCAGCACATAAATCAGAAAAGGATTTGTTCTCAAACTCACCCCCATGATCAGTCAAAATGTTTTTGATTTTATATGGATAATTTGTTAAGGCAGTGGTACAGAAATTCCTGAACTCAAGGCAAGCATCATTTTTGTGGGATAAGAAGATAATCTATGTAAATCTGGTAAAATCATCAATGATCACAAACCCATATCTCTTGCCACTTAGACTTAGAATTCTTGTTGGGCCAAAGAGGTCCATGTGAAGTAATTCTAGTGGCCTAGATGTGAGTACCTCATTGAAGGTTTTAAAAGATTTCCTGGTTTGTTTTCCTTGGGCACAGATCCCACAAACTTGATTTTCAATATTAGAGAAAGATTCAGGAAGACCCTTAACCAAATTCAGCCTCAACAATTTATTCATTGTTCTGAAACTTGCATGGCCAAGCCTTTTGTGCCAAGTCCATGCAATTTCATCTTTATTTGCAACAAAGCAAAGATTTTCAAAAAAGTTTTTATTGAGGTTGATTATGTAAACATTGTTTTCCCTTTTCCAAAAAAATTTATTTTATCAGTTGATGAATCAATTACCTTACAAAAATCAGATTCAAACACAACTTTGTGACCTTTGTCACATAGTTGGCTAATACTCAGCAAATTGTAATTTAACCCATCAACTAACAAAACATTATCAATAGAGTTTGAGGAAGATTGACCAAACTTTCCAGATCCAATGATCTTTCCTTTATTTTTACCTCCAAAAGTTACTGAACCTCCCTCCTTCTCAATTAGGAATGAAAATTTGGCTTTATCTCCAGTCATGTGTCGTGAACACCCACTGTCAAGGAACCACATATTTGAATTGGGTGCACGACCTTCCTGCAAAATCAATCAGTGGAGAGAAGATTTTGGTACCCAAACAGTGTTGGGACCATCAGAATGTTTGAACATAGTCATCAAATCTTTTCTCACCCAAATTTGATTTGTTTTTATTTTTGTTTTATTACAGTGGTGTTCTCTGTCTTTTTCAATTTATTCTTTCCTTTAGCGATGAAAACACCAGAGTTCTTATTTTCAGTAGGAGGGGAATTTTTCATTTGAACATGAGAGTTTAGATGAGGAGGTGGAATCCAGGGGTTTTGTTGGTACATCAAAAAATTTGGATAGAAGAATTGGGGATGATACCAAAATGGGTTGTGAGACCATTGGTTCCAAGAATTGGTCCAATCAGCTTGATATGCTGTCTTGGAGGTCCAAGGTTTTTCATGAATGACTTCCTTTGAATTTTTCTTATTTTTCAAATTTTTATTTGAATTTTTGGTTTTATGGTTTGTGTTTGTTGATGTTGAACATGTCGACCTTTCCTTGACTGGTGTCGACACAACAGTCACAGAATCCTTCTTCTTGTGGACTGGTGTCAACCTGTCAGGCAGCTGTGTCGACCTGGTTGACTTCTTTTTGTTATGAGTTTTTGAAATTTTTGTTGTTTTGCTTGAAGTTTGCTTGATTTCAGTGTTTTCAAGACTAGGACCTTTGACAAATTTAATCAGTGGTGCTTTATCCTTTTTCTCACTAGATTTGTCTTTCTTAGATTTTTGCTTATTGAATCCTAGTCCATGAGAAACTGATTTCATTTTAGCTCCCAGCAAGGCTTCCAGATTGTCTTTACCTTTTGTGAAGGTTTCAATGACTTCATCTTTTCCTTTTAACTAGTTTTCCAAGGTTTTGATTTCTTCAACCTTTTGATGCTTATCTTTGTTTTCCATTTCTAGCTTTTCAGACAGTTCTTTAAATTCATGGTTGGCCTTTTGGGATTCAAGCTTGAGCTCATCAATCACATTCAGACGATTTTCTTTTTCTTCAAGGAGCTCAATTACTTCATTTTCTAATTCACAAATTCTTTTGTTTAATGATTGGTCATTCATAATGTTTTCAATTTTCTTCTTTAGATGTTTGTTTTCTTTTCTTATTTTAGAATAATTTTCAACAAGCTCAGCATATGCATCTTGCCAATCATCAATTGAATAGTCTTCGAAAGAAGTACTTACCTTTTCATCCGAGCCATTTGCCATAAAGCAAATTTCCTCACTGTCAGAACTTGAGGATTTTTCTTCTTCCTTCTTACTTGAGTCTTCATCATACCAGGTGGCTACCATGGCCTTTGGCTTCTTGAACTTGTGAATCTTCTTGTATTTCTCCTTCTTGTTTTCAGGACATTCTCCCTTCATATGTCCTGGCTTGTTGCACCTGTAACAAATGACAGTTTCATCAGATTTCTGATTCCTATTGGAATTGGCATTAGAAAAGGAAGTGTTTCTTTTTCCTGATGGGAATTTCTTTTTCCCAGAGAATTTTCCTTTCCTGTATTTTAAGAATTTTCTGAATTGCCTGGTCATGAGGGCAATCTCATCCTCATTAAACTCAGACTCATCAGAACTGGTTTTTTCTTTATTCTTGTCTTTGTTACTAGAAGAGGCCTTTAGTGCTACTGGCTTGGTCTTAATTATATGTTCTTCTTTTCTTTTTAGATTGATTTCATAAGTCATTAAGGATCCTATCAATTCATCCAAAGAGATTTTGGACAAATCTTTAGAATCTTCAATGACTGTGGCCTTTATGTGCCAAATTAAAGAAAGAGAGCGTAGAATTTTCCTTACCAAATCAGCATCTGAATAATCCTTACCTAAGGCCTTCAGTCCATTCACTATGATCATAAACCTGGCAAACATTTCAGAAATTGTCTCATTAGATTTCATCATGAACAATTCATACTCAGAGACAAGAATGTTAGCTTTGGTTTCTTTTACTTGGGATGTCCCCTCATAGAGTAACTCAAGTTTGTCCCATATCTCCTTGGCAGATTTGCACATGGAGATTCTTGAGTACTCCTTAGGGTGGACAACACACTTGATCATGATCATGGCACTGTAATTCAAGGTAGCCCTTCTTATCTGTTCCCTGGTCCAGGCTTCTTCCTCTCCCTAGTTCTCATAGGGGCCTACCTCCACTACTTTCGAGATTTCACAATTTTGGGCTCTAAGAAAAACTTGCATTCTATTTTTCCAATAAGAATATTCTGTTTCATTAAAAAGGGGTGGCCTATTAATGGAATGACCCTCAGCTATGAACCCTTTGGAATCCATTGAATTAAATAGATGGTGCAAAGAAGGAAACACTCAGCAAGCAAGCAAGCAAGCAAAACACACAGAACAAACAGAAATCACTCAGATCAGATCAGATATAAACTCGTTCTGATACCAATTGTGGGATCGAGAAGTGATGTGGACAAGATCTAGAAGGGGGGTTGAATAGATCTAGGCCAACTATTGTGGAAGCTTAGCCAATTTAGAAAAACTTTTTGAATCAGAGACAATTTGAAAACGAATTTCACAGATCTGAAGAGAAATTAAGTGAGTTGTGTAAAAGGAGTGTGTGAACAAGTTAATTAGATTTGAATTCAAAGGATCCTATGCATACATCTAACGCAAGGTAAATTCAAATCACAATCAGACCACTGCACAGAGATTTTTAGGTGGTTCGGAAATCACACCATGTGATTCTTACATCCACCCCTCGCACAGTGAGGATCCACTAACAAACTTGGGCACACCACACCCACTGGAGCCTGACAACTCCAACAACCTGAGTTTACAACTCACACGACCTCTAGAGCAAGACTACTCTAGAAACCTGAGCAAGACTGCTCAACCACAACCTGAGTACACGACTCAGAAACCACTGAGCGCAAAGGCTCACAGACAACTTGCTAGAAAGAAATACAAGATTCAGATCCTCTAGCAATAGGTCTGATCTATCAAGAGTTAATTCATGAGACTTATGCAACAACTCATGCACAATCTCAGAATCACTCAGAAGAGAAAAGGGAAAATAAAGAATTGTATGAATGATCTCTTCTCTTCAGATGTACTCCCTTGTAGAAGGTCGAATTGTGAAGAATCTTGAATCCTTGAAGTCCCTAGGCAATACTCTGCACTTTGAGCTTTGGGATCTTCCTTGAAGTCTTCTCAATCGACTGCTTCCACTTGATCTGCTTCCTTGAAGTGATCCAAATGCATCTTCAGTGATCAAACTCCAGTTCTCATGCTTGGACAGATGAGAATTGGATTGAGGAATCACCAGGAGAGCAAGAACAGGGAGGAGAACTCTTCTTGCCGTCAAAAGGATTTTTGGAGGGCTCTGAAAAGGGTTCTCTTATGTTGGATGGCCAATAGGAGGGTATTTATACCCCAAATAGTCCAAATGTACCCTTGGGGGTCGTGGGCACATGATCCAAGGCCGATCCAGCAATTCCCTAGGGTGCCACGTGTCCAGGAGAAACTTTAAGTCATAAAGTTTCTGGAGTGCGTCTACCTGACTTGGTCTAGTGTCGACATAATGTCCAAGACTGGCAGACTGACTTCCCTGGGAGAGTTCTCTAGTGTCGACACCACTTCATCTCGTGTCGACACACTGTAGAGTACTACAAAATAGGACTTCTGGGAGAGGTCTCTAGTGTCGACACCATCTGGTTTAGTGTCGACACACTGTCCAGGCCTGTTGACAGGGCTCACTGGGAACTGGGTCTAGTGTCGACCTGACTTGATGTTGTGTCGACACTACTTGATCATTTCTTCATCTTTTGGCTTAGGGCTTGGAGCATTGTGTCGACACAAGTATGGGGTGTGTCGACACTACCCTTGAAGAAATTGTGTGTCCCTGAGAAATAAACATATAAATCATTAGTCCATTGATTTATCATGAATATAAATGATAAATATGTTTGGAAACATGCTTTTTAAATGTGGTCATAACATGTGTGATGCATCTAACATGTTCCAATTATTTTGCATTAAAATCACACCTTGTCATCATCAAAATATGAGGGGAAATGAATTGTCTTCACACTCAACCCAACAGTTCAGTGCTTTTCCTCATCCTCCTCCTTCCCCAATGCGGGGAAATTCTTTTACTGCTTTCATTTCCCTTCCATCTTCCCCCACGCGGGATTCCTTTACTGCTTTTCCTACTTCTCCTTCTGCTGTAAATTCAGGTAGTTGTAGTTTGAGTCTAGATCGGGGTAGCAATAAGCTAGGGGTAGTCTCTAAAAAGAAGTCCAAGGGTAGGAGGGTTCCACACCGATTCCTCACGGATCTAGCCCGTAGGTGCAAGGCGTGCTTAGCAATTCTTGAGTTTGTAGAAGAGTTGTTGCAATGGCCGGAAATAGAATATGAGCAGTCAGTGTGCTTGATTGATGATGGGTTTGGAGTCTATGAGATCATGGATGATGACGACCTAATTGAGGAAGGTGATGAAGAATTTGAGGACGAGGCTGACGCGTTCGCAAGTGGGTTGAAGAGATTTGATGAACCGTCAGTTGCCGTAGAAGAAACCACTAAGGAAGTCAACCTGGGAACTGAGGAAAACCCTAAGACTGTCCTCATAAGTAGTAATTTATCACCTGCTGAAGAGGAGGTAATCATTGAGGTTCTCAGGGAGTACAAGGACACGTTCGCATGGAGCTATGAGGATATGCCAGGCTTGGACACCGTGCTTGTTGAACATCGTCTTACCCTTAAGCCGGAGTCCATTGCCATTAAATAGCGGTTGAGGCATTTCCACCCACAAATGGCTTTAAAAATGAAGAGTGAGGTCGACAAGCTCCACAAAGCCAGATTCATTTGAGTCGTACTATATCCGAATTGGGTGGCAAACATTGTCCCGGTTATGAAGAAAGATGGAAGAGTTAGAATCTGTATCGACTTCCGGGACCTCAACCGCGCGTGTACAAAAGATGATTTCCCGTTGCCTCACCTCGACGTGCTTATAGATAACACGGCCGGGTATGAAACCCTCTCCTTCATGGATGGCTTCTCAGGGTACAATCAGATCAAGCTGGCTGAGGAAGACCAGGAAAAGACTTCATTCACTATACCATGGGGGACTTACTATTATGTAGTCATGCCGTTTGGTCTTAAGAATGCTGGAGCTACTTACCAAAAGGCTATGATGGCTATCTTTCATGACATGATCCATATTTTCATTGAGGTGTATGTAGACGACCTGATGGTGAAGTCAAAGACTATGGCTGAGCATCCTGGGGTTCTAACTAAGGTTCTGCAAAGGTCGAGAGAATATCAATTGAAGATGAACCCCAAGAAGTGTGTATTTGGTGTTTCATCAGGTAAGCTTTTAGGTTTTATTGTAAGCAAGAGGGGTATAGAGATAGATCCCAATAAGGCGAAGGCGATAAGAGAGATGCCCCCTCCCAAGAATTTGAAAGAAGTTCGAGGATTGATCGGGAGATTACAGTTTATTCACCTGTTCGTCTCCCAAAATTCGCAGAGGTGTAGACCCTTCCACGACCTCACCAAGCCGGGAATCGAATTTAATTGGGATGGGAAGTGTCAGGCGGCTTTTGATGGACTAAAGGAGTATCTAGCTAGTCCCCCTGTCCTGAGGCTGCCGACTCCAGGCAAACCACTAATTCATTATGTATCTGTCCTGGAGGAATCGGTAGGAGTTGTCCTTGCACAAGTGGATGAAGAAGGCAAGGAGAGGGCAGTGTACAACCTATCTAAACTTCTCAATCCTTGCGAGCAAAGGTACACCGCAATGGAGAAGACATGTGCCGAGCTCATATGGGTAGTGCAGAAACTGAAGCACTACTTTCTTGCTCACGAGGTCCATCTAATTGCCCGCATGAATCCTATCAAGTTCCTCCTTGAAAAATCCGTTCTAACTGATAGGCTAGCCCATTGGAAAAGCTTCCTCTCCCAGTTTGAAATCACCTACATTTAGAAGAAATCCATCAAAGGCTATGCCATAGCAGAGCATCTCGCTCACCACCCTATTCCTTAGTTTGATCTTGTTCGTTCGGAGCTTCCAGATGAAGAATTAATGTCCCTCAGCCAATCTGATCCTATGTGGACATTGTATTTTGATGGAGCCCTAAATTCTCAAGGAAAGGGTATCGAGATTGCTCTACTATCACCTGAGGGTGTCACCTTCCCGCGGGCTTACAAACCGGATTTTCCTGCCACCAACAACATCGCCGAATATGAAGATTTGTTGGCGGGTATTGAGTATGTCCACTTCTATGGTGTCACCTATCAGCGGATTATAGGTGATAGTCAACTGGTCTTACGCCAAGTGCTCACCAAATACCACACCCGTGATCCTAAGCTCAAGCCATATCAAGAACTTGCCTCAGCTTATGCCAAGCTATTCTCCAAACTTATATTTGTCCATATCCCTCGTCATCAGAATCTTCTAGCCGACACTCTTGCTACCATCGCTTCAACTCTCAATATGTGCTATCTCGGGGATTTTGACAGCATTCAAATTGCACGCCACAATACCCCTGCTGTTCAGGACCCCGTCTTTCTCCGGATCAAGGAGGAGATGTTGAAGACGTTGGAAAGGAAGGGTAAAACTGAGATTATGTTATTAGATCTAGAAGAGGAGTTGGAAGATGAGGAGAAGCCATGGTACTATGAGATAGCTAAGTATTGCAAGAATCAATCGTATCTTGAGGAAGCCACAAGTGATGAAAAGAAAGCCATAAGGAGATTGTCCCAGAAGTACACCCTGGTTGGGAATACACTCTACAGAAGGGAACTCACTGGAATTTTGCTCAGGTGCCTGGACGATGATGAAGTCTTGAAGGTTGTTGAAGAGGCATATTAGGGTGTGTGTGGTGGCCATGTCAATAGCCAGATGCTTACTAAGAAGATCCTTAGGCAGGGTTTTTACTGGCCTACTCTAGAGGAAGATTGTTCCATCTTTGTCCGTCGGTGTGTCAAGTGCCAACTGCACACTGACAAAATTCATTCTCCATCCTCGACACTCCACCCAATATCCTCCCCATGGCCTTTCGCTAAGTGGGCTTTTGACATCATTGGTCCCCTTGGTGGTCCCAACTCCCAAAACAAAACCAAATCTTACATCCTCACTGCAACGGAGTACTTCACCAAGTGGGCGGAAGCCGAAGTATATGCGGAGATCAAGGCATCAACCGTCTGCAAGTTCATCATGAGAAACATCATCACCAGGTTCGGCATGCCGAGTACCATCATCACCGACAATGGGCCTACCGCACTTCTATCTGTACCCCCACTGAGCAGACACCGTTCGCCCTCACTTACGGAATGGAGGTTGTAGTACCATATGAAATCCTCATTCCCTTGTTAAGGATCCAGCTTGACAAGGACTTGTCAATCGATGAGCGGCATGAATAGCTCCTAGCACAACTGGAACTCCTAGACGAGAAGCTTCTGGTCACCGCAGAACACACAAGAGCATATTAAAATAGGCTCACATGTTTTCACCAAAAGAAAGTAATTGAGAGAAATTTCAAGTTCAGTGAGATGGTAGTGAAAAGAATCTTTGTAAAACCTGGTGGTCCCCATTCTAAACTCCAACCAAACTGGGAAGGACCGTACGTAGTTAAGGAAGCATATCCAGGCAACGTGTACAGGCTAGTCAACGCGAAAGGTGAGGAGCTCTCTCACCCTTGGAATGAGCTTTATCTCAAAAAGTACTACCCTTAGATAAGTGTTTGGATTGGTACACGGACCCTAAAATGAAAGGCCATCATTGCTAATTCATTTCTGATTCTTTGTGGATTAGCCAGAGGTGTCGACCCCTACATACTTACACGCTCACCCCTGGAAAGCCAGAGGCACGAAATCTAAGGAAGATCAACGCCGAACCAAGAGTCTAGGGGATTTCCCGCCTCTTTTCCACTCGGTCTGCCAAAAGAAAGGGAAACTTGAGGGATCGACCTCAGAATCCACCCAAAGCTCAAACGGGTGTAGGTCAAGGCATAACAAGGGGAAAAAGAAAAAATCAATGTCAAATCCAAGTCAAAAGACTTAAAAACTAGGCAAATCAAATGCATAAAAAGCACGTCAAGAGTGACAAAGTCCCCGCAGAGATCCAAATAGACCTGGTCGTAAGCGTGCTAAAAACCTCAAAAGCCAAAAAGACCGAACCCCACTAGGGGAATGGGTGTCTCCCCGATCGCCCAAGCTGTTGGCAGACTTCCTAAATATTCTCTTCCTCCTCCCCCACAGGTATGCCTTAGGGTCAAGGCAAGGCAACGATCAACTGAAGAGGACGTCGCCGAAAGCCACGTCTAAGCTTTATCTAGCATACCCAAGACTTGTTAATGAACTCTCAATGATGGCTGAGTAATTAAAGGATCCGAGCACCAAATTCTTCTAATTAGAGCGGATCCCCTTCGTTTTGCACGTCTTTTTAGAAGGGACCATGCTGGATTGCGGCCCTCATTTCAAAATCCAAAAAATAGAATATTTCAAAATCTAAAAAAAATGGAATATCGCAAAATCCAAAAAAATGAAATATCACAAAATAAAAAAAAATTAGAATATCTCAAAATCCAAAAAATGGAATATCACAAAATCCAAAAAATAGAATATCTCAAAATCCAAAAAAATAGAATACCCGAAAACCCAAAAAATAGAATATTTTCAAAATAAAAAAATAGAATATTTCAAAACAAAAAAATTACATATTTCAAAACCCAAGAAAAATTTCAATATTTTCAAAATCCAAAAAGAATTGAATATTTCAAAATAAAAAATAGAATATTTCAAAATCCAGAAAAATCATTTATCTATCAAAAAAAATCACGTACTTCAAAAAACCCAAAAAACTTTGTCACTCCGTCTGCTTGAATACATCAAACGCATGCTCATGTTTAAATTCATGTGAACATATGCTTACTTGCATGTTGCATTCCTTTATTATGGAGTTCTTTTGCTTTTCGCCTTATTTAATAATGGCTCAGCCCCTTGACAAGATTATGAAGCCTAATCCGCCTAATGGGCAGAGGGTTGAGCTAGAACATATATTTAACTTGTTTTGTTCAAGTGTTTTTTAGGCAAGGAAGAAAGTAGATAAAACACACACACACACACACACACACACACACACACACACACACACACACACACACACACACACACACACATATATATATATGCGGCCAAAAGGGGGGCCAGCCCCAAGTACATCATAAAGTGCCCAACCTGGCACACAACATCATCATCAAAGAAAAGCAAAAAGTACAATATCATGAAAGGTGGCCTAACTCTCGCCACCACTCTTTGTAGGACGGTGCTGGCAGCTACTCTCTGCCTCTCCAGGGTCAGCATTCGAGCGCGGGGTAGGAGGCCTCATGGAGGCATGAGAACCAATGGACCTCTGGGTGGCACGCTCCTCCTGGAAGTTCCTCTGATACTGCGAGGAAGTCACCAAGTAGCTGCTAGAGTAGGTGCTGGCTCACCCCTCCCTCACTGCACGCTCTCGCCCATGCCGGTAACGGTCCTCCGCCTCCCGCAGCAAGCATTCGGAGGCAACTAGACTCGCGCGAGCCTCCAACGTATGCTGGGTCAGCCGCTCCTGCTCCTGGTCCCAACGGCTGCGCTCCTGCTCCCACCGGGCCTGCTCCCTCTCGCGGTCCCTACGCTCTAAGGAAAGCGTCACGTATAGCTCCACCGTCTCACGGGGCAGGTCCGCATCCTGCTGAGTGACCTGAGTCCGCAGCTCACTCAGCTGCTGCGACAACTTAGTCATCTCAGCACTCGTGCGTGTCTCCCGTGTGAGTGCGCTCTGGAGCTCATCCGACTGCAAGTAAAATAGGCACAGGTAAGTATAAGCATAGTTCAATTCATATATAAACCTGATCAAGTTACTTACCCGTGCAGAGAGGTCGCTCTCCGCTACCTCCGCCCTGGCCACCGCTACCGCTAACTGCTCCCGGAGTGAGGTCGTCTCCGGGTCAGGCATGCCTCTGCTCGTGGAGGCACTTGCTGTATCGGCGTGCTCCATGGCCGTCTGTGCTGCATGCTGCACAAATTAGAAGTCAAGTCAGCACATGGTAAGGTAAAATAAAGCAAAGGTATGATCTTGTATGACTTACCAATGCATCCAGGGCCTCCCGTGCCTCCGCCAGCTGCGCCTCCGTGCCCACTAGCTGGGCACGCAGTGTGTCGATGAGGTCATCCCGCGCATCCTGCACATGCACATGTTGGTTAGATCATCATGCATATCATATTTGAAAAAGTCAAGGCTAGAAGTGCATGCCCTCTCCGGCCTCATGAAGTCCCTGCCTCCATACTCCTCTTAGAAGCGCTGGAGGTACGCGAAGCTGTCGACGGCATCCGACTCCACTATCTGTCCGCCGTGCTGCCAGTCGGCGTACTGGTCGGGGAAGCGGAGACACCAATCCACCCGCTTCACCTTTCCTCGCATCCTCCTCCCGATCCCCCAGGGCGTCGTCTTGTCGTGCCACTCTTGGTGTAGTCCCAGGGTGCGGGCGGCAAGCCAGAGGCGGAGCAGCTCGATCTCATTCATGCAATGGACCCAAAGGTCCCGCCTGAATCGAGGTTGGCCGATCTCGACCCACGGCTGGCCATCGTCACCCATGCCCACGTAGGGCTGCCACATGACCTGCACACATGCATGGGTTAGTCACATATCATTCATATCAAAATGCATGAAATAAAGGCAAGCACGTACCAGGAGTGCTGGGAAATCCTGGATGTCTCGACGGAGCGTGTCGAGCTGGAGGGAGAAGGTGGTGGAGGTCACCACCGGAAGCCACTGCCGGGCAAGGGGCACTGCATCAGGGCACACCTCAGTTGCCCGGCCCAATGGGATGTAGTAATATGACCATGTTCGGTTGAGTATGAATATAATTCATTTCTCCTCACATTTTGATGATGACAAGTTGTGATTTTAATGCATGACCATTGGAACATGTAAAATACATCACCTGAAATTACAATATTCAAAAAGCATGTTTCCAAGCACATTAATCATTTATATTCATAATAGTACAATTATCTAATGATTTATGTGTTTTTTTTCTCAGGAACAAACATTTTCTGCAAAGGTAGTGTCGACACAACCATCCTTGGTGTCGACACAATGGTTCAGAACAAAGGCAGAAATGTGAAGAAAAGTTCATCTCAGGTCGACACGAGTCCAAAGCAGGTCGACACTAGAGACAGATTCCAGAGAAACATGTGAACAGATTGCTATCTCAGGTCGACACCAAATCAGGCAGTGTCGACAATAGATGCCATTCCCAGAAGACCAGTTATGCTGTCTGGGACAGCAGGTCGACACCACTTGATCTCAGGTCGACACTAGAGACCTCTCCCAGGGACTTGTTCTGCCAGTCTGGGACAGTGTGTCAACACACCCCTTGGGCAGGTCGACACACTCCGAAATCTCTGTGACTTAAGATTCCTCCTGGACACGTGGCACCCCAGGGAGATGTCAGATCATTCTTGGATCATGTGCCCACGTACCCCAAGGGTATCCTTCGGATATTTAGGGTATAAATACCCTCCTTAAGGGAACTCATCCCAAGAGAATCTCAGAAGAGCCTCCAAAAACCTCCAAGCGGCGGCAAGAGAGTCTCTCCTCCCTGTCTTGCTCTCTCTTGTGATTCCACACCTCAATTCACCCTTCTCCAAGCACAAGGATCGAAGTCTGATCAACATGAAGCACTAGCATCGACTTCAAAGGAGCAGATCAAGTAGAAGCCAGCATTTGCGAAGCTCTCAAGGAAGATCCCACCATCAAAGTTGCAGAGCATCGACTAAGGGACTTCAAGTGATCAAGACTTTTCCAATTCGGCCTCTACAAGGGAGTTTTCTTGAAGAACAAGAATTGTCAATCTAGAGTCTAAAGTCTTTCTTGTCTCTTCCTGGCTATTCTAGAAGTTGTGCATAATCTGTTGGACCAACTTTCTTGAATTGGCCTTAATAGATCAGATCATTGCTAGAGGATCTACATCTTATTGTTTGTGTTCTAGCAAGTGGTTGTGAGCCTGTGTGCTCAGGTCTTTGAGTCGTCGCAGTCAAGTTGGGTTGTTGAGCAGTCTTGCTCAGAGTCTAGAGTAGTCTTGCTCTAGGTAGTGTGTGAGTTGTCTAACTTACTTGTGGAGTTGTCAGGCTCCAGTGTGGGTTGTGTAACCCAGGTTGTTTAGTGGATCCTCACTGTGTGTGAGGGGTGGATGTAGGAGTCACATGGTGTGATTTCCGAACCACCTAAAAATCTCTGTGCATTGGTCTCTGTGTGGTTTGAAATTACTCTTCGATAAATGAATGCATAGGATCGTTTGAATCTATCTTATCAACCTGTTTGCACACTCTAATTGTTTTAACTCACTTAATATCTTCTCAGATATGTGAAATTTGCTTTTAATCTAACTCTGATTTTAAGGTTTTTCAAAACTGGTTTAGCTTCCGCATTAGTTGGCCTAGATCTATTCAACCCCCCCCCCCTTCTAGATCTTGTCCACACCTTCTATCGATCCTTCAATTGGTATCAGAGCGGGTTTACATCCGATCTGAGTGATTTCTGAGTACTTTGTGTGATTTGTTTGCTTGTTGAGTGTTTCCTTCTTTGCACCATATTTTAATTAAATGGATTCCAGAGGATTCATAGCTGAGGGTCATTCCATAAATAGGCCACCATTCTTTAATGGAACGGACTATTCATATTGGAAAAATAGAATGCAAGTGTTTCTAAGGGCCCAAAACTATGAAATCTGGAAAGTAGTGGAGGTAGGACCCTATGAAAACCAGGGAGAGGAAGAAACCTGGACTAGGGAACAGATAAGAAGAGTTACATTGAATTATAGTACAATGAACATGATTCAATTTGCTGTTCACCCGAAAGAGTACTCGAGAATTTCAATGTGCAAGTCTGCCAAAGAGATGTGGGATAAACTCGAGTTACTCTATGAGGGAACATCGCAGGTTAAAGAAACCAAGGCTAACATACTTGTCTCTGAATATGAATTGTTCATGATGAAGTCTAATGAGACAATCTCTGAAATGTTTGCCAGGTTTATGATCATAGTCAATGGACTGAAGGCCTTAGGTAAGGACTATACAGATGCTGACTTGGTAAGAAAGATTCTACGCTCACTCTCTTCAATTTGGCACACAAAGGCCACTGTCATTGAAGATTCTAAAGACTTGTCCAAAATTTCTTTGGATGAGTTGATAGGATCCTTAATGACATATGAAATAAATCTAAAGAGAAATGAGGAACATATAATCAAAACCAAGCCAGTAGCATTAAAGGTCTCATCAAGTAACAAAGACAAAAACCAAGAGAAAACAAGTTCTGATGAGTCTGAGTGCAATGAGGATGAGCTTGCCCTCATGACCAGGCAATTCAGAAAATTCCTAAAATACAGAAAAGGAAAATTCTTAGGGAAAAAGAAATTCCCATCAGGTAAAAGAAATATTTCATCTTCTAACGTTAACTCAAATAGGAATCAGAAATCTGACGTTAATGTCATTTGTTACAGGTGCAATAAGCTAGGACATATGAAGGGAGAATGTCCTGAAAACAAGAAGGAGAAGCACAAGAAAATTCACAAATTCAAGAAGCCAAAGGCCATGGTAGCCACTTGGTCTGATGAAGACTCAAGTGAAGAAGAAGAAGAAGAAAAATCCTCAAGCTCTGGAAGTGAGGAGATATGCTTCATGGCAAATAGCTCGGATGGAAAGGTAAGCACATCCTTTGAAGACTTTACAGTTGAAGATTGGCAGGATGCATATGCTGAATTGGTAGAAAAATACTCTGAAATGAGAAAAGAAAACAAACACATCAAAAAAAAAATTGAAAACATTTATCATAATCAATCTTCAAACAAAAGAATTTGTGAACTTGAAAATGAAGTAATAGAATTGAATGAAGAAAAAGAAAATATTTTGAATGTGATTGATGAATTTAAACTAGCTTCTCAAAAGGCCACCAATGAATTCAAAGAACTATCTGAAAAGCTGGAAAAAGAAAACCAAGATAAACAACAAAAGATTGAAGAAATAAAATCTTGGAAAACCAGCTAAAACAAAAAGATGAAGTTATTGAAACATTTACAAATGGTAAAGATAATCTGGAGGCCTTGCTGGGAACAAACATGAAATCAATCTCTCATGGACTAGGATTTAACAAACAAAAAACCAAGAAAGACAAATCTGGTGAGAAAAAGGATAAAGCACCCTTAATTAAATTTGTCAAAGGTCCTAGTCTTGAAAACAGTGAAATCAAACAAAAATCAAGCAAAACCCCAAAAAGTCCAAAAACTCAGAACAAAACAAGGCAACCAGGTCGACACAGTCACCTGACAGGTCGACACCAGTCCACAAGAAGAAGGCTTCTGTGGCTGTTGTGTTGACACCAGTCAAGGACAGGTCGACCTGCTCAACATCAACCAAGACAAACCATAAAATAAAAAATTCAAATAAAAATATGAAAAATAAGAAAAAGTCAAAGGAAGTCATTAATGAAGAACCTTGGACCTCCAAGACAGCATATCAAGCTGATTGGACCAATTCTTGGAGCCAATGGTATCATAACCCAAGTTGGTATCATCCCCAATTTTTCTATCCAAACTTTCTGATGTACCAACAAAATCCTTGGATTCCACCTCCTCATCTAAACTCTCATATTCAACTTAAAACTTCCCCTCCTACCAAAAACAAAAACAATGGTGTTTTCATTTCTAAAGGAAAGAAGAAAGTGAAAAAGACAGAGAACACCAAAGTGATAAAACAAAAGTCAAAAACAAATCAAATTTGGGTGAGAAAAGATTTGTTAACATTGTCTAAACTTTCTGATGGTCCCAACTCTGTTTGGGTACCAAAATCTTCTCTCCACTAATTGATGTTGCAGGAAGGTCGTGCACCCAATTCAAATGTGTGGTTCCTTGACAGTGGGTGTTCACGACATATGACTGGAGATATAGCTAAATTTTCTTTCCTGCTAGAGAGGGAGGGAGGTTCAGTAACTTTTGGAGGTAAAAATAAAGGAAAGATCATTGGATCTGGAAAGGTTGGTCAAACTTCCTCAAACTCTGTTGATAGTGTTTTGTTAGTTGATGGTCTTGATTACAATCTGTTAAGTATCAGCCAACTATGTGACAAAGGTCACAAAGTTGTATTTGAATCCAATCTCTGTAAGATCATTGATTCATCAACTGATAAAATAAAATTTTGTGGAAAAAGGGAAAACAATGTTTACATGATCGACCTTAATAAAAACTTCTCTGAAAATCTTTGCTTTGTTGCTAATAAAGATGAAATTTCATGGACTTGGCACAAAAGACTTGGCCATGCAAGTTTTAGAACAATAAATAAATTGTTAAGGCTGAATCTAGTTAAGGGTCTTCCTGAATCTTTCTCAAATGTTGAAAATCAAGTTTGTGGGATCTGTGCCCAAGGAAAACAAACAAGGAAATCTTTTAAGACCTTCAATGAGGTACTCACATCTAGGCCACTAGAACTACTTCACATGGACCTTTTTGGCCCAACAAGAGTTCAAAGTCTAAGTGGCAAGAGATATGGGTTTGTAATCATTGATGATTTTACAAGATTTACTTGGGTTATCTTCTTGTCCCACAAAAGTGATACTTGCCTTGAATTCAGGAAATTCTGTACCACTGCCCTAACAAATTATTCATATAAAATCAAAAATATTTTAACTGATCATGGGGTAGAATTCGAAAACCAATCCTTTTCTGATTTATGTGCTGAATTTCAAATTTTTCACAAGTTTTCTTCACCAAGAACTCCATAACAAAATGGAGTTGTGGAAAGAAAGAACAGAACTCTTGTGGAAATGGCTAGATCCATGCTAATTGAGAGTAATTTGCCCAAATCCTTCTGGGCTGAAGCTGTAAACACAGCAAACCACATACTCAATAGAGCATTGGTCAGACCAAAAATCAAGAAAACCCCCTATGAATTATTGAAAAACAAAAAGCCAACTGTTTCCCATTTAAATCTTTGGGTGCAAATGTTATGTACACAACAATAATAAAGAAAATCTTGACAAGTTTGATGCTAAGAGTCAGGAAGCCATCTTCCTTGGCTATTCAGAAGTGTCAAGAGCTTTCAGAGTGTACATTCTCAAAAACAAAAATGTTGAAGAATCTCCACATATTATTTTTGATGAAAATTCCTTTTCAACTAATAGTTCTAAATCTTGCAGGGAAATTCAAGACATGAAGAGGATGATTTTATTGTGGACTCTTCTCCAACTGTTGAGGAGCTTGAAGACATTGGTGAGAACTTGAACACCAATTCACCATCTTCAAGTGGATCAGGTAACATTGTTCCAGATTTAAGTACCCCTCAACAGGTAATTTCTGAACTTCGAATTTTGAGAGATCACCCATTAGATAATGTTGTTGGCAATTTGCATGATAGAGTTAGGACTAGATCTTCATTCCAGCATGCCATTGAAGAAGACCCACTAGCTCTAATTTCCCAGATTGAACCAAAGTCAATTGATGAAGCTTTATCAAGTTCTGATTGGATTAATGCCATGCATGATGAACTTCATCAATTTGAAAGAAATCAAGTATGGGAATTAGTACCTAGACCTAGTGACCAAACAGTCATTGGCACTAGATGGGTCTTCAGAAATAAACTGAATGAATCTGGTCATGTCATAAGAAATAAAGCTAGGCTAGTTGCAAAGGGGTACAATCAAGAGTTTGGAATTGATTTTGAAGAGTCATATGCCCCTGTAGCTAGACTAGAAGCAGTTAGAATTTTCCTTGCTTTTGCATCCTCCATGAAATTCAAAGTTTATCAAATGGATGTTAAAAGTGCATTTTTAAATGGATATATCAAGGAAAATGTTTTTGTTGAACAACCTCCTGGATTTGAAAATGAAAAACATCCTAACCATGTTTTCAAGCTTCATAAGGCTCTCTATGGTCTTAAACAAGCTCCAAGAGCTTGGTATGACCGTTTGAGTTCCTTTTACTTGAAAAAGGATATTCTAGAGGAACTGTTGATCAAACCTTGTTCACAAAAATAGTCAATATCAAATAATTGTTGTCCAAATTTATGTTGATGACATAATATTTGGATCAACCAATAAAGGCCTGTGTAATGAATTTTCCAATCAAATGAAAAATGAATTTGAAATGAGTTTAATGGAGATCTAAAATTTTTCTTGGGATTGCAGGTTAACCAAACTCATGAGGGGATCTTCATCAGTCAAACCAAGTATGTCAAAGAACTTCTGAAAAGGTTTGACTTTCAGAACCTCAAGCATTCAAACACACCAATTGCTATTAATGCTAAGCTAGAAGAAGACTCAAATGGTAAGTCAGTAGACCAAAAGACCTACACAGGTATGATTGGTTCTCTACTTTATCTTACAACTTCTAGACCTGATATTCAATTTAGTGTGTGTTTGTGTGCTAGATTTCAATCAAATCCTAAAGAAAGTCACATGTTAGCTGTTAAGAGAATTTTCAAATATCTTGTTGGAACATGTGATTTAGGAATTTGGTATCCTGCTAATTGCAAGTTAGATTTGATTGCCTATTGTGATGCTGATTATGCTGGTTGTAAATTAGATAGAAAAAGCACTAGTGGCTTGTGTTTATACTTAGGTGGGTGCCTAATTTCTTGGGCTTCTAAGAAGCAACATTCAGTTGCTCTGTCAACTGCAGAGGCTGAGTATGTTGCTGTTGGTAGATGTGGAACCCAAATTCTTTGGGTGAAACATCAACTTCTTGATTATAACCAAGACTTAGGTTGTGTTCCCATCCTTTGTGATAACACAAGTGCAATAAATCTGTCTAAAAACCTCATTCAGCATTCCAGAACTAAGCATATTGAAATTAGGCATCATTTCTTGAGAGATGAGGTAGCAAAGAAGTCCTTTGAACTCCTCTTCATAGAAACTGAAAAACAGATTGCTGACATTTTCACAAAACCCCTTCCTCACAGTAGATTCTCATCCTTAAGGAGAGAACTTGGTCTTTGTAAATGTCCATTGCGATTGGGTTGAGTGTTAGGCATCTTCTGAGGGGGAGTTCTTGGCATCATCATATTCAGTTGCTTCCTTGATTCATACTGATCATATCTCTCTCCATTTCACTTCCATTTCTTTTTGACAATGAACACTTCACCTCACATTGTGTTGAACTTCTTGGTATATCAAATGGTGATTTGAAGAAGGACAAGTTCTGTTTGTCTGGACACTTTCACTATGCGAGAGTATATGTCTCCGCCAAGTACCAAGAAATAAATATGCAATTGTTGAGGGGGAGCTTTTGTTGCTCAAAGAGAATTATCTCTGATTTCAAATCTTGCATATCTTTATTCTGATGAAAAGTGGTTGAAATTCTCATCTCAGGGGGAGCTAGAAAATTCAAATAATGTCCTTTGCAAAATTCAAAACCTTTCTTGCATTACATCAATTTTCTTGCATGATGTCCTCATTCAGGTGTCTAGAGTCTCAAAATGATTCTTTGAGTGATCTACTACATTCATTTGTCAACTCTCACCTATATTCTTCAAAACTATAGAAATTCAGATCTCTTTTAAAGACTGAAGGATAATGTGTGTATTGAATTTAAACATGCTTTTGTTTGCAATTGATGTTGGATATAGATGATTCCTTTTTGTCAAAAATCTCCAAAATTTGTCAATTCAACAGAGCAATGGCACATGTGCTGAAAAACTGCACACCTTCACAATGAATGAAGTACCATGTATGTCATGAGGCACTAATGCTATCTCTGTTCAAAGGGGTTTAAAATTCAAAAATAAATGAAAAGAAAAATGAATATGTCCCATTCCTTTTTGATGATGACTGAGTAACTGGAAATATTGGCGTCTAAAAAACGTATATTTTCATGTCAAAAGGTCATCATTTACCCCTTTGAGACTTGATAATGGATAAATCTTCAATATCCAAGGACTATAGTGTGTAAAAAGTATTAGTTCTTGAGTGAACAAGATATATCTCATTTGATAGTTTGCTTCAAAACAAAATATATGTCATTGGAGAATTTGTTTTAAAGAATCACTCTTATCCATCATCAAGTTGTTCTTAAAAAATTGTTTACTTTCAACACACTTGTTTTCAGTCTAAAAGATTTTTTTATCTCTTTGGAATTGAAGAATATGGTAGTGTGTAGTTGATTGTTAAATGTTTTATATCCCTCAAATTATCATCTTAATGACTCAAGACACTGAATGCTCATATCCTGTTGGATATTGTGTAAAACTTGAATTGTGTTGAATTTTTTGCAAAATTTCTAAAATTAATTTTTTAGTCTCTTAAATATCCTTGAAATGATTATTCCACCCATTGTTTATCATTATAAAGATGTCCCAAAAGTCACATAATTTTTCCATACTCAAATCCAAAAATTTTCATCAGGCCAGGTCGACACTACCCCATCTAGTGTCGACACACTTTGCGTCAGGTCGACACTAACCTCTTCTAGTGTCGACACTGACCCCTGCCAGACTCATTTAAAACATGGGCACCGGTTAAGAGCATGTTGTTCCTGCGGGGTAGGTTATCCAAAATCCCTTTTCTTCTTCTCCAGGTCGACCCGACGGTGGGCATTCTTCTGGTTTCCGGCAAGGGTTTTGAACTCTCTCCATCTCCTCTCTCCTCCATCTCAATTCCACCCAATTTCTCTCATTCCTCTCTCTCTCCATCCCCCGATTCCACTCTGCTTCCATGGCACCCAAGCAAGTTCCCCGCCGTGGAGCTAAATCAAGGGCCACGGCAAGGCCCATTCCAGTGGATGAGGTTCCTTCCACTGAAAGGAGATCAAAGTGTCGACATGATCCTGCCGAGCAGCCAGGGTCTATATCTACTAAGAGAGGTAGGGCCTCCTCTTCAGGTCAAGGGTCCATGTACCCAAGGAGAAAAACCCTAGACTCCTCTCCTGACATTTCTGAGAAGTCCTCATCCTCATCATCCTCAGAGTCCTCCCAGCCCACTAGGAGAACCCCTTCCAAACCCCTCAGTGCTAGGAAGACTATACTGAAACCAAGAGCAGTAGATTTGGATGACAGAGATTTGATAGCTGCATTTCCTGAAGTCTTGAGCTTCTTCAACTTTTAGTCTTGGCAGTCATTTATATCAGATTTTCGAGTCATTTACCCTAGACTTGTGCAAGAGTTTTATCAAAATTTGGAGTGCACAGATGAAAGATATAAGTCTAAGGTCAAGGGTGTTGCCATTGACATGCCCACAGACCTAGTAGCCACAATCTTCAAGATCCCAAATGAAGGTGAAGACTATCATAACTTTGAATTTAATCTCCATGAAGCCTACACCATATTGACTGGTTTGCCAGCAGATGAGTCAGACCGTAAGCAAACCCATGTCACCAAATTCAACACCAACACCTTTCCCCCTGTCTTGAGGCTTACTCATCACATGCTCACTACCATCATCACACCTCAAGGTGGTGGGAGAGATAGGCTGACAGACATTTAAAGGTTTGTCCTTTTCTGTATGAGCAAGAGCATCAAGATAAACCTTCATGTCATCATGTACCAGATCATCTCTGAGACCACCAGGGCAGACTTGAAAAGATTACTTCCATATGCAGCCCATTTGACTGCAGTCTTCAAGCACTTTGGTGTGCCTCTGGAGAATGAGAAATCTGAAAAAATCCCAAAGTCCAACATTTACTACTTTAAGCATGTGCAGAAATTCATGGGATTTAGACTTGTTGGTGATCAAGTGAGAAGAGGGCCAGCTGCAGTAGAGGCCCCTGTAGCCTAAGAGGATCAGCCTCAAATGCAAGAGGATCAGCCTCAAATGCAAGAGGGACAGCCTGCAATGCAAGAGGACCAGCCTCAAGTGCATGAGGACCAGCCTCAAATGCAAGAGGACCAGCCTCCAGTGCATGAGGACCAGCCTCAAATGCAAGAGGACTAGACCTCAACTTCAGCCTTCCTCCTCCATGAACTTTGACACTGAAATTCCATCTTTTTCTCCACAACATCCAGTTCATGCATCCTCATCATTTGGTGGACCTTCTGTTCCACCAGAGTTGCTCTCTTTCCTAAATGACAAGTTTGACACCTTGAACACATCTATTCAGACCATGTCAGAAAATTTTGAGCTGAGGATTCAGAGATTGGAGAACACAGTATCTGCTAAGTTCATTGAGTAAAAGGCAGCCTCAGACTATGCTGCCCAAAGGTTCAACAGGTTGATTGGGACAATGGCAGATGCTTCAGTTGAGCTGAAGGAGCACCAGAAAAAGTTAGAGATAGTTCTTCAGGGAATTTTGGCAAATTCCCAAGCAGATGTATTCAACACCAATCAGACATTATCTGAGATTTCAAAGACAAGATTATCTTTTGCACATATAGTTGATAACATGGAAGGCATGAAAAACTTGTCTGCTCACATAGATGAAGAAATGTCTGCACTCAAGCAAGAATTCAAAGTGTTGAATAGGCCTGGTTGGTCAACTGGTTCATCCTCCTCTTCACAACCAAGGTCAAATGACTTCAGTGCACTTCAAGCTTCATTGTCCGAAAATTCAGAAAGAATGG
Organism: Colocasia esculenta; assembly: GCA_014218235.1. Classification (NCBI taxonomy): domain Eukaryota; kingdom Viridiplantae; phylum Streptophyta; class Magnoliopsida; order Alismatales; family Araceae; genus Colocasia; species Colocasia esculenta. The sequence goes on from CM024766.1 coordinate 29,937,386, forward strand.
AGAATCTACTTCACACAAGACTCTCCACTCTTCAAACTCAAATGAAATCAAGTTTGACTTCAATGGACAAGAGGCTATCAGACATTGAGCAAATTCTGTTACCCATTCCTCCTCCTCAATAATGTAACTTCTTTTGATAATGTCAAAGGGGGAGAAGTCTGTTTGAAATTGTAATGTTCACATCTTGAATGATATGAAATGAATAGAAATTTCTATGCACATTATTTGTGCCTGAATGTGATTACAAATAAAAGAAAAATGAAAATGCTTAAAATCACATTTCATTGAAAATTTCTAATTCCAAATGAAGTCAATGTTGTCATCATCAAAAAGGGGGAGATTGTTGGGTTGAGTATAAATATAATTCATTTCTCCTCACATTTTGATGATGACAAGTTGTGATTTTAATGCATGACCATTGGAACATGTAAAATACATCACCTGAAATTACAATATTCAAAAAGCATGTTTCCAAGCACATTAATCATTTATATTCATAATAGTACAATTATCTAATGATTTATGTGTTTATTTTCTCAGGAACAAACATTTTCTGCAAAGGTAGTGTCGACACAACCATCCTTGGTGTCGACACAATGGTTCAGAACAAAGGCAGAAATGTGAAGAAAAGTTCATCTCAGGTCGACACGAGTCCAAAGCAGGTCGACACTAGAGACAGATTCCAGAGAAACATGTGAACAAATTGCTATCTCAGGTCGACACCAAATCAGGCAGTGTCGACACTAGATGCCTTTCCCAGAAGACCAGTTTTGCTGTCTGGGACAGCAGGTCGACACCACCTGATCTCAGGTCGACACTAGAGACCTCTCCCAGGGACTTGTTCTGCCAGTCTGGGACAGTGTGTCGACACACCCCTTGGGCAGGTCGACACACTCCGAAATCTCTGTGACTTAAGATTCCTCTTGGACACGTGGCACCCCAGGGAGATGTCAGATCATTCTTGGATCATGTGCCCACATACCCCAAGGGTATCCTTCAGATATTTAAGGTATAAATACCCTCCTTAAGGGCACTCATCCCAAGATAATCTCAGAAGAGCCTCCAAAAACCTCCAAGCGGCGGCAAGAGAGTCTCTCCTCCCTGTCTTGCTCTCTCTTGTGCTTCCACACCTCAATTCACCCTTCTCCAAGCACAAGGATCGAAGTCTGATCAACATGAAGCACTAGCATCGACTTCAAAGGAGCAGATCAAGTAGAAGCCAGCATTTGCGAAGCTCTCAAGGAAGATCCCACCATCAAAGTTGCAGAGCATCGACCAAGGGACTTCAAGTGATCAAGACTTTTCCAATTCGGCCTCTACAAGGGAGTTTTCTTGAAGAACAAGAATTGTCAATCTAGAGTCTAAAGTCTTTCTTGTCTCTTCCTGGCTATTCTAGAAGTTGTGCATAATCTGTTGGACCAACTTTCTTGAATTGGCCTTAATAGATCAGATCATTGCTAGAGGATCTGCATCTTATTGTTTGTGTTCTAGCAAGTGGTTGTGAGCCTGTGTGCTCAGGTCTTTGAGTCGTCGCAGTCAAGTTGGGTTGTTGAGCAGTCTTGCTCAGAGTCTAGAGTAGTCTTGCTCTAGGTAGTGTGTGAGTTGTCTAACTCACTTGTGGAGTTGTCAGGCTCCAGTGTGGGTTGTGTAACCCAGGTTGTTTAGTGGATCCTCACTGTGTGTGAGGGGTGGATGTAGGAGTCACATGGTGTGATTTCCGAACCACCTAAAAATCTCTGTGCATTGGTCTCTGTGTGGTTTGAAATTACTCTTTGATAGATGAGTGCATAGGATCGTTTGAATCTATCTAATCAATCTGTTTGCACACTCTAATTGTTTTAACTCACTTAATATCTTCTCAGATCTGTGAAATTTTCTTTTAATCTAACTCTGATTTAAAGGTTTTTCAAAACTGGTTTAGCTTCGCATTAGTTGGCCTAGATCTATTCAACACCCCCCCCCCTTCTAGATCTTGTCCACACCTTCTATCGATCCTTCAGACCACACCTGCAAACATGCACACATTGATTAGTTTAACTAATAATTTTAAAAGTGCAGGAGTTGAAAAGGAGTTCAAGGGCAAAAAATCGTACTCGAAGGAAGGGCGCAAATCCACCCACGGTTGTCTCCCTCCCTATGCCGCTGGAGAGGTCAGCGAAGGTGTGCGCCAGGAAGGCCGCACCCCAGGTGTACTGACCGACCCTCTCCAGGTCCTCCAAAATCTCCATGAAACGACAATGGATGTCATCTCCCTTCGTGGTCAGCAGCATCTTCCCCAGAAAAAACACCAGGAACCTCCTAAGGTCCCAGTCCACCCGCTCGCTATCCTCGGGGTTCTGGCCATACACCGCCCTGGCCAACCCCGCCGCCCGCTACACGAACTCCTGCAGCGTCTCCTCCCCTCTCTGCCTCACACCCCAGAGGCCCAGGCTCTCAAGCAACTCCACTCAGTCGACCATCCTCCGGTCGCCGAAATCATCCTCTCCCATGGGCTCTAGCCCCAGTAGGTCATGCACAAAATCGGTGTAGTCGGCATAGGTGACCCCTGTCACCACCTCTCCATCCACCCTCAAACCCATGATCCGGGCCACATCATCCAAACTAGGCACCATGTGCCCCCAGGGGAAAAGGAAAGCCCTGCTTACTCTGTCCCACCTCTCCCGTAGTGCTTGTATCAAGGGGGCTATCGACATAGAAGGGCTCAATCTCCAAGATCGGCCCGAACCCCATCCCCCCAGACTCTCTCCCTCTGGAAGTCCGGGAGCCCTCGATATGCCGCCAAAACAAGAGGCCATTGGGTCCTTGGCTTCATGATCCCCTGCAAAGCACACAAAAATCATCAGTACATTAAAGGATCAAAACAGTGCACCAAATCAGGCCAGATCTCTCACCCTTGGACATATCCCTGAATCGCGTCCAATACAGTGGCCGCGATTCAAAAATTGAAATGCGTCCGTTATGTTGGCCGCGTATTCAAGCATGAACCACGTCCACTATACTGGACGCGATTCACGCCCTCCTTCCTCCCGGCACCGACGGCGCCCCCCCCCCCCCCCCCCCCCTTCCATTCATCCCAAATTAAAGGCTAAAGGTCGGGTACTTACCTAATCTGGCCGAAGGGGAGCCTCACGGCCAAGGCGACCGCACCGCCATCTCCTCACCTCTTCCCCTGCATCCTCCGCCTCTTCTTCCTCCTCCATTGCCGCCGCGCTGCCACCTTCCTCCGTCGTCAGCGCCGGTGCCTCCTCCATCACGATCGTTAGTTCTCCGGGAGCCGCCAATAGCTCCACCACCATGGCACTTGCGTCCGTTCCCGGGGTTTCTGCCATCGCCGGTGTGGCCGTCTCCTCCGTCGCCGACGAACCCTCATCGCGACGTCGCTTAGCCATCGCCATCTTCTTTGTCATCGGAGTAGAGAAAGGAGAGAGCTAGGGTGAGAGAAGAGAGAGAGAGAGTCGGAGATGGGAGAAGGGAGGGAGCTCGAATGGCGGAAAGAGCCAAATGGAGGCGCCCTCTGGCATTTTGTAGCCTCCGAAGGATTAGAAATCGTGTTCGGTTCAGTGGACGCGAATTTGGACTAGTTGTTTTAATTGCATCCGGCTTACCCGATGCGATTCAGAAGTCATCATTACCCTGGCGCAAACTTTAAGGCTCATGATTTTTCAAATTCTGGAAGTACAATTTAAACGCGTCGAGGTTGATGGACGCGATTAAGGAGAAAGTCGTGCTATGTTGGACGCGGATCAATGGGATATCCGTGGCATCTGTAGTGGACGCGATTAAAAGTGTTCACCCGGGGGGCTGTTTTAAGGAGAAAAATTCAAAGTATTTGGATGATACAATCACATTTGAGGGTGCAATTTGGCCATGTCAAGGAGGCAATTCATTTCTTATTAAGTACTTAATCAAGACGCTTACAAACGGCCACCTTGGGCCAAAGTTTCCCGAGATCCCTTACATAACCCATCTAGTCATTTTCCACTTCTTCCACATTTGGGACTGGCCTCCTAAAAGAGCAGACCTTCCACAACGCCTTTATAGTGTCTGCCTCCTCGCCGTCATTATTTGTACCAATGTTCCCCCTTTTGATTGGCGAGAAGTGAGACAGCCCTTCAAAGTTGCACCGTGGAAACCCGAGCTGAGGAAGGCAGTGGTGGGGATTGTAGAGGATGAACTCGGACGCCTCGATCAACCGCAAGTCCACACCAGGTGCTAGCCGAGTCTGCAAGTCCCTGGAGAGAAGAGGCGCCAGAGTACAAGTAAAGGCGTTCCCGAGCATGCTTCGGAAGTGATCACGCCAATCAGCCTGCGTCTTGAGTTGTGGCACCCAGTTAGCCACGCGTCCTTCCAGACCGACTATGTTGTCCAAGTGCTTAAGCGGACTTTCGGAAAAAAATCTGAGACGAGCTAGAAACCTCATTGCTCAAATCAAACTTAAAATGCAGATCAGTCTAACAAGTGAGTAAAAGCATTGAACCATATGGAGGCCTACCCAAGCTCGCTACCGTCAGACCGCTGTAGAGGAAGGCTAGCACCACCGGTCCCAGTCTCTCACCCTCCCAGATGCTGCACACGGCACCCAATTGATCCTCCTCCAAAGTGTTATCGATTGAAGGGAAGAGAAGTGTGCCTGCCACGCAGATGGCGAATCTCTTCATCACTTGCTCTTGCCTCTCATTATCTTTTCCCTTGGGTAATTCTTTCATGGTCCAGGCTGCCAATTTTTGCAAGTTGATACCCTTTTCAGTTTAGATATCTTGGGCCGCCCTTGCGTCCATGAAACCTTCAAGCACCTCCTTACTCATATAGCACCTCGGCATGATCGCCATCTCATCTTCCTCGCCTCGTTTCATTCACTTAAAACCTAGCAAAATCTCAACCTCTTCCAGTAGGATGGTGGCTTCAAAGGTTCTAAAGAGGAAGGTGTGAGTTTGAGGGTGCCAAAGCTCTACTAATGCCCCTAGAGTCGCCCAGTCAAGGTGGAGCTCATGGTATCTTTTGGCATGAACGGTGAGGTTGTTGATCCCCCATTTCTTGAGGATGTTGGTCATGTCAAGGGTGATGGAAGCAGTCAATTGTTGAAGCCATGGGAGGCGCATATAACGCCGGTTGCCCGGGAAGAGGGGATAGTCTTGAGGCATGGGCATGGATGGTATGATCATGTGCATGGAAGATAGTGGCCATAAGAGAGGGCACATGGGTATGATTGCATGGTCGTGATATGATTGTATGGGAGGTGTGTATGGTCATAGCATTGCATGGGAAATGTGTGCATGGTCATGGAGATGAAGGGTTCGGCCATATTGGAGAGAGGAAGAGAGAAGAAAGAAAAAAGAAAAAGAAAGAGAGAGAGAGAGAGAAGAACACCAAGAACACAGTAAGAACTTGAAGAACACATCCAAAACAATGCTTAAAGATCAAATCTACTCACCAATTTAACTTGCACGAGCTTACAGATGTGTCCTTCTACTTGGTTCAACCTTTGAAACCCCTCCATTCTTGGTCTCTTGGGTTGAGAAGCATCACCATGCTCCATTGCTCCAAGCTTCTTCTTCCTCTCCAAAGCTGCTTCCTTGCTTCAATGGTTGATTTCTACACTTAGGGAGGGAAAGGGCATGAAGAGGGCATGAGGGGGGTGTTTTATAACCTTCCCCAATCCCATAAACCCGGAGGCAAGCTCTCATTCATACAATAGAGGGAGAAAAGACAAAAATAGTGCAGGAAATCAAGTCCTGGATGGAAGGCCTAAATCGCGTTCAATGCAGTAGACGCGATTCTTGAGATGAAAGGCGTCCAGTATTCCCGCCACGATTTACATGTAGCATTATTTTCATGTTTCGCCATATTATTTGTTACTTGTCAATGCTGATGAATCTTTGAACACAGGGTCTGGATATCTTTCTCGCCGCATAATTCATGATCATCTTCGGCAATCGCCATCTTTGGTATTGTATATATTACATTTTACTATATGTTATACCCTATTAGAACACATCAAGGACCTCGAGGCTCTGATGAATCTGGAATTTGAGTTCCCCTCCCCTGCCAAAAAATGATGATGATTCTAGAGGAGTCTTATGACTCGAGGATAGGCCGTTGCATTGCTGAAGGATGATGGTTCCATCCGGTATCCTGACTTCGGCATCGTAACAATATTATCCTTGATTATTTTTATATTCTCTTTTGTTTTAATCTTTTTCTTTTAGCCCAGCATACATCATGTAGGACTATGAGCATAATTCCAGAAGATCACTCTCGCTTTTAATTGAAGAGAACCACTCATTCCTCAATTCCAATTAACATGAAATATTCCACTTCGAGTTAGGTACTCAGTTCACTTTGTTCATGTTTGAAGATCATCTTTCGAGAAACTCATTGCTTTGGATTCCTTTATCAAATTCATCCTTATTTTTCCTAAGATCCACCAGAGGTAGTGGCAGATGTCCTCAAAGGTGAAACCTAACGGATTGTGCCCTTAGGTACTTCCCCGACACTGGAAGTTGATCTTTCTCCCTTCTGTGCCCACGTGCACACCCTTCTCCTTTCATCCAAGCATCAAGTTTTCTCTTAAGGTTTTCTGCAAGCCGCTTCAATCTGAATTGACGAATAGCTCCAGTTATGTGTTGTTGAGGCGTGTCTCATCACACCTTGGTGCCTACTTTTTAGTCACTCCACTTTATTCCACTCAATTCACACCATTCCATTGCTTTCATTTCGTGTCACTTCGCTCCACTTCCTTGCAAAGCAGACGCCAAGGTGAGGCAGCTATAGACACGCCATTTTGGCAACATATCGAGCAAATTTCATGTTACACCATAATGCCTCAAAGTGGCTCTCTTCAATTTACCTCTTGAGTGACTTTCCTATTTTTCTGGATTTTTCTAGGATTTTTTTGGGAAATTTTCTAAAGAGGTCTAAAAGGGTCTGTGATTCGCGTCCGATATAGTGGATGCCTTTTAGGGTTTTGATCCGCGGCAAGTAAAGCCAACGCGAATCACACTTGCTTTCATCACATGCTCTATTTTGATTCGCGTCCCATTAAGCAACCGCAATTCAAAGTCAAACCCTAAATCCTACAACATTAAGGCGTCACATTTAAGAGCTCCCACGTCTCGAATCATGGTGAAATGGAATTGTGTCCACTTAAGTCTTCAAAGACCATCTGTCAAATCAAGATCGATTCTTTCAGAAGATTGATTCAGTTGGAAAACACGGCGGTAATACCAGACGTGATTCTGAAACCTAGCTATAGGCTATGATTAGCAAATCATGCAGATCTTTTTAATTGCGGCGGTTTATTCGGACGTGAATTCATCATATAGGCGTCCACTATACCCAACGCGATTCAAAGAATTTTGCCTATAAATGAACCCCCGAGGCCATTATTTCAAAAACCAAAGCCCACCCCCTAAGGTGAAGCCCTGCCGGATTGAAGAGAGAATCCCCAATCAAGGAGAAGCCCTGCCGGACCGGAGACCCGCATTCCGAAGCCAAGGAGGAGCACCCTCCATTCCAAGCCACGTCATCCGACCAATTCTTGGAATTTGGAGTCGACGTTCGCCTGCGCGTATTGGAGCAAGGCGGGAGACGGATTCCTCGTCCACTTCATCCATCCAAGCAGTGGGCTACATCGCCATCTTCCTTTCTCTTCCCTATCACTCTTTACTCCGTCTTACGTAGTGCATTCATCACAATATCTTCTCACATACTACACTTCATTTACTCCCTCCCCACATCTTTTATGGGTTTAACACCACCCCCATGAGGCGTGTTAATGCCCATTTAATGTTTTTTATTTCACTTCATTTGAATTTTTTTTACGCTTCTTAAGTCTAATCAACCTGTCACATTTTCTTGTTGTTTTCTCTCTTGCAAGGTAACCCATTTGGAGCTAAATCTCCTTTGCCGGCCGGCCGGTGGAAGGAGTAAGAAGAGCCCGCGCACACTCTCCCATGATCTTCGGGTGAAGGTAAGTACCGCACTTTTCCTTTCCGCCCATTTCCTTCGGTACCTTCGCGTACCTGGCGATCACACCTCCAACTTGTGCACACATGCACCCCTTTTTTCTTTCTTTTGTTTTTTCTGCTTTTCCACCCCTTTTCGCCATCAGCATTCTCTTCCTATCGCCATATAAACTTTCCTCTTTTTTTAAAATCATTCCTTTGTGGGATCGTGTTTTCGAAGAAAAACACCATCTATAGTGGTCATGTATTACCCCTCAGTGGTTGATTTAACAATTGTCTCATATTTGAAAGTCTTCCAGCTAACTCCTCCTCCATTCAAGATAATCACATATCCTGAACTGGACTTGCTATCATCTATATCCAACTAGAAGTCAGAGTCAATATAGTCATCCAATTTCAAGTTGGTCCCTCCATAGACGAGAACCAAATTATTAGTGGATACATCTTTCATGGCCAGCTATTAACTTAACACCGATGGTGCCTACAAGCCCTCAAGTGACTTAGGTTGGGGGGGAGGATCATTCATGACAATTTTGGTAAAGTTATTCTAGCTTTGTCTCATTATTACCAGGATTGCAATAGTCTTGTGGCTGAGGTGTCACGTTTCGAGAATTACGCAGCGGAAATATTTGAGAGAATTAATTAAAGTCGATATTTCGAGATGTGAGCAGTCGGCAAATAAGACTCTAGCTAGCATGCACTAAATGTGTATCACCACAACATAACAATAGGGCCCAAATAATGAACTCAACTAATTTTGTATTCAATCTCAACTCATTGTTTCAAAATAACACTAATACAACTCTTCCATTGTTGAATAACAGGACTAAGACTCAAATAAAGGGAAAATTACATGTGATCTCACTTCCTACTGCATCAAACTAACACTCATTCTAACTAATGAAAGACACATAAGTTGGAATGCTCTTCACTCGGATGCATTCCCATCCTCGACTTATTCTTCTTCTTGAACTTCATAGTCACCTACAAGGTTAAAAGTAGGGAATGAGCAAACTAGTCCGGTAGGATTTATATCTCAATGTGCAAGCAATGATATAAGTGATTAACACTTTAGAACTAGGTAAGAACGAATATCAAGGTATGCATGTGCGAATAAAACTCATTAAACACGATACATGAACAAGATAGATTGAATGATAATGATGAAGCAAGATCTAGAATGAGATAACAAGATAGAACTAGAAATAGATCACTGTGCACAAGCACGTAAGATATCACTTGATGTCAATAAATTTCATTGATTACAATAAATGCAGGATGGCCATATCACACAAGCAAGCAAGCACGAGCACGATCATGTAACACTAATCAAGCACGAAGACACTAAAGTACACCAAGGAAAGATCTACCTTGAAATGCACAATAGGACACGTGTATGTGGTTATTGTATCTAGCATTCAACGCGCAAGTACTCCCAGTGCAGATGCAACGCCAGTAATCATTATACCCCAAGGTTAACAATATATTTATGAATCTCCATCATTGGGGCTAGACTGGAGCCCTTGGACACTCGCCGTGCCCGATCAACATCTCACTTAATTTCAAATGTAGATACCCACAGTCATTCATGGCCAATAACAAGAGTTTCAAGATGTAAGCAATTGTAATACCATGCTCATGATGAAGATGTCAAGATATAGCAAGTCATGAGAATATGATTTCATGATGATAATAGTCGAGAGATAATTTTGGCAGCATAACGATGCAATTTATATTTTAGTTTACTCTTTATATTAATGGCTTAAGTCAAGATTATAAATCACACTCACGAGAATGAGACGAGAGAGGAAGTGCATTCTATCTCCAGAGGACTTCAAAGGTACAACCAACTCATTGTCCGTGAGGGAATCCACGGAGTACGGAGATTTACAGAGGTCTTAAGAGAAAGGTCACTAGACTGCCGATATGGAATGACCGACCGTGAGTTTCTAATCCCCTAAGAAAGGGCTGCCTATAAGTGCAAATGTGTAGTGTAGTATGTGTCTCAATCCACATTCCACCGGTTTAAACAATGCGGAAAGCAAGTACCATGATGATATAAGATTGAAACATGCACTTAATTATACATGATTTGTAGTATTTTACGATAGCAATTATTCACTTTAATAAGCTAAGAGAACAAGATGATCAATCAATAGTTTGCCAGAATTAGATCATATCATTAAAGAGTGAATATTCAAGTTGTTATAGCTTTTTCTTGGGTTAACAGGTTTTAAGCCAGTGGACAGCTTGTACACACATGCCATAACCCTAGCATGCAAACGTTACACTTTGGACAGAGCAAAACAGGTCTCGAGTAGGCCTTTAAAGCTGCGATGGACACAGTCATCGCATTTAAGAAGACTGTACGTAGTTCTGAAACACGAGTATTCGGTAAAAGATCAAATCGTGACAGTCTATACAGTCGCCTTCATGTTTAAAATGTGACGGTCCTATCTGTCGCATTCATAATGTGATAGACATCGTGTCATAATTACCCTTGAATCGCGACGTATCGACACGTCGCGTTCAAGAGATGTTTATGAAATAATAATATAAAAATAGTACAGATTCATGGGTGGGAAAACGGTCTAATTTGCGACGTGAGGCTACGTCGCGTTCATGCATGTCACAGAAACCCACGCGGCGCACAGTTTGAGGTGTCAGATCTGTCAAGTCAAAGGCGAAATCGCTATGTAGGGTACGATCACATTTCAGTTGAACACGATGGTCTAGTACGTCGCATTCATGCAAAGAAGAACACAACGTCTGGTGTCGTCGCGGTTCTTGTTCTTGCCCGAAAATGATGAAAACTATTCATCTAAGCATGCAACGCTTATATCTCATGATCTAGGGCTCTTGGGACGAAAGTGTGAACTTGAAACTTGTTGGGTATGAGGAAAATAAGAGAACTACAACTTTGTTTTCACATGATTTAGCCTCAGGATGCATGAGAAATGACTTGAACATGAACATCCCTAAACATGCACGACTTTGGAAAAATGCTTAATACTCCAAGTATGCTCGATAAAAATTAGGGAAAACGCATGCACATGAAAGTAGACTTGATGAACTACACATTGGTATATGGTTTCCTTAGGTTTGGCCCGATACAACCTACCTTTGATTGAGATTAAGAGGAGCCTTCTGCAGGTCGATGCAGAATGCAAGTGAGGAAGAAGAGCTCTGGTTGGGGGCGATTTCCTCCTCCTCTGCTGCTCAAGCTCCTCACGACCCCAACTAATGGTAAACTCATCCCCAAGGGTTTTAGGAAGCATATTTAAGCATCTAGGGTTGTTTAGGGGTCCTAATACAACTAGGAAAGAAGGATTGCGGTTTTGGCATGAACCCTTCCATGTTTTGATGATTTCTCTCCCAATTAGAGTGTGTAAGGCTTTAGGAAGGTTCATACCATGGCTAGGCATGAATTTGGGTTGCTAAGTAAGGCTAATTGCCTTGGGATTTGCCCTAATTGCCTCTTCCTATTTTCTGCCCAATTAGGGTTTTGAATTTTAATGTAGTTTCTTGCTTGATTTTATTCTTGGGCCAGAAGTTGTCCATTGACCTAAATCTGATAATGGGTTATCATTATATGTTGTTTGAAGTCTCTCCATAATTTTTATTTAATTTATGATCACATTATCTACCCATAATAATGGTTTTCCGACTTTATTTCCTTATTATGAAAATTGGTCACAATGCATCATAAACTTGGCCAATCAGATTTTTTGTCTCACGAATTTCTTCATGTAACATTTAGAAATGTTGTTTAGGGTTGAACTATTATTTTTATGGAATTTTACGATGTGTTCTTGCACATACGATAATGGTCCGTATGTTTTTATTATTTCGATAATATGAAAATTATTTATTTCCATTTATTTCAAGTTTTTAAGTACTGAATTTTCCGGGATGCTACACCCTTCCCCACTTAAGAGAATTTGGTCCCCAAATTCATAGACAGGATTTATAGGGTAAGTGAGATGTACTTGTGAACAACTCCGGATATCTCTTGCACATTGCCTCCTCAGTTTCCCAAGTATCATTCTCTTCCAGGCGTTGATTCCATCTAACCCTTAGTGGGATGACCTTGTTCTTCAATTGGCGCAATTCTCGGTCCACGATCTCAATTGGCCTTTCTTGATAAGATCAATCTTTGTTGAACTCCAGAAGTTCATATTCTATGACGTGATAAGGATCGCGTACATATTTCTTTAGCATAGATATGTGGAAAACATTGTGTACTCCCTCAAGTTGTGGTGGTAATGCCAAATGGTATGCAACTTCGCCTATTCTTTCGAGGATTTCGAAAGGCCTGACGAACCTTAGTGACAGCTTGCCTTTAATTCCAAACCTTCTAATTCCACGGCCTGGAGACACTTTTAAGAACACATGATCACCAACTTGAAATTCCAGGTCTCTCCTTCTATTGTCTACATATGCCTTTTTCCTTTGCTGTGCTACCGCCATTCTTTCCCTGATAAGCTTTACCTTCTCTGTAGTTTCCCTTATCATCTCTGGTCCTAGCAATTGTTTTTCGCTGACCTCATACTAGCAGATTGGAGATCGACAGCTCCTGCCATAAAGTGCTTCAAATGGTGCCATTTGAATGCCGGCCTGATAACTGTTGTTGTAGGTGAACTCCACAAGAGGTAAGTGTTCATGCCAACTACCTCCAAAGTCTAGCACACAGTCTCTCAACATGTCTTCTATTACTTGATTTGTCCTTTCCGTCTGCCACTCAATTTGTGGATGGAAAGCCGTGCTGAAATTTAGTTTAGATCACAAGAAATTGTGTAGACCTTTCCAAAAGTGGGATGTAAACCTTGGGTCCCTATCAAATACAATGGACACCGGTACCCCATGTAATCTAACAATTTTCTTCACATACAAAGCAGCCAGAACATCAACTGTCCACTTATTCTTAATCGGCAAAAAGTGAGCCGACTTGGTTAAGCGGTGGACGATCACCCATATACCGTCGAATCCACTTCTAGATTTAGGCAGTCTGAAAATGAAGTCTATCCCTACACCTTCCCATTTCCATGTCGGGATTTCTAGGGGTTTAAGTTTACCTACAGGTCGCAAGTGTTCTGCTTTGATTTTCTGGCAGGTTAAGTATCTGGCGACATAATCTGCCATCTCCCTCTTCATATTTGGGTACCAAAAACTTTTTTTCAAGTCTTGATACATTTTTGTAGTCCCAGGGTGAATGGTATACCTGGTCTTGTGGGCTTCCTCCATTATTGCTTTCTTTGTGTTCGCATGGTCGGGTACACAAACTCAGCCACGGAACAACAATCTTCCATCTTTTGTTAAAGAAAAATCCGGCATCTGGTCCAGATTAGCCTTCACTTCCACGAGCATGGGGTCATTGTCTTGAAGTGCTATAATGTCTTCAAGTAGAGTAGGTTGTGCTCTAATACTAGCAATCAGACATCCCTTTTTTTAGTGTCGGCATCTATATCTAGCTTGGCAAAGTCTTCTAATAATCTCCATTTGCCCACCATGAGGCTTGACAAGGTAGCCATTGGCTTTCTGCTAAGAGCATCTGCCACAACATTTACTTTTCTTGGATGATATTGGATAGTGAAATCGAAGTTTTTGAGATACTCCAACCACCTCCGCTGTCTCAAATTCAACTCCTGCTGAGAAAATAAATACTTCAAGCTTTTATGGTCAGAGAATACAATGAACTTCTCACCATAAAGATAGTGACGTCATATCTTCAAAGTGAAGACTACAACAGCTAGATCCAGATTGTGCACATAGTAGTTGTCTTTATATTTCTTTAGTTGTCTAGAGGCATAGCATATCACCTTCCCATTTTGCATCAGTACACAACCTAGGCCGATCCCAGATGCATCTGTATAAACTTCAAAACTTCCCCCGGTTACTGGCAGTGTCAGTACAGGTGCTGAAGTGAGGTGCTCCTTCAATGCCCTAAAACTCTCTTCACAATCGGTGGTCCATGTGAACGGATTCTCCTTCCTGATAAGTCTGGTCAGTGGTACAACGATCTTGGAAAAATCTTTAATGAAACGACAATAATAACCAGCTAAACCCAGAAACCTTCTAATCTCCAACACAGTTGTCGGCCTTGCCCAGTTCTTCACAACTTCCACTTTAGATGGATCTACAGAGATTCCCTCCTTGGATATGATGTGTCTAAGAAAAGATACTTCCTCCATCCAAAATTCACACTTGCTAAGTTTGGCATAGAGTTGATTGTCTCTAAGCACTTGCAGAGCAACCTTTAAGGGTTCTTCATGCTCTTCCTTAGACTTGGAGTAAATAAGGATATCATCAATGAATACCACTATGATTGGTCTAAGTATGGCCTATAGATATTGTTCATAACTTGCATAAAAGCCGCTGGAGCATTTGTTAAGCCAAACGGCATGACCACGAACTCATAGTGACCATATCTACTCTGGAATGCAGACTTGTGTATATCTTCCTCTTTAATTCTCAGCTGATGGTAGCCCGATCTTAGATTGATCTTGGAAAAGTATTGTGCACCGGATATCTGATCAAACAGCTCATCAATGCGGGGCAGTGGATATTTGTTCTTTATTGCCAATTGATTTAACTGACGATAATCAATGCAGAGCCTCATTGACCCGTCCTTCTTCTTGACAAACAGTACTGGCACTCCCCACGAGGATGTGCTGGGCCTAATGAAACCTTGATCTAACAATTCTTGGATCTGCGTTTTTAGCTCCTGCAATTCAACAGGGGACATGCGATATGGAGCTTTAGATACAGGGGCTACCCCAGGGAGTAACTCGATGGTAAAGTTTACCTCCCGTTCAGGTGGTATTCCGAGTAAGTCTTCTAGGAACACATCAGGGTACTCTCTGGCTACGGGAATATCTTCTAGAGTAGGTTTCTACTTTTCAGTCACCATGACAGAAACTAGAAAAGCATCACAACCCTAGTTGATCAATTTGGAAGCTTTTAGAGAGGATATCAGAACAAGGTGTTTATGATAGCAGGTGCTAAGTAGTGAAAGGGTTGGAAGGTTTGGTCTTTTAAAGGTGACCCTCCTATGACGAAAATTTACGTCGGCATCATATTCAACCAACCAATCGACACCCAAGATGGCGTCGTAGCCCTTCATATCTAAACAGATAAGATTGGAGGGGACATTGTGCCCTCCAATCATGGTTTCACAATTTGGTAGGTGGTGTGTGAGCTTAGATTTCGAGCCAAGAGGAGAAGCTACTGTGATCTTAGACTTCATAGGTACAGGTTTAATATGTAGAGTTGCAGAAAATGTGGTGGAAATGAAAGAATATGTAGCTCCATTATCAATTAGAACAAAAGCAAGTTGCGAGTGAATAAGAACGGTATCTTCCACCATACCCCCTTCCTCGGGTAGGTCAGCTTCTATGATAGCATTAAGGCATCCCTGACACTGTGGTATGTTCTAGGCCTTTTCTGGCTAGTCCTTCAGCATAGGATAGTCAGGTATACGGTGGTCTCTACCACCACACCTCAGACACGCTCCGAGCTTCTTCCAGCATTCTTCTGCTTGGTGTTCTGGCTTGTCACAAAATTTGCAGTTCTCAGCCAACTGCCTTCCCTCTGTCTTGACTTTCTTATCCACATTATAGTCTTTCTTCGTGATAGGCCTTTTGTTGTTGTTGTATTGGTTGTTGTTGTTGTTTCGGAAAGTGTCCGTAGTATTGGCTGCCCCTTTCTTAATGAAAACCGGTTGTGTCGTGTCCCTTCCTTACATTCCTTCCACCTTTGTCATAGTGTCCTCCACAAGTTGGGCTCTTTGGACCATCTCGATGTATGTTTGGATGTTAAGTGGTCAGAGCTTCTCAATAAACATGGGCCTGAGCCCATCCATGAACCTGCTTGCCTTCAGCCGCTTAGTTCCCACAAGGTGTGGGGCATAGACAGCTAGGCGAGCAAACTGGGCTTCATAATCAGCCACAGTCATCCCTTTTTGCTTTAGTGTTGCAAATTCCGCAGCCTTCCTTTCTTTCACCCGTTCAGAGAAGTACTTTCCCCAGAATATCTCCAGGAAAGTTGCCCATTCCAACTCTGCCGCATTAGGTAGATTAGCCGATGTGGCCTTCTACCAAGCCCTTGCATCCTTGCTAAATTGAAACGTAGCAAGTACCACCTTCTCCCGGTTCGTGCATTGCATGACTTGAAATATTCCTTCTATTTCTTCTTGTCAATTCTCTGCTTCGTCCGGGTCAGGAGATCCGAAGAAATGAGGAGGATTCATACTTCTAAAATTACGGTGTAAGTTGCTTGCTTCGTTCCAGGCAGCTGATGCTTGATTTCCAGCTTGGACTACATTTTGTAGTACCTGAGTTAATCCCGCCACGGTTTCTTGCATGGCCTATCATTGATTGCGTGCCATTGCAATGGAGTGAAGAAGTTATGAGGTTCCTGAGAAAAGGATAGAAACCAATCAATGTCTCTAGATAAATTCATATGGGTTAATGGGTAGGAGTGTTTGGTTCATTCAACTAATATATGCTCAGTCTCTACCCATTCTCACCAGGTGCTATATGTAATTTCCATGACGTAGGTTCTTGTATCACTTAAACCTAAGACTTAAATATTCCTATTGTTTCCTAGGCTCTGATACAACTAAACAGTCACATCCCGAGAATTACGCAGCGGAAATATTCGAGAGAATTATTTAAAGTCGATATTCCGAGATGTGAGCAGCTGGCAAATAAGCCTCTAGCTAGCAAGCACTAAATGTGTATCACCACAACATAACAATAGGGCCCAAATAATGAACTCAACTAATTTTATATTCAATCTCAACTAATTGTTTCAAAATAACACTAATACAACTCTTCCATTGTTGAATAACATGACTAAGACTCAAATAAAGGGAAAATTACATGTGATGCTTCCTAGTACATCAAACTAACACTCATTCTAACTAATGAAAGACACATAAGTTGGAACACTCTTCACTAGGACGCATTCCCATCCTCGACTTGTTCTTCTTCTTGAACTTCATAGTCACCTAGAAGGTTAAAGTAGGGAATGAGCAAACTAGCCTAGTAGGATTTATATCTCAACGTGCGGGCAATGATATAAGTGATTAACAATTTAGAACTAGGTAAGCACGAATATCAAGGTATGCATGTGTGAATAAAACTCATTAAACACGACACATGAACAAGATAGATTGAATGATAATGATGGAGCAAGATCTAGAATGAGATAACAAGATAGAACTAGCAATAGATCACTGTGCACAAGTACGTAAGATATCACTTGATGTCAATAGATTTTATTAATTGCAATCAATGCAGGATGGCCATATCACGCAAGCAAGCAAGCACGAGCACGATCATGTAACACTAATCAAGCACGAAGACACTAAAGTACACCAAGGAAAGATCCACCTTGAAATGCACAATAGAACATGTGTATGTGGTTATTGTATCTAGCATTCAACACGCAAGTACTCCCAGCGCAGATGCAACGCTAGTAATCATTATACTCCATGGTTAACAATATATTTATGACTCTCCATCATTGGGGCTAGACTGGAGCCCTTGGACACTCGCCGTGCCCGATCAACATCTCACTTAATTTCAAATGTAGATACCCATAGTCATTCATGGCCAATAACAAGAGTTTCAAGATGTAAGCAATTGTAATACCATGTTCATGATGAAGATGTCAAGATATAGCAAGTCATGAGAACATGATTTCATGATGATAATAGTCGAGAGATAATTTCGACAGCATAATGGCACAATTTATACTTTAGTTTACTCTTTATATTAATGGCTTAAGTCAATATTATAAATCACAATCACGAGAACGAGACGGGAGAGGAAGTGCATTCTATCTCTAGGGGACTTCAAAGGTACAACCAACTCAGTGTCTGTGAGGGAATCCAGAGAGTACAGAGATTTATGCAGGTCTTAAGAGAAAGGTCACTAGACTGCCAATACAGAATGACTGGCAGTGAGTTTCGAATCCCCTAAGAAATGGATGCCTATAAGTGCAAGTGTGTAGTGTAGTACGTGTCTCAATCCACATTCCACCGGTTTAAACAACGCGGAAAGCAAGTAACATGATGTTATAAGATTGAAACATGCACTTAACTAGACATGATTTGTAGTATTTTACGATAGCAATTATTCACTTTAACAAGTTAGGAGAACAAGATGATCAATCAATAGTTTGCAAGAATTAGATCATATCATTAAAGAGTAAATAGAATGAACATTCATGTTGTTATAGCTTTTTCTTGGGTTAAAAGGTTTTAAGCCATTGGACAGCTTGTACACAGATGCCATAACCCTAACCTGCAAACCTTACACTCTGGACAGAGCAAAACAAGTCTAGGGTAGGCCTTTAAATTCGTGATGGACACAGTCGTCGCATTTAAGAAGACCGTACGTAGTTCTGAAACATTAGTATTTGGTAAAAGATCAAACCGCGACGGTCTATACCGTCGCCTTCATGTTTGAAACGCGACGGTCCTGTCTGCCCCGTTCATAACGCGATAGGCATCGTCTCGTAATTACCCTTGAATCGCGATGTATCGACACGTCGTGTTCAAGAGATGTTTACGAAATAATAATATAAAAATAGTACGGAATTCATGGGTGGGAAAACGGTCTGAATCGCGATGTGAGGCTACGTCGCGTTCATGCATGTCATAGAAACCCACGCAGCGCATAGTTTTTTTTTTTTTTTCAATTGATACGGCAAAGGAGTGATCCTCCTATGTCGTGATCAGGTGGATAGTTTTTATATATTTGAAAAGCATAAAAGGAAAGGAGTACATAAACCACGGGGGCATCAGCTAGAGACTCCCTATGCAGAGGCATCAAGAGTACAAGGCATATCAGCCCCAAGGAAACAAAGGATCAGCTTGGCGGTACAAGGTAAGGACTCCCTACGCAAAGGGGTCAAGAGTACATGGCATAGAAGTCCCAAAGAAACAGAGGATCAGTCCTCAAAGTATTCAAATTCCTCATCAGATTCTGCACTTTGAACCGAGGTGCTTCTAGTACGGCCAACCCAATTTCTATGTAATGTTAACAGATCCACTTCCTGCCCTTCTAAGCCTGGGGCGCTTCTGATATTATATTGCATGGGGAGGCAGATCACATGGCCACTGGCTGGCCCCTTCATACTCGGTTGGGATGGTGCAGGTGGGAAACACGGGGCGGAGGTTTGGTTGTGTCCATGCAGATCTCAGCTTTCTTGGTTTTTTTGCGCAGGGCCTCGGCAAAAGACATCCGGGGAGCTGAAGGAGACGGTGAGGCTTCCACCCCAGATGGGGTGCTCACTGGTGGTTTGCCCTTGGGGGTGGCTAGTGTGTCTTCAGCTGAAGGTGCCTGCAGAACAGAGATTTTAGGAGAAGAAATAGGAGACCATGACGGGGCGCACAGTTTGAGGTGTCAGATCGGTCAAGTCAAAGGTGAAATCGCTACGTAGGGTACGGTCACATTTCAGTTGAACGCGTCTCTAGATTCTAGAGAGAGACGCTCTGGGTTTTTGGTGCGCTCCCTGGTTCTCGCCGTCGCTTCCGCCAACCCTGGGGGCTGGCAAGGGCGCTGGGTTTTGCTTAATGGCTACTCTAGTAGATGAAGGTTTGGCTGCTATTGCGAGTGGTTCTTCTAACGGGAGGAAGTCCTACACGTAGATAATAGCAGATTCGAAGCCGCCTCTGATCTTCAGCATTGGGGTCAAAACTCCTTCCTTCAACGACTCTGGAGAACCGGTAGTCTACTTTACCCGCGGTGAAGTACGCAAGTCCATTCAAACCTTAAAACTTGCTCTTATTATCAGGTGTGCATATGGTCGCTGCTCAATCCCGGAGTTCAAATCTTGCCTGTTCCAAAGACTTTTGCTAAAGAGTGACTTTATTGTTAGCACTCTTAACCAACGTCATCTTTTGATGCGGTTTGACGTTGAGGATGATTATTTGAAGGTCATAATGAGAAGGAATCTATATATCAAAGTCCTCTTATACAGATTCTTCAAATGGGACCCTCAATTTGATTTTAATGCCGATCCAATATGGATTGGCTTTTCTATGCTCCCAGTTAACTATTATTATGATGATTATTTGAAGTCCATAGAAGGGAACCTGGGTCAAGTTCTCAGGATTTATGAACCAACGAAGGCCTTAACTCAAACCAATGAGGCTTTTGTGTGTGTTGAGTTGGATATTGTCAAACCAAGGCCGGATAGAATATGGATTGGATGTGGTTCAGATGGCTTCTGGCAGAAAATCAATTATTATAGAATTCTTGCGGTTTGCTCATACTGCCATAAGCTGGGTCATGCGGCTTCGGACTTTCATAGGAAGCAAAAGGTTTCAGAGATGCCAGTTAACCCCCAGGGGGAGTCTGTCGTGCTTGAGCAGGGCCAGAAGGAAGGTAATGGTTTTTCTAAGAAGGAATGGCGTCAGAAGGTGCAACGGTAGGATCCAGACATCAATATAACTGGGAACCGGTTCTCAGCTCTGGAGGACGTTCAGGACGACAATGATGATCAACAGGTGGTTGTCTTAGAAGATCTGGGCACTAAGGATGCTCAAGGTCATACCCTTCATGTTTCTGAATTAGAGGGCTTGGCTCCCAGCTCTCCTCTACAGGTTCCGGTGACTGTTAATGAGTTTTTTAATCAAGAAGTGCAGGATAACTCCTCCCCAACATTGCATGGCCTGCATGGGGGCTGCATGCAAGAGAAAGTCCAAATAGTAGGGTGCAGTGCTGCTTTGGAGAGTATGAATGTCATAAGCAAGGTTGTTACTACGTCCTCTCCGGCGATGGTTCCTGTTGTGCAGGACGAAGAGGAACAGAATACCTGTAACAACCCTAGCAAAATATTTCTTAAACCGTCTGATTCAGTTCTTCGGAAGGTTTCTTTACTTGCGGCCAGTGAGAATATTTTTATGAATATTGCTCCTCCTATAGAAGAAGGAAAATCTCAAAAGATGGTTGGTGCTAGAACCAGATCGCAAGCCAAGGCTGCAGGAGGTACTTCAGGATACTCATTATAGCAACCTGAATTTTTGAACAAAATAAAATTTACATAATATTAAAAATTAAAAAAAAGAAAATAAATTACATAGGAAATTAATAGGAAGAGAATTAAATAAAACCCATTAAATGAAAACAAGTGATGGGCTTTAATAAATGGACCCATTAGAAATTAGTGGGCTAAAATAGAGATTTTAAAAAGGGGAATAATAGAAAATATTAAAAATTCGTAACTAAAATATTACTTAAATAAAAGAGGGTATTTAATGCATTAAAATAAGTGATTTGAGTTGGATTTGGAATCCTAAACCTACCCCAATTGCTTGGCCATGAAATTCCCTCTCTCTCAACCCAATTAGGAGATCTCTTGCTTAAAAAAAAGGGAGAGGAAAATTGGAAACTCGGAATTAAATGGGAATTTGACTTAAACTAGGAAAGGGAATGGGGAGAAGCTTAAATACTTCCCTTAAACTCTCATGGCCGGCCCTAGCTCGTGCCAAGAGGTTGCTGGGCCAGGAAGAGAGGCCAAGAGGAGGAGAATTCATGGAGAAGAGGGATCTCCCAAGTTCTTCCCCGAGTTCTTCAAGTTCTTGCCCTAGAGAAGTAAAATGACTAAAGGTAGGCATTCTCATGAGCATAAATCCTAAAATTTTGTCTGTAGGTTGTCCCAATCATCAGGAACAATACCATCAAGTTTCATGATTTATCATGGAGTCAATATTTACTTCTTGATTTTCGAAGTTCTATAATCATCTTGACCCCGAACCCCCTTATTAAATCTTGTTCTCCTTCTACACTTGATCTCATGCCACGAAATTTTTATTGGAGATTTTGTTGGATGTTAGGTTTCATTTGCCCCTAAAAGCCCTAATTTCCATCCACCCTATCATGCAAATTAATTCGTTGATCCCAACTATACACAGTTATGTGTTCATCATGAATGCCCTTTATTAAGCCATGTTGAAACCTTCGTTGCTTTTAGATTCTAATTTACTGGAAGTACCCATGCATGTCTGGATCTATTTAAAATTGGTTTTGCGATTTTTCATGAACTGTACTATTTCTTCTTAATTTTAGAACAACTCTATGTCAAGAAGGGCAACTCTTGGACCGTAATCGAAGACATGTCTGCTTCCTGTCGGACTCGGGCACAAACCACGAGAATGTGATGGACCGTTAGGCCGCGTTCTGTGGTCTGGTTGTGACAGTCTGCCAGTCACGTTCTGAATACGACAGGCGTCGCCGTCGCGATCGCTGTGCCTGGCCTGAATGGCTTGACGTATTCCTTACAGGTCTCTGTCGCGTTCTCAGCGCCTGTCCTGATCGACCTGTCGCGATCCTTGTAACCCCCTATCGCGATCTGTCCTGACTCCGTCGCTACCCTCACGAGGGTACGTCACGATCTGGGTCTTTTTACAGAAAAACCCCTAAATTGCAATGCACTAATTTTCTATTGTGCTTATACCCTTAATCTCAGTTAGAACTGCAGTAATTGCACTTAAAATAAATTGAACATTTGTATGTGATTTAAAATATATACACACGACTAATTTCCATCTATGATTTCTTGTCACATATGCACACACTTTGAACCATCCAAATATGGCTTAATTGGCATGAACATGTTACATAATATATCTGGAAATTTATGCAACTAAATTGCCTTATTTATAAATGAACTTGTCCTCGATTCTTGCGTTGTTTTGAAACACCGATCTCGACGCTCCACTGTTCTAGAATTCCTTTAGAACGTTGAGCACTTGTTTCCTTATATACACACTCTGTTGACTTAGACAAACTCTCCGATGGATATTCCTTCTACTGGACTAGTGAGTCTTTGTTCAAGGCCTCCGTAAGTCTCCTCTGTCCATGGATTCTCACATGGTCGACGAGCCGGTTGTACCCTAACACCTATGTTACCATTTTGGGATCAACATGATCTAAACGGCCATTAGAAGTTTGCTCACATCTTGAATCACGCCGGACCTCTGGACCTGTGCTTAACATGGCCAGTGGTAGGGTTATGAGTTTCACCTGACTGCCAACACCAAGTGCTCATGTTGTGCAACAGTTACTATCGCCTGTTACTCGACGTGTTACGTGCAATGTCCACTAGCTCTCATCTATCCTCTACTCGCTCATCTGTTCACGTTCTCTCTACTATCTCGCCTATTCATCTAGTGCTTTTATCTAATTCTTGGTACTCTATATTGGCCATTGACTGATTGTCTAAAGATAAACAATATAACCAATGCCTGGCAATATATAAAGGGCTCGATCTCGTCCTGGGATGTGCGCCCAAAAGTGCTAGTGCCCATGGGAGTTAAATGATCAGAGTGTTTGGCATTACACTCGAGTGCTATCTATCTCGACTATCTAAAATGACAATAAAAAAAAGTGTTATGTTCTCTCGTGTCTATTGACAACAAGTGCTATGCTATACTCGTTGTGCAATTGCCATACTTTGTGCTATTGTGCTATGGCCATCCTGCTATTTTTTTGCTATTCCCGACACTTGTGCTATTTTTGGAAAGTCTATATTTGGAAAGCCTTGCTATTTCGATCATGCGCTATCCTGCTATCTTTTACCCTACTTGACTTTCTCGTTCTATCATTAGTTACTATGTCTTTAAAGCATTAATTATTTAAAGTCTGCTTGAGCCTGAGACTTAAGTTCTACTGGGCATTATCGCTCACCCTGCGTTATTTGTCATTGTGTTCTCAGGTGAAACAGAGGATGATACATACACTCAAGAGGATGGGAATGACTAGAAGTGACGTCACGAGTACCCTAGCGTCCTAGAATTATGATAGAGTCTTAGTTTAGTCTTTTACTCTTATTTCAATGTAATTGGGCCCTATAGAATGGCTCTGATATTAGTGGTTGTAACTAGACATTGGAAAGTTATTAATGAAATGAATTATCTTTAGTATTATTCATTGTGCAATAGTTTGATGTCTAGTACTTGCTCTGTACCCGTTTACTTGCAACTGCCTCGCGTTTCGATATTCCGCGTCGAGGCGTGACAGTTTTGTGGTATCAGAGCCTAGGTTGTTCTTAAGTATAGGATGATCTAGGTTGACCAGCCTCAACTAGAGTCAATTATCCTACCTATGTGAGTTGTGGTTAGAGCCAAGGGTAACTAACTAAAATAAACTCACACACGCACGAATTAAATTTCACATCAGTATCATAACAGTAAGCTATTTTTGTAGGAACTAAGCAATCGAGATGACTGCGGAACGTGCTCAAATGAGGGGCATGCAACAGACCATTCAAGAACTGACTCGTACAATCATGCAAGCTACCCAAGGTGGCGGAAACTGTGGCAGTGCAGGTGATCTGCATCGTAACTTTAGAAGTCTAAACCTACCTAGGTTCAGTGCATCCACGGATCCGGATGAAGCCGAGCACTGGCTAAAGGAAACAGAAAGAATCTTCTGTGTCATGCAATGCGCAGCGGGGGATAAGCTGCTGTTGGCCATGTTCCAACTCGAAAAGGACGCCCGCGCTTGGTGGGAATTAGTGGAAGCTACTAGAGAGAACGTGCAATTTACCTGGAACGAGTTTAAAGAAGCTTTCAACTCCAAGTACTCCTTCGAGTGTGTCCAAGAAAGGAAGGTTGCGGAATTCGCTGCTCTGAAACAGCGAAGCTTGACTGTGGCCGAATATGAAGCCCAGTTCTCTAGACTGGCAAGGTATGCTGAACACTTGGTGAACACGGAGAGAATGAAGGCTACGCGCTTTCTCAACGGCCTTAAGCCTCAATACATTACCCAACTCGCACCTCTCGACATCCAGACTTACGCCGAGATGGTAAAGAAGGCTCAACTGCTGGAAGATGCTACGGACTTCACCGACCGCATCAATGGGAAGTTCATGAAAAAGGAAATGACCTCGGGTCAGTCATCTGCTAAGCCGAACAATGGAAAGAAGCGTCCCTTCAACATCACGGAGGGACCCAGCCAAGAAAGGAAACCCAAGATTCCAGTCTCCAACACTCCAACAAAAAGCAACTGCAAGCATTGTGACAAGCCAGGTCACATCGCTGATGAGTGCTGGAGGAAGACTGGTGCATGTCTACGCTGTGGAAGTCGCGAGCACCGCATCCCCGAGTGCCTGCTACTAAAAGAGAATGAAAGGCACCCTAATGCGCCTAAAAAATAAGGAAAGCTGCAAGCCCTGCATAATGAGGAAATCACAGAGGAAGGAGGTGTGGTAGAAGGTACCCTTCAAGTGTTCTCTCTATCTGCATTTGTCTTATTTGATACTGGAGCAACTCATTCATTTATATCTCAAAATTTTACGGATACCTTGAATACCAAACCTACATCAATGGGATGTGAATTCTCTGTCACCACGCCACTAGGGGAAAAGGAGAAATTGAACAAATACTTTCCATCTGCCGATGTAATAATCGGAGACCATAACCTAAAGGCCGACCTGGTGTGTATGCCCATGGAAGGCTATGATGTAATTTTGGGAGCCAGCTGGTTGTCCGCATATGGGTCAAGTGTCGACTGTAAGAAAGGGAAGGTTACCTTTAGTGACTTTCCTAAATTGGCATTCTCTGGGATTAGACATAAGAGACGGATGTCTCTAATCTCCACCATAAAATCTCATAACATGATAAGGAAAGGTTGTATTGCCTTCCTAGCAGTCGTAGTGGTGGAAAAGAAGGGTTCCAAGATAGAAGACATACATATAGTACAAGACTACCGAGATGTTTTCCCCGAAGACCTGCCCGGAATTCCCCCTGAACGAGATGTCAACTTCGCCATTTAGCTGATTTCTGGAGTCGCACCGGTATCACGTCAACCGTACCGGATGCCACCTGCTCAGCTAAAGGAATTGAAGGCGCAACTGATGGAGCTACTAGAAAAGGGGTTCATCAGACCAAGTACTTCCCCATGGGGAGCGCCTATGTTGTTCGTCAAGAAGAAGGATGGATCGATAAGGCTTTGCATCGACTATCGACAACTCAATCAACTCACCATCAAGAACAAGTACCCACTGCCCAGGGTCGATGAATTGTTCGACCAAATATCTGGAGCTCAATATTTCTCCAAGATCGATCTTCGATCTGGCTATCACCAAATGAGGATCAAAGAGGACGATATCTTCAAAACGGCTTTAAGGAGCAGGTACGGGCACTATGAATTTGTTGTTATACTTTTTGGGTTAACCAATGCTTCTGCAGCCTTTATGCAACTCATGAACAACATATATTGGCCCTACCTCGACAAGTTCGTGGTCGTCTTTATCGATGACATCCACATATACTTCAAGACCAAGGAAGAGCATGAAGAACACCTGAAGATAGCACTACAAGTCTTGCGAGACAATAGACTGTACGCAAAGCTTAGCAAGTGTGAATTCTGGCTCGAAGAAGTGTCCTTCTTGGGCCATGTCATCTCAAAGGACGGCATCTATGTTGATCCCTCCAAAGTCGAAGCTGTACTCAACTGAGAGAGACCAACCAGCGTCACCGAAATCAAAAGTTTCCTAGGACTGGTTGGCTACTACAGGCGGTTCATCAAGGACTTCTCAAAGATCGCCGTTCCTCTCACACGATTGACACGAAAGGAGAATCCATACTCCTGGAGTAAAGAGTGTGAGAAAAGTTTCCAAACTCTTAAAGACTGTCTTACCTTAGCACCTGTTCTCGCTCTGCCAACAGAGGGAGAAGGTTTCTCTGTCTACACCGATGCCTCAGGGATTGGGCTAGGGTGTGTACTGATGCAAAAAGAAAAAGTCATCGCCTACTCTTCTCGGCAACTGAAGACTTATGAAGTCAACTACCCCGTGCATGATCTTGAGTTGGCTGTCGTCATCTTCACCTTGAAAATCTAGAGACATTACCTCTACGGAGAAAAGTTCACTGTCTACTCAGACCATAAAAGTCTGAAGTACTTATTCTCCCAGAAAGAACTCAACATGAGACAGAGAAGATGGCTAGAATACCTAAAAGATTTCAACTTCAACATCCAATACTATACAGGCAAGGGAAATGTCGTGGCTGATGCTCTTAGTAGAAAGCCGATGGCATCTGTTTCAAGTCTAATCCTTGGCGAGATGCAATTACTAGAACAATTCGCAAGGTTAGACTTAAATATTGAACATAGGGATGATCGAGTCTTGGTTGCTAACATCAAGATTCAATCCAACATGCTGGACGAGATCAAAGCCCAACAAGATAATGATCCATTCTTAGTCCGCATCAAGGAAACTCTAGCCGAAAGGCCAGACTTTGCCATGACTGAGGATGGGAGGCTAGTATTTCAAGGGAGGACATGTGTTCCCGACAATGAAGAACTGAAGAGGAAGCTAATGGATGAAACTCACAAGACAAAGTATACTATTCATCCAGGAGGTACCAAAATGTATCAAGACATGAAAAAATGTTTTGGTGGCCGAACATGAAAAGAGAGATAGTTGAACATACCGCACACTGCCTTACTTGCCAACAAGTGAAAGCGGAACACCTGCGCCCTGCTGGTGTACTCAGACCGCTAGATATTCCAGAATGGAAATGGGAAAGCATTGGCATGGACTTCATCATGGGGTTACCCAAGACTCGTGGTGGACTTGATGCCATATGGGTCATTGTTGACCAGCTAACCAAATCCTCTCACTTCCTTGCTATAAAGAGTAAGTGGTCGGTAGAAGTACTAGCTGCCTTATATGTCAAGGAGATTGTAAGACTACATGGAGTTCCATCATCTATAGTCTTGGATCGAGATCCGAGATTCACATCTCATTTTTGGAAAGGACTACAAGGTGCACTTGGTACTAAACTCAACTTTAGTATCGTGCTCCATCCACAAATTGATGGACAAACTGAAAGAACCAACCAAATTGTTGAAGACATGTTGAGAGCCTACACTATAGATTTCCACGGATATTGGAACGAGCACCTACCTCTAATTGAGTTCGCCTATAACAACAGTTATCAGGCAAGCATTAAGATGGCACCGTTCGAAGCACTATACGGAAGGAACTGTAGATCCCCTGCATGCTGGAATGAGGTTGGAGAACAACAATGGCTAGGCCCAGAGATGGTATAGAATACCACAAGAGACATTCAGGCAATCAGAGACCGGCTCAAGATTGCTCAATCCAGACAGAAGAGCTATGCCGACAAAAGGAGGCGAGATCTGGAATTTCAAGTGGGTGATCATGTATTCCTAAAGGTGTCACCTACTCGTGGCATCCAAAGATTCGGTGTAAAGGGAAAGCTCAGTCCTAGATTCATTGGTCATTTTAAAGTACTTGAAAGGATTGGTGAGGTTGCACACCGACTGGCATTACCACCGGATCTGACATGTGTACACAATGTGTTCCATGTCTCCATGCTCCGGAAGTATGTCTATGACCCCACACACATCATTCACCACGAGAAGTTGGTGCTGAACAAAGATGTGACATACGAAGAGAAGCCAGTCAAGATACTGGAACGGAAGGTTCAATAGCTTAGGAACCGTCCCATCCACGTGGTTAAAGTCTTATGGAATAACCGCGGAATGGAAGAAGCTACATGGGAACCGGAAGGAGTCATCAGACGAAACTATCCTGATCTTTTGGTTAAGATATTTCCTCCCTTATGATCATATGAATTTGGGGACCAAATTCTTTTTAAGAAGGGGAGGATGTAGCAAAATGAATTTTTGAACAAAATAGAATTTACATAATATTAAAAAATTAAATAAAAGAAAATAAGTTACATAGGAAATTAATGGGAAGAGAATTAAATAAAACCCATTAAATGAAAACAAGTGATGGACTTTATTAAATGGACCCATTAGAAATTAGTGGGCTAAAATAGAGATTTTAAAAAGGAGAATAATAGAAAAATATCCTAAATTCGTAACTAAAATATTACTTAAATAAAAGAGGGTATTTAATGCATTAAAATAAGTGATTTGAGTTGAATTTGGAATCCTAAACCTACCCCAATTGCTTGACCATGAAATTCCCCCTCTCTCAACCCAATTAGGACATCTCTTGCTTAAAAAAAGGGAAGAGGAAAATTAGAAACTCGGAATTAAATGGGAATTTGACTTAAACTAGGAAAGTGAATGGGGAGAAGCTTAAATACTTCCCTTAAACTCTCATGGCCGGCCCTAGAACATGCCAAGAGGTTGCTGGGCCAGGAAGAGAGGCCAAGAGGAGGAGAATTCGTGGAGAAGAGGAATCTCCCAAGTTCTTCCCCGAGTTCTTCAAGTTCTTGCCCTAGAGAAGTAAAATGACTAAAGGTAGGCATTCTCACGAGCATAAATCCTAAAATTTTGTCTGTAGGTTGTCCCAATCATCAGGAACAATACCCTCAAGTTTCATGATTTATCATCAAGTCAATATTTACTTCTTGATTTTCAAAGTTCTGCACTCTTCTTGACCCCGAACCCCCTTATTAAATCTTGTTCTCCTTCTACACTTGATCTAATGCCACGAAATTTTTATTGGAGATTTTGATGGATGTTAGGTTTCATTTGCCCCTGAAAACCCTAATTTCCATCCACCCTATCATGCAAATTAATTCATTGATCTCAACTGTACACAGTTCTATGTTCATCATGATTACCCTTTATTAAGCCATGTTGAAACCTTCGTTGCTTTCAGATTCTAATTTATTGGAAGTACCCATGCATGTCTGGATCTGTTTAAAACTAGTTTCATGATTTTTCATGAACTGTACTATTTGTTCTTATTTTAAAACAACTATGTGTCAAGAAGGGCAACACTTGGACCGCAATCCAAGACATGTCTGCTTCCTGTCGGACTAGGGCACAGACCACCAGAACGCGACGGCCCGATAGGCCGCATTCTGTGGTCTGGTTGCGACAGTCTGCCAGTCGCATTCTGAACGTGACAGGCGTCGTCGTCGCGATCACTGTGCCTGGCCTGAATGGCTTGTCGCGTTCCTTACAGGTCTCTGTCGCGTTCTCAGCGCCTGTCCTGATCGACCTATCGCGATCCTTGTAACTCCCTGTCGCTATCTGCCCTGACCCCGTCGCTACCCTGACGGGGCCACGTCGCGATCTGGGTCTTTTTACAGAAAAACCCCTAAATTGCAATGCACTAATTGCCTATTGTGCTTATACCCTTAATCCCCGTAAGAACTGCAGTAATTGCACTTAAAATAAATTGAACATTTATATGTGATTTAAAATATATGCACACGACTAATTTTCATCTATGATTTCTTGTCACATATGCACACACTTTGAACCATCCAAATGTAGACACCCGGTTCCGGCTAATGGGCTGAACCACATTTCATGTTATCCTAGTTAGCCCCTAGTTGGTCACTCACCTTGAGCCCATCATTAGCCTTGATTGAGCCCACTAACAATTTAAAATTGCCTTGAAATCTCGCCCATTATCATTTTGGAGAATCCTTATGCAATTATGACTCATTTTTTTTATGAAACTGGTTGATAGATGCAAAATAATTCGATTTCCTAGTCGCGACATATCGTAGTGCCGCGACCCTAGTCGCAATGGCCCTAGACGCCGCGACAGCCCATGCATGATATTCATGCACGTGGGCTTACTGTCGCGACGCCCCGCCCCGTCGCATCTCTAATCACGACCCCATGATACGCTGCGACATCGCCTGAGCACACCAGACTCCGCAGCAACCTCCTATTTATCCTCCTACTAATCCAGCTTTATCCCTAGGAAATATCTCAACCCCTTGGGGTGAGATTTTGGCCCTAGGGACTCTTGTGAGGATCCCTTGGACTCTCCCTTGCAATTTTGAAAGGCCATTATCTCCCATTTCGAATTTTGACCATTTTGAAGAGATAATATCACCCATTTCTCTTTCATGGCTCTATAAAAGAGAGGCCCCTCCTCAAGGATGGGGAGAGCTCCGATTTTTACCCTGAAGGGCTGCCGAAATTTCCTTTGACAAATACTTAGCCTTGCAGCCCCCCTTTTTCTCCATTTCTCTCACAATCCCTCTCCGCCAAAGCAACCCATTCCATCATCCATGGAGCACGGGACATGAGAAAGACGACTTCAGCTTTCTCCTGAAGCTTTTGGACGATCCTTTGAGCTGTAGCCACGTCAAGGAGTCGCCCTAATGGGGCTCACTCTCTCCCTTTCCCTTTCTCCTTCTTTTGCATGCATTTTTCTTGTTATTCTTAGATAGAACATATTCAGCACACACCCACATTTTTCTATACCCAAAGGGGTTTAAAAAACCCTCTAGGTTCGTTCCCTCCATGTTCCCATCCTTTCTTTCTATTTTAGAGTAGATACTACGTTTAACGTGTTCTAATAGGGCTTCCTTTTGTTTGTTTCCTTTTGTGGCAGGTATCCAAGCGTCATCCACGAGGAGCTCTTGCCTTCCGGCCGGATGGAAGATGAGAAGAAGGTCCACACTCCAACAACTCCCGCATAAAGAGAACGCGGTGGCGGAGGATGACACGACAAGAAATGCGACTGGAATTAGCGTCGCGTTATCAGCACTGTTGCGACCGCTAAGGCCGTCGCGACACCGGGTCCGCCCCCTTTCTCTCTCTTCTTCCTAGTTAAGTTATGTAGCACCCTGGAAATTTTAATTACATAAAAATTAATAATAAATGGAAATAAATAAATTCCATAATATCATAGTATTAAAACATACGTATCATTATCGTATATGCTAAAACACATCGGCAAATTCCGTAAAAATTATAAATCAACCCTAAATATTATTACTAAATGTTTCACAAAGAAATTTGTGCCAAGAAAAATCATATTAGCCAAGTTTAAAGTGTTTCGCAACTTATTATCATAATTCATGAATAAGTCGTAAAATCATTATCACACGTACTCGGATGAGTCAGAAAATTAAATAAAAATCATAAATGGACTTCAAATAATATACTATAATGACCCATCAAGAAATTTGGTTCAATAAAAATCATTTGGGCTAGGTTTGAGAGTTATTGTAACCGATTATCTAAATAAGGAAACAAGTCGGAAAACTGTTAACACGGAAATACGACGCAATCAAAAATTAAATAAAAGTGTTGGGGAGACTTCCAACATTATATATTGATGACCCATTATCATAATTGGGCCAATGGGCAACATTTGGCCCAAAAATCAAATAAAGCTAGAAAATACATAGAAATTCGTAACCATAAATAAGCTGAAATTAAAAGGAAGCAATTAGAGTTGAATTAGGATGCAATCATGCATTCATGGCAACCCAAATTCGTGCCTAACTATGAGGGGAGGTTTCCTAATACCTCACACACTCAAAGGGAGGAGGAAATCATCAAAAATAGGAAACCAAACATGCCAATCCCGAAACCCTCCTTTCCTAGTTATAATAGGACTCCTAAACATCATGGTTACTTAAATACTCTTCACCCAAACCCTAGGAACGAATTTAGAACTTGCTAGGGTCGTGTGGAGGAGCTCTTGGTGGCTGAGGAACTGGGGAATGACCACAAGAAGCCGTTCTTCTTCCCCTTCTCGTCTGCTGCGACCTGCACAAACCACTCTCTTGAAGTCGACCAAAGGTGAGTCAAACCTAAACCAAACCTTGCAAGGCCTATACCCCTGGAAAGAGGGTCAAGTCTACGTTCTAACCCAAGTGGAATGCCCAAATTCCATGCAGTATACACGGAGTAGTAAACGTTTTCCTCCAAGTGGTCTGAACACGGATTTTCTGGAAAAATGAGACATCTTCAACCCATAAGGTAGGTTTTCTTGGGCCGAACCTTAGCATATCCTATACCAATGTGTAGAGCATCAAATTAACTTTCATTTCCCAATGGTTTCATCGAATTTCATTTAATAGATTTTGAATTATAAGCGTTTTGCCAAAGTCGCGCACTATTAGAGCTTTTCCCGTTCTTCTTATTATTCACACGATTTGAGACCAAATTAGACTGAATCATCAACATCAAAGTTCTGAAACTTGTAGTCACGATCATCTTTAATGTTAAACGTTTTGTCTAAAACTCTTTAGTTAGAGAGTTATGAACCCGTAAGAGAGTCATGCATAATACTGTGTTTTCGGGTTTGCAGTTAGCCTTAGGTTCTTCCTGTTTTGCTCAAGATTTAAAACCGAAGTAGGTCAAGCCTCCAACATGAAAGTTCTTGTATTAGTCGATATGGTCATCTTTCATGTTAAATGTTTTGCTTAAATATCATTATTTAGAGAGTTATAAACTTCGTAATAGAGTCATGCATGATATTGCGTTTTCTGGTTGCATTTAACTTTCACTTCTTCATGTTTTTCACAAGGTTCAAGACCGAATTAGGTTAAAACCCCAACAACAAAGTTCTTATACTATTTGTTCTTGTCATCTTTTATGTTAGACGTTTTGTCCAAATGTCAGTAGATCTCATGTTACAAGTCTAACATATAAGTCGCCATGAAGTCATGCATGTTTAGGGCTTTACCATGTTCTTCCTGTATTTCATGCAATTAGAGACCGATTCAGACCCAGCCCACAACACAAAAGTTCTTTCAATAGATGTCCTCGACATTTTCTATGTTGTGAGTTTTGTCTAAAGATCAGCATATAGAGAGATATAGGCGTTTCATGAATATCACCCTGTGTCAAATCATGGTAGTCTGAACCAAGAGCATGTCAGATCCATGTCGGGCTCAGGCGCAGACCCTGTGAACGCGACGGCCCGATATGTCGCATTCTGAGGTCGGGTCGCAACAGTACCTCTGTCGCGTTCTGGTTGCGACAGTACCCATTTCGCCTTCTGCCTGCCTGATCTGACGACCCCTTCGCCTTCCTTATAGGGATATGTCGCGATCTCAGAACTTTACCTGAAACCATGTGTTTTCATGCATAGTTTTCCGCATATACCCAAGATCTGTTTAAATATGATATTTACTGTGTAAGTTGCATGTCTTGGGTCTGAGCATTACATGATTGTTATTTAATGGCTTAAAATTTATTAACCCATTTAAAAGCTTTAATTACATGAATGCTATTCTAAGTGCTCCTTAAATGTTATGATCCTTTCGTGCTACTTGTGATTAAATCTTCCAACTGTTCTTCCACGTTTAAATGATAATGGTTATCATAAAATCTTGCAAACCATGATGAGTTAAAGAGCATAGTTTTATTCCATATTTTATTGTCAAGTGTTTCCTGCGAGTTTGAGACCGATGGTTCGTAAATTGAGACATGCGTACCGCACTACACACTAGTACTATTAGGCAGCCTTTTCTTGGGAAATTGGAAACACTCTACTGGTCATTCCGAATCGGTAGACTAGCGACATTTTCACCAAGGCCTCCATAAATCTCCTCTGACCATGGATTCCCACATGGCCGACGAGTTGGTTGTACCATTGAATTTCCCAGGAGATAGCGTGCACTTCCTTTCTCTTCTTGATCTCGTGAGTGTGACTTACAAACTAGACTAAAGCCATTAATGTAAAGATTGAACAAAATTATAAATTGTACCGTTATGCTGCCGAATTTATCTCTTGACCATTGTTATCATGAAATCATGTTCAATTACCTATTACTTGTTCCCATCATCATCATGGACATGACATTACACCTGCTTACTTATTGAAATTCTCATTGGCCATTATTAATGACTGTGGGTATCTACATTTAAAATTTTCATGAGATGGCTGACAGGGCACGGCGTGTGTCCAAGGGCTCCAGTCTAGCCCCAATGACGGAGAGTCATAAATATACTGTTAACCATGGGGTATAATGATTACTGGCGTTGCATCTGCGCTGGGAGTACTTTCTTGCTTGTTGAATGTTAGATACATAACCACATACACGTGTCCTGGTGTACATTCTTGATGGATCTTTTCTTGGTGTACATTAGTGTCTACGTGCCAGATTAGTGTTACTTGATCGTGCTCGTACATTCTTGCTTGCTTGCTTGAGTGATATGGTCATTCTGCATTTAATGCAATTAGTGATATCTTGCGTTCTTGACATCAAGTGAATTCTTGCGTGCTTGTACAAAGTGATCTATTGCTAGTTCGATCTTGTCATCTTGTTCACAAATCTCATTCTATCATAATCACTCTCTCTAGCTTGTCTTATATATCATGTTTTAACGAGTTTTATTTGTACTTGCATATCATTCATCGTACTTGCCTAGTTCTAAAATGTTAATCACTTATATCATTGCCCGCACTTTGAGATATAAATCCTACTGGGCTAGTTTGCTCATCCCCTACCTTTTACCCAATCTAGGTGACCATGAAGTGCAAGAGGAAGAGCAAGTAGAGGATGGGAATGCGTCCGAGTGATGAGCGTTCCAACTATGAGTCTAGTTATAGTAATTTGCTTTGAGAGTTAGAACATGTAGTAGGAAGTGAGAAGTATTATGTACTTTCCTTTCATTGAGTCTTAGTCCTGTAATAGTTTCTATTTGAAATACAATAAGCTAAGATTTGATTACAATTTATATTGCGTTCAACATATGGGCCCTATTGTGATGTTGTGTTGATATACATTTAGTGCGTGCTAGCTAGAGGCTTATTTGCCGACTGTCCACGTCTCAGAATATCGACTCGAATTAATACTATCCGCTGCGTAATTCTCGGGACGTGACAGTTTAGTGGTATCAGAGCCTAGGAATACCAAATAGGATATGTCTTAGGAATAGGAGATACCTATGGAACCTAGGTCATGAGAAATTAAATACAGTTCCTGGTGAGAATGGGTAGAGACTAGGAATATGTTAGAAAGAATTAAACACTCCTACCCATTAACTCTTATAATGTATCTAGAGACATTAATTGGTTTCCATCCTTTTTCTCAAGAATCCTCATAACACTCTCACACAACTGCAATGGCTCGCAACCAGTGGCAAGCTATGCAAGACACTATGGTTGGACTTACTCAGGCTCTGCAAAATGTAGTTCAGGCTGGAAATCAGGCTGCAGCTGCAAGGAACGGAGCCGGTGATTTGCACCGGAATTTTAGGAGTTTGAACCCTCCTCGTTTCTCTGGATCCCCTGATCCGGACGAGGCAGAGAATTGGCAAGAGGAGATAGAAAGGATTTTCCAGGTGATGCAATGCACTAATAGAGAGAAAGTGGTACTGGCCACTTTCCAATTTACTAAAGATGCTCGAGCATGGTGGAAGGCCACCTCGGCCCACCTGCCAAATGTAGCTGAACTGGAGTGGGCCAGATTCCTGGAGATATTCCGAGGAAAGTATTTCTCTGAGAGAGTCAAGGAGAAGAAGGCAGTAGAGTTTGCCGCACTAAAATAGAAAGGGATGTCTGTGGCTGAGTATGAGGCTAAGTTCGCACGACTTTCTGTATATGCCCCACATTTGGTGGGAACAGAAAGATTAAAGGCTAACCGTTTCATGGACGGGCTCAGGCCCATGTTCATTGAAATGCTCGGACCACACAATATTCAAACTTACACTGAGATGGTCCAAAGAGCTCAACTGGTAAAAGACACTATGGCTAAGGTGGAAGGCATGAGGGGGAAGGACATCTCAAGGCCGACCTTTATAAAAAGGGGAGCAGTCGATACAACTGGAACTTTCCCCAATAACAACAATAATAACTACAACAACAACAAAAGGCCAACCACGGGGAAGGACTATAGCATGGAGAAAAAGATCAAAGTAGAAGAAACAACGATGGTTGAATATTGTAAATTTTTCAACAAGCCTGGGCATCAAGCGGACAAGTGCTGGAAGAAGGCCGGGGCTTGCCTGCGATGCGGGAGTCAAGAACATCATATACCGAACTATCCTATGTTAAAAGACCAAGTTGGAAGGAACCAAGGAGTGGTACAGCGTCAAGGACGCGTGAATGCAATGACGCAAGCGGAACTTCCGGAAGGAGGTATGATTGTTAAACCCCTAGCTGATCTTATGATGTTTTCTTATTACATTTCTAAGTGGGGGAGATTATTAGGGAGAATTAGAAAGGAATAATCTAGTGGTTATACCCTAGTTCATCTGGTGGATTAAGATGGAGTTATAACAACTGTGAAAGGAAAACAGGAGTGGAAGGAACCAAATCAATAATACGGTGGCCATAGGTGTAGATGTTGGACTAGCATCCATGATGCTGAAACAAGTTGGAAGAATTAAATCCGAAACGACCTCAAGGATCATAACCATCCAAAAGCCAACTAATGACTTATGAATTTGGGGACCAAATTCTCTTAAGTGGGGGAGGGTGTAGCACCCCGGAAATTTTAATTACATAAAAATTAATAATAAATGGAAATAAATAAATTCCATAATATCATAGTATTAAAACATACGTATCATTATCGTATATGCTAAAACACATCGGAAAATTCCGTAAAAATTATAAATCAACCCTAAATATTATTACTAAATGTTTCACAAAGAAATTTGTGCCAAGAAAAATCATATTAGCCAAGTTTAAAGTGTTTCGCGACTTATTATCGTAATTCATGAATAAGTCGTAAAACCATTATCACACGTACTCGGATGAGTCAGAAAATTAAATAAAAATCATAAATGGACTTAAAATAATATCCTATAATGACCCATCAAGAAATTTGGTTCAATAAAAATCATTTGGGCTAGGTTTGAGAGTTATTGTAACCGATTATCTAAATAAGGAAACAAGTCGGAAAACTGTTAACACGGAAATACGACGCAATCAAAAATTAAATAAAAGTGTTGGGGAGACTTCCAACATTATATATTGATGACCCATTATCATAATTGGGCCAATGGGCAACATTTGGCCCAAAAATCAAATAAAGCTAGAAAATACATAGAAATTCGTAACCATAAATAAGCTGAAATTAAAAAGAAGCAATTAGAGTTGAATTGGGATGCAATCATGCATTCATGACAACCCAAATTCGCGCCTAACTATGAGGGGAGGTTTCCTAATACCTCACACACTCAAAGGGAGGAGGAAATCATCAAAAATAGGAAACCAAACATGCCAATCCCGAAACCCTCCTTTCCTAGTTATAATAGGACTCCTAAACATCATGGTTACTTAAATACTCTTCACCCAAACCCTATGAACGAATTTAGAACTTTCTAGGGTCGTGTGGAGGAGCTCTTGGTGGCCGAGGAGCTGTGGAACGACCACAAGAAGCCGTTCTTCTTCCCCTTCTCGTCTGCTGCGACCTGCACAAATCACTCTCTTGAAGTCGACCAAAGGTGAGTCAAACCTAAACCAAACCTTGCAAGGCCTATACCCCTGGAAAGAGGGTCAAGTCTAAGTTCTAACCCAAGTGGAATGCCCAAATTCCATGCAGTATACACGGAGTAGTAAGCGTTTTCCTCCAAGTGGTCTGAACATGGATTTTCTGGAAAAATGAGACTTCTTCAACCCATAAGGTAGGTTTTCTCGGGCCAAACCTTAACATATCCTATACCAATGTGTAGAGCATCAAGTTAACTTTCATTTCCCACTGGTTTCATCGAATTTCATTAAGTAGATTTTGAATTATAAGTGTTTTTCCAAAGTCGCGCACTGTTAGAGCGTTCCCCGTTCTTCTTATTATTCACACGATTTGAGACCGAATTAGACTGAATCATCAACATTAAAGTTCTTCTACTTATAGTCAATATCATCTTTCATGTTTAACGTTTTGTCTAAAACTCTTTAGTTAGAGAGTTATGAACCCCGTAAGAGAGTCATGCATAATACTGTGTTTTCGGGTTTGCAGTTAGCCTTAGGTTCTTCCTGTTTTGCTCGAGATTTAAAACCGAAGTAGGTCAAGCCTCCAACATGAAAGTTCTTTTATTAGTCGATATGGTCATCTTTCATGTTAAATATTTTGCTTAAATATCATTATTTAGAGAGTTATAAACTTCGTAATAGAGTCATGCATGATACTGTATTTTCTGGTTGCATTTAACTTTCACTTCTTCATGTTTTTCACAAGGTTCAAGACCGAATTAGGTTAAAACCCCAACAACAAAGTTCTTATACTATTTGTTCTTGTCATCTTTTATGTTAGACGTTTTGTCCAAATGTCAGTAGATCTCATGTTACAAGTCTAACATATAAGTCGCCATGAAGTCATGCATGTTTAGGGCTTTACCATGTTCTTCCTGTATTTCATGCAATTAGAGACCGATTCAGACCCAGCCCACAACACAAAAGTTCTTTCAATAGATGTCCTCGACATTTTCTATGTTGTGAGTTTTGTCTAAAGATCAGCATATAGAGAGATATAGGCGTTTCATGAATATCACCCTGTGTCAAATCATGGTAGTCTGAACCAAGAGCATGTCAGATCCATGTCGGGCTCAGGCGCAAACCCTGTGAACGCGACGGCCCAATATGTTGCATTCTGAGGTCGGGTCGCGACAGTACCTCTGTCGCGTTCTGGTTGCGACAGTACCCATGTCGCCTTCTGCCTGCCTGATCTGACGACCCCGTCGCCTTCCTTATAGGGATATGTCGCGATCTCAGAACTTTACCTGAAACCATGTGTTTTCATGCATAGTTTTCCGCATATACCCAAGATCTGTTTAAATATGATATTTACTATGTAAGTTGCATGTCTTGGGTCTGAGCATTACATGATTGTTATTTAATGGCTTAAAATTTATTAACCCATTTAAAAGTTTTAATTACATGAATGCTATTCTAAGTGCTCCTTAAATGTTATGATCCTTTCGTGCTACTTGTGATTAAATCTTCCTACTGTTCTTCCACGTTTAAATGATAATGGTTATCATAAAATCTTGCAAACCATGATGAGTTAAAGAGCATAGTTTTATTCCATATTTTATTGTCAAGTGTTTCCTACGAGTTTGAGACCGATGGTTCGTGAATTGAGACATACGTACCGCACTACACACTAGCACTATTAGGCAGCCTTTTCTTGGGAAATTGGAAACTCTCAACTGGTCATTCCAAATCGGTAGACTAGCGACCTTTTCACCAAGGCCTCCGTAAATCTCCTCTGACCATGGATTCCCACATGGCCAACGAGTTGGTTGTACCATTGAAGTTCCCTGGAGATAGCGTGCACTT
The DNA here is from genome assembly GCA_014218235.1 of Colocasia esculenta. Taxonomy (NCBI): domain Eukaryota; kingdom Viridiplantae; phylum Streptophyta; class Magnoliopsida; order Alismatales; family Araceae; genus Colocasia; species Colocasia esculenta. Next base: position 29,977,309 of record CM024766.1, read on the forward strand.
ACTTTCTCTTTCTTGATCTCGTGAGTGTGACTTACAAACTAGACTAAAGCCATTAATGTAAAGATTGAACAAAATTATAAATTGTACCGTTATGCTGCCGAATTTATCTCTTGACCATTGTTATCATGAAATCATGTTCAATTACCTATTACTTGTTCCCATCATCATCATGGACATGACATTACACCTGCTTACTTATTGAAATTCTCATTGGCCATTATTAATGACTGTGGGTATCTACATTTAAATTTTTCATGAGATGGCTGACAGGGCACGGCGTGTGTCCAAGGGCTCCAGTCTAGCCTCAATGACGGAGAGTCATAAATATACTGTTAACCATGGGTATAATGATTACTGGCGTTACATCTGCGCTGGGAGTACTTTCTTGCTTGTTGAATGTTAGATACATAACCACATACACGTGTCCTGGTGTACATTCTTGATGGATCTTTTCTCGGTGTACATTAGTGTCTACGTGCCGGATTAGTGTTACTTGATCGTGCTCGTACATTCTTGCTTGCTTGCTTGCGTGATATGGCCATTCTGCATTTAATGCAATTAGTGATATCTTGCGTTCTTGACATCAAGTGAATTCTTGCGTGCTTGTACAAAGTGATCTATTGCTAGTTCGATCTTGTCATCTTGTTCACAAATCTCGTTCTATCATAATCACTCTCTCTAGCTTGTCTTATATATCATGTTTTAACGAGTTTTATTCGTACTTGCATATCATTCATCGTACTTGCCTAGTTCTAAAATGTTAATCACTTATATCATTGCCCGCACTTTGAGATATAAATACTACTGGGCTAGTTTGCTCATCCCCTACCTTTTACCCAATCTAGGTGACCATGAAGTGCAAGAGGAAGAGCAAGTCAAGGATGGGAATGCGTCCGAGTGATGAGCGTTCCAACTATGAGTCTAGTTATAGTAATTTGCTTTGAGAGTTAGAACATGTAGTAGGAAGTGAGAAGTATTATGTACTTTCCTTTCATTGAGTCTTAGTCCTGTAATAGTTTCTATTTGAAATACAATAAGCTGAGATTTGATTACAATTTATATTGCGTTCAACATATGGCCCTATTGTGATGTTGTGTTGATATACATTTAGTGCGTGCTAGCTAGAGGCTTATTTGTCGACTGTCCACGTCTCGGAATATCGACTCGAATTAATACTATCCACTGCGTAATTCTCGGGACGTGACAAGTTAGCCGTCATCATCTTCTATTTAAAAGGCAGCTTGCTAGGCGGCGATCACATTCCATGTTCACACACTACTAGATTTAGTACTTGTTCGTGTCGAGGGGGGGCGTCAATCCCCGTGATTACACCTTTTGGCGATCACGGTGCGACCTTCACTGCCACCCTCGTGGATTTAGACTGCTTGCTTGCCATGTTTTCTTCTTTGTTTGTCATTTTAGTTCCCTGTTAGTCTCTTGTTCTATGTTCCCTGTGTTTTTCGTGTTCTGTTCTTGTCGCGGCCTATCGCGGCGACGCGATTAGGTCGCGTCATTTGTCGAGGACGTGTTATCAGGTCAGTCTCCTCTTCCTTCTATCTGCCTTGTCTTGTTTCTATCAGATCATGCATCCTTGTGATATCTCCTTGTATCATATGTTGTCGCGTTTCTAAATGTTAGAATCTTGTTAGGGTCCGGATTTTCCTTTTATTTTTACTTCTAAATTTTCGGTTCTAGTCGCGGCATATCGTGAGGACGCGACAAGGTCGCGTTGTGGAGAGGTGTCACGTCATCAGGTATGCTTTGTATGTTACTGTTTTGACTCATGAATCGGTTTTTGTGTACTTCTTGGTCTATGTAGTATTGATTTGTTGTTCTATGTCTTTCCTCATTTGATAGGGTAGTCTGTTTGAGTTAGTTGAAGACCTTTTGGTGTTTTCGGGCCTCTATTCCTATCGCGGCAGGTCGCTTTGTCGCGATAAGGTCGCGGTGTACACGGCCGCCGCGACTCTGCCCGAGGGCCATTTGGTCGTCCTGTTTGGTTCTCATCTATCACCTGTGCATACATTTCGGGCATTTAGGCCCACTGCATACCCTATTGAAACCCATTTGTTTAGGTTCCCCCTTGGATGAGTGAGTCCTCTCACCTACGAGCACTCGTAGGATGACTCGGGCCCACCTTCCGAGGACCTCCATAAGACCCCGTGACCGTACTCACGTTGCGGTTCGCCGTGCTGGTTGTACCAGTTGCACCCCTTAGTTTAAGCCACCCCTTTGCGTGTGAGTATACCATCCCTTAGCTTCACCAAAGGACTCGAGTCCATACCCATTAAGGTCCACTTGACCGAGTGACATTCTCTTAATTAATTCATCTAAAGGTCAAGTCCAAACCTTAAGAAATTTGCTCTTTAAACATGACAACTTGAGTGTTCATACCTCCTCCTCTCAGTCTTTCTTGCTGTGATTGAGTCTAGGTTTTGTCTGTATCACCCCCTATTAGTCTTGGGGGGGGGGGGGGGGGTGTATGCGTCATTGTTTAGGGAAATCGAGTCAATCCCCTTCTTTCTTTATATCTTATCATAATCCCCTCTTCGACATGGACCAATTTCGGGTCCTTGCCGACGATGCTCTTCCTCTCGGATTGCTCGAGGAGGTGGCCCAACCCTCTATGGCCACGCTCCCGGGGCATATCCAGCCTTCCTCCGTCACTGGGATTCGATCCCGTCCTGCCTCTCCTCCTGGGGGTGATGGCCCCCACTCACAATTCAGCCAGCTTCTTCCACACCTTACTCCAGACCAAGTCTAAGAGTTTATAGCTGCCGCCAAGGGGAAACAACCTTTATCTCCCCGGGTCAGAGTTCAGTCCGACCGGCAGATTCCTCTGCCCATGTCGCTTCAACGCCTCACCTCCCTTCATCAGGGGCAGATCCTACACCCATCCGCCCTCGGGCTATCCATTTTTCAGAACCAAGCTACCTTCCTCCGCTAGAGGTCCGGCCTCGATCTCCCCCAATTGCATAATATGCGGCCGAACCAGCTCCCCTTCCCTGTGAGAGGTCTCACTCATTCGAGCAACCTCACTCCCTTATTTATGCGCATCAAGTCCAGTCTCCCTCCGACTTCCTTGCAGAGTGGACGAGCATGAAGAAGGAGCTTCATGACCTCCGGAGACAAATCGATCCTCGGAAGGTAACTGATATTGCCCTCCCATCCTTCCAGTACCTTCGGGTGCCACCCCAGTCGGAGCTCCCTGTCTACCGGCGATACTCTGGGGTAGGGGACCCTTATGTTCATCTGAAAGACTTTGTCTACGAGTCAGCACCACACAAGTATGACCACCACCTCATGGCATACTTGTACAGAAAATCCCTGGATGGTCCGGCTTTGGAATGGTTCTACTCATTGCCCCCGGAGGAAGCCGAGGATTTCCAAGTTGTTCAAGAGAGGTTTCTGCAGCAATTCCAAGATCGGGTGGGACCCGAATACTCTTTTGTGGATCTAGTAGCAAAAAAGATGAAGCCAGAACAGGAGTTTTCTACCTACGCTGATCGGTGGCATTCTTTGGCCGCAAAGGTCCGCTGCCCCATGCCTGAGGAGGAGAAGGTGAAGTTGTTGATTTCCAATGCCACTCCAACCTACCGAGCTATTTTGGCCATGAACGATATTTCTACCATGCACCAGCTATATAGCCGAGCCTGTTTCATTCAGACCCAACTTAAGGACTCGCCTATACACTCTATGTTTGAGACCCCAAAGGCCCGTTACACCAAGAAGCCGCAAGGCCCAGTCACCGAAGGGATCCAAACCAATGAACAAGTGGGTGCAGTTAGCAATCCCCAAGGCCCGGTAGGTAGGTCTCCCTACACCCAGCAAGCCCACCAGCCATGGAACAACAACAACAATAGACAGCCACCTCCCCAAGGACAAAATCCTCCACAAGATCAGCGCCAGTACTCCCAGGTCCCTCCACCTCAAAATGGCTACGCCCCTAGGAAGCCCAATGGACCCAAAAGAGCCCAATACCCTCCTTTGCCCGAGTCCCTGGCCGACATCTTTGCCGCCCTCATGTCCCTGAATGCCCTGAGACTCCCTCCTGAGGAGGCAAACTAGAATATGGCGGCCGATCAAACAAAGTACTGTGTCTATCACCGCCATCTGGGCCATAATGTGTCGGATTGTTTTCAGTTCTGGGACATGATATATGATCTTCATGAGCAAAACCAAATTGACTGGGCAGAGATGAAAAGATTAATCCAGACTCTAAGGGACCAACTGGGTCAGAGGCAACAACAGCAACAGCAGAGGCGACAGCCGCCACAGCAGCAACAACAACAACAACAACAACAATACCAACCCTTCCAACAACAATATCAGCAGCAACAGCAACAACAGCAGCCGCAGCAGCCGACAAATGACCTAGGCATAATCCGAAACCCCATGCCACAACATCAGCCCGCTCCAAACCCCCATCTAGCTCCACCACCTCCTCCACCCGCACATGTTAACCCTGTCATCCACCATCCACCACCAGAAGCTCAGTGGGCCTTCGATGACGAACATGAAGTGGGCCAACTTCTGGTTATTTCCCACGTCACACCCACTACCCCCGCGCCTACATCCACCGTACCTTCCTCCTTCACGCCTGACATTGCTACCATCACCTCACCATCCTATTCCCCCGTCATGTCACCCATCATCCCTCCACCCAACAACATCCCTTTCTCCCCTACGCCAACACCCTTACTAGCCAACCCTTCTATCCTTGACACCGCAACCCCTCCACTCCACCATAATCTTGCCCTCCGGAGCGGGTGAATGTTCCATCGGATGTACCCTAACGCATCCGTGTCCATGCCAGGTCAACAGGCCCAACAAACCAGCAACCAGCAGCAGCAAGATATGGAAGAAATCGATCCGGTCCCGGGGACTCAATATGATATCCTGAAGCATTTGGATCAAACCCCCGCCAAGATTTCCATACTAGAGTTAATCAAAAGATGACAGACTCATCAAGACGCCCTAAGGGCCTTTCTACAAAGGGTCGTGGTCAGTGAAGACATGAACCCGGATAATCTGCCTTCAGTACTCTCGATTGTAAACAAAGGACCCACTATTACCTTTTCTGATGGTGAGTTGGCTGCCCCAGAAGCCAGAAAAATGCCCCTATGTGTGACACTCAACATAAACAAAGTGGTCGTCGATGCAGCTCTAGTGGACACGGGAGCTTCTATCAATGTTTGTCCATTAAGCACCCTTAGAGCATGTAATATATCGGAACGTCAACTACAGCCCACCCCCACCACCATCGCTGCTTATGACAATTCTCGACGTGCCTGCCATGGAGTCATCACATTACAAGTAGAATTGGGACCACTAGTCATGTCAGTGGAGTTCTATGTGTTGAACATTGATCATACTTACAAGGCCATCTTAGGGCGCCCATGGATTGAATCATTAGGGGCAATGCCATCTACAGCGCATCAGTGTTTGAAGTTCCCCTTCCAAGGGCGAATAGTCAAGGTGAAAAGCGTGGCAACGACACATACAGTAGAAGTAGTTGAGAGGGTGCTGGCATCAGTATGGCCATCCAATAAGCCCGTTATCTCTGTGCTTGATGTCAACTATACTTGGGCCTATACATTCTCTTCTAACCGGCCAATTGGGTCTCCCCCTGTAGTGGCAGTCAGGAGAGATGTGAGCACAAATATAAAGGGGTGGGATATCATGTTTAGAATGGGTTATCAGTCGGGAAAAGGCCTGGGTGCCCATCTCCAAGGGCGAACCAAGACTGTGGCCAGCACTAAGAAATTCACAAAGCATGCCCTGGGATACTCAGAATGGGCTGCTTTCTCATTTCCTTCACAATCAGATCATGGCCCACTTACCTGGTCCTTGTATGAACACTTCGTCAGAGGGCCCGTGCAGCCCGGATACAACACTACTACAGAAGCGCTAAAATCAGCTTACCAGTGAAGGATCGATAGAAGGTGTGGACAAGATCTAGAACGGGGGGGGTTGAATAGATCTAGGCCAACTAATGCGGAAGCTAAACCAGTTTTGAAAAACCTTTGAATCAGAGTTAGATTAAAAGCAAATTTCACAGATCTGAGAAGACATTAAGTGAGTTAAAACAATTGGAGTGTGAAAACAGGTTGATTAGATAGATTCAAACGATCCTATGCATTCATCTATCGGAGAGTAATTTCAAACCACAAAGAGACCAATGCACAGAGATTTTTTGGTGGTTCGAAAATCACACCATGTGACTCCTACATCCACCCCTCACACATAGTGAGGATCCACTAAACAACCTGGGTTACACAACCCACACTGGAGCCTGACAACTCCACAAATGAGTTAGACAACTCACACACTACCTAGAGAAAGACTACTCTAGACTCTGAGCAAGACTGCTCAACAACACAACTTGAGTACGACGACTCAAAGACCTGAGCACACATGCTCACAACCACTTGCTAGAACAAAAACAATGAGATGCAGATCCTCTAGCAATGATCTGATCTATTAAGGCCAATTCAAGAAAGTTGGTGCAACAGATTATGCACAACTTCTAGAATAGCCAGGAAGAGACAAGAAAGACTTTAGACTCTAGATTGACAATTCTTGTTCTTCAAGAAAACTCCCTTGTAGAGGCCGAAATGGAAGAATCTTGATCACTTGAAGTCCCTTGGCCGATGCTCTGCAACTTTGATCTTGGGATCTTCCTTGAGAGCTTCACAATTGCTGGCTTCTACTTAATCTGCTCCTTTGAAGTTGATGCTAGTGCTTCATGTTGATCAGACTTCGATCCTTGTGCTTGAAAAGGGTGAATTGAGGTGTGGAAGCACAAGAGAGAGCAAGAATAGGGAGGAGAGACTCTCTTGCCGCCGCTTGGAGGTTTCTGGAGGCTCTTCTGAGATTCTCTTGGGATGAGTGCCCTTAAGGAGGGTATTTATACCCTAAATATCTGAAAGATACCCTTGGGGTACGTGGGCACATGATCCAAGAATGATCTGACATCTCCCTGGGGTGCCACGTGTCCAGGAGGAATCTTAAGTCACAGAGATTCCGGAGTGTGTCGACCTGCCCAAGGTGAGGAGAAATGAATTATTTTCACACTCAACCCAACAACCAGTCCTTAGAAGAGTAGCGGCCCAATAAGAAGAAGAGAGCCGAGGTAGGTACAGAGGACCCAGATCAGGAAGATGTCATCTCATCAGTCAGTCTGCCGTTTGAAGAACCAGAAGCTAGGACAGAAGAGTCAGAATTAGAAGACCTTGTTTCTGCAGTCAATCGTCTGTTCAGCGAAGAAGACACGCCGCAAGTAGCAGTGTTATCAGCATCAGCAACCACCACCAAGCGACAGTTGCTTGGATTTGGTGAGGAAAGTCAGCCAACCAACTCAACCGTTTCAGCAAAGGAGCTCTGTCCAGGGTTTTCCCGGCCTACCATTCATCCTATTTCATCCATACTTGTTTATAATTCTGATGTTATTCCCTTGTCTCCCCCCTTTATTATTCAATTCTCTCCCGACGCCGTTGAGGCGTTAATCCGCCCTTCACCCCTCTTCACCATTTTCTTTAATGGCTCAATTTTGTCTTTCTCCCGGAGCCTTTTAATGTAATGTAGTTCCTTTCATAAAAAAAACAAAAAAACAAACAAAAAAAACAAAAAAAAAATGATGATATAGAAAATCCAAAAATCCAAAAATATGTGTCTCCCCCCCATTCATCTTCTCTCCTCTTTCTTCGGACGGCGATCCCCATCTTCCTCCTCCCCTTTCTTCGAACGGCGATCCTCATTCTCTCTTTCCCTATTCATCGGAAGGCGATCCCCGTCTTTCTACTCTTTTCTCCCTGCTTTCTGCCTCCAGCTGTTGATTTCCCTTACTCCCTTGACGGCGATCCCCGTCATCCCTGTGTTTTCCTCTGCTTCGACGGCGATCCCCGTCACCCCCGCACTCCTGCTCTCCTACTCCAACGGAGATCCCCGCCACCCCGCACTCCTGCTCTCCTACTTCGACGGTGATCCCCGTCACCCCGCACTCCTGCTCTCCTATTTCGACGGCGATCCCCGTCACTCCACACTCCTCCTCTCCTCTCAGACGGCGACCCCCGCCCTTCTCCTCTTTCTATGCAAACCGTGCCTTCATCTGACTGATCGACATGGTCACATTGGGCGTTCTGGGCAAGGGGCCTTCTGTCCCCCTGCGCCCCGTTCCTGCGGCCGGCACCCTGAGCTCGGGTGGCCCGCCTCTTCCTCCAGTCCCATCGGAGGACCCTTGCGGCCCTACCGCACCTTTTCCTGCTCATTCCAATAAACCTCTAGACACTCCTCCAGAATCTCCTGTAAATATTGGGCTTTGTTTAGAATCGGGGGTAGAATCTGGCAAGTCCTTATCCCCATCTAGGAAGAAGAAGGGTAATGGCATACCCCGAAGGTATCTGCTTGACTTAGTTCAAAGGTGTGGCGCTCTTCTAACTGTCGAAGAGTTCGTCCAGGAAGCAATAGTTTTGAACTTAAAGGATCTACATATAGAGGAAGGGCTAGACGATGGTTTTGGAATTTATGAAATAGTAGCCGAAGGAGACCCATTAGATGAGAATGATTGTGAGATAGAGGATGTTGCTGAGGCATATGCTAGTGGTATGAGGAGATTCGATGAACCTACCTCAGCAGTCGATGAGCCCACTAAAGAGGTAAACATGGGAACTGAAGAGGACCCCAGGCTTTTAACCATAGCTTCCAGCCACCCTCTCGAAGAAGAAGAAGCGCTCATAGAAATGTTGAGGGAGTTTAAGGATTCCTTTGCTTGGTCCTACGATGACATGCCCGGCATTGACCCTGATTTGGTGGAACACAGGCTGATCTTGAAGCCAGGGAGAGTTGCCGTCAAACAAAAGTTAAGGAGGTTCCTCCCCCATATCGCTTTGAAAATGAAAGAGGAAATTGATAAACTACACAAGGCTAAGTTCATATGTGTAGTCCTCTATCCATTGTGGGTGGTGAACATCGTCCCAGTCTTGAAGAAGGACGGAAGGGCGCGAATCTGCATAGACTTCCGGGACTTAAATAAGGCATGTCCTAAAGATGATTTCCCCCTACCTCACTTGGACGTTCTGATTGATAATACTGCAGGGTTCGAAACTCTGTCGTTTATGGATGGGTATTCAGGCTACAATCAAATTCGTCTAGCCCCGGAGGATCAAGAGAAAACCTCTTTTACCACCCCATGGGGAACATATTGCTATGTGGTCATGTCGTTTGGATTAAAGAACGCCGGAGCCACTTATCAAAGAGCAATGTTAGCTATCTTCCACGACATGATTCATATTGATGTTGAAGTCTACGTGGATGATATCGTGGTGAAGTCTCGGACCAGAAGAGAACACTCCTCCGTACTTGCCAGGGTATTTCGCCGCGCACAAGAGTATCAATTAAAGATGAATCCAAAGAAGTGCGTATTCGGGGTTTCTTCGGGCAAGCTGTTAGGCTTCATAGTTAGCAAACAGGGGATTCAAATAGACCCGCACAAGGCCAAGGCAATAAATGAAATGCCTCCTCCCAAGAACATATCTGAGCTTCGAGGTTTGATTGGTCGGCTCCAGTTCATAAGGAGATTCATATCTCAGCACTCTCAAAGGTGCCATCCCTTCTATGAACTATTGAAAGGAGGAGTCAGCTTTGAATGGAATGCTAAGTGACAAGAGGCCTTTGATGAGCTCAAGAGTTACCTTATGAATCCTCCCGTGCTTTAGGCACCCATCCCTGGGAAACCCTTGATCCTATATCTGTCAACTATTGAGGACTCCCTAGGAGCTGTCCTTGCTCAGCATGATGAATCCAGCAAAGAAAGGGCAGTCTATTACCTATCTAGGCTATTCAATCCCTCAGAGCTCAAACTCACCACAATGGAGAAAACATGTGTAGTGCTAGTTTGGGTAGTGCAGAAATTGAAGCACTACTTCCTAGCTCATAAGGTGAGTTTGATTTCTAGAATGGATCCTATTAGGTATCTCCTTGAGAAGCCAGTCCTCGCCGACAGGTTGGCACGCTGGCAAAGCTTCCTCTCCCAATTTGATATTTCCTTCATAGTTCAGAAAGCCATAAAAGGGTATGTCATTGCTGATCACCTTGCTCACCTTCCTCTTCCCCATAGTGACACGGTTCAAGAGGAATTCCCCGATGAAAACCTATCACTCATTTCTCGCAATCCCTTCTGGTCGCTCCACTTCGATGGGGCTCTCAATTCTAGGGGACGGGGCATAGGAGCTATCTTGCTCACCCCAGAAGGGATCACCATTCCTCTAGCCTATCAGCTTCAATTCTATGCCACCAACAACATCTCCGAGTATGAGGCTCTCCTTGCCGGTCTTAAGCTCGCCTACCTCTTAGGCGCGCGTCATCTCAAGATTATAGGAGACTCTCAGCTCGTTCTTCGGCAAGTCCTTTCTACCTATCGCACTCGTGACCCTAAACTCAAGCCCTATCAAGATCTGGTCACTCTCCTAGCCAAGCAATTCCGTCAACTCATCTACATTCATACTCCTCGTTCTCAGAATATCTTGGCTGATGCGTTGGCATCACTAGCCTCCTCTCTCTCCTTCCCTCTCAGCCGCAGTGCTGAGACGATCACCGTTCAAAGGTTAGAGGCTCCCTCCACTCAGGACCCTTGGTTCGTTAACCTTAGGAGCTCTCTAGTTTTGAAGGTAGAGAGAAAAGAAGCGAAGAAATTATTGCTTGTAGAGCTAGAAGAAATGGTGGAAGAAGAAAGGCCGTGGTACCATGAGATTGAGCAGTACTGTAGAGACGGTACCTTCCCAGAAGAAGCAGAAGCGGAGGATAGGCGAGCCATCCGAAGAGCGGCGTTAAAATATACCCTCGTTGGTGGAGTACTATACCGACGCGCTCTAAATGGGATGCTCCTCCGTTGTTTGTCAGATGAAGAAGCTTGGAAGGTAGTGGAAGGGTCCCACTCCAGCAAGTGTGGAGGGCATGTGAATCGCCAGATGTTGGCTAAGAAGATTCTTAGACAGGGCTACTACTGGCCGACCCTAGAAGAAGACTGTGCCACCTACGTTCGTAGGTGTGTCAAATGCCAGATCTATGCTGACAAGATCATGCTCCATCCTCCTCTCTACATCCACTATCGTATGCAAGCATATGATCGACTGCGGCTAGACGCCGCTCGTCTAAGAGTTCCAGCTATACAAGTAACGCCTCCCGATGTTCGTCGGGATTAAGTTCTTTATCTAGCTAAACTCTTAGCGAAGGAATGAGGATCTCGTGTGGACATACTGCCTCCATCCCATATGTGAGAGAGAATGGAGTTTGCCCAGTGGGTGTGCAGACGGAGGTGCGGTAGGCCCACAGAGCCTCAACTAGTTTTTCCGGCTAATCAGCAAATTTATTAGACTCACAAGTTTTCTTTAGAATTTTCAAAAGTGTTTTGTTTATGACTTCGGCTTGACCGTTGCCTTGTGGATAGTACGGAGACGAATGATGCAAGAAAATGTTGAATTTCTTACATAGGTCCTGAAGCTCCTGAGATATGAACTGGGGTCCATTGTCGGTGACGAGGCTACTTGGCACTCCGAACCGCGCGATGATATTCCTCATGATGAATTTGCACACGGTTGAACCTTTGATTTCTGCAAACGCTTCAGCTTCGGTCCACTTAGTGAAGTATTCAGTTGTAGTGAGGATGACCTGGAGGTTCAAGGTCTAAATTGTCAGCAAACTAGGAAGGGTCGTACGTCGTTAAGGAAGTGTACCCCGGAAACGCGTATAGGCTAGTTAATGCCGAAGGTGAGGAGCTCTCTCACCCATGGAATGGGTTGTACCTTAAAAGATTCTACCCCTAATGTTGATAACAACACCAATTTGCAAAAGAGAATGTTGTTGGCTATGTGCCTCACTCCTCCTCACTGCGGTAAATAATCTCTATGTCCAGCCACACACACACAACACGGCGACCTAAGGTTAATTCCCCTTTGACTATGGTGTTTCTGCTCAGCCCTAGTGTAGGGAACCTAAGGTCAATTCTCTTCCTACTCGGACGAGGTCTAGGGGCAAGGGGAAAGCTAGCCTGTGGACAAGCAAGCGGTGTAGATCATGTGTATGAAGTCTCAAAGAGGGGCGGTCAATTCAAAAAAAAAGAGAAGAAACGAAAGAAAATGATAAAAGTGAAAGAATGATGAGAAAATTGGGGCATGTCAAAGAGTGGCAGTACAGTTCCCCGCGGGACGTCCTTGAGCCCGGTCGTACGCATGCCCCCAATTCAAAAAGAGCAATGACCTTAAAGTCCCTAGACAACAGACAAATTTCACATGTAACATACCAATTGCAAGTCTTATAAGCCAGTAACCCCTACCCCAAAACCAAGTCTTATCTCATCGCTAATCTTCCTATTCTCCCTACAAGACTGAAGGATCCCCCGCACCTGGTCTATGTTGGAACATCAATAAGCAAGGGGCAAAAAGCCTTAATAAGCCAAGGATAAATGCACGCCGCACATAGATATTATTCACCAAACGAGAGATGGGGATGAGATCCATGACTAATTACTCAAAAAAGGGCAAGAAGTGTTGTTATCAGAAATCTCAAAAATCCAAAAAAATCAGAAATCTCAAAATAAAAAAAAAATAGAAATCTCAAAAATTCCAAAAAAAAAATCATCAGAAATCTCAAAAAATAAAAAAAAATCAGAAATTTCAAAAAAAAATCTCAAAAATTAGAAATCTCAAAAATAAAAAAAAATCAGAAAATCTCAAAGATCCAAAAAGAGTGTGTGTACATACTGCTTTCCTTTAGCACGCATTGTTTATTTTCCTCTCCGCCTATTTAATAAGGCTCAGTCCCTTGACAATTATAAAGTCACATTCATGTTTATTTAAGCGCAAGGGGCTGAGCCAAAGAGCAGATCTAACATGTTTTTGCTAAGTGTGCAGGGACAGGTAATTCTAAGGGACACGCAGCGTTGTACTCAGTATTCTTCATCTCTCCCGTGTTTGAAACTCATCTCACACTCGTGTCAATTGCAAACCATTCATTCCATAAAGATTGATATAAAATAAAAATTTTCACGAAGAGATGAACAATATGTACAAAAGATGGGGAGGTGGCTCACAAGTCTCCTCAGTGTCCACCGCCACTCTCCCCAGATCCCTCCTGCCGGTCTGGTGGTGGCGGCATCTCACTGCCACCCCTACCACTCTGGGCACTCCCCTCACCCTGGCGGCGCCTCTCCTCCTCCTCGTTCCTCCGTCGACTGGAGGAACCTGCCAAATACTGCCCTACGGAGGCGCCGGTCGCCCTACTGACACTCACCCCGCTCCTGCTCCTACTGCGTGAATGGCCTATGTTCGTCATGATCTGCTAGAGGCTCTGCGCCACCGCCTGCTGCGCCAGTAGCTCCACACGCAGTCGGGTGATCTCCTCCTAGTCTCCAGGCGACCTCTGCACCCGTAACGCCGCCAGCTCCTTTGTCGCCTCTGTGACTTGCGCCTTAGCTACCTCCTCCCAGATGCGTAGCTGATCCCTCTCGCTCCGGGTATTCTGGATCTCCCCCTGGAGCTAGTCCCTCTGGCCCTGAAGATCCATGGCATGCTCTGTGGTAAGCCGTAAATCTCTCTCATGCATCAGAACAATCAGTCAATAATCAATTGCTAAAATAATCAATCAGAAATTCTGTTGTACTTACTCGCTCCTCCAGGTGCCTCTGAGCCTCCTCGGCCCTCAGCACTGCCCCTGCCAGCTGAGCCTCCAGAAGCGATGGAGAGCCCCCTGCGCCTCGTGAAGAGGAAGCACCGCCTGCTCCGGTGCTCCTCACTCTCTCCAGCTCCGTCTGCTGCACGCAAAAGCACATGTCAGTTTCCAAAATCCGCTTAAAATTGTTAAGTGTTAAAGTTGGGGTGAGTACTTACCAGCTCCGCTGTCTGCCTCTGCGCCGCCTCCCGATCTTGCACCGCCGAGTAAAGCAAGGCTCGGAGCGATGCAATCTCGCCAGCTACATCTACCTGCAACACATTTCAAATCATTAACCCAGTTCTATAAAATCAAAATTCACAGGATTGTGGTTTCAGAGTCATTACCTGGTGTCGGGCGCTCTTGTATACCTTACCACCATACTTCAAGGCATATGCTTGGAGGTACGCATCATCGGTGGTAGCATCTGACTTGACAGCCTTTCCTCGGCACTCCCAGTCGTCAATCTGCTCCTTCGTCTGCTCGCGCCAATCGGTAGTTTCATGAAGCCCCCAGAAACTCCGACCCAGTCTGCGAAACAGGTCTCGGACGGGGAACTCCACGACACTCTGCCGAAGGCCGAGTGAGCGTTGGCAAAGGAACAAGTGAAGAGGTAGCGCAAGGTTGAGTGCATGCAACCACACCGACCTACCGAAGTAGGGGCGGGCTTGCACCAACCAGGGCTGTCCCTCATCACCCTCCCCCAGGTATGGCTGCCAAACCACCTGCAAAACAAATCCGATCAGCCACCAAGCAATGAAATCAAGTAGTTAATCAAAGGGAAGGGTTAGAACATTTACATCCAGGTAGGGGTAGCTATCAATGGCTTCCTGAAGTCGCTACAGCTGGTCCCCGAGAGTGCGTGAATCTCGGCAAGAGTCGCAGTGGCGTGCAATGGGCACAAGACCCAGCCGCGTGAGATCCCCTCTCCCCAAGGCTGGGAGATGTAGATAAGCCCAAACCTGCAAGATGAGAAGCAAGTTAGATGACAGTTTAGAAAGAATTCAATTCAAAGGGTTAAAGTTAAGGTGTGTACCTGAAGGAAGGGGAAGAACCCGCTCGTCAAAGTCTGCCACTCCGAGGCGCCCAGGCTGTCGAACTGGTGCACTAAGAAGGCTGCCCCCCAAGCATATCCCCCTACCTCACTCAAATCCTCCAGAAGAGGCAAGAAGCAGCAATGGACTGTGTCACCTCTCGTGGCAAACAGAAGTCTACCAAGAAAGAGAACAAGAAAGCGGCGCAAGTCCATGTCCGCCTCAGCCCCTGACTCACTCGCCAACTCTCTCCGGCTGACCCTAACCAGCCGCTCAAGGTACTCATCCTCACTCTCCCCAGCAGTCTTCCCCGCCTCATGTAACCCTAGACTCGCCTGCAACGCTACCCTAGGGACTAAGGAAGACCTACGCTCCACAGGTAACTCTAAGAGTCGCTCGGCTAGGTCGTGGTAACAAGGGTAGGTGTAACCGCTCACTGGCTTCCCATAGATCCTGAGCCTTGTGATCCGGCTCACATCCTCTAGGCTAGGGATCATGTGTCCCCACGGGAATACGAAGGTTGTCGCCTCCGCATCCCACCTGCTCCGCAGAGCCTGGGTGAGAGCTAAATCCACCCTCATTCTCTCTATCCTAAATATCTCCCCAAACCCCATCTCCTCTATCCTATCTCTCTGGAAACGCGGGAATGCTAGGAAGACAGCCAGAACTAGTGTCCAAGATACACGGGCCCTCATCTCACCCTGCAACATTTTCCATTTGTTAAACCAGTCAGTTCTAATGTTCGGTCGGAGTCGCGGCAGCCGTGGCGACCGCGACCTTGTCGCGACAATGTGGGGCACCGAGACCTTATCGCGTCACCTTCTGAGGCCGCGATAAGGTCGCGTCTGCCCGGGTCGCCGCGACATGGTCGCGACGCCCCGCCCCGTCACGGCAACATGACGCGTTGGGTCGGGCTGACGCGTTATCAGGATCTGACTGGCCGGAGCCCCCTTTATTTGATCCTCCTTTTCTTGGGCTTCTTGCCCTACACTTGCCCTCTAGGGGCTCCGTCTAACATGTCTATACATCCATACAAGGGTTTAAGGTTGATCTACCAACCGATTTCATCGCCTTGGCGCGTTTCTTCCGTTCCTCCTCCACATTCACGGTCGGGGCTTCTTCTTCTTCTTCCACCTCCATTTCCGCAACGTCCACCTCTTCCTCAACCGGAGGCGCCTCCGTTTGGCGCCGGGAGCTCCGTTGCTCCTCCTGGCATTTCCTCTGTGAGGAGCCCTCACCCGGGTTCTTCTCTCCCTCCATCTAGATCGGGGTCGTATGGGTAAGTTCGTGGGCAAGCTAGGGTGCAGAGAAGAGCAAGAGTGCAAAGATGCAAGATGGCTCAAAGTTTTGAGTTTTGAAAACCCGGAAAGAAGGAAGGAAGGTGCTCAGGTTGTTTTGAATCGGTCGGTTTGAGTCGCGTCAGGACGGTGGGACGCGACCAAGTCGTGTCAGTTTGGTTGACCGCGACTATGTCGCGACCACCCGCCATGACGCATCTTGAAGGAAGTTGCTAAGGGTGTCGCGTCATCAACCGAGCCATCTGAACTTGCAGAAAATTCAATTTTGTTCATTCCAATTCAAATCATTACATTCACTAATTCTTTCTATCAATCAAATAAATGCTACAAATCCGTTCCTAGCTACCATCTTTCCTACAAGTCAATTCCATCATGCTCAAACAATCCCCGGTGCCAGTTGAACCTTCTTCAAAGCTTCAAGGTACTCTTTGACCACATCATCGTCTTCTACTACTTCGGCTTGAAGAAAACCCATCGCGCATCCTTCCCAATGGATGATGGCGCTGTGTACGTTGCGCTCGTCCTGCTCATCACCCCTCTTCCTCTCTTGGGTAGGTGGGTAGTGCGATAGTATGGGGACCACCGTACGTACTGCGCCACATTGAAGGTAGCACCGGTCTGGGTTGTAAGTAACCAGTGCATCGTTGCCCAAGAGTCGTAAGGCGAGCCCGGTGTGCTAAGGTAGGTGGATCACCCGGCCGTGCATGAAGCGGGGACGCATGTCAAATTCTGCCATGGTCATCCTTTTGAAGTAATCGCGCCATGCTTTCCGTCCTTTCAGCTGCGCCGTCTTGCACCACGCCTTCGTGCTCATGTGTAGAGGCCCGCCCACGAAAGCCAGCGGATGGTTGAGCATTGTCTTGCACTCCGTGGCTAACTCTCCCATTGCCCGGAACTGAATATGAACGCCCAGCCACAGCTCGAGGGCAATAATGGAGCTGAAGAAAGGACCTCCCATAGCTGCAGAAGATAGACCGGCATAGAGGAATCCCAAAACTGCCTATCCAATGCTCATACCTTCTGAAATGGAGTCGACAATGCTGAGGTTGGCAAAGGAAATAGCCCCGTCCTTCGTAGGGAAGAGGATGACTCCACAAATGCCGATCGCAGCCGTTTTGGCAATGGCCCGATAATTTCCCGTCTTGCGCTTGCATTGCGAATTGATCCACTACGCAATAGGGAGTAGGTGGACGTGCATCCCGCTTGTCATAGACTGCAAATCCGTCTTTCTTGTCGTGATCTCCGCAAGGATGCTCTAGGAGTTGATCGGCGCCACAGTGTAGGATATTGACAACTCCTCGCCCCTGTGGTACCGTGGGAGGCCGAGCATGATCTCTAGCTCCTCCAAAAGGTCGGTGGATTCAAATGTCGGGAAGATGAACGTGTGAGTTTGCGGATGCCACCTCTCCGCTAGCACCGTGACACTATCCCACACGTGCACCATCTTGTCGTATTTCTTGGCCAATACAAGCACGGTAGATAGCCCCTACTCCTTCAAGTGAGAGATCGAGGCAGGAGGGAGCAGTTCAAGCATCGGAGATAGCCACGGTATCTTGGAGAACCGCCTATGGCCAGGTAAGATCTGAAGAAAGGTTGAGGAGATAGGTTGAGAACGGAAGAGGAGAAGAAGGAAAACAGGGGAAAACAGAGCAAAAGTTCAGAAGTTCAGAAATTAGGAAGAAAGAGCACTTACTTGGAGCTCCGGGTGCATGCAAATATGCCCCGGGATGGCGGAGATTTGCTGGAGAGATGCATAAGACTCTCTAGCAGCCTTTGGACCGGAGTAGGGAGGGATGTCCTCCTAAAAAGCAAAGTAATTCCTCTTCATAACTGCAAAACAGAGAGAGGAACTTGCAGAAAATTGAAGAAGAGAGGGAGCAGAGGGTTAGCTGCGGGATTAGCCCCTAAATCCTCCTATTTATAGAGTCTTAAGAGGTCCACTCCTACTCTAATCCCGAAACTAGGTGTTAGGATGACATTAGAAGAGGTTTAGGAGTCATAGTGTTAGTCTAGATGTCTTAGGATGAGGATAAACTCCGGTTTCCTGGTCTTTTTGGGTTCGGTCCGAGTTGCGACGCCACGATCTGACGCGATCAGGTCGCAACAGGGCGGTATGTCGCGACTATGTCGCAGTCATCCAGAGCGTCGCCTCTCTGCCTGAGGGTTTGTTTTCATGTCTGCGCCTTGTGTGTGTGTTTATTTGTTATAATTGTGAATATATGTTGTCAGTTTGTACTTATTATGTTTGTTTCTTGTCATCAACAAAAAAATGCAAAAAAATCATAAAACCAGAAAATCACAAAAAAAGGATATCGCCACTGGTAAGTCAGGTATTGTATTTCTACCCTTACTCCCTGCATTACTATATGGTATTCTATTTATTATATCACTTCAAGGACCGGCTGGTTCTCAATGTGCTCTGGGATTTGAGTTCCCCTTTACCAAAAATAGTGATAATCTGGGTGCACATTGATTATCGTTGGATAGGCCGTTGAGTTGTTTAAGTACGGGGATGATAGATTCAGGCCTGCACTGCGGTTGTAGGTAGTCTCTTGACCCGTACTTATCTGACTTATTCTTGATATATTTTCTATTTTCTTCTTTTCTTTACATTCGTTTTGATGATTTCTTTTATTTTAGCCCAGCATACATCATGTAGGACTTTGAGCTTTCTTGACTCATTCCTGACTTTTGATGAGCCCTTGTTGAGTGCCCAATCATCCTCCAGTTTCCAAACAAGAAATCCAATTCCACTCCGAATCAGAAGGTTTGCCTCCGAGTGAGTTGTTCCCGTCAGTTTGACAAGAATTTCCCTGTCTGGATTCTCTATCAAATTTTCATCCTATTCCTTTGATCCGTTTTGGTTGCGAACTGCTCCCAGGATAGAGTCATGAGTTACCTACCTGGAACGCACACGTCCCTCCAAGGTGAAACCTGCAGGCCAATCGGCTAGGGTACCTCTTAATCGAGGGGTTGATCGTCCTCCTCTTTTCTCCTTCTCGTCAAGACTTGTGCTTTTCTTTGCATTCTGCTCGAGCAACTAACTCGGGGCTTTCACGAAGATTCCAATTGCTCGTTAGTCAGATTAGGTGTCTCTTTACCTTGGCTCCCACTTTTCAGTTCACTCTGCATCACTTCCGCTCCGCCGTCACTTTGTGACAACTCCACTCCACTTCCGCTTCGCTACCCTGCAAAGAGGAAGCCAAGGAGGGGCAATCTGTAGACACCCGGTTCCGGCTAATGGGCTGAACCACATTTCATGTTATCCTAGTTAGCCCCTAGTTGGTCACTCACCTTGAGCCCATCATTAGCCTTGATTGAGCCCACTAAAAATTTAAAATTACCTTGAAATCCTGCCCATTATCATTTTAGAGAGTCCTTATGAAATTATGACTCATTTTTTTTATGAAACTGGTTGATAGATGCAAAATAATCCGATTTCCTAGTCGCGACATATCGTAGCGCCGTGACTCTAGTCGTGACGGCCCTGGACGCCGCGACAGCCCATGCATGATATTCATGCATGTGGGCTTACTGTCGCGACGCCCCGCCCCATCGCGTCTCTAGTCGCGACCCCACGATACGCCGCGACATCGCCTGAGCGCACCAGACTCTGCAGCAACCTCCTATTTATCCTCCTATTGATCCAGCTTTATCCCTAGGAAATATCTCAACCCCTTGGGGCGAGATTTTGGCCCTAGGGACTCTTGTGAGGATCCCTTGGACTCTCCCTTGCAATTTTGGAAGGCCATTATCTCCCATTTCGAATTTTGACCATTTTGAAGAGATAATATCACCCATTTCTCTCTCATGGCTCGATAAAAGAGAGGCCCCTCCTCAAGGACAGGGAGAGCTCCAATTTTTACCCCAAATGGATGCCGAAATTTCCTTTGACAAATACTTAGCCTTGCAGCCACCCTTTTCCTCCATTTCTCTCACAATCCCTCTCCGCCAAAGCAACCCATTCCATCATCCATGGAGCACGGGACGTGAGAAGGGCAACTTCAGCTTTCTCCTGAAGCTTTTGGATGATCCTTTGAGCTGCAGCCACGCCAAGGAGTCGCCCTAATGGGGCTCACTCTCTCCCTTTCCCTTTCTCCTTCTTTTGCATGTATTTTTCATGTTATTCTTAGATAGAACATATTCAGCACACACCCACGTTTTTCTATACCCAAAGGGGTTTAAAAAACCCTTCAGGTTCGTTCCCTCCATGTTCCCATCCTTTCTTTCTATTTTAGAGTAGATATTATGTTTAACGTGTTCTAATAGGGCTTCCTTTTGTTTGTTTCCTTTTGTGGCAGGTATCCAAGCGTCATCCACGAGGAGCTCTTGCCTTCCGGCCGACTGGAAGACGAGAAGAAGGTCCACACTCCAACAACTCCCGCACAAAGAGAACGCGGTGGCGGAGGATGATGCGACAAGAAACGCGACTGGAATCAGTGTCGCGTTATCAGCACTGTCGCGACCGCTAAGGCCGCCGCGACACCGGGTCCGCCCCCCTTTCTCTCTCCTCTTCCTAGTTAAGTTAGTCGTCTTCATCTTCTATTTATAAGGTAGCTTGCTAGGTGGCGATCACATTCCATGTTCACACACCACTAGATTTAGTACTTGTTCGTGTCGAGGGGGGGCGTCAATCCCCGTGATTACACCAAATATGGCTTAATTGGCATGAACATGTTACATAATATATCAGAAAATTTATGCAACTAAATTACCTTATTTATAAATGAACTTTTCCTCGATTCTTGCGTTGTTTTGAAACACCGATCTCGACGCTCCACTGTTCTAGAATTCCTCTAGAACGTCGAGCACTTATTTCCTTATATACACACTCTCTTGACTTAGACAAACTCTCCGACGGATATTCCTTCTGCCAGACTAGTGAGTCTTTGTTCAAGGCCTCCGTAAGTCTCCTCTATCCATGGATTCCCACATAGTCGACGAGCCGGTTGTACCCTAACACCTATGTTACCATTTAGGGATCAACATGATCCAAATGTCCATTAGAAGTTTGCTCTCATCTTGAATCACGTCGGACCTCTGGACCTGTGCTTAACATGGCCAGTGGGAGGGTTGTGAGTTCCACCTGACTGCCAACACCAAGTGCGCGTGTTGTGCAACTGTTACTATCGCCTGTTACTCGACGTGTTATGTGCAATGTCCACTAACTCTCATCTATCCTCTACTCGCTCATCTGTTCACGTTCCCTCTACTATCTCACCTATTCATCTAGTGCTCTTATCTAATTCTTGGTACTCTATATTGGCCATTGACTGATTGTCTAAAGATAAACAATATAACCAATGCCTGGCAATATATAAAGGGCCCGATCTGGTCCTGGGATGTGCTCCCGAAAGTGCTAGTGCCCATGGGAGCTAAATGATCAGAGTGTTTGGCATTACACTCGAGTGCTATCTATCTCAACTATCTAAAATGACAATAAAAAAAAAAGTGCTATGTTCTCTCGTGTCTATTGACAAAAAGTGTTATGCTATACTCGTTGTGCTATTGATATACTTTGTGTTATTGTGCTATGGCCATCCTGCCATTTTTTTGCTATTCCCGACACTTTTGCTATTTTTAGAAAGTCTATATTTGGAAAGTCTTGCTATTTTGATCATTCGCTATCCTGCTATCTTTTACCCTGCTTGACTTTCTCGTTCTATCATTAGTTACTCTGCCTTTAAAGCATTAGTTAATTAAAGCCTGCTTGAGCCTGAGAGTTAAGTCCTTCTGGGCGTTATCGCTCACCCTGCATTATTTGTCGTTGTGTTCTCAGGTGAAACCGAGGATGATACATACACTCAAGAGGACGGGAATGACCAGGAGTGACGTCACAAGTACCCTAGCGTCCTAGAATTATGATAGAGTCTTAGTTTAGTCTTTTACTCTTGTTTCAATGTAATTGGGCCCTATAGAATGGCTCTGATATTAGTGGTTGTAACTAGACATTGAAAAGTTATTAATGAAATGAATTATCTTTAGTATTATTCATTGTGCAATGGTTTTATGTCTAGTACTTGCTCTATATCCGTTTACTTGCAACTACCTCGCGTTTCGATATTCTACGTCGGGGCGTGACACTCATCCTCATGACTAGTCCAATTCTCTTTTGGAATGTTAGAGGTATTTCTAATAATGCCTCTAGGGTTCTTAGAAGGATGGTTAGGAAGGGTAATGTTGACATCTTGGCAATTGTTGAGCCTATGGTCCCTCTTGCCAGAGCTGCTAAATTATGTAAATCCATCAACATGTAGAATTATGATGGAAACGGGGGTGAAGACTCAAAAATTTGGATATTTTGGCGTAATATTTCCATGCAAATCATTAGTAAATCCGATCAGTAGATTTCCTTAGCTATGATGGAAGATAACAAAGCATATATGGTTCTTACCTTTGTTTATGCCAGCTGTGACGCTGCCATCAGAAGATCTCTTTACGATGATATCATCGCCATTTCAGATACTGTGGACGTTCCCTGGATTGTTGGGGGAGACTTCAATTGTGTTGCTCAACCAGCTGAGAAAAAGGGTGGGCGCAACTGTAACATGGAAGCCATGCTGGACTTCAACGCATGTATCAATGCTACGTCTCTTCATGATGCTGGTTTCATTGGTCCAAACTTCACTTGGTCTAACAAAAGAACTAGCCAAGTGACTATCATAGCTAGACTGGACCATTTTTTGCTTAACATGAGTTGTGAGGACAAGTTTCCTAGTCTTTGTGTCAGACACCTTCCTAGAGGTCCCTCGAACCACTCTCCCTTGATGGTTAACTTTGTTACTGATATCAAACCCCCTTCCAGATTTACATTTCAAGCTATGTGGACATCCCATGCCTCTTTTCAAGATACCGTCAGTAGGGTGTGGAAGGAGGAAACTCAGTGGCATCCTAATCCTTTTGTTATCCTTTTCCTCAAGCTAAAGGCAGTAAAACATGCTCTTCGTTCTTGGAACAAAATGGTTTTTGGTGATGTCGACAGTAATGTGCATGTTCAGGAGAAAGTGGTTAGAATGAAGTAGGAGAATTTTGATAACAATGCATCGCCGGAGAATAGATCTGCGTTGGGGGAGGCAACTGCTGCTCTTACTAAGGCGCTGCACTGCCTGGAGATTTTTTGGGCGCAAAAATCTCATATGGATTGGATGGAGAAAGGTGACAGAAACACTGCTTTTTATCATGCTACTGTTCAAGGAAAAAGAAGACGAAATATAATCCAGCGTCTCCATATTAACAGCTCTTGGTGTGAGGACCAAGAGGTCTTGCGTAATGAGGTGGCATCTTTCTTTGAGAACCTTCTGCAGTCTTCTACCCATGTGATTGAAGATTCTATTCTCCAAGTTGTTCCTTCAAAATTTTCAGAAAATCAAAATGAGATTGTGTGTGCTTGCCCAGGTATGGAAGAAGTCAAACATTTTATTTGGAGTTTGAATGGTAATAGTTCCCCTAGTCCTAATGGTTTCACCAGAAGTTTTTACACTTCCTGTTGTTCACAAAGAGGTGTATGCAGCGGTCAGTGGCTTCTTTTAGTGCCACTCATTCCCCAGAGGCGTTACTTCAACTCTGATTGCCCTTGTCCAGAAGAAACATACTCCTGAATCTTTCAATGATTTTGGGACTGTTAGCCTTTGCAATTTTTGCTACAAAATTGTTTCTAGATTCTTATGTGACAGACTGGCTGCAATCCTTCCAGGAATTATTTCGGAGGAACAAGGGGCTTTTGTTTAAGGGAGGTACATTCTGGATAATGTTTCTTTTTCCAGGCAATCAGTTCGTGATATTGGTTGTAAAGTTAGGGGGGAAATGCCATTTTTAAACTGGATATCAAGAAAGCGTATGATAGTGTTGAATGGGACTTCCTGTTTGCTGTCCTCAGGAGGTTTGGTTTCTCTTCCAGGTTTGTTTCCTATATTGGAATGATGATATCCAACTGCTGGTTCTCTGTGTTGTTCAATGGTTTTTCTGCGGGTTACTTTAAATCAACAAGAAGCTTAAGACAAGGCGATCCAATTGCCCCAGCTCTCTTTATCATAATGGAGGAAGCTTTGAGTAGAGGTCTGAGAAGTATGGTTTCTAGTGGTCTCCTTAACCCTTATGTTGGTTCAAGAGGCAATCCGCCCCCATCCCATCTGCTATATGCAAATGATACTCTCAT
This sequence comes from Colocasia esculenta, assembly GCA_014218235.1. Lineage (NCBI taxonomy): Eukaryota > Viridiplantae > Streptophyta > Magnoliopsida > Alismatales > Araceae > Colocasia > Colocasia esculenta. The sequence goes on from CM024766.1 coordinate 30,001,500, forward strand.
ATTCATGAATGGCAGTATACGCAATGTCAAAAATCTGATGCTTTTTTTGGAAAAATATTCTCAATCTTCTGGTCAGTATATTAATGCTAGCAAGAGTTCTTTCATGGTAGGTGCTAAGAAGTCTCCCCTTGCAGTTCAAAGAATTAGAGATATCACTGGGTATAAGAAGCAACAAGGGCTGTTACTCTACCTTGGAGTTCCTCTTAGGCCCGACAGAGTCCTGATTGCTTATTAAAAACACCTTATTGATAAAGTTAATGTCAAGTTAGGTAGCTGGAAGTCTAAGCTTATTTCTCAAGTGGGAATAATTACCTTGATTAATTCGATAGTTTCTTCTATTCCTATTTATCTGGCGGCTACATCTGTTCTCCCAAAAGCAGTGAAAGTCAGCAACTACTTTCATCTGGAATGGCTCGGATGGCTCTCGTCGTCGACATTGGGTTGCATGGAATTCCATGCATCTTCCGAAAGCTGAAGGAGGTCTTGGCATTCGCAACTTGCACCATGTCCAACTGTCCTTGGTTGTTAACCAGCTGTGGAATATCCGCCATGCTACTTCCTTCTGGGCTTCTTATGCCAGGAAGAGGTATGAATCTACCAGCTACAACTATCTTCCTAGAATTCTGAAGAGGACTCTTTAGGCTGCTAATATTATTATTCAAAACAACACTAGATGGATTCATGGTAAGGGGGACAAGATTAAAATTCTGAATGATATTTGGATTGGTGATCTTTGGCTTTCAGGGCTCATCCAAGACTACTTAGTGGGTGATGGTTCTACCCTACAGGAGGTAGTGAATAATGACTCCCATCCATTAAGGGTGGTCCTTTCAGAAGGGATTTTACAGGGTCTCCAGCTTAATGATGAGGAGGATAGATGTGTTTGGGCAGCTTCCCCCAGTGGTACATTTTTAGTTTCCTCTGCTTATAATTTGATTAGAGAGAAGGGGACCCACCGTTCAGATTGGTTGAAGATTTGGCAGCCTTCCTATAATCCCAGAAGTTCTTTGTTCTCTTGGAAGATGTTGAATGGTGCAATCCCTGTTGACAGTAGGATATCAGACTGTGGTGTTCCTATGGCATCTAGATGCCACTGCTGTGTTAATCCTCAGATTGAAGACCTTGACCATGTTTTCATCAATAGTGGCATAGCGGTTCAGATCTAGCGTTGGTTCCTTCCTCTTGTTAGTAATAAAATCGACCCGCATGGCCATATTACAGCAAGGACGTGGAACTTTGTTAAATATTGTAACATCAGATCCCCTATGGGATTTATATCCCTATATGGTTTCATGATCATGATTTGGGAGCTGTGGAAAGGTAGATGTGCTGCTAGGTATGAAGAGAAGAATGTCTAGGTTGATGACATTATAAATTCTATTGAGCTACATATTTCCTTTGCCCTCAACAAGACCTCTTTCAAAGGTGCTCCTACAAGGGTGGAACAGCAGGTGCTTCATGTTTATGGATTTATTCCTCAATTCTCTGCCAAACAGATCAAGCTTATCCGATGGATACCTCCTGATGTTAGCTATTGTTTAAATGTAGATAGGGCAACTAAAGGGAATCCAGGATATTGTGGTGGTGGTGGCTGTATTCAGGACAACAATGGTATGGTGCTTGTAGAATTTGCTCACTATTATGGAGTGGGGAATAGTCTCATTGCCGAAACCCGTGCTTTATGTGATGGTATACGGATTGCAACTTCTTTAGGTGTTAGGCTTTCTCACATCAGGTCGGACTCCTTATTGCTTATTAATTCCTTGCAACATAACAGATGTACATCCTGGCGATCTTATAGATGATGGCGAGAGGTCAGGAAGATGCTGGATGCCGATCAAAGATCCATCTCTCATGTTTACCGGGAAGCAAACATGGTGGTGGATCAGCTAGCAAATCATGCAGTGGTCTCCAAGCTTAATCAGGTCTTCTGGGGAGTCCAAAACCTCCCTCACTCTTGTAAAGGGTCGGTAGTTTTAGATAGATCAGGACTTTTTAATATTAGACTGCTCTAATTGGGTTCATGCCCTTTTCTTGCTGTTTCTTCCAACTGTTTATTTCCTTTCAAGGGATGCCCCGCAGAAGTTGTAAGTTTTATTCAATCAGATATAAAATTCTTGTGTAGTAGGTTAATCGCCTGGGGGAGTGGTTCCATTTCACCCTGCTAGGGTGGAATGCACTTGACCAAGCGCTGATCCTATTGCATTTCTTTTGCCAAAAAAAAAAGTATGTCACATTCATGCAAAGAAGAATGCGACGTCTGGTGTCGTCGCGGTTCTTGTTCTTGCCTGAAAATGATGAAAAATGTTCATCTAAGCATGCAATGCTTATATCTCATGATCTAGGGCTCTTGGGACAAAATTGTGAACATAAAACTTGTTAGGTATGAGGAGAAGAAGAGAACTACATCTTTGGTTTCACATGATTTGGCCTCAGGATGCGCAAGAAATGACTTGAACATGAACATCCCTAAACATGCATGACTTTGGCAAAATGCTTAATACTCCAAGTATGCTCGATAAAAATTGGGGAAAACACATGCACATGAAAGTAGACTTGATGAACTACACATTGGTATATGTTTTGCTTATGTTTGGCCCGAGACAACCTACCTTTGATTGAGATTAAGAGGAGCCTTTTGTAGGTCGATGCAGAATGCAGGTGAGGAAGAAGAGCTCTGGTTGGGGGCGATTTCCTCCTTTTATAGTGCTCAAGCTCTGCTCCTCATGACCCAACTAATGGTGAACTCATCCCCAAGGGTTTTGAGAAGAGTATTTAAGCATCTAGGGTTGTTTAGGGGTCCTAATAGTTGCGGTTTTAGCATGAAACCTTCCATGTTTTTTTGATTTCTCTCCCAATTAGAGTGTGTAAGGCTTTAGGAAGGTTCATACCATGGCTAGGCACAAATTTGGGTTGCTAAGTAAGGCTACTTGCCTTGGGATTTTCCCTAATTACCTCTTCCTATTTTCTGCCCAATTAGGGTTACGAATTTCTAGTGTATTTTCTTGCTTGATTTTATTCTTGGGCTAGAAGTTGTCCATTGGCCCAAATATGATAATGGGTTATCATTATATGTTGTTTGAGGTCTCTCCATAATTTTTATTTAATTTATGATCACATTATCTACCCATAATAATGGTTTTCCGACTTTATTTTCTTATTATGATAATTGGTCACAATGCGTCATAAACTTGGCCAATCGGATTTTTCGTCGCACGAATTTCTTCGTAGAACATTTAGGAATGATGTTTAGGGTTGAACTATTATTTTTATGGAATGTTCCAATGTGTTCTTGCACATACGATAATGGTACGTAGGTTTCTATTATTTTGATAATATGGAAATTATTTATTTCTATTTATTTCAAGTTTTTAATTACTGAATTTTCTGGGGTGCTATATGGGGTGTGGAAACTGTTTGATTGTGTTTGATATTTAAGTAGATTTCAACTTCATAATATTAAGATTGAGTGTGATTCTAAAGTGTCGATCATTGTAGTTCAAAAGGTAGCTGCATGGCCATGGAGGATCCTAGTCTATGCTAAGGAAATTTGGAGTCTCCTTCCCAACATGGTGGTAATTTCTCATGTTTTTAGGGAAGCTAATTCCTTTGCAGATCAGTTAGAAAACTTTGAATGCTATTCCAAATGTAATTTTTGTTTCTTTCATTGGTAGCACCTTCCTCCTCTTGTTCGAGGGCTATCTATTTGGACAAACTGGGTATGCCTAGTATTAGGATGTAACACCTTGTGTTCATTGAATAAAATTTAACCTCTTGGGTGTGTGACGGTGGAGTGAAAACATTCTCTTTCTCTAGAAGAAGATGCCCTCTCCTATTTGCCCCTAGGTAAGGGTTTCTATCAAAAAAAGGGGAACTTCTACTCATGTCTTCCCCTTCTTTAGAAAGAAATCTTACGGGACGTACTTCTAGAAAGGTAAACTCCATGTCTCATTGATATGAAGTCCGTTTAAAATTTTCCATACCAAACTTTTTGACAATGACGTTTATGGGCATTGACTGGGACAAGCCTAGTATCTTTTTCGATCTATCTCTATAGATCTTAATATTCCAAAATAGGATGCTTCACCAAAGTCTTTCATAGACAAGTTCTTTGATAGCCATATCTTCACTATAGACAACATTCCTACATCATTCTTAATGAGTGGGATGTCATCAACATATAACACCAAAAAGGTTATAGCACTTCATTTAGCTTCTTGTGCACACAAGGTTTCTCTTCATTCTTAATGAAGTCATAAGACTTGATTATCTCATCAAATCTAATATTCCAACTATGAGAAGCCTACTTGAGTCCATAAATAGATCTCTATAACTTGCATACTTTATATGGACCATCCTTGGATATGAATCCCTAGGGCTGTATCGTATAATATCATCTTCACATCCATTTGCATTGTAGTATGCAAAAATGACAAGCCGATTCTGATGGATTTTACCATATCCACAAGTGAAAAAATTCATCATAATCAACTACTTGTCTTTGATGACATCCCTTAGCTACAAACTAGGCCTTGAAGGTCTCCATCTTACCATTCACTCCAATTTTTCTTTTATAGATCCATTTGTATCTAATAGGTATAATACCTTCTAATGGATCTACCAGGTTCCAAACTTGATTGCAGTATATAGAATCTATCTCAAAATTCATGGCTTCTTAAAAGATTATCTCATAACTATTTGATCTGAGATGTCCATGTTTCATGATCAATTACTTGATCTTATCTCTCTTGAAATTCCAGTAACGACATGATAATCCTTTCAAGCTTTTCCTTTAAATTTTTATTCTGAAACGACTATCCTTCCATTGTCATTTGATTACTTTGGAAGTAACTAATTTGATTTGTCTTAGAGGGTAAATCCTAATTGACATTTTGTGCTCATAATGTTTCTTAACATTTTTAAGGTAATTTCTGCTAGTTATGAGTGCCCTGCAAGTCAATTCACATTAGTAATGACACTTGTAATCTTGTACTAATCTCCTTTGGTAATACTATTAATGGCATTTTCTCACTTTATATTACATATATGAGATGATGTTTATATTGTGATGTCCATGGGTCTGTGTAGTGAAAATTGGATCATGATAATGAGATCAATTCTCTTTAAACAATTTTTTTCGGTTAAAAATGGTCCTCAAGGTCATAGCCTAGGAGAGTGCACCCACCCCCAGAAGGAGAGAATGTTCCCACTCCACCAGAATGAGCACCTAGGCTAGGATATATAAGGTAATAAAGCAAATACAACATGAACGAAGGGCATACCCCCGTCAAACCAGTCTAACATGCATGAGACTAATTTTATCCAAAACAATAGGCCCCTTACAAGAATGTGGAACGCTACTAGTCCCCCAAAAAATATTATTATGCATAACATGACATGCATAATTAGCTAGAGAGTCAGCCACCTGATTAGTCTCCCGATATACATGGGACAGTAGGATGGAATCTCGATTTAACATAGTCCTTGCATCCCGCCACCACCTATATGCAGTCCAGGAGGAGCACCTGCCTTGCTTGAATGAGTTAACTAGAGACATAGAATCTGAGTATACAATGGAGAGATGAAAACCAAGAAAAGGTGTTTCAATTACAAGTAAAAGAATGGAAATTTCTAGAGGAATTTTCCACATTAAGCTTGAAGGTAGAATCACAAGAAGGAAGGGTTATCATTAATAACTTAACAGTTTAGTCAGAATTATTGAAGCAAATTAAGGAACAACAGGACAATGATCATATGTTGATAGAAATCAAGGAAAAGTTGATTACTAAACCTGATTTTAATGAAGATTCTCATGGAAATCTTCGATTCTGAGACAGGATATGTGTACTGGATAATTCTGAAATCAAAAAGCAAATTTTAGAAGAGGCTCATCGGTCACGTTACACCATTCATCTTGTAGCTGTCAAGATGTATCAAGATTTAAAGAAGCATTTCTGGTGGTGCAATATGAAGAAAGACATTGTGGACTTCATAGCAAGATGCCTTACATGTCAGAAAGTTAAAGCTGAGCATCAAAAACCAGCAGGAAAGTTAAAACCACTCGAAATGCCAGAGTGGAAATGGGACAGTATCGGTATGGATTTTATTGTAGGATTACCTAGGACATGAAGTGGATTTGATGCCATATGGGTAATCATTGATCGACTTACTAAGCCACCTCATTTCTTACCAATCAAGACAAGATGGTCTGTGGGTGTCTTAGCAGCATTGTATATGAAAGAAATTGTCCGATTACATGGAATTCCGAAAAATATAGTGTTAGATAGGGATGCAAGATTTACCTCACATTTTTGGAGAGAACTACAAGATGCATTGGGGACTAAATTAAAGTTTAGCACAGCGTTTCATCCTCAGACTGATGGAAAAATAGAACGGGTGAATCAAGTTATCGAAGATATGTGCCGAGCTTGTATATTGGAGTTTGGAAATAACTGGAACACTCATTTAGCAATCATGGAATTTGCTTATAATAATAGTTACCAGTCTACCATTCAAATGGCACCATTTGAAGCTTTGTACGGTCGCCAATGTAGATCACCACTGTGTTGGGTAGAATTAAAAGAATCACATATTCTTGGATCTGAAATGATCCAAGAAACCACAGAAATTATCAAATTGGTACAAGACAGAATGAAAGCTGCCCAAGACCGACAGAAAAGCTATGCTGGTCGTCGAAGAAGAGAATTGGAGTTTCAGGAAGGAGAACATGTATTTCTTAAAGTCTCTCCTCGACGTGGAATCAGAAGGTTTGGTATCAAGGGGAAATTGAGTCCAAGATACATTGGACCATTTGAGATATTAAAAAGAATTGGAGAAGTGACATATCAACTGGCACTTCCACCGCAATTGTCTAATGTACATGATACATTCCACGTATCTATGCTAAGAAAATATGTTTATGATCCAGAATACATCATTGGATATCAAGATCTGGAGATACAAGAAAATTTAGCATACGAGGAAAGACTTGTGCAGATTCTTGATCGAAAAATCAAGCAACTTCGGAACAAGAAAGTTCCCTTACTAAAGATTCAGTGGAATAAGCGAGGACAAGAAGAGGCAACATGGGAACTAGAAGATGCCACCAAGATCAAATATCCGGAATTGTTCACAGGTTAGTATCCATACTTGGGTGTTATTAAATTTGGAGGACCAAATTTTTTTTTTAGTGGGGGAGAGTTGTAACGCCCCGAAAATTTTACTTGTTAGGAGAATATAAGTAATGTAGTTATTGTACATTAGTATGGTCATTAAATTGAAATAATTAGAATGTGAGTTTAATTAATGGTAACATATGTTACCCCAGTGTCGTACACAGAGGTGCGCGCTCCCACAGGGCGACACCGGAAAACGACAACAAAATAAAAATCCGAGAACACCATAATTTCTAGAAAAATGTGGAGATCTCAGAAATGTAAATATCCAAATTTTTCGGCGTACGGACTTCAAGAATAAGCTAACGCGACTATTTTTCGGGTGATTTTTTACCCTGTGTAAAATAAATTCTAACAATTCAATAAAAATCACCATAATTTGTAAAACCATTACATTAGCTTATGGTTAAAATTTCAAGACAAATGGACACCATTTGAACCTGTTTACATGTCGATTATTGAATCAACTAATTTAGGGGACGATTACGGGATGGATTTTTGGGTGCTTTACGTGTCAGGATCTACAAAGGCCAGCACGCATGGGGGAGTTTAACACATGGTTAATTGAGGTGTCAGGCTATGATGGGTGCATGTAAAACGTGTCCCCAGTAAAACCCAAGAGGTTTTACTGCGGACACCTACATGGCCGCGTGTCCGGCATGCAAGGGAAGGATGAGTTTATAAAAGCCTCCCCTCACCTTCGTGGGAGCCTTTCTTCTCCTCCACTAATGTTGCACTTGCTAGCATCAGTTGTGAGTGCTGCCTTAGCTCTGGTTGCTGTGAGGAAGCCGTTGCTGCTGCTGCAGGAGCTGCTATCTCCACTGCATATGTGTGGGTGCTTCAAGGAGCAACAGTGGGTGGTTGCTGTGAGCACCTGGGGTTTCGTCTCTATCTTATAGTTGGGGGTTCTCTAAAGAAGGACTCCATCTCCTTCAAGCTAGGTAGGATTCGATTCTCTTTCCTTCTCTTCTAACTCATGTTCTTGGACATGCTTTAGAACCTACTGTTTGGATGTTCCAGCTTATACTCTAGTGTCATGAACACCTCTAGCATTATATGTATGTCTTGTGTTTCTGTAGAAGCTACTCTTTGAGTTCACATAATCCCCGTTTGGAAAGGATCTTCTTCCAGTATCATGTGGTAGTAGGTTCCTAGCTATCCATGTGTAGGATTCATTCCCTCCTTTCTCACTCCTGTCTTTTATACATGCTAAAGAGGCTTCTGTTTAAGTGTTCAAGTTCACCGGTTCCTCCTCCGGTTGTTGTAAATTTTACGTTGGGAAGAAGAAGAGTCTTGTTCTATTCCTTCTTCTTCCATCCTTAGCATTATACCTGCTATAGAATCTTATGCTATTCTTTTTCCTTCTTTATTAGAATCTCCAAGTATGAGTGTATACTATATCCACATCTTGATTTGTGTTCTGAAAAGATCAATAGGTTTGCTCTTCTTTTCATTGTGTTCATACTTTAACTAATGCTCATGTTTTGGGCTAAATATACTTGTGAAGAAATTCTTGTTAGATGCAAGGAAAAAAAAAATCTCTTAGAATGATTGCATATACTTTAATCTTTATTTCATAAGTATTTCATACCATCCATGTTGTAGAAATCTTCTTCTTTCTCTTCTACCTTTGTTCTGACTGTTTGCTGGAAACAACACTAGTGTCGACACTACCCCTGGACTGTGTCGACACTACTCCTAAACTGTTCTGATTGTTTGCTGGAAACCAGAACTAGTGTCGACACCACCCCTGGACTGCGTCGACACCACTCCTAGACTATTCTGACTGTTTTCTGGAAAACAACACTAGTGTCGACACCACTCCTGGACTGTGTCCACACACCCCTGGACTGTGTCAACACCATAGTAAACTATGTTGACACCACAGTGACTTGTGTTGACATAGCAGTAATTTGTCTATCTAGTAGTGTCAACTTGTCTCCAGTACAACATGTACCAATGTGAGGGATCATTCTTTTAGCCATGGATTATTCCTAAATATCCCAAGTTTGCTTATTTCTTCATGGCTACAACCTTTTGGAACCATTGGTATTAATCTTTCAACCTTTATTTCATGTAAAATCTTGAATACTTGTGTACCCCAAATGAACCATTACAAGAGTGAGTGTGTTATGATGACAAAGTTGTGGATCTTTAGACTCAATGAGAAATTATGCCTGTGCAAATAGGGTTGGTTCAGTCCTGGGAGGAGCACCCGAATTCGTCAGTGGCCGCGCGGGAACGATAAGGACAAGTGGATGTTGGCATACATCATTTCGTGCTTGATTGGTCATCATATCATGCATGTGTGTGTGAATGGGTATCTGAACCAGAACTTAAGTGTTATCTTGAATGCGTGATTATGCTTCTACATTTCCATTATTCTACATGTATAAATCAGTGGACATGTTTGTCCCTCCATTTAATACTCAATATTAGCAATGTTCAGATTATTGTCATGTGATTATATACTTAAGTCCTTTTGTTTAAAGGAATTGAATTCTACTGGGCTATTTAGCTCATTCCTCCTACCTTTTTCAGGTGATCAAGATGGGAATGAAGTCTAAGGGGGATATATGTGTGCTGAGTGGACTACCCGTCGTCCAGCGAGTCGTTATCTTTTATTTCTCTTATAGTTAGTTGGAATGTAATAATGTACAGTTTACTTTTATCTGCTCCTCATTTAGACTTGAGTGAGGAGTATCATGTAAAAAAGCTTCCGCTAAGAGAGTTGTGTATAAATAAACTTGTGTGTTAATTCTCGTGCTTAATATATGTCATTTTTAGTAAATAGATTTTTACTAGGACGTGACAATAATTTTCATATTGAAGTGACCTGCAACAGGAGTAGCGGGAAACCATATTAATGCCACTTTCAGCAATTCTTTGATCCACAGGGACCGCCCTATTTAAAATCTTCCAGCAAAGCGACGCTCTTCGATAATAGGAATTATGCCAAATTTTCAGAAGAGGTGGCCGCTTAATTCCCACAAACCTGACAAGGTTATAAGCAGATTTAGATGAGAAACTGCCATCTTGAGAGGCCCCCTAGACACACTTATCCTCTTCATCATTCAGCACCAACCCTTGTAAGACGCCATTGGGAAGGAGTGGTATAATAGGATGAGAGACATTAGAAATAACCTCCTACAGAGTTGCACCGCCACCCTCATAGGTACCTTGTAGAAGACCACAAAGAGGCTTATCCCCAAGCCAGGTATCTTGTAAAATATCAATATTATTACCCTTCCCATGGATCCATCTGGTATTATTTTGAACAATCGTCTCAGCTTCCAACCGAACCTGTTTAGACATGCCAGGGAAATTTTTATTGCAACCAGTAGGATATCGCCTTCTGGCATAGGAAGCCCATAAGGAAGAACCATGGCGGATGTTCCAAACATTATTAACAGCCAATGAACTCTAAACATGCCTAAGACTGTGGACACCCAAACCTCCTTTAGTAATAGGTCGTTGGATGGTGAACCATGCCACCCAATGGCGCCGGCAGATTCCATCCATTCCATTCCAGAAGAAGGCAGCAGACAGTCTTTCTATATAATTAGTAATGGATTTCGAAAGAGGAGAATAAGTAGCCAAATAAACTGGAAGAGAAGAGATTACTGAGTTTATTAAAGTAACCCGGCCAGCTTGAGATATAAGTTTAGACTTCCAGGTAGCCAGCTTGCCATTCACTTTATCTAAGAGAGATTTATAATTTGCGGCTAGGACCCTTCCAGATCTCAAAGGAACTCCCAGGTAAAGGAGAGGCCCTTGTTGCCTCTTGAACCCAGTAATCTCCTTAATTCTATTAACGGGCTGAGAAGAAGCCTTATCAGACATCATAAAGCAGCTCTTGGAAGAGTTAATGTGCTGACCTGAGGAAGTAGCATACTTCTTCAAAAACCTCATCAATCTCCTGACATTGTTGATCCCCCCATTCAAAAAGATAAGAGTGTCATCAGCATATAAAAGGTGAGAGATGGGCGAGATGGGCGGGCAGCCTCTAGGCCCTGCATAAGGTTGAAGATGATCAGAGAAGACCAAATGTCTAAGGCCTCTGCTGAGGGCTTCTTCCATTATGATGAAAAGAGCTGGTGTAATAGGATCGCCTTGCCTAAGGCCCCTAGAAGATTTAAAATAACTAGTAGGCGAACCATTGAAGAGGATAGAAAACCAACAGTTAGAGATCAACATACCAATGTAAGATATAAATCTGGAAGAGAAACCAAACTATTTGAAGACATCAATTAAGAAATCCCATTCCACACTGTCATAAGCTTTCCTAATATCCATCATGAACACAACATTATTCCCTCTAACTTTTCTACCAATATCCCTTACTAGCTATCTAGATAAAGAGACATTATCTAGAATCAACCTGCCTTTGATAAAAGCTCCTTGCTCATCAGAAACAATCTCAGGTAGGATATTAACCAACCGATCATAGAGGATCCTGAAAACTATTTTATAGCAGAAGTTGCACAGGCTAACCAGTCTAAAATCACCAAAGGTGGCAGGATGCTCTTTCTTGGAAACAAGAGCAATCAAGGAAGAAGTCACCCCTCTTGGGAGAGGGAGGCCTTGGAAGAAGCCTAACACAACAGCAATAACATCTTGTTGAACTATTTCCCAGCAAGAAGTAAAGAAATCTCCAGTAAAACCATCCAGCCCAGGGGCACTATTTGCATTCAAGCTCCACACCGACTTCTTAATTTCTTCCTTGGTGGGGGAAGCACAGAGAGACAGGTTTTGGCCTTCAGAAACAAGAGAGGGGATGACATGCAAAGGGGACTCATCAATATCATAAACCGAGGTTTGTAGAAGGCCTTGAAGAAGTTAACAACTTCATCTTTAAGTACATCCTGGTCCTCATTCCAAACCCCATCCACTTGGAGCTTATGAATAGCATTGTGCCTCCTGTTGCCTTGAACCACTCCATGCTAAAAATCAGTAGTCTTGTCACCATTATCCAACCACTGCATGCGAGCTTTTTGAGCCCAGAATAATTCCACACAATTAATAGCTCTTCTGAGATTAGCATTAGCAGCACCCAGGGCAGAGCGATTGTCTGGCGTAGGATTGGCGTCAAAAGCCTCTTGCATGGCCCTAACTTTTTCCTCCTGTCTAAGCAAATTATCATTGATATTTTCAAAGGTGACTTTGTTCCAGGAATGAAGAGCACCCCTAACCGCCTTCAGCTTCAGATGTAAAGTGACAAAAGGATTGTGGTGCCACTCTACCGATGATCCCTATGTAGCTTGAACAATGTCCATAAACGAACCATGAGTTGTCCACATAGACTGGAAGGTGAACCTGTCTGGAACTTGAGGAGAGCTAGAGAAAGTAACCAGCAAAGGGACATGATTCGAAGGACCTCTGGGGAGGTGCCTGACCTTTAATCCCGGACACAGGGTATTGTAGATATTATTGAAAAGGAATCTATCCAGCCTAGCCTTAACAGCCACTTGCCCTATGCGGTTATTAGACCAAGTGAAATTAGGACCTATATACCCAGCATCAAAAAGAGAAGCACCAGAGATAAAAGCATTAAAGTCCATCATAGCTTGCAAGTTGGTAGATCTCCCACCCATCTTCTTAGAAGGCTGGGTAACACAGTTAAAATCACCCCCAACTATCTAGGGACCATTCACATTACTAAAGATATGAAGAAGATCATCAAAAGAAGGCGTCTTGTGTCTGCATGGCAGCTTGCATAAACCACTGTAATAATCAGGTGGACACTGTCATCCTTCACGGCTGCTAAAGTGATATGCTGATCAGAACAACTAATAGTGTGAAGCGACTGGTTCCACCAGAAGACCCAAATTTTAGACTCATCACCATTGTTTTCAGTGAAAGAATCCATGCAAAGATAGGAGTGCAAAGAACTCGCACGAGCCAAAGAGACCATTGGCTCCGCAATGGCAATAAAATCTGTGATGTACTTCCTGATGATTCTCTGAAGCGTACGCCTAGAGTCTAAATTGGAAATGCCTCTGATATTCTAATAAAGCATAGGACTATTCATGAAGAAGAATACCCAGAGGAACCCCCTACAGCCTTGGCCTTGGATCTAGTCCTGGCACCTACCTTCTGTTGGGCTATACCCTCCTTTAGAATAGCAGTATTTGGCATGTAAATATTTTCGTCATTAGCCAAAAAGGAAACTATTTGTAGAGAAGACTCCGGCGGTATTTGTTTGGAAATGAGAGATTTAGAAGGCAAAGCATCATCTTCCCCGGCGAGAGCCATCACTGGAGACTCCCTGGTATTGCCCCCATCGGAGGCTTCAGCCTCAACAGCCACAGATATAATTTCAGAAGCAGAGCCATGCATGCGTTGCACTATATTATTCCTATGCATCCCATGCAACGTGGAGTTAGGTTGGGAAACGTCTTCATGAGTTGCCTGGATCTGTGAGGATAACAGGTCCTATCCTGAGGCAAGGTCCCTAGATGAAGTATCATCAGTAACATTCTTGGGAGATTGCACCTCCAGCAAAGGAGAGAAACTGTTACCCAACACCGGGGCAATAGGTCCATCATGAACTTCCTTCTACCGCCAAGCTCTTTTCATGATAACCGCATCATTCTGCTCCTGTTCTTGAACCACCATCTTCCTTTGAGGAACATCTTGCACCTCTGCTTTCTTATGCTTCTTGTTACACTCAGATTATGCATGGCCCAGCTTATGGCAGAAACCACACACCGCCGATATTCTATAGTAGTTTATTTTTTGCCAGAAACCATCCGAACCACAACCTATCCATATCCTATCAAGTATGGACTTAGCAATGTCTAATTCAACACAAACAAAGGCTTCATGAGTCTGTGTCAATGCCAGGGTAGGCTCATATATCCTGGGGACTTGGCCCAGATTCCCTGCAATAGACTTCAAAAAATCCCCATAATAATAGCTAATAGGAAGCATCGGAAAACCCACCCATATAGGCATTATAGTAGGATCAGCATTGAAGTCGAACTGCACATCCCACTTGAAAAATCGATATAACAAACCTTTAATATATAGACTCCTTTGCAAAATAACCTTCAAATAATCCTCCTCAGCCTCAAAACGCAAGAGCAAGTGTCTATGGTTAAGAACGCTAATGATAAAATCCTCCTTAAGGGATAGCCTTTGAGAAAGGCAGGATTTAAATTCAGGGATGGAACTCCGGCCATAAGCACATCTGACGATGACGGCCAAGTTTAGAGTCTTGAGAGATTTACCAACCTCTTCTCGAGAGAAGAACATAGCCGGCTCCCTAGAATCTGTAAAGCTTGGAGTTTTTATACCAATGTTCATAGAAGGAGGCGGCTTAGATTCGGTGATGATCTAGGCATAGGATCGCCACCCCAAAGAAGTAGCTCCCGCCACCAAGCCCTGAGCAAACGTCCCTACCTCAGCAGGAGACGCCATAAGCCTATGCACTAACAGACCCCTACAGGCAATCACCGCCGGCCACCACAGGCTGGCGGTCGGCCTCGAGCAGGCACAAGGAGCCTGAAAACCCCAGAGTCTCTCTCTCTAGAAAACTAGAGAGAGAAAAGAAAACATGAATTCTCTTTAAACATAGATATTAAATATTCCAGGTCATATGTTACTCAAGAAGGATATCGAGATAACTAGATAGACCAGTGTGCTATATACTCATCCATATGATGGAGGTAGCTGGTCTCATAGCTACTTGTGTGGAGACACTAGGGGTATGGTGTAGGTGCTCATTGGAGAATGAGTTCACTGAATGATCCACTCTCAAAATGTTGTATGGTTGATGATACCTAATTTTCAGATAGTGATTCCATAGTTCAGTTGTGTAACTGGTCCTTGGACTTGAGACACCAATGATGTCTTGTTTGAGTACTCCATTCTTTGATGCCATACTTATAGGTCTGAAAGTTCCAGATCTAGTATAATTGGTTATTGGGAATGGTAGGCAATCTTATGAAGACAATTGTGTGTCAATAAAGGATCATCCACTCTTGGGATTATGAGAGGAATATCCTGTATGTTATTACCAGGCAAATCCTTGGTCAGGGTCAATCAGATTGAGAGAAAAAGAGTTCTCTGGGAGAATCCGATAAGAGCGAGAATCGAATGGATTCCATATAGCCTGAGAGTACCATGCTTAACATACGATCTTTGAGATATTAGTTGGATGAGAGACTAAAAGTACACGGTAACTGTAAGCAAAAAGCTCTAATGGATTTGATCCCCCTGTACTGTCTAGGGAGTATGACGTAGTAGCTTGGTACGTCTATAGTCGATGAGTTAAGTGAATTATTATGGAGATAATAATTTACTAAGTCAGAATGAGTTCTGATTCAGAAGGGTTCTGATAGGTGCAACTCACAGCCAGCTTCATATTGGGTCTAGAGGGTCGCACATAAAAGGTGGTTGACATGATGATGACAGAGGATTGGATAAGAGTTATCCAATAGGGTCTTCTCTAACCAAGGACAGAGTAATGATAATTAGTCCCCAGGATGGTCTTGGCAACATGATCTACTATCTCCATGATGGTCCTGGCGACATAGTCGACTGTCGCCATAAATCCTAGTGACATGATTGACTATTGTCAAGATGGTCTTGGCGACAGTGACCTATGTTGCCAACCTTGTTTGGTGACAACATGTCTTGTCTTCAAGATAGGCATGGTTGTTTGTACTCCGAGCCGTACACAGCATGGATGCACGATGTGCGAGCCATGCCAGGTTGGTCACCTACCCTCTATAGAGGTAGAGAGTGAAGGAGAGAGCTACAAGCCGAGCTCTCTCTCACCAGACCCTCACTCACTCTTCCACTCTCTAGCTGTCGCCTCACTCTGTTCTCTTGCAAGGAGAGAAGAGAAAGAGAAGAGAGAGAGAAATTCTCTCTCCCTCTCTTACTGCTGCTGTTGCTACACCTACTACAGTTGCTACTACTACTACTGCTGCACCTCGATGGTGCACGAGGGAGGAGACAGCAACAAGAGGAGGAGCTGTTATTGCCAGAGACTGCCATGTGGACACTGGTAGAGGGAGGTCACTTGAGCTTCTTCATATGTGGGACTAGCTCTATAGTTTAGGGGATATACGAGCTCCTCTAGGTGAGAAAGTCTCTCCCTTGTATGAATTGCATGAGATTTATGCACCCAGACATCATCTCGATCTAATAAGTCCTTGTAGGAAATGTGTTTTTTTTAATATATTTTTGCTGCACATTTGATGCCCCTTTACACTTCCCTACAATTTCAAGCTAGATAGTTGTTGGAAACAAGCTAGGAGAGAGAGTGTGTGTGTCACCTCCTTCACTAGTATTCTGATTAGACAATTAAGTTATGTAATTTTTGTTACTGGTCTTCCCTCCACTTAACTATCTGAGAATTTTGTAACCAGCATATACAAACTTTAAGTTATGTAATTTCATTTTAAATACTTGTAAATTAAGTGACTTTATGAGTTTTCTCTCCCTATGTTCTGATATTTGCTTGATCGCACCCCATCATTTTGGGGCTGACAATATCTTTTTGGTAAGATTGCCCTATATAAAAAGGAAATGAAGAGAATGGCAGAGGATAGAGTGCAAACTGAAAAATCGAGATTGGTTGAAAAAGAAAATGTAGATTTGAGAAATGAAAATGAGAAATTGAAATCCAAAATCAACCTGCTTGAAAAGGATGTAGCAACCTCTGAAAACACCATAGATAAGATGCATGCCTCAATAGGTGATCTAAAAGTCACATTGTCTAAATTCATGAAAGGCTAGCAAAGCCTAGACAACATTCTTAGGATGAAGGTTAATTTCAAAAGGGAAGGTCTAGGATACACATCCTCTAAAATGAAGACCTTTTAAAGTGAAAACAAAGATATATTTTGTTCATACATCCAATGTTTCGAACACCTTTTACTCCAATGCCAAAGGAGAGTTGTAATGGCCTCGGCGCTCGGACCCTCGACTCTAGCCGAGAACCCGACCACCCACAGGCTTGGAGATTCAGAAGGGCTAACAAACTAGTCTAACAAGATATGTAAGGGAAATAAGCGACGACAACTAGGGGTGTTCACTATTCGGTTCAAACCGAAAAACCAAACCGAACTGAGCGATTTGGTTTGGTTTGGTTCTGTTTGAACATAGGAAAATTTTGGTTTGGTTCCAAACCCAACCGAAAAGGAAAATTTGGTTTGGTTCAGTTTTTAAGTTCTATAAACCAAACCAAACCCATTAAACCGAATTACAATAATAAGTTTTAATTTATATATATCTATCAAGTTTATTCAATATATTTACATAAAAATACATATTTAGGAGGGTAATATGGTCATCAACATTTAATACTTCATTTCAAATCCTATTTGATAGTGATTTATTATAGAAACAAGTGATTAGAATCTTATTTAAGACTAAGAGAATCTAAAGGCCCATTTTTAAACCGAACCAAACCGAACGAAACCAAATTTATTTCAGTTTGGTTTGGTTTGGTTTCAAGAGACTTTGGTTTGGTTTGGTTCAGGTTGGTTCCGAATTTGGTTTGGTTTGGTTTTTTTCTAAATCTTCTATAAACCAAACCAAACCATGAGCACCCCTAACGACAACAATGTTGACTCCTTTATCTCTATGATTATATATTTTGGTGATAATAAAACTTATCATAATATTTTTATATTTATCTAAATCATGTGCATTTACCTTAACATCATTTTGGTTAAATCTATCAGAAAATAAATTATACTTCAAGGATCATCATTGTAAGTCTTCCGGGTATTTTTAAGATTCATTAGATGATGTTCAATTACTTGTAAGTCCTTGTTATCACTCATAGTTTCATTCATAAGTTCATGTGTTTCATCACTGATAATCTTTTCATAGTTTCAATCAAAGTCAAGTTTCATCTTTTATTGCTTTAAACTTCATCATCCGAAGTCATGCATGTTTTTTGTCTTGATCAGTCGAAGCTACACTTTATCATACACAAAGCTAGCTTCATCATATCCGAAGTCCACTTCGTCATATCCGAACCTGGCACTTCGTCATGCATGTTTTTGGTCGTGATCAGTCGAACCTCGACTTCGTCATATCTGAAGTCTTATATGAAGTTCACTTCGTCATATCCGAAGTTAACTTAGTTATATCCAAAGATTCACTTCGATCGACAATGTTTTGGTCTGTTTTATATGAAGTTCCACTTCATCATTTCTGAAGTCCTATACGAAGTTTCACTTCGAATGACAACGTTTTAGTCTATTTTATACCAAGTTACACTTCATCATATCCAAAGTTACACTTCGTCATATTCAAAGTTCCACTTCGACCGATAACGTTATATTTTGGTCAGTCGAAGCTTTCACTTCGACCGTTTATGTTGTTTCCTTGACATATTGATTGCTAACCATTTTAAACATCGATTGTTTTTATAAATATTGACTGTCTTCACCAATTGATACCTTCACATACCGATTGCCTTTGTAAACATCGATTGCCATGCACTGAAACATCGATTTCCATCTCATATCGATTATATTCATAAACATCAATTCTCTTGCATAAATATCGATTTCTTTATCTTTAAACATCGATTGCCTGTATAAACATCGATTGATTTTATCATATCAAATGTTATTTCAAATAAAAAATATATTATCTTTATCATGCCTTTTTCCTTGATGAAATCATATTGACCATATTGCATATCTTCTTATTAAGGAACTTTCTGAAAACATCTTTGATAAAATGATTAAAGTATTCTCAGACTTGTTTCAAATATCCTTAGCGATTTGAACATGTGAAATTCAAATATCCCGCCATCTGTTAATATTTCACATACATCTTTCATACGCATAGTCTGTTGCTGAATATAGTTCCCATGCACTATGACTTTTTGACTGACTACTATTTTCAAGTTAAGTCTTCTAATATTTTATCTGTGAACAGAAAGGAACATATCTGTCTGTGGCTTACTTAGTCACGGGACATAGCTCTCTTGCAGAAAGTGCTTTATGGTTTGCCATTCTTATAACGAGTCTTCTTATGATTTATATGGTGACAAAATGGACATATCTATTTCTGTATAACACCTTTTTTTTGTTGACTGAAGATCTCTCTCTTAGCATTTAATGCCTGCAGGTTTTCGGTAGTCACATGTTTCTACAATGTAAGACCTGCTGCGACTACATAGAAATAAGCATCAAGAAATGAGAGACAATGGATATCTCAATGGTCTCATCTGAAGAAGGAAAAAAATGCTTATATAAGAAGACAATGATTGTGAAGAACTGAGGGAACACACATGAGGAGTGTATAAGCATACACACAGAGATCTTCACCACCAATTCAGATTAAAAGAGAAGTGCGCCCTCACTCCAAGTACATCTGCTCAGAGCTCTCTTGAAGCCTTGACTTTTCTTTTTCTGTTTAGAGCCTGTTGTTTATGAGAGAGCAGCATTATAGCCCGATTCTTCTCTCTCTCAATTCGTGCCTCAGATCAAGCACTGCATTATTGTATAAGCTTGGTCTAGGGGCCATCCCTTCTACTCTTCTTTAAGAGTGCTCCTCTTTTCGTGAGAAGAGAAGACCTTCTATGGGTAGGTGGTTTGTTCCCCTTGTTGAAGGGAAGACTTGTTGCTAAAGGTGGTTGTATTGCCTCTTCATGGGTTGAGGAGAAGGCCAACGAGTGTTGGATGTATAAGTGTCCTTGAGGGGGACTATATCCTTAGTTAGTGGAATCGCAAGTAGCTTTTTGGGGACTGGACGTAGGACTCCTACTGATAGGAGGTTCGAACTAGGATAAAAATCCTTGTGCATTTTTTGTGATTATTTTTATCTTATTTCCGCCGCTCACTAACTCTAACACCTGTGTTTAGTGTTTCTGTTTGAAGTTATTTTTAATAGGAAAATTTTAAGATAGATTTCTAACAACCCATTCACACCCCCTTTGGGCTTGCAACTTGGACAACAAATAAGCACTAAAAATGTACTAATAAGTGAAGAAAAACATCCACTACAAAGTACGAGTCTAGTACAGTCCCAAGTAACAAAGTACAAGTGCTGAAAAGAGGGGATAACAGATCCCTTAGGGGCATACACCGAGGGTGAAGAGCCAAGTAGCACTAGGGGAACATTACTCAAGGAAGACGCCATCTACTACGGCCCAGTCTCCTCTGCCCACCATGGAAGGTGCTGCTGTGAAGTCTCACCTAAAAAGGAGGGAATGAGCTTCACGAAGAAGCCCAATAGAGACTACTAATCTCCCACTGGTTCTAACAAGCAGAATTGATATATGTTTTAAAGGAAAGTAAGATAATCTATTCTACTAACAGAGTAAGTGCGGAAGTGGAAAGTAAACTACACGGCCATCGATCTAAAATGGTATTGGACACAATTGTTTTGCACTAAGAACTCCTCAACATAATGGTGTAGCATAAAGGAAGAACAGAACTTTGATAGACATGGCCAGAACTATGATTTCAGAATATAATCTACCAAGATACTTCTGTGCAGTAGCAGTCAATACAACTTGCTACATGATCAACATATGCATGATCAGACCAATACTGAAGAAGACTCCTTATAAACTATAGAAGGAGAAAAAGTCAAACATCAGTCATCTTCGACCATTTGATTGTAAGTGTTTTATTTTAAATATGGAAAATATTATTTAAGAAAATTAAATGCTAAAAGTAATGAAGGAATTTTACTAAGATATGTTTCAAAACCTAGAGGTTATAGAGTATTCAACAGAAAAATATCACAAATTGGGCAAACTGTACATGTTTTATTTGATGAAACTAACCCCTTTCTGAAAAGAAAGGAAGAAAATGATGTTTTTGAAGATTTGAGCAGAGATTTAGATCAGATCACACTAGAAGAAGATAAAGAGGAAGACCCTCCTTTAAAAGATTTGGAACAATAAGTAGAAACACATGAAGGCTTACTAAAGGACTGGAGGTATTACAAAGATCATTTAGAAGAAAATATCATAGGTGATCCTCAAGATAGAACTCGAGGCGTGTCATGCCCTGACGCAGAATATCGGAATATGAGGCAGTTAATATGATGGAAGTATAGAGCGAGATAAACATCAAACCACTACATAGTTTTAAATAATATAAAACCAACTATATTTTTTTATTCCTTCCACCGTGTCTATTACATTCACTAGTTTAGAGCCTTAACTATAGGCCCAGAGAACTTCTTCATACTTAAATAAAAATATCTAACTAATTAAACTAAACTCTAACAGAACTGGACGACACTAGGTCACTCTTGGTTCTACTCATCCCCATCCTCTTGAGTGTAGTCCTCATCATCATTATATTCACCTAAAGGCATATCACAATTACATAGGATGAGAGATAATGCTTAGTAGGACTTAATATCTTGTAGAACAGGCATGATTTAAGTGATTAAATGTATTAAAGAGTAGAGAGACTAATGATGAAGAAATTCAAGTAATGTCAAGCAGTAATAGCACAACAACATGGTACAGATAGCATGTGTTTCAAGTATAGCATAAGAACAAGTTGACCATAGCACGAATAGCACAGCATATTTCACAAAAGCACATAGTACAACGAGTCAAGTATAGTATAGCACTTTGATTGTCAATAGATAGTCGAGATAACTAGCACTTGAGTGTAATGACAAAACACTCTAGTCAATAAACTCCTGCGGGCACTAGTACATTTGGGTGCACCTCCCAGGCCCTGACGCGGGCCCCTTATAATATTTCCAGGCATTAGTCATATTATTATCTTTAGACAATCAGTCAATTGCCAATAGAGTATCAAGAGTAGATGAGAGCAAGAAGAAATAGATAACAATGTAGCGAGAACTTGAATAACTGAGACTCTAGAGAAATTT
The DNA here is from genome assembly GCA_014218235.1 of Colocasia esculenta. Taxonomy (NCBI): domain Eukaryota; kingdom Viridiplantae; phylum Streptophyta; class Magnoliopsida; order Alismatales; family Araceae; genus Colocasia; species Colocasia esculenta. The sequence goes on from CM024766.1 coordinate 30,023,516, forward strand.
GGATGAGAACTACAAGTTATACATGTAAAAGAACGAGTAAAACCGACGATAGTATCTATTACATAGCACAAGCGATTTTGACATAAAGTTTGGATTCATTTTCTTATAGTTGGTGTGTATATGTGAATAAGAATCAAAGATAGTGGAATAAGATCGCGCACATCTTCCTTGGATAAAGAAATTAACATACTTTTATCTTAATATCACTTGATATACGACAGAGTCAACATGGTACTATAGCATCAGGGTTCAGAAATATGGGTTTTAGGGCTAGAAGAAACACTTAGATCTCAAGGTATCCAACATGGAAACTTATGGAAAATATCTAAATAATTCCTAACAAGATATACTCAAAATAAATCAGGGATTTGACAAGAACTTATGGAGGACAAGAGCAAACAAGAGGTCACAGGTACATGAAATAATGGAACTTTGAACATGAAAATCTTGCAACTTGATGGATGAAATCTGGGACAAACATGGGCTTTGGCTACTGGTTTCTTGGACTGTCTATGAACGAGATTATTTAGATTTGTGCTTGAGAGATTGCCTACCTTTGGACGTTCTTAAGAAAAATCGTCTGCACAACGAAGTAGAACGGGGTCTGGGTAAGAAAGTTTTGGTTAGGCGATCTCCTCCTTCTCTAGTGCTCTAGGTATTCTTCCGTAAGTCCTTTAGCAAGTTGGTAACTCGCCCCCAAGGGCTTATGACAAGTATTTACAGATTTAGAGTTGTCAGGAGTCCTATTGTAACTGGAAAGTGGAGTTGCAATTTTAGCTTGATCCCTTCCATGCCTAGAGGATTCCCATCCCAATAGGAGTGGGAAACCTTTAGAAACTCTCTCTCGATGGGGCACAAATTTGGATTAATATGGAAGTCTAATGATGGTTAAATCTCTGGGTTTGTAGTTGCCTAACTCTTGGTAGGAGTCCTATTATGTTTCAGAACTTCCATAGGAATCATTTTTGTAACAGGTCTTCCTATTTGATTTAGTTCTAGGGATCAGGTTCGGAATCCACTATTAGATTCAGTAACGTTTCTATGGTCCGTACTTTTCCTTTTTTATTATCGAATATATAATTAACACGTGTTTTATAGTTTGGAAGATAACTGGTAACTTCTTCATGTACGAAGTCATACACAATTTAGTCATGGACAGTCGAAGCTAACTACGTCATATACGAAGTCCACTTCATTTTGATCGTGATCAGTCGAAGCTTAACTTCGTCATATATGAAGTTAACTTTGTTATATCTGAAGTCCAACTACGTCATATACGAAGTCTACTTTATTTGGTCGTGATCAGTCGAAGCTTAACTTCATCATATACGAAGTCCAACTTTGTCATATACTAAATCCACTTCCTTTTAGTCGTGATCAGTCGAAGCTTAACTTTGTCAGATATGAAGTTAACTTCATCATATCTAAAGTCCAACTTCGTCATATACAAAGTCTACTTCATTTTGGTCGTGATCAGTTGAAGCTTAACTTCGTCATATACGAAGTTAACTTCATCATATCCGAAGTCGAACTTCGTCATATATGAAGTCCACTTCATTTTGGTCGTGATCAGTCGAAGCTTAACTTCATCATATATGAAGTTAACTTCGTCATATCTGAAATCCAACTTCGTCATATATGAAGTCCAACGTTGTCATATACGAAGTCCACTTCGTTTTGGTCGTGATTAGTCGAAGCTTAACTTTGTCATATACGAAGTTAACTTCGTCATATTTGAAGTCCAACTTCGTCATATACGAAGTCCACTTCATTTTGGTCATGATCAGTCAAAGCTTAACTTTTCATATACGAAGTTAACTTCATCATATCCGAAGTCCAACTTTGTCATATACGAAGTCCACTTAGATTGACAATGTTATATTTTGACAGTCAGAGTTGACAGTCGAAGTTGACATATCGATTGACTTGAACATCGATTGTAATTAAACATCGATTGCTACTAACATTGATTACCTCTTTAAACATCGATTGTTAACTAACATCGATTTCTCCTTTAAACATCGATTGTTCCTTCAAACATCAGTTGTTCCTTTGAACATCGATTACTTTTAAACATCGATTACTATTCAACATTGATTGTCAACTAACATCGATTACTGACTAGCCCATAATGGTTATTGACTGTTTTATCCATTGCTTTATTGTTTAGTCTGCATTTAATCAAACCTCTTCACAAATTTATTATTATTTTTATTATTCCTATTTATTTAGAGTTTAAAAAATCCAGGTTGTTACACAAGGTATGTCAATTCCATGTGATTATCTTGCATTTGTATCTCAAATTGAGCTTAGGATAGTCAATGATGTACTGGAAGATGAATCTTGGATCATATCTGTGTAGGAAGAACTTAATTAGTTCCAACACAATCAGGTTTGGATTCTTGTGTCTAAACCTTTTGATCATCCAATTATACCAAATGAGTTTTTAGAAATAAGATGGATGAATCAGGGGTAATTATTGAAAATAAGGCCAGACTGGTAGCACAAGGATATTCTCAAGAGGAAGACATTGATTTTGATGAAACATATGCTTCAGTTGCTAGACTAGAGGCAATCAAAATTTTACTGGCTTATGTATGGTCATTAAATATTAATCTATATCAAATAGATGTAAAAATTACTTTTCTGAATGACTTTATTAAAGAAGAAGTTTATGTTGAGCAACCACCTGATTTTGATGATATTAAATATCTAAATCATGTTTTTCATTTAAGGAAGACACTATATGGTCTGAAGTAAGCTCTAAGAGCCTAGTATGAAAGACTGTGTTTATCTATTATCACATGAATGTTCAAGAGGTAAAGTAGATAGTACTTCATTTATCAAAAATGTTTTAGAAGGGATTTTGACTGTATAAATATATGTTGATGATATTATCTTTAGTGCTACAAATGAGTCACTTTGTAAACTATTTGAGAATCTAATATAAAGTGAATTTGAAATGAGCATGATAGATGAGCTTAATTATTTCATTGGCTTACAAATCAAGCTGACCAAGGAAGGGATTTATATTTGTCAAACCAAGTACATATTAGATTTACTCAAGAAATTTGGGTTTAACAAGTGCAAGTCATTAGGAACTCCCATGAGCTCAGACATAAAGTTAGATAGTGATCCAACTGTCAAAAAGGTAGATCAAAATATCTATAAAGGAATGATTGGCTCACTACTCTATCTGACTGTAAGTAGACTAGACTAAATGTTCAATGTATGTTTGTGTACCAGGTTTCAGGTTGATCCTAAAGAATCTCATTTATATACTGTTAAAAGAAGTTTTAGATATCTTATAAATACAAGTAAATTGAGATTGTAGTATCTTAGATGTTCAACTTTTAATTTGCTTGGATACAGTGATGTTGACTATACTGGATACAAAATAGACAAAAAAAGTATTAGTGGTACGCGTCAATTTCTTATAAGGTGTTTGATTTCGTGGTTCTCCATAAAGTAAAATTTAGTAGCATTGCCCATAACAAAAGCATAATACATTGCAGATAGAAGTTGTTGTACTCAACTACTGTGAATTAAACATCAACTAGAAGACTATGATCACAATATGAATGAAACTCCCATGCTATGCAACAATACAAATGCAATCAATCTGACCAAGAATCCCATCTAGCACTCAAGAACCAAGCACATTGAGGTCATACATTATTTCATCAGAGATTATGTAAGTAGTGGTGACATTTTACTTGAATTTGTTGATACTAATCACTAACTAGCAAATATATTTACCAAGCCACTCTTAGAAGATAAATTTACTTTAATAAGAAGAGAAATAGGCATGTGTAACTCTGAGTGAAATACACTAGTCTATTGCTAAAATAGTAAGTGTTGAAAACCTCTGTAAGCTATCATCACTTCGACTTGTGTTAAACGACAGTCGAACTTCTCATGAGTCGTAGTTGATAACTGCATCCGAAGTGGGAGTCGAAGTTACTCCACTAGAGTCAAAGTTATACCTTCAGTCGAAGTTGTATAATGAGAGTTGAAGTTGCAGTCGAAGTTTATAAAGTCGATGTTATGATGCGTCACAATCGAATATTATATAATAATAATAATAATAACTTTTATTATTAATATATATATATATATATAATTATCAATTAATAATATATAAAATGTCATTCTCTCCTCTCTCTCTCTCTAGTTGTCTTTTCAATAGTCAAAGTTTTCATCTTAGTCGTAGATCTCAATCAACTTTGACTACTAACCATTGATCTTCTGTGAATCGTCTGTCAAGAAAATTCCCCTTATAAAGAAATTTCGTTCTCCTTTACTGCTACCTACCACCATTTACAAACTCTTGAATTATTTTCATCGTACTTCTTCCCGCGCTCGTCCTCGACTCTGAAGATCTCTCACTATTCTCTTCTTCCTCCTCTACAGAATATTGAGAAGGTAGGATCTTTACTGTTGTTTGATATATTTTATCCATCCTTTTTGTTCTTATCAAAGTCATTTCTATCAATTTTTCATTTAGATGGCCTCATCTAGGGTTTTGGATGTCTTCTTCTTTTCCCCTGAACAGTTCAAAAGGCTCTTTGAAACAAAGGTGTCAGTTTGCTTTGGAAAGTCTGTGGAGTTTTCATAGTTGACAAGAAGTTTAGCATTGGTTGCTACCACCGTTGAGGCCATAGGTTGGAAAAGACTATGTGAAATCCAAGTGCCAATATATGAAGATGTCGCCAAGGCCTTCTATGTTACCTTGAAGATTACAAAGGATGGGACTCTAGAAGCAAGTGTAAAAGGAAAGAAGATAAAAGTATTCAAAGATATTCTTGTGAAAATCCTAAAATGTCCAAAGAAGGGACATAGGGATAGTGAAGTAGTGACTCTGGAAAGACAACGCCTTAGGATTATTGAACAAAAAAGAGACATCCACAAGAAGGCGTTGTTGATCAACCAATTATCAGCTGAGAAAAGATTGTTGCATGCTATCATCACCAACATCATCACACCAAGGGCAGACACACACTCTTCTATATCCACCAGGGATGGAAATCTATTGTTTTGGGCCATTTAGAGGCATCCTGTGAATCTGGAATCAGTAATATTGGACATGATGAATGGGTCTGTGAACTTGAATGAGTCATTGCCTTATGGACCATTGCTGACAATCTTGTTCAAGATGCACAATGTGGATTTGAATAATGAGATTGCCACTCAGATGAAAGAAAGCATTAGACTGTCCACTCTTAGAATAAGTAATTACACTTTAGTGGACAAAGTCCAAAATATCTGGACCAAGGATTTTGTGCCAGATTGCTCTCATGAAATATTTGTTGATATTGTGATGGATGTTCCCTTAGTTGCTCTACCAGTCCCAACAACTAAAGTCAAAAGTGAGTTAGTTGAAGTGGGACCTCCAGCACTAGATGAACATGAACAAATTTCTGAAGACACAATTGCCTAGGTTTTAAGTGACATCAAAGGCAAACTTCCTATTGTCAAAGAAGAAGTGCCAGCAGTACAAGCTAGCAGGGAAGTTGACACTAAAGAGCAGCCACAACAACGTCATCATATCCCTCCCTCACCTGTTGAGACTTCTAGACCCTCTCAACAATAATGGACTCAAGGGGAGAGGGTGGGAGCAAAATAATTGATGATGTGTATAACTTGATTCTCAAGTAGCAAGAAATGATCAGCATAATTCAGATGCAATTCCATCAAATTGATGTCAAGTTTGATTTCATGTCTGATGAAATGTAGCCTACTTCTCTACACCAACTCAGGCCAACCTTAGCACTATGGCTATCCCATCATTATCCTCCACAAAGAAAGAACCAACTGATGAACCTTCCTCCTTCAGAACCATAAGAAAACAACTAGTAGAAACCACACACTCTAGAGATGAATTCGAAGATAGTGACTTTGATCTATAAACACAACCAAACATCCAAGTCTATCCGCCAACCTTTTTCTCTTCTCTTCCAAGGACCTCTGAGCGTCCCCAACACTCAAATACAACATTCATTGTAAAGCTGTTACCAAGAGAAGAGATCCAAAGTCAGCTTGGTTAGAGAAAAAGAGTTGTAAGAGGAAGAAATTTTCCTCCATTCTAGCATGGATTCATACATCATTCCAAAAGGTACTTTGATTTATTTGAATAATTTTTGAAGATAAATGTCTTTTTGGAAATTCATGATATGCCTGGATATAAGCTTGAAGATTGGCTTTCTATTCTACTCAGAATTAAGGAAATTCCAGTAGCTACACAATGCTATCATCAATGCCAGTCTTTGTATATCAACTGAAGAATTTCTTAGAGCCTATCTAAGTGAGGCCACAAAATAAAGAGAAGACAACAAGGAAAGACTTGTTCCACTCATCGTCAAGAACCATCTGAATCTCAGATTCTGTGAGTTGTTTGGTCAATCTTTCGAGAAATACCAGAGTATTTTCACTCAAATGAAGACATTCAATGAAGAAAGATTTAAGTTGAATTTACTAGATGTTAGCATGGGTCAATGGTTCATAATACTCAATGGGCAAAGAACTATCACTCCATCCATGACTATTGGGTTGCCCTTTAATTTATGCCCAAGTCTTATAGGAGCAGTAACACTCAGATATGAGTTTGCCAGGATAGCATTCAACAGACACAACAGATTGACAGTTAGATATCAAATTAAGCATGCCAAGCATATAACCTTTCATAGGTTTGCGTTGCTCCAGATTGAGAAGTCTAAGTAATATCATAGATAGTTTCAAGGTTGTTTTGTAGAGTCTTCAGTTGACTGCAGAACAATGGGTTTAGAGATATCCTGATGAGGCCAAAGAATGCAAGAAAGGTAAGCTTCATCCCTATAAATTCATGCGCAAGGACTATGATGCTCTTAGCTGGGTCAAAAGATATCAAGTTTACTACATAGCTGAGGCAGCGGCACATTTCAAAAGGCCACATTGGAATATTACAGTATATGATTTCCTAAAGAAGGCAGCTCACAGAAAGTTCACTCCACTGGGACAAACCCTACTGAGTAAAGGCTATCAAGAGAAGCTCAATTGGTATCATCATTGACACACCAAATCCTATAGGAAGCTACCCTCCATTGGATCCTCCTACAATATTGACAGTTCCCTCTTTAACCACAACTTCGAAGAAAATGAGAAGAAGCTCTGGGAACTTCTACAACCTTTCTTTGATCAGATCACTCCCACTCTTTATCTTCCTAGTTCTTCTTGAACTGTTATGCTTTCCTTCAATACAATTATCTTCTTATTTTCTATTGCACCTTTTCTTTTCTTTTTTATCTCTTTCCCTCTATATTTCATTTCTGCTGATGACAAAAAGGGAGAGAAATATTGGAGAAATATATTTCAGAAATGTAATTCAAGTAGGATTAAATAAATAGGATGTTTGCATTACATATCTACATAATAGTATTTGATAGAACCCATAAAATGAATGGGACAAAGTTGTTCATCAGCAAGAGAGCTCACTTGATAGCAGTAAGTTTTGTTTGAATTTTAAATATGAATAATTAATATGAAATTTATAATCTTTTTAATTCATTTTACAGAAATCATATGATAGACATATGACTGAGAAGTACGAGGAGGGCATGTAGTAGCCAAAGTTAAATCATGAGGCATGGGTGACGATAGCTGGCCCATTAAAGAAAGGTCAATTGTACGATTTTGGGTAGATCCTAGACACTTGTGCGGTGATATCATCTTGTAGGTGTTCAGGCACAGCCCCACCCAATACGAGTGCCTTCTTTACGCCTCGCTCGCCCTAGTACTTCTTTGAGTGGCATCAAAGACATGATCTGAGAGGTCCAAGAGGAGATATTGTGCTTTAATGAGAGTGTCTGGTCGCAAATGCCTAGCATCCAATCATAGATGTTGAGCGTTGAGACACCATTACATAGGCAGTCACCATCCTCCTCTCTCATATTGAGATTTTGTCTTAGGGAGCACCCTCAACTGCAGCACAGACCCCTCAAGTGAGTACTTGTTACAATTTTTAATTTCACGTAATTTAGAGTTATAATATTTCTGTGTAATCCATAACTTAGAGTTATAATTTTAAATTTCACATAATTGGTTCAGCATGGCCTGAGTAAACAACTTAGAGTAACCAAACCAAATAACTTAGGTCGGGGGTTCAAAATTTGAAATACCTGTCTGATCGGCATGTTGATTGGTTCAACACCAATGTAGGTGGTGAAAATGACTTGGGAGAGCTGACGATATCCATATTGGATATTTGATTTGAGCTCAGGACTCAAATTACCATTCTCCGAAATAACTTAGTATAAACAAACCAAACAACTCAAGTCAGGGTCCTAAATATAAAATATCTATTTGATTAGCATGTCGATTGGTCCAACATGACTTGGGTGGTGAGGATGACCTGAGAGAACTAACATAATGCAAAATGGATATCCAGTTTGGGTTCGGGCCTCACATTACCCTTCTCCGAAATAACTTAGTGTAAACAAACCAAATAATTCAAGTCAGGGATCCAAAATTCGAATTACCAGTCTGATTAGTGTGTCTATTGTTCTAACATGACCTAGGTGGTGAAAGTAACCTGGGAAAGCTGAAGGAATCTAAGTCGGATATCTTTTAGACTCAAGGCTCAAATTATCATTATTTGAAATAACTTAGTGTAAACAAACCAAATAAATGAAGTCGGGGGTCCAAAATGTGAAATATGATCTGACCAATGTGCCGATTGGTCTAACACGACCTGCATGGTGAGAGTGACATGGAAGTTTTGACAACATTCAAATAGGATATCTTGTTTGAGCTCATGGCTCAAATTACCTTTCTCTGAAATATCTTAGCGAAAACAAATCAAATAACACAAGTTGGGGGCCTAAAATCTAAAATATGGGCTTGATCGACATGCCATTGGTCTAACATAATGGGTGGTGAGAATGACATGGAAGAGCTAATGAAATCCAAATTGGATGCGCGATAATTAAATTACCCATTTCTGAATTGAGTTAAAGATTTCATATTCATATCTTCTTTTAAAATTATCAAATCAAATAAATTATTTTATTTAATTTTTAAATAATATTTTTTTATTAATCTATGTTTAATGTTATTGTTTTGTAATATAAGATCCTCTAACAAGTCACGATAGAGAAGATGAGCTGGATGGGGAGGATGAGGATGCAGAAGACATTGATTAATTTTTTTTATTCTGTTGTAAAATTTACTATCTTTGTTGTGGTAGATTACTATTTTATGTATTGAGGTGGAGGTTGATTGATCATATAGATGTTTTTTTTTAATTTTAAATAGGTTTCTAAATATTTAGATATAATGAAAAAATTAGATGGACTTTTCCAATGAAAATTTTGACAGAAAATAAATCCATTGAAAAAATCTATCGAACATTTCAAATGAATTTTTTGACTGATGTCAGAAATACCAGCTAATTAAGAAAAATAAACGAAATTTGAACAACATGCTGATGAAATTTCCGACAAATGGTAATTTTCCGACGAAAAGGCCCACAGATAGTTGCTAGCTTTGATGTATCTTCCGACAATGTTCCGTCAGAAATTTTTGACGACTTTGCCATCAAAAGTTATGGACCTTCTATATCTTCTGACGGTTTTTAAGACGAAATTTATGTGTTGAAAACGCGTCGGTAAATTATCTTTCGACAATTTTTTGATGATTTTTTTGATTCGAAAATGTCGCCTTTTCTTATAGCTCGAAGGAGGTCTCCGTCACGGGAACTTGTGAGGTTCTCTTTCCTTTTTTTGTTTTAATATATATATATATATATTTAATGGTCGGTCATCTGTCGCAATTAAATTAGCCGGAGCATATCGTGGAGCAAGGTTAAGCCGATGATGTCCATCCTTCACATCTCGGTGACGTCACCGCTGATCATATATTAATGTACAGGATGACGTCCGATCAGCTCCGCCTGCCGTTGATAATTGGATTTCCCTGTTCCCGATAAGTGAGGATCCGACGATGACGGATCTAATTTTCCGTTTCTTAAATAAATCGGTCGGAATTCAATTTGAGACTTTTTAGTTTAGTAGTGGTGTTGAGGGTGGCGGGGCAATGGGGAGTTAAAAAGCCTTGACATATTAATATATATGTTATAAAGTCGTTAATATTAACCATTGATCATATGTTAATTCAGTTAGGAGCTTGGAAGGAATTGTTAGTGCGTGCATACGGCAGTTAATTAGTCGCTGATGGAAGGCTTGAAATATTAGTTATGATAAGATGTTAGGCACTAATTACTTCTCTGCAGGCATGGACTACTGGATAAATTAGATGTTTTGTTCGGTGTGCTGATTAATTTTCTCACTACTGTTTTAGCGGATTATTCCAATATTATTCATAAGGCTGGCTGTTAATAAGATGATTCGATTCTAAGACAAGATGCGTTTCTTTTGTTTCAAAGTTAAATGTGTAAGATATGAGAATTTTTTTAAGAAAACCAATAACTTTTATAGACTAAAATTAAAATTCCCCCGTCTTATAATTTCCACTAGATTGTAACTTTGACTTGTGCTTTAACGGCATCATCTCTCCACACCTGTGCGTAGGTATAATGTGTGGTCTCGTCAGCAGCCGAACATCCCTTGACTTATAATATGTATTGTGGGTGTGTTAGGTTTCTCGTACAAGTATCAATTTTGATACATAGTTAATTAGTAACGGAATAATTAATTCTAATCCACCAATTTCTACATCTAAATTCTAGAATAATTGTTCGCCTTTGCAACAAATTCTAAAAAAAACCAAAAATTTTATTACAATATCAAAATTCACAAAGAGGAACCCATTTCACTCATCGTTAATCCCACTCCTCTACAGTCTTCCCTTTGACTGCTCTATATTTTTTCACTCTCTCAATCATAATATTAAGGGAGAATTACTAATCAATCTCTATTTTTTAGAGATTTATTTTTAAGTCCTTAGTTCCTTTAAAAAATTATGTAGTTACATATTTATTTCTGTGATTATAAATATGTAAGTTAGAAATCTAAAAAAAATCTCTAAAAACTAAAGATTGATTGGTAATTCTTTCTAATATTAATCACATTATCATTTTAAATTAAAATTAAAAATATCAACTATTATTACATCGATGTTTGTTTGTTTTTTTTTATTATTCAACAGTATCATCACTCACGGAAATAAATTCCCCAACTAAAACGGGGGGCATTGAATGCCTTCGGTGGGAATTTTTTTTAGAGCTGGATGCCACGTCAAGAAACGAAGAAAGAAAGCCCAAATTTCACGTGCATGGCATGTGATACTTTTCTCAACCCCTTTCGGAGGGATCGCTTTTTGGATTTCTTCTATAATAAACTGTTGACACGTATATTGGACGCTGGGTGCTACCTTAAGATGCATTAAATTGGACACAAGCAACGGTGGCTCTGATGCGTTTCAACATCTCTAGAAACTTGAGACGGCTACTTTGTTTGTACATATAGATATTTTGACTCGAGCCCAATCAGAAGGTACATGTAAAGAGACCCATCAAGAACTTTAGTTGTCACGGGCCCTTTCAAGAGAGAGAGAGAGAGAGGAAGAACTGAAGATGGCTATTGGATTGCATGTAGACCACCAAGTTGGAGTAGTGCATGCGGAGTGCTAATGGGTTGTGGTCTGACTTGGGCCAAGGGTTTTGATTCTGATTATAATCTGAGTAATATTTTTCTGGTTTGCAATCTAGGGATTGCATGCATCTGTGCCATGTAGTCTTGTGACTTGATTTGTCTTCTCATCTGTTCATATTCACATGATTTGAAAATTAGATACACTTTTGTGATTGAACTCTATCCCTTTCTTCTTGTCAAATATGTAACATAAGCTTATCCAGTGATACTTTTTTTGTTATTAGCCCAGTGACATCCGTCATTGGGAAAGCCCGGCGCCACTCGGGTTCGATCTCAGGTGGAAGCACCCCCACCCCACCCCAATGTCCATCCCGCCATAGGCAGGGGACTTATCCAGTGATACTTACTGCACGTCTAATAGTCATGTAGTATGTACATTCTTAATTATGCGATTAGTTTATGTAAGGGTGCAAGATTTGAGATAAAGAGCAAGAGAAGTGATAAAACCTTATATGTCTTATATCAAATTCTATCATTTTCATGTTGTCCAATTATATAGACAAATAACCATCATGTACACTTAACTACATATGTGGACGTATATATAGTATGTATTGCTCAAGCTTGTTTAGTTGTCATGTCTACAAATATGGACTGATAAGAGGAAATACAAATGGCAAGATGATGTGCAGCATTTGGATATCGATTACTTAATTTGACATCCAATATTTAAAGTGATAACTAAATTTCAACACTCTTGAAGAGGGTGACCTAATTGGTGTGGTAGTCGGAGTGAGATTGTCTTCTTAAACCTCTTGCTTTGCAAAATAGAAAGAGGATCAAAGGTCTTGGGAAGGGATTCTTAAGAATAACTCTCTGATACCGAAGTCAGTATCAAACTAGAGAAAATGGGAATCAAGATCACTCTTCACTAGATTTTTGGGCTTCATATGAGCTTACTTGGGTACGAAGGACTCTTGGGTATTTATAGACCTTCTCTTTGTGAGTCTTGTATCTTATTGGGCCGTTATGGCCATGATCATGGGGAGTTAAGAGGGGCATTATAATAATGGGTCCATTACTGAGAGTTAATAAAATAGGATCCCAATGATTTTCCATATCTCCTGTTGTAACTATCTTCATATTTATGGGGATCCGTGGGCATAGATCAAGTGCGAAGCATTTCCCCTCTTCAGTACACCTAAGATAACAATAATCGGGTTAATACTCCAGGAGCCATGTTAGTCTTTACATGGTAAACCTCAATGGGAAACAAGTAAAATCTCTAAGAATAGTATTGAGGAGACATCTGGGATATCACCCCACCTTAGTGCATTCCTGAACAATGTCTCGAGGGTGTCATCCCATGAGTTAGATGTCCCTTAGAAATCAATCTTGATGAAAGGGGGCCTTATGTGGCTAATGGGCAACTTATTGCGCTTTTTCTAGTGGGCCCGTGTGGAATGTCACTAAGTGTGCCATCAATCTAAGATGGGCTGGGGGTAGAAATCACTCCTCTCTGACCATTTGCCCCCCGACTTCCGAGTTAAGTTAAGTTGGTCGTAGTTTTCAGATTTTCGGGGTGAATAGTGCTAGGTTGTCAAACGTCCTCTAGAGTTGTTCGAAAGCACGTCACTGACGTCACATCGTAGGCCATAAATGGACTTATACGTGATTTAAGGCGTTAGCATCCTACACCTTGCCATCAAGAGGCGTCGTTTTTTGAAGTGCTTGCTCGTCTGTCACAAGATATCGATGGTACCTTTTTCGCAGACTGTGTTTCGTATGAAAAGTGAGTTGATAGCCACCGTTGTAATTCTCAAGGCTGCTTGATGATGCCATGCATTAATGGTGAAAATGTCTTTTGGGAGACGTTGCCCCCGACTTCTCCTTCCTTGTTCTTTGTAGGGAATATTAGCTTCTAGTGAAAAGTTGAAGGGACCACCTTAACTCGACTAAGGATACCTTGACCACATATGGCATTATGACTGGCTAATCCTTTTACCACTATGAAGCCTGTTACAAATGTTATATCTTGGGGAGGGGTGCTGAGAGTTACTGGGAGATTAACTATTCCCTCGAGATAAGTAGTATCGCCATTAATGAAGCCGTATAAGGGTGTCTTAACCATGCGCAACTCAAACGTGTTATCCCCCATCTTCAGAAAACACTCATACGGCAAGACATCTGGCATGCTTCTATTATCCATTAAAACACAGTGGACTTCTCAACGATTGATGACCACAGATATTAAAAGAGCATCATCATGGAGAGTTTGGACTCCCTCCAAATCTTCATCAGAAAAAGAAATTGGTTGCTTCCCTAACTCGGTGAGAATCATTTTCTTCCTCTCCCCCTCTTGTAGGGCCCTTTGGGCATAGCGCTTCCTTTCTCGGTGGGTGTATCTACTAGAAGCGGTTCTTCCCGAGATAACATTGATCAAAATGCCTCTGGGCCAGTTATCAATCTCCTTGAGGTATCACAAGGAGCTTCTCGATTGGTCACGAACTTCCCGAGATAGCCAGTTAGATGAGGGACTCAATCTTATCCTTCAGCTACTGGCAGTCCTCGGTGCGGTGTTCATGGTCCAAGTGGAACTTGAAGTATTTTCTCTAGTTACGTTAGTTGGTCCATTCTTCATGGGTTTAGGATGCCACAGGCATTCCTTATCCCAGTTTTCCTATAGTATCTCGTAGACCGGGGTAGTCAGTGGAGTGTACCGGTTGAACTGTCATGGTAGTTCTCTCCTTTCCTCACAGTGTGCCTTCTTCTTCTCCAACTAAGACAATTGATCAGAGGGTCTGGATCTACCTTTCCTACTCTTCCACATACTATTCGAAGGCTCGGAGTTGATCCACCAACTCTGGATCTTGTTGGGGCGGTGACAGGGATTCTCGTGTCTCGCCGAAAGGGGCACGAGATACGTCTTTTTGAGGGACTCGGTGGATGTGCTCCATCTAGTGGAGGCAGTCTTCCCTTGGTCTTGAGAAGGGTCCCTCCTCAAGGGGTTGATGTTGTGAGGGTCCATCTCCCTCTGCATTTCGATCTAGACAGTCCCCTTCTATGGTGAATCGTCATCCGACAGTGGGTTCTCCTTGCTAGGAAGCCTCTCCTTGTCATGGGAGGCAAGGGGCAGAAGGCACTTGCAACTATTGTTGTGCTTACTGCTCGAGAAGTATCACCAACTCCAACAAATAGTCCACCTTCTGATTGAGCGACCACATCGAATCACGGCTACTGCCATGTTGTGCTGCTCCCACAACGAGATGGTTGGGGGAAGTTGTGATGGGAGGAGGAAGAGGGGGGAAGATTTACCAACTCCCTCTTGGTTAATGGTCAAGGTCTGCTAGTGGACACTCTCATCGAGCTCTTGCTCCTCCTCCTATTCATGTTGCTCTACCTGACCATGACTATCTCAAATCAGTCGTGGGTTCATTTCCCACAAACGACACCAAATGAAGAAGGTGATCTTCATTTCTCTAACAAATAATCAGAGAATCCTCTTGGCAATGCAGCAATCTACAAGACAGAAAGCAGTCAAGGGTCCTGGGAATGGCTTCCCAGGGAAAACCCTTTGATGTGTAAGTCAGGTTCAGCTAGAGCAAGAATAAGATCCCTCTTCACTGCCAAATTTTTCTGGCTTTAGATGGGCTTACCTGGGTATAGAGGGCTCTTGGATATTTATAGGCCTTCCCCTGCAAGTCCTATATCTTATTGGGCCATTATGGCCATGATCATGGGGAGTTAAAAGGGGCATTATACTAATGGGCATATTATTGGGAGTCAATGAAACTAGATCCAAATGATTGCCCATATCACCCATTGTAATCATCCTCGCATTTATGGGGATCTGTGGGTGTAGATCATGTGGGAAACATTTCCCCTCTTCGGTGCACCCAAGATAATAATAATCGGGGTAATACCTCGGGAGCAATGTTAGGCTTTTTTGAGGTAACCTCGTTGGGAAACAAGAAAATTTTCCTAAGATAGTATTGAGGAGACGTCTAAAATATCACCTCACCTTAGCGCATTCCGAGACAATATCCCGGGGGTGTCATCCCATAAGCTAGCTATTCCTTAGGCATCAATCTTGATGAAAGGGGGCCTTATGTGGGCTAATGGGCGACTCATGGTGTTTTTTTAGTGGGCCCATGTGGACTTGTCACTAAGTGGGCTGTTAATCTGAGATGGGCTAAGAATATAATTCTTCCCTTTCTAGAAATATAAAAATATTGATATTTGGGGGGGGGGGATCCTAAAATGGTGTTCATGAAATAAATGTGTAATTTTTTAGGTTATAAATAAAATAAGCATAAGTAGAATGTGACTACTCTCTAAATATGACCAAGGTTCGTCGTACCATGAAAATCGACCGTGTCACATTCTCCGTGGCATGGTACCATACCGTACTGTACCACTAAGATATGATGGGAAAGAACCCGGTTTAATGTTTTTTTAAAATTTGTGACTAGATCAATACAGAAAATGGGCCAACTTTAAAAGAAGTTGAAAAAATATAAGAACATCATATAGAGAAGCTGAAAAATATAAGAAACTCCATTTAACTATCCATTCCAACCCAACATGATCATCTAGTGTTCATTAAACATCATTTACAAACATACCAAAATCATCTCCTACACATACACAAACATATTGAGGATGCAATCATCATTTGTTACAAACCAAATGTAATTCTCATATTGTCGTCTTCACTATTCTTCAACTTCTACATCTACAAGAACAATTCAATGTGTCTTTTCTTCTTCTGAAAATAATTCAAAGTAGTTCACATGTCACATAATAATAGTTAAGGATGATTCCTTATAGTGTTCTCATTCATCTATACAACATCAATTAATATAAAGGAATGAAATGGTCAAGTTACCTAATGTGGCATCTTTATTTGAATGGTTCTACCTTCTTCTCCAACTCTTCTCCTGGCCATCTACATGAAAAATTTAAAATTAAGATCATGTTATTTAACATATAAATACGAACATTTAACAAGAAATGAATTCCCTTACCGAATCCTCTTCATCATTTTGAGCATGTATGTCCACAAAACCCTCGTAGTAGGAGGTATAGCTTCCATCCCTAAACAATCTCATATTATATGTGCTCTTCACAAAGTGCAAAAAATCAGCGTAAGATATGTAATTCTGATATATTTCTTCATACATATGCTGATATTCTATAGATTGGTGTGTTCCTTGGTGCACTATTGTAGGCCCTGGTGGTGGAATGATCGAGATCGACATGTACGAACCATGGTCCCGACCATACTGGTATCTAGAGGCATAATAGCTGCCATATCCATGATGTTGTGCATATGGATCTAGTTGTGCATGCCCTAAAAAGAAACTGTGACCCTCACTACTGGCCTCAAATGATGTCTTCTCCTGTGTGCTTAATCTCTCAAAATCTGATAAAATGTCTTGATAGCTACTACTGTTTGCAGGCCCTATGTGTTGCTCTTTGTCATCTACTTTTCACCTTCTCTGTTACATTTGTAGAGCACCATGATCTGTGCCGTTCTGGGTAGCATGTGTGAACTCTGTCTCACCTGTAAAGTATATGCTCCCACCACCACCATTGCCACTTCCTCTATTACCACCACCACCACCACTACCAACTGTACCAGATGTAGAAGAAGGATTTGAAGAGTCATCTCCCGTACTATATCTCTGAGATGGCTCAGATGGCGAATGAGTCACATCTGAGTCATCCACTATGGTGGCATCTACAATGTCAAGGGGATCTTGTTGCTGCGTGCTTTTCTTTTACCTGCAACAAAAAATCTTCGTTGCATGTCCAGATTTCTTCGGTGGTCCTCCTTGTGAAGTATCATTCTTCCTTTGTTGTTTTGAACCACTTGGCCAACCAACAAATGCCTCCTGCCAAGTGTTTCTTTAAACGGGAGACACCTCCCCAACGAAACTACATGGAACAATAATTGCATTGAAATCAATGCATGTTCCCCTGAAGCATTTACCTATGTTGCCACCCAATATCATCACTTTATCCTCTTGGAGGCATCTATAATATTACAACAATCACACAGGAGAATACTATTAACATGCATTAAGAAATTGACATAAATATAAAACCATCAAAATTAAGCATAATCTCCATGTAGTAAGCACTAAGAAAATAGCACATGAGATTTTAATCTCTCTTCTTTCCATATCATCACACATTCATTTTACTTAAAAATATGTCAAATTGATATTAAAATAATATATTAATTGTTAATCACCCATTAATCAATATTAATGAACATGCACTTAAATGATCACTCTATGCAATCTCACATTGACTTTACAAAAAATATGACAAAATTATATTAAAATAATAAAATAATTGTTAATCACCAATTAATGAAGATGCAATCTCATGCACTTAAATGACCAGTCTATACTCTTACAATATTTCTACACCAAAATAAACATGCTATTATAAACCAAAAAAATAAAAAAAATGAATTAAAAATTCAAAGTTATTCTTCAAGAACCCTAAATCATCCCTAAAATGACATGGATATCTAGATTTTCTTCTTGCAAATAACTACTAAATATTTATATTGAAGTTTCCAACTTAAATCTTTTTTTGGTAGATAATACCAAGTAAATTCATTGAATCAACTCAAAGAATGTACAAGTTACAACTGTAGCTCATGTTACCAGAAAACGGAGACATGAATCCAGATTTTAAAAACTTCCGAGAAGTTCACACATTTAAATGCAACTAACAAATAATAAAATTTTTAAGGATTGATGCAGTTCTTCTCGATTTTTGCGGCTTCCAATGATACCCTTCAATACAGTTTCTGATATCTCTGAGAATACGTAACAGAAGTTGAACTTTTGATAGCCTGGCATCCTAAAAAATTCTTTGACATCTCTCCTTCCAAAGCCACCAAACAGCACAGCATAGCCCATTGTATGCTATCATAGTACCCTGTCCCCGTATGGGAAAGCTTTGCAAAACAACATTATCTTCATGATGGAGCATAGCCACTGTTTGCCTGTTGATCCCCAATCTTCTGAGTATCTCCCTCCAAATCTAGGAGCTATATGAACAATTAAAGAAAAGATGATTAGCACTCTCACTATTGTTCATGCACATAACACACATGCTAGGCCCATTAATATGAAATTTCTCCAAAACATCCATAGTAGGGACTTTCCCATGAAGGGCTTGCCATAGAAACAAGGAGTGCTTTTGACTCGTTGGCCTCTTCCATATCATGTTATACCATGGGGACAGAGGATAGTGTGTGTGCATCTGATTCCAGACCGATTTAGTGGAGGTTCGTCCTTGGTCATGAAGCCATATGATTTGATCTTCTCCACTATGGATAGTGATTTGGCGTATTCTTTCCCGGAGAGATGCCATCTATGGTGATCTTGCATGAGGTAAGTTCCATTCACCTTACTGAATAATACTGCTGACAGTGGAGTTATGGTGTAGCCCAAGAAAGGATCGAATATGATCACCATACTGAAGGACAATTGGAGCTTTATCTAACCATGGATCATGCCACAATTTGAAAGTCTGCCCATTTCCCACTTTGTAACAGATATGCTGGAGCAGCCAGTCCCTAGACTACAAAATATGCTTCCAAGACCAAGAGTGGTAAGGTTGCATTTTAGCTTCCCAGATGGAACATTTTGACAAATATTTAGCATGCATCCAATCTGTCCAAAGAGATCGTTTGGAAGTAATTAAATTCCAGAGTTGCAACATAATGCAAGAGCTATTCCACTCTTTTAGGCTTCGAATTCCTAGCCCACCTTCACATATAGGTCGACAAATATGGGCCCAACGAACCATGTGGAACGATTTCCCATTATAGTCATTCCAATAGAAATCTCGAAGTGCCTTCTCTATAGTGGAAATGACAGCACTAGGAATTTCAAAAGCAAGTGACAAGTACATAGAAAGTGAGTTTAGAACCGATTTTATTAGCTCCAATCGGCCAGCTCTAGAGAGAAATCTTGTGCGCCAAGAGTCAATTCTCCGGCACACCTTGTCAATGATGGGCATACAGTGAGATCTCTTAAGTGTAGTAGAGAATAAGGGTAACCCCAAATAAGTAACTGGAAGTGTCACTTCTTGAACATGAAGAGCCTCCAAAATTTCCTTCGTATGTTTCACTTTTGCTCCCAGGTAGACTCTACTTTTGTTACTATTCAGCTCCAAGCCAGAATAAGTATAAAATTCCTGCAGAAGTTTCTTAATATTTGCAGTAGACGAGGCATCATCCTTCAAAAAGATTATGAGATCATCTGCAAAACAGAGATGAGACAGCTCCACATTCCCATAAGCAGGCACGTTAATATGACCAGATGTTACTTTATCATGAATCATAGTAGAAAAGCCCTCCATAGAAATGCAAAATAGATAAGGAGATAGGGGGTCTCCTTAGCGAATTCTATTAGAGGATCTGAAAAACCTTCTGGTGATCCATTAAGGAGTACAAAGAAGGTGGGTGTGCTGATAAGAGTTGAAATCCAGTGCAGCCACTTAGGAGAGAAACCCCATTTGGCCAACATATATATAATGAATGGCCATTTTACTGAATCAAATGCCTTCTTTAAGTCTACCTTTAAACAAATGTGGGAGCCTCTGTATTTGGAATGGAGATCTCGAAGCATGTCATTCGCCAATATAATGCTATCTTGGATGCATCGCCCTTTGATGAAAGCCGATTGGTTATAACTGATAATTTTTGGCATCACCTTTTGCATTCTATCTGCCAGCAACTTAGCTATAATTTTATAGAAATAATTACATAGGGAAATGGGCTTGAACTGATCAAAGGAGTCAGCATTATCATTCTTGGGAATGAGAGATATAAAGGTACAATTTACTTGCTTCAGCCACTCACCACCATTCAGGAAATATAGGATAGCTTGAGATACCTCATTACCAATAATGTTCCAGCAACAGCAGGGAAGCCATCCGGATCAGGGCTCTTGTTTTTTGGAGATTTCATGACAACTTCTTGGATTTCATCCGGAGTAAAGTCCGCTTCAAGGTAAGAATGATCATCTTCTGAAAGAGAGTACCTGGGTTGGAAAGAGGGTCGACCATTCAAATACTCTTTATTCAATAATTCAGTATAAAACAATCTGGCATGATTCTTGACAGCATCCATATCCTCAACAATACGCCCATCAGGTAACTTGCAGCTTCGGATTGCATTGATCATTCTTCGTGCCTTTACTGAAGCATGAAAAAATTTTGTATTATCGTCAACTTGGGTCAACCAATGTTGCTTCCCTTTTTGCTGTAGATAGGACCCCTCATCTCTAACAGCATGCATATAAGAACTTCTAGCTTGGGCCTCCTCTTGGATGAGAAGATCATTAAAGGGATCTGATTGCAATGCTAGCTGGGCCATTTTAAGAGCATTTCGCGCATTAGACACTCTATGGAAAACATTTCCAAAGACATTCTTATTCCATTCTTTGAGAGCATTCTTCACAGCCTTCAATTTCTGATAAACAACAAACATAGGTGTACCATGTACTTCAACATTCCAAGCCTTTTTCACTATAAAATCTGGATGCATCATCCACATAGTGAAAAATCGAAATGGTTTTGGACCTGTTTTCATGGCCATTTCGGTATGGATACAAAGTTGTGCATGATCTGAGATGCTTTGAGTTCCATAATGCAGCCAACTATCAGTGAAGCTATCAAGCCAAAGGTCATTAATAAGGGCTCTGTCTAGTCTTGCCAAAATCCTTCGACTGCCGGCTGATTGATTGCTCCAGGATAAAACATTACCCACACTCTTTAGGTCATGAAGGAAAGCTGAAGCAATACAATTGTTGAAATCACTAAGTAAAGTGGGTGTGAGGTGGCGACCCCCAAGCTTTTCTTCTGGACTACGGATGCAATTGAAATCCCCAACAACTAGCCAAGGCAAATTCACACTAAGAGAAAGCCGGTAAATATCATCCCACAATGATTTTCTATCAATTTGCAGATTGAAGGCATAGACCGCAGTTAAAAGAAAGTCCTTATCAGACTTAAGATCTCTACATCTCATATGAATAAGTTGTGCACTTTCTTCTAAATAAGTCACCTGAACAGAAGTGTTATGCCATAACACCCAAATCCTCCCAGCATCATGTGAAGTATAATTATGTATAAAGTCCATGGTGTATGCTAAAGATAATCTTCGTTTATCTCGATATTTGGACTTCACTTGAGTTTCTAAGAGAATAAAGATATCGGACATACCTGATCTTAGAAAATGCTGGATATCCTTCCTTTTATGCTGATCATTGAGTCCTCGAACATTCCAAGATGTAATCTTCATTGGAGAGATGCGGGTTGAAGGAAATCCATGGAGCCTGCCAAGGACAGTCTCCTTTTATCTCGGCCTTTTGAGCACTTGATGGTATCATCTTTTATGACCATAACCGTTCCAGCTTGAGTATCCTTTAGGACATCACATGAGATGGCCTCACGAGCAGATACCCGGACGTGCCCATCCACTTGGCTTCTTGTACATGCAAGGTCCATATCATCATATGGACCCTCACCTCCTGTTCGTTCATCACCAGGTTCAATGGCAACCGAATCAAGAGAACCCGGTTCAGCTGGCACTTCCAAATCTTTGTCCATGTCTGTATCTCGAGAAATACTATTTGATTTGGCAAGTGAAGGCTTGGGGTTCCAACTTAAATCTTACTTCCAAATGTAAAGAAAATGAAAAAAAAGTAGATCTAAGGTATAATATATACTTTGAAAATGGAGATTTCTCTTCAAAATATTTCAATCTTGAGTTGGGAAGGGAGGAGGTGCACTACTCTAATCCTAAATCTGAAAAAAGAAAAAAAATTAAAACAAATGACATGAAAATGGTGAGGGGGAAGAAGGGAGGAAGAAGAGAGGAAGAAGATTGTGTGTGTAGGAAAGCCTCGGGTTGGAGTGGGTTTTGGAAAAGTTTGGGGAAAAGGGATGGGGTGGCGCCGCTTAAGAAGCGGATTCGGCCGGACCGCTTCGGACCTTTATCGGATCCGACTCGGATCGTACTGATCCGAGCTGAACTGCAGCAAGTCACCCGCGGGGCGGGGGTGACCCGACCATGCACAAAGCTGCGTACCCGGGAAAGACATGGAACAGAAACAAGAGTAGAACTTAGGAGGTAGGAAGGAAAAAGTAGGAAAGAATGAGGGAAGATGCTCATTTGGGTAGGCGGTGAAGAGCGGAAGATTAGGATTTCTGTGTACAAGCATTTTATGGTAGATGGAAATGCGTTTCATGAGAGATAGTTTGAGGTACTTAGATAAATAAAAAAAGACAAATGCAATTGAAAAATTACGAGTCAGTATACAATAATTCAATGGTAATTAAATATGTTTACGAGATGTTCTAAGGGTGAGAGAGAGAGAGAGAGAAAGAGTTGAATTGAATTAACTATCATAGGCATACAAGCTTAAAAGTGCAAGTTTGTCTTAGTTTATTTCTCTGACTAAAACTCCTATCTAACAGAGCTATTTTTGGATCAAAATGGCAGTACTTGGTAGATTTGATAGAGAAATAGAAAGGGATAATAAACATTTGAACCGGTGCGATAAAAGCGTGCATTCTAAAGTTCAAAATTCTTTTGAACAGGTGGAGTTTCGTCAAGCATACCACGGTGATTCACGAGACAGAGAAAAGGGGATCCGATGGGCCGATGGCAGTCAGAACTGAATGTTTAAAGACCCATTAATGATAGCTAGGCACATAAAATTAATTTGACAACAAATCACATGAAGCAATGGATGGTGGAGATTGCAAAGATAAACCTAAGTCTTGGGCCTATATGGAATATTCTATTACTTTAAATTAGTAATAAAATGGCTATAGTCATGAAACGAGCGAGCAAATGGCTAAAACGAGAAGATAGTAATAATATGGCTATAATCATGAAACGAGCGAGCAAATGGTACCCGTCGTCTGCATCCTGATACACAGAAATCAGGGCACTTCAGGGAATAGTTAATTACGGGAATAGTTAATTACTCGATCAACAGAAGCTTGGATCAGATGTGTATCAAGACTTGATCAAGATAAGCTGAAGTTGGACGATAAGATGCAAAACTCCATCAGAGGTACATCCCTGCGGACAGTATTGACTCTGCTCAAGGTCTCGGCAGGTTTCCATTTTGAGCCCCACAAGCAGACACCATAAGACCAAAAAAAAAAATGACCCATAAAGTTGGCAAAGTACCGACTCTACTCATTGAAGAGCACCGTTGATTCAATTATACAAAGAAAAGCATTGAACGCTGCAAGAAAAGAGCAAACGTCTATGCAGACGAAATGGCAGTCTGATTAGTATACAGACCCTCTCTCACTTTCTTCCCCGAGATTTTGGCAGGTCAAACATTAACCAGATTGGTATGCTGCCCCTGAGAAGCCTCACCTCTTTCCCTTGGATTTTGAATCGAAGTGGGCAGCCTTTCTCTTCTTCTTGCGCACCAGGACTGTAGGTCCTCCTCCCTCTCTGAAGGGCATGCCCATGAGGGCAAGCAGTCTCTGAGCCTCGTTGTCAGTTTTAGCTGTGGTGGTTATACAGACATCCATTCCCTTCTGCTTACCAAGGGCTTCATACCTGATCTCAGGGAAGACACTCTGGTCACGCATGCCAATGCTGTAGTTCCCATGCCCATCAAAACTGTTGGGGTTAACACCTTGAAAGTCCCTGGTCCTAGGAAGCCCCAAGTTTATGAGCCGGTCAAGAAAGTGAAACATCACCTGTGAAAGTAAATTGGATGTAAGATGTGAAGAAACATCATAGAGATGTGCAATTGAAGGGGGGAAAGGCAAAGAGCAAAAAAGAGGTTCCTCAGATGTTCAGCCGGTCTATTAAAACGAATATTTAGAAACCAGAAATGACTATATAGTCATGTAGACAAAATGTTGGAGATCAATGAATGTTCAGAAAATGGAAACTTCAGTAATCCAATTATTCAAAGAAACAGTATCAACATTAAATATGCCCGGAAATCAAACAAATGGTTGTCCACGTGGAAAAGTAACACATTGTTTGTAATTACTAACTAGTCAATGCCCACAACAGAACTCATTGTGATCAACTATAGAAACAGACTGTTCACAAACCTGATGCAATCTATTGAGTAGGTTGTATCAGGACATTCGAGGGCACCGATAGGAGTCAACACAAAGAGGTACAGAACACTGCATATGGGAGAAATACCTTCATATCCTAAGAGTAGAAAGGCCACACAGAGAATTGCCAATTTTAGATTCTCGAAGTCAAAACACTTGTCTTAGATTCTTAAAATCAACCCCGTCTGTTTCAATGAGTCCTACTTCTTGGGATATTGTGAAGACACTTGAAAGGACAAGAAATTGACGAGCTGAAGCTTAAATATGACTATCACCTACTGTTAAGACAATTTATTTAATTACAGTAAACAACATTGCTCTTTTCATTCTGGTGAGCATTTCTGCCTCCCACGTACTCCCATTTGTCGTTGGGAAGGGAGTTATGAAATAATTCATACCAGTCCTACCTATTAAAAGCATTTTGTACAATTCTGATAGAACATTTAATTACAGTTTCACATAACTAAACTTTCTAGTCTATCCCAACCCTGAAGCAAAAGGTGACGAGGTGGTGTAGTCTTAGACTACACATCTGCATCCGTAACCTTACCTTCCAAAGACTAAAATACACTTCTTCCTTTCAGTTTTTTTTTCCGAAGGAATCAAAGACTAGGTTAAAATGAACCATTTGACTTGAAATAGCACATATTAAACCAAGATTCTATTTCTTTTTCATTCTGTCACTAGCTTATTGTACTATGTCTTCTATGCATCCACAAGCTATTCAGGTGTTGATCAGTTGGTCAAGGCCAATTAGGTACTTCAAACAAAAACAAAAAAAAGGGAAAAAGAAAATAAGGATTTTCATGTCCATACTAAAGAATGATGCTAAACCTCTGCAACCATGGTCCAGCCATCTATATGGTAACTAGAGTACATTACAACATAAAAAGGTCCAGAGAGAAGAAGGAAGCCAGAAAGCTTCTGCTGAAAAGCGAGAGAAAAACTGAAATTGAACTTCTATAATGAAGCAAATAACCTGAGGGTGTGTGCTGGCAAAGACCTTAAGAAAGAAAAAGAAGACAATCAGGTTAAAAGGCTACCAATTTTCTGCTTAAGTGAGTACCACCAATTTTTAAAGTAATAGAAATCACCATGAAAATTCGAAGCTACACTGCTCATCTAACTCCTACTGTTACCATGAGAGTTAATGGTGCTCAATATCACTAATATGGATGAGACGACATCAAAAACAGTCATAATGGGTAGAATCTTCCCATCATTTGTTCGTGCCCCATGCCCAAGTGAACATTATCTCAAAATAAAAAACATATCCCTTAGTTATTTATCAACACCCCAGAGACTGCACAGGAACCAATATCTGTTACGCTTTTACATTGCACACTAGGTAAGTGCCCCCATAGAAGATTTTTTATTTTAGATTTTTTATTTTTCATTCCTTTTTGGTTACCACAAAAACCCACAGCAATGCAAGCAATTGCTATGCCCCAGTTTGATAGGAGTTTAACCTTGTGATGTTTAGAGGTCCATTAGCAAAGAGTTGGCGCTCAATAAGGTTACTCATAACCTCTTACATCATTTATTGTTCAGTCCCATTCAGGGATTTATTACTACCATGGGATGTCACAAGGAGTACAAATGTCACCTTGCAGAAAACAACAGTACAAAGAAGAAGACAGTTTAAGGATGAAAAAGGAAATAGTGGGATAAAACTAGAGACAAATGGGAGATGTAAGGTGCAACAAGAAGGCTTAGTGCATGATATCTATGCGGACCTATTATTGATGGATTCCTCATCTTTTTGGTTTTAGAGGAAAGAGGTCAAGTTTCACTTTGGATTCATAACATGTTCACTAATTTCTATGACTAGTGTTATTCAATGATATGTATACATGAACGTGGACCTAATTCCTTATGGAAGAGGCGAGCTCCTTGCTTTTGAATCTTTTATCAAAAGTAAAAAAATATTTCAAGCTATACATAATAATAATGAGAAGTTAGAAGACGTGAAAGAGACATGCATTTGTTCATTAAATGTGCGAGACATGCATTTGTTCATTAAATGTGCCCTCTCCTAGTTCAATCATATTAATACATAAATACACAAGCCCCAGAACACAAAGACTGTACTTTCTTTCTTGTGTCCTGCAAAGCAGAAAGCTCTAACTGGTAGCTAAATAGATCTACTGCACATTTCTTTTTAATAACAAAATAGGATCGTCTAAGAAAGGATATATAGAAGTTAGAAAAGAATGTCCTTGCACAGTGGCATAGAACCACTACAGTACATAATACCTGAGAAATCAGGTACAAGTAGGGAGGAGGGGAAATACAATGAGCAAGGGCGGCCTCTGGTGATACAAGGATAAAACCACCCACCCACATGAACACAAACCCTCCAAAAGCAGAATAAAAAAATAACAAATCTTGAATAAGGAACAATGCTCCTCCATACCCATGTCCAAAAAGGAGATCAACAAGTATCTAATCAATAAAAAGCCATCTTCCCCTCGCCATTGGCATAACAGGTAGCTCTAAACTACTACACTGTAAATACATGTGAATTTTCCAGCAAGCCTCCCAATCCAAGATGCCCTTCTTGCACTCCCCACTTTCTAGAACTATAATCTCATTGGTTCTTTAAGACACTTCATTGAAAAACCATCCATGTACTCACAGGATAGAAGAGCTCAACAAAATAAGCAACAACATCTACCATGCTAGTTGAAATAAAATTCTTGGCTATCTATTCTCTCCTTTAATAAAGTAAGATTGATTTTGGACAATAATGCATCACAAATTATAGAACAAATGATGCTCATATAAAAATTTATGGTCCACCCATATGATTCACAAGTCTCCTGTGACATCAGAACATATGATGGGATAAATGTCCAGAGTTTCCTTTTATATAACAAATGTTAAAATGTCATTCACTGTTGGAAATAAACCTCTAGACTACATACAGATAGTTATCCATGTACGTCTCACCAAACGCACTCAGTTTCTCCCACTTATAAAACTGAGAAGAGAGAAAAATGCTGAAAGGTGAAAAGATTCACATCATAAATGGAAGAGAAGGCCAAATTGGAGCACCACCAGTTGCTGTACCATACTCATCTAGTGAAGCCAAAGCCCAACACAAATGGACTATGCTTCAAGTTTGTGACAGAGGAAAATTGAGATCAAGCAACTGCTAAAATATGAGGGAAAAAAAAGGACTCACTGCTCCAACATTCTTACACTTCACATACACAACAATCTGCTGCTGTTCAGAAGAGAAATCTGGGTGATAAGAGTATCCCATCCCATGATTGCATCTAAGAGGATGACAACCCTTTCTTATTTACAAACAAGCACAGCATTTGCCAGTTGACAGCACCTAGGAAAAATAAAGAAACCCTCTTAATGCCATAATGGTGTTACCGATCTCAGCAACTTTAACAGGCAGTTGAGCGTCCTCTGGTCAAACAAAAAATTATAAAAAAATGTTGCAGAAGATAAGTATAGCACACCCAGAGTTAAGTACATGGTCAATTAGTGCATCTACTCCTTTATTCACATGGAAGAAGCAAAAGTTGGAGGTCATTGTATAGACATTTCTAGAGCCTGTCTGAACACGCAGTTCATGATCTCTAAAAGGCTGCTTTAGGGGATCATATAATTTCTTTTATAACAACTACTTTTCCTCCTACCATTGTGGGACGAGCAAGCTCATCCTTACGCTAAAAAGACGAATTCTGAAAAGGAAATTTCTGATATCCATAGCGGGGGACAAGGTATAACCATAGAAAACATATATCTACTCGAAGAGATAAGCTAACAACCAGCACATATTTCAGATAGATAGCTCAAAATGAGAAGGACAAGAGACAAACAAACCCACGTTGCCACGGAGGGTGACGGCTATGCCGACGGTGGTGCCTTCCCGGAGCTTGAAAGTGGCAATCGACTGCTTCGCTCTGGTCTTCACAGGCCGCTGCCCCGTGATTATCGCCAGGTCCTTCATTGCGGCCTCCAGTCCCTTGGAATTCTGCTCCGCGTCCCCCATCCCGCAGTTAACCACGATCTTCTCCACCTTGGGCACCTACAGAACGCCGCCAATAAAACACAATTCACCACGAAATGGGGAATTCGCGCCATCCAAGAGCAAAAGAGGAAGTAGCGGCCAATCCACCAGTGCCGAACCAACCTCGTGCATGTTGGTGTAACCGAACTCCTCCTTGAGGATGGGCACGATCCTCTCCAGGTAGGCCGTCTTGAGCCTGTGCACCTTGTTGGCCTCCGCCTTCTCCACCAGCACAACTTTACCGGTGGGCGGTGCCGCCCTGGCGGGCGCCTCTCTGGCAGCCGTCGCCCTCACAGCCATCCCCAGCTGGCCCCCGGCGCCTACCCAAAGCCGGCCACGGACCGGGAGGGAAGCCGCCGGGCGGTGGTTGGGGAATACTGCCGAGAAGGTTGCGGCCATTGGCGTGGAGCCAGCTGCTGCTGGCACAAGTGTAGCGCGGCAAATGAGAAGAGAGATGCGGGAGAAGAGGGGGGTGATAAGAAGATGACGGAGGGAGCAGCCGAGAAATGGGGGTGATAAGGTTTGGTTTTGCTGACACAAAAGAACCCGGCATTTAACTTAATGACAGGAATGTCCCGAGGGAGTTTTTTTTTTTTAATGGATTTTTTACATTTCAGCCGTGGGGCCCAACTGAATGCTTTGAGTTTGCATTTTTCTATATCTATTAAGTTGGTTTTCCAATTTATCTAATTGAAAGTATATTTGTTAGTCATTCTTTTTTGTGAAACATTTATTATTCGTGTTGACAAATAAAAAGAAATAAAAGGGCATTTGATCTCTCGTCTTATTTTTTAATTTTTTTATTTATTGAAATATTAGAATATTATAATATTTTATGAAAATTAAATTCTTAACAACATCTTTAAATTTTTTTATTTTATAAATTTACTTTCGGTGAAAGAGCTTCGACTTAACATGATATAACTCATCACGCGTGGTCATTTGCCAACCTGCTATCTTCTCATCAGTCATCTCTAGCTACCTTCTCATCTCTAGCGCTCCTACCGACGGCCATCACCCACCAACGTGGAGACTACATGGCACTCAAACAAATGATATATCAACTCTGCTGCCCTGGTCTTTATAATATTTTCTACGCTATAATATTGTAGATAAATATAGACTTCGAAAACCAACTAGATTATAAGATTCAAACATAATTCCTGGGCAACCTTTTAGTAGCTCTTGACGGAAGAGATTTAGATGGAAGAAATCCAGATATTTATAGCTTAGCTTATGTATAATAATAGGGAGGAGTACCCTAGCTGCATAGATACTATGTAGCAACCTGATCTTTTTCTTAAATAAATAAATTAAAATTTTAAATAAAAATAATTTAATTAAAATTCATTAAACAAAAAGAAATAATAGACTTTGTAAAATAGATCACATAAAAAATATTGGACCAAAATAGGAGTGTTGAAATATGGGTTAAGAGAAAATTAACCTAAATTCGTAATACAATTGTTTCCTGAATTGAAAAGAGTAAGAAAATTATTAATATAACTAATATATATTGGAATTAGATTTCTAAACCTACCACAATTGGCTAGATACGAATTTGGAACTCAACCTAACCCAACTAGAAGGAGGAAAGCTTGGAATGTTGGAAGAAATAGAAAATTTCAGAATTTAATAGGAGTTAGAGTTGTAGTAGGAATTAGAATCACTAGATGCTTAAATACACCACAACCTCTTCATGGCCGACCCTATTGCGTTGCTGAGACTTGCTGGACGTAGAGGAGAGGCCAAAGGAAGGGAGAAAACATGAGGGAAAGGCTTGCTCAAGATCTACCAATTGTTCATCGAGTTCTAAGCCCTAGAAGTCAAATCGACCCAAAGATAGGCATTCTCACAGGCAAAACTTAATTAATTTTGTCTGTAGGATGTTATTGACATCAGGAACGAAAGTTCTCTATTTTCCCTAATTTTCATCAACCCTATCTTGAGATATTCATTTTTGAAGTTTTGTTATCATCATGACCCCCAACCCTCATGTTTATCTTAGATCTCTATGTACACTTGATCTTGTTTCATGCAATTTTTACTATAGATACTGTTGGTTGTCAGGAATCGTTTGTAATGACTCTCTTTATATCGGTACGGTTCTACCAACCCACGTAGATATAGAAAGCGTCGCCACAGTGGGACATTTACCCAACACAAGTACGATAGGCTGAAACATACACAAATATATAACACATGACAGCGGAATTGAAAGAACTGAAGGGAAATTCTTATTCCATCATCCACATTCTATTCACAGTTTGTATAGAGGAAAAGAGAACTAACTTTTCATAACTGAAAATAAAATAAATACATTGTCCACATGAGACTACGCAGAGTCTTCATTACATACTATGAAATAAAGAAAAGTACAATGCTAGTTCCACAACAAGATCTCCTACTCCCGCTCCGAGTCGCTCCTAACGATCTCCTCAGAAGAAGTAGAAACGTCTGCACATGTACGCCGAAACAAGAATGAGTTCAAAAGAACTCAACAAGTAACACCAAACACACTAAACATACATGCATCATATAATATCCATATTCTCAAGCTACACAACTAATACATAAGGCGTAGATTTGACAATCAATTCAAATAGAAACCTATGTATGATTTCTACACATATTATACATGGAATTACTTTTATACATCATAACTTAAGCCTATCACATGCTTTCTACATATTCTCAATATGTTAAACTAAATTTCATTCAACCATTCATATACTAATTATTAAACGTTTTAAACATGGACTTGCATATTTCATAAAAGACTATTCTAGCATGAATTCTAAATAATTTTCACATATTCGCTTACTCAGTCTCATAATTTACACATTTCCTTTCACTTAAACATAATTTTACAATTTCTTAATGCCGTGACACATAGCCCAAACCATTTTAGAGGGACACATACTAATCACATCACATATCTATCACCTAGGCATTCTAGTGATAAATCTTAGTTACTGCGCAGAACCGGGAGAAACACTCTCCACCTTAACCAGCGATACTTGTTCGCCTCCACGATTTAATCCCAATGCCCATAGGACATCACACACTTTGAACTTTCCCGTGGGGGCTTTATCACAGTACAGTTCCACAGCCCGCTAAGGTAGCAGTGTCACCCATTGGCACATTTATACATTTTCTCAAGTTTCAACACACTTCTAAATGCACAATTTTTACGCATTCATCTCATGCTCGTACATTTACATTCTTCAGTATTACCTAGCATGGTACTACTGTCTTCAGTATTAACCAAGTTTTAAAACAAGTCTAATCATGCTGAAATTTACAGAATTAAACACTTAATCATATTATCATGCATTATTTGTTAATATCTAACATAAAACCAACATATATAGCTATTGTCATCAGTTCAGTACAGAAATTTAACCAGAAATCTATCACAGTCTAACCATCATGCATACTAGAATCCACATTTTTCTGAATCACGAATAATTTCTGAAAATTCTAACAGTGATGTTATCAAATGTAAAAATAGTCAAACTGACATAAATTTTCATTGTTCAGACCCACAACTTATTATATACATGAATACTAACAGTTCTAATTATATGTCAATTTATACGATTTTAACTAATTTCACACAAATTATTAACATTTCTACACTGAGTAGACATATTCACTATTTTTCGGTTCAGAAAATTTAATAAACTATACAGATATTATAGATTTCCCAAATTTTTATATCATGCATTAGACCTCATAAATAGTGTACAGAAATTTCATGATAGTTAAATTCTATACAGATTTCACAAACGAGATTTTTCAAGATTAAAATTCTGTCGGTCGAACATTCAAAGAATTCTAATAATTAGGGCAGATTACAAAATTTCATAATAACTCACAGTACACTCCAACATGTATATTTACATATCATATAAAATTTATCGTATATCCTCATGCGGAAAATCTAAAAATTAGCTTATAGAAGGGCAGACCTGCACATTGTTGCAGTCTGAAGAACTTGACGGCATGGGGGTAGCCGTCTATAAATTAACGCAATATATGATGCCGCCAACATATGATATTAGCGGCAAGGGATCCTGCCGTTAATATCCTGTCTGCATAAACACAGACTGAACGCTAACAGATCACTTGAATGGGGGTTCCAGGACACGAGAAAAATCCGTAAAATTTCTGGGACCTACTAGATACATGTAGGGTTGATGTGGGTGGGTTACTTGCCTCTTGTAAAATCCACAAGCAACGATTTAATCCGGAGAAGCCCTCCTCGGCCTGTGCCAAAGAGTCTTCAAATCTCTCTTTATCTGGTTTCTCTGTTGATCTTCACTGCACACCAGCGTGGGAAGTCGTTCCCGGATGATCAGAGTTGTCACCAGTCGAGGCAGATCACCGGGTGAAGCCTCCCGAAGTCGGATCTCCCTGGTTCAAGTTGGAGTTTCGCACAGAAAAAGCTAGGTTTTTGACCCAAGAGTCAAAAGGATAGATCTGGCCGAAAACTGGGCAATATAAAGGGTGGAGGGCCAGACATGCGTAAGGGGTAAGTCATAGAGCCATTGGGAACGATTTCTAAAACAGATGGCAAAGTTTCCGGAGGCGTTTCCGGATCTGGAAGCGTAATTGTTTTGGGATATTGACGTCCACATCTCTGGTCGCCTAATCAGAGTGGACGTCCATCGATATTGCCGCCTATTACTAGTCAACGTCAGCTGATATTGACACCGACTGATCGACAAAACAAACTTAAAATATGCAGAATCTATAAACACCACACACACACAAATATATATATGTACATTACAATAATACTAATTCATACAATTCGTATAAATAAATACTATGCACAATAATCTACACATCAATAGTATACACTTACATGTATATATATATATATATATACTTAAGCAAGTAAGGTGAAAATCAAGGGCCTTACACCCTCTCCCCCTTAAAGAAACTTCGTCCTCGAAGTTAGACTGACACTACTCAAACCACTGATGATACTTCTTCTTCATTGCATCCTCAAGCTCCCAAGTAGCATCCTCTCGCGAGAAGTTACGCCATAAGACCTTTACTGACACAATGCTCTTGTTCCGGAGATGCTGAACCTTCCGATCAAGAATAGCTACTGGTTGCTCCACATAAGAAAGATCTGGCTGGATCTCCACTGGCTCGTGGCTAATAACATGAGACGGATCTCGGACATACTTCCTGAGCTTAGATACGTGAAAAATAGGATGAACACTAGCCAATGCTGGAGGTAAAGCTAGCTCATATGCCACGTTGCCCAATCGTCGGAGAATCTCATACGGGCCAATGAATCTAGGGCTCAACTTACTATGCCTGCCAAATCTAACTATACCACGCGTAGGCGAAATCTTCAAAAAGACATGCTCACCTACCTCGAACTCCAAATCCTTCCTCCCGTTGTCGGCATAACTCTTCTGCCTATCCTGTGCCGCAACAAGCCTTTTCCTAATAAGCTGGACCTTATCCGAAGTCTCTTGAACTAACTCCGGACCGATCAACTGCCTATCACCAGTCTCCTCCCAACACAAAGGAGATCTGCACGGCCTACCATACAAAGCCTCGAATGGAGCCATGCCAATGCTCGCATGAAAACTGTTGTTATATGCGAACTCCACTAAAGGTAAATGGTGCTCCCAATCATCCTTCCAATCAAGCACACACGCCCTCAACATATCCTCAAGCGTCTGGATAGTCCTCTCGAACTGTCCATCTGTCTGGGGATGAAACGCCGAACTGAGCTTCAGCTCCGAACCTAACACATCCTGAAGACCCTTCCACAGCCTCGAAGTAAATCTCGGATCTCGATCCGAAATGATCGACTTTGGTACCCCATGCAATCTAATAATACTACTAACATACAGTCTAGCTAAACTCTCTACTGACTGCTTCTTCTTCATGGGCAAGAAATGCGCAGTCTTTGAGAATCTATCTACAACTACCCAAATCGAGTCATTACCCCGTCTAGATTGAGGCAATCCCGTAACGAAATCCATAGTGACAGCCTCCCACTTCCATACTGGGATTTCCATCTTCTGCATAAGACCAGATGGTCGTTGCCGCTCAGCCTTCACTTGCTGGCACACTAGACATCTAGACACAAACTTAGCTACATCCTTCTTCATGCCAGACCACCAAAAAGATCTCTTTAAATCCTGGTACATCTTAGTGTTACCCGGATGAATAGAGAACCTAAATCTATGAGCTTCTGCTAAAACATGCTCACGAACATCTACAATGTCTGGAACGCAGACTCGGTGATGGAATCTAATCACACCATCCTCATCACGAGCAATACCCGCCTTGCCCACTAACTCTTGGAGTCTAGGGTCGGCTTTCTGATGCTCGATCACCTCGTCCAACACCGATGACCTAATGGACAACTGAGCTACAAAAGCCTGGCACAACGATGGCTCTAACTCAGTCATCACACAAGCTGCATCCTCCAACATCTTCCAATCCTGCTGGAGAGACGACCTCTTGCTACTAAGGGCATCTACTACGACATTCACCTTTCCAGGATGATACTGGAGGTCGAAGTCATAGTCCTTCAGGAACTCAATCCATCTTCTCTGCCTAAGGTTTAATTCCTTTTGGGAGAAAAGATACTTTAGGCTTTTGTGATCAGTGAACACCTCGAATTTGACACCATAAAGATAGTGTCTCCAGATCTTCAGTGCATGGACCACTGCCGCAAGCTCCAAATCATGAGTCGGATAGTTTCGCTCATGCTCCTTCAACTGACGAGAAGCATACGCTACTACCCTTCCCTGCTGCATCAATACACAGCCAAGGCCAATTCGAGAAGCATCCGTGTAGATAGCAAAACCCTCTACACCACTCGGCAAAATTAACACAGGAGCCGATGTGAGTTTAGTCTTCAATAATTGAAAACTACTCTCACACTCCTCAAACCAGACAAACTTTACTCCCTTCCTGGTTAGCTGAGTCAATGGTGCGGCGATGGATGAAAATCCCTCAATAAATCGCCAATAATAACCCACCAAACCAAGAAAACTCTGAATCTTCGAAGGAGTCTTGGGAATCTCCCAATCCATAACAGCTTGGACTTTTGCTGGATCCACTGCTACACCGGAACCGGAGATAACATGCCCGAGGAAATGAACCTCGCGCAACCAAAAATCGCACTTGCTGAATTTTGCATACAGCTTGTGCTCACGGAGAACCTCTAATACTATCCTCAAATGCTGACGATGTGTGGCCTCATCCGGAGAGTAGACCAGCATGTCATCAATGAAAACTACCACAAACTATCTAAATAGGGTCTAAACACCCTGTTCATGAGATCCATGAACGCTGCAGGGGCGTTGGTTAGACCAAAAGGAAGAACCAAAAACTCATAATGTCCATAACGGGTTCTAAATGCCATCTTGGACACATCCTCACTCCTAATTCTCAACTGATGATAGCTAGAACACAAATCAATCTTAGAAAAGACTGATGCATTCTGTAGCTGGTCAAACAAATCATCAATATGAGGTAAGGGATACCTATTCTTCACCGTCACTTGATTTAACTTCTGGTAATCAATGCATAACCTAAGTGATCCATCCTTCTTCTTCACGAATAAGACAGGTGCGCCCCAAGGGGAAACGCTAGGGCGAATAAATCCCTTATCTAACAAATCCTGCAACTGCCTCCTTAACTCAGCTAATTCCGCAGGTGCCATCCGATATGGTGCCTTCGAGATAGGAGAGGTGCCTGGAAGCAACTCTAGAGTGAACTCTATCTCTCTAGCCAGTGGCAATCCAGATAAATCATCAGGAAAGACATCTGGAAAATCCTGCACTACCTCTATCTCTGCAAGAGTGACTCATCAGCCTTGGGTACTAATACCACGCTGGCAAGAAAAGCGTCACAACCCTTGTTCACCATTCTCATCGCCCTCATGGCCGAGATGACAAACTTCCCTGCCAAGTTCCTCGGCAAGGGATGAGAAAATTCATCCTCACCAGGAATGCGGAAAACAATCTTCTTCCCACAACAATCTACTAATGCATAGTGCTCCTCTAGACAATCCAAACCAAGAATAGCATCATAGTCCTTCATCTTTAGCAAGAAGAAACACCCTTCTAGGACTCTATCCTCAATGCACACCGGTAAAGACAGAATACACTTCCTAGTCGATACCGTGCCCGCAGGTGTGTGCACAGACAAAGGGACTTCTAAATCCTCAGACTCCAAACCTGACTCTAAGGCTAACTGCCTAGCAAAACGCTTGGATATGAACGAGTGAGTAGCACCCGTATCGAACAAAACCCGAGCATGAACACCTAAAAACAAAACCGTACCTTCGGTGACATGATCCGCCTGCTCGGCGTCCTCACGAGCTAATGCAAACACTTGAGCTGGGGCTCGAGGTCTCCCTGGTCGTCCTGTCGCTGGCGCTGCTGCTGCTGCTACTAGGGCTGGTCCACGCTGGACTCCTTGCTAAAGCCTCGGACAATACTTGATCCTATGCTCACTGCTTCCGCACTTCAAGCACTTCCCCGCCAGCA
Organism: Colocasia esculenta; assembly: GCA_014218235.1. Taxonomy (NCBI): domain Eukaryota; kingdom Viridiplantae; phylum Streptophyta; class Magnoliopsida; order Alismatales; family Araceae; genus Colocasia; species Colocasia esculenta. The sequence goes on from CM024766.1 coordinate 30,060,811, forward strand.
TCCAACATTTCGTACCACCATGTGCCCTCCCGCAATGAGGACACTCTTTCTTACCATTAGGGGAACGTTGAGAAGGTACCTGACCACTGCCCGATGCCACAGGACGCTGCGGTGACTGGAAAGCCGCTTTCTTCTTATCCTGCCTCTGGAATGGCTCTGCTGGCCTCTTTTGAGAAGCCTTCTTCTCCTCCAGATACTGCTCCATCTCTCCCTCCTATCGACAAGCCGCGCTGAGCACCTGCTCAAGGGTACGATGGTCGAAAGCCACCAACCTCGTCCTCAGCGATGGTCTCAGACCCATCACGAATTTCTTCGCCTTCCTGTGCTCATCAGCTACAATATGAGGGGCATACTTCGATAGCTCGGCAAACCTGGCCTCGTACTCCAGCACAGTCATGGAGCCCTGAGTCAAAGAGAGGAACTCCTGCTCCATCTTGTCCTGGATGTGCTCTGGAACAAACTTGGCTCGGAAGAGCCTCACGAACTCATCCCAACCAACCTCCACAGCACTATCCTCGAACCGAGTACGTAGCGGAATTGAAAGAACTGAAGGGAAATTCTTATTCCATCATCCACATTCTATTCACAGTTTGTATAGAGGAAAAGAGAACTAACTTTTCATAACTGAAAATAAAATAAATACATTGTCCACATGAGACTACGCAGAGTCTTCATTACATACTATGAAATAAGGAAAAGTACAATGCTAGTTCCACAACAAGATCTCCTACTCCCGCTCCGAGTCGCTCCTAACGATCTCCTTGGAAGAAGTAGAAACGTCTGCACCTGTACGCCGAAGCAAGAATGAGTTCAAAAGAACTCAACAAGTAACACCAAACACACTGAACATACATGCATCATATAATATCCATATTCTCATGCTACACAACTAATACATAAGGTGTAGATTTGACAATCAATTCAAATAGAAACCTATGCATGATTTCTACACATATTACACATGGAATTACTTTTATACATCATAACTTAAGCCTGGACTTGCATATTTCATAAAAGACTATTCTAGCATGAATTCTAAATAATTTTCACATATTCGCTTACTCAGTCTCATAATTTACACATTTCCTTTCACTTAAACATAATTTCACAATTTCTTAATGCCGTGACACATAGCCCAAACCACTTTAGAGGGACACACACTAATCACATCACATATCTATCACCTAGGCATTCCAGTGATAAATCTTAGTTACTGCGCAGAACCGAGAGAAGCACTCTCCACCCTAACCAGCGATACTTGTTCGCCTCCAGGATTTAATCCCAATGCCCATGGGACATCATACACTTTGAACTTTCCCATGGGGGCTTTACCACAGTACAGTTCCACAGCCCGCTAAGGTAGCAGTGTCACCCATTGGCACATTTATACATTTTCTCAAGTTTCAACACACTTCTAAATGCACAATTTTTACACATTCATCTCATGCTCATACATTTACATTCTTCAGTATTACCTAGCATGGTACTACTGTCTTCAGTATTAACCAAGTTTTAAAACAAGTCTAATCATGCTGAAATTTACAGAATTAAACACTTAATCATATTATCATGCATTATTTGTTAATATCTAACATAAAACCAACATATATAGCTATTGTCATCATTTCAGTACATAAATTTAACCAGAAATCTATCACAATCTAACCATCATGCATACTAGAATCCACATTTTTCTGAATCACGCATAATTTCTGAAAATTCTAACAGTGATGTTATTAAATGTAAAAATAGTCAAACTGACATAAGTTTTCATTGTTCAGACCCACAACTTATTATATACATGAATACTGACAGTTCTAATTATATGTAAATTTATACGATTTTAACTAATTTCACACGAATTATTAACATTTCTAGACTAAGTAGACATATTCACTATTTTTCGGTTCAGAAAATTTAATAAACTATACAGATATTATGGATTTCCAAAATTTTTATATCATGCATTAGACCTCATAAACAGTGTATAGAAATTTCATGACAGTTAAATTCTATACAGATTTCACAAACGAGAATTTTCAAGATTAAAATTTTGTCGGTCGAACATTCAAATAATTCTAATAATTAGGGCAGATTACAAAATTTCATAATAACTCATAGTACACTCCAACATGTATATTTACATATCATATAAATTTACCGTATATCCTCATGCGGAAAATCTCGAAAATTAGCTTATAGAAGGGCAGACCTGCACACTGTTGTAGTCTGAAGAACTTGACGGCATGGGGGGTAGCCTTCTATAAATTAACGGCAATATATGATGCCGCCAACATATGATATTAGCGGCAAGGGATCCTGCCGTTAATATCCTGTCTGCAAAAACACATACTGAACGCTAACAGATCACTTGAATGGGGGGTTCCAGGACACGAGAAAAATCCGTAAAATTTCTGGGACCTACTAGATACATGTAGGGTTGATGTGGGTGGGTTACTTGCCTCTTGTAAAATCCACAAGCAACAATTTAAGCCAGAGAAGACCTCCTCGGCCTGTGCCAAAGAGTCTTCAAATCTCTCTTTATCTGGTTTCTCTGTTGATCTTCACTGCACACCAGCGTGGGGAAGTCGTTCCCAGATGATCAGAGTTGTCACCAGTCGAGGCAGATCACCGGGTGAAGCCTCCCGAAGTTGGATCTCCCTAGTTCAAGTTGGAGTTTCGCACAGAAAAAGCTAGGTTTTTGACCCATGAGTCAAAAGGATAGATCTGGCCGAAAACTGGGCAATATAAAGGGTGGAGGGCCAGACATGCGTAAGGGGTAAGTCATAGGGCCGTTGGGAACGGTTTCTAAAACAGATGGCGAAGTTTCCAGAGATGTTTCCGGATCTGGAAGCGTAACTGGTTTGGGATATTGACGTCCACATCTCTGGTCGCGTAATCAGAGTGGGCGTCCATCGATCTTGCCGCCTATTACTAGTCAACGTCAGCTGATATTGACTCCGACTGGTCGACAAAACACACTTAAAATATGCAGAATCTATAAACACCACACACACACAAATATATATATGTACATTACAATAATACTAATTCATACAATTCGTATAAATAAATACTATGCACAATAATCTACACATCAATAGTATACACTTACATGTATATATATATACTTAAGCAAGTAAGGTGAAAATCAAGGGCCTTACATCGTTTGCCACCATTTTCCCCAAATTCTATTGAGTATCTTACTCGAATTAATTCTTTTTCCATCACTGCATCATGTTCTGTGTTCTTCGTGAAAGAACTTGATCAAATCCTGTCAAAACCATGATTACTTTCCAATTCCTATTTACTATGTATACCTTCGCAAGCCTAGTTTCATTTAAATCTGGTTTCATGATTTTTCATCATCTGTATACTGAGATTTTTATTTTTAAATGACTATGTATCAAAACATGGAAAGCTTGGACCGCAATCCAAGGCAAACCCTTTACCTATTCGGGCTCAGGTGCAGGACCTGAGAACGCGACGGCCCGATAGGCCACGTTCTCAGGGGCTGATCGCGACCAGGAACCTGTCGCGTTCTGAACGCGACAGGCCTTAGCGTCGCGTTCCGGTTGTCTACCTGACCGACCTGTTGCGATCTTTGACAAACCTCGTCGCGTTCTGGATGTACCATGTCGCGTTCCTTACAGGAGTACATCACCTTCTAGACTTTTGTACATAAACACTAGATTTTTGGTGTTCTTAACTCTCTACAGTGATCATACCTTCTGTTAACAGTCATAAATGCAGTAAAAGAAGATGTTATAATGTGAATATGTATTGATTAATTAAAAGACATACACACGATCTTTTCATATCTATGATTCTCTTTGTCACATGCACATACTTGTAACCATCCATTATGACTTGACTTGTCTGGTAATTTACTTCAATAATGTATTTAAATTACCCTATTTTTAAATGAACTTGTCTTCATTTCTCGCGATGTTTTGGAATACCGTTACCGACGCTCCAGTGTTCTAGAATTCCTCTGGAACGTCGAGCACTTTGTTTCTATATACACACTTTCTCTTGACTTGGACAAACTCTCCGTCAGATATTCCTTCTGCTGGAGTGAATCCTTATTCAAGGCCTTCGTAAGTCTCCTCTGCCCTTGGATTCCCACATGGCCGATGAGTCGGTTGTACCTTCAATACCTATGATACCCTTTAGGGATCAGTAAGATCTAAACGGCCTTAGAAAGCTCTCTCTTATCATGAGATCACGCTGGACCTTTAGACTATGTTCGTAGCATGGCCATTGGTTGGTTAGTGAATTCTACTAGACTGCCAACACCAAATCATGCATGTTGTGCAACCATTACTATCGCCTATTTAACGTTGTTTCATGTGCAATGACCACAAGCTCTCATCTATACTATACTCGCTCATCTATTCATGTTCTCTACACTCTCGTCTCTTTCATCAAGTACTCTCATCTATTCTTGGTACTCTCTATGGCCATTTGACTGATTGTCTAAAGATAAACAATATGACTAATGCTTGGCAATATAAAGGGTCCGATCTGGTCCTGGGAGGTGCGCCCAAAAGTGCTAGTGCCTGCGGGAGTTAATTGATCAGAGTGTTTAGTATTACACTCAAGTGCTATCTATCTTGACTATCGATATGACAATCAAAGTGCTATGCTATACTTGACTCATTGTGCTATTATTTGTGCTATGGCCATCTTGCTCTTTGTGCTATACTCGACACTTGTGCTATATGAATCGTGTTATCGTGCTATCACTTGCTTGACAATACTTGACTTTCATTCTCTATCATTAGTTACTCTACTTTTTAATATATTAATCATTTAAAGCATGTCTGATCATGAGATTTAAGACCTACTGGGCGTTATCACTCACCCTGCATTATTTGATATGTGTTCTCAGGTGAAACCGAAGAAGATACCTACACTCATGAGGATGGGAATGACCAGGAGTGAAGTCAAGAGTACCCTGGCGTATTAGTATTATGTTAGAGTCTTAGTTTAGACTTTACTTTTCGTTCAATGTAATGATGACAATTGGGCCCTATAGAATGGCTCTGATGTTAGTGGTTGTAATAGACATTTGAGGAATTATTAATGAAATACATTTGTTTTAGCGTTTATTCTTTGTCCAATGGTTTGATGTCTATTATATGCTCTATACTCGCTTACTTGCAACTGCCTCATGTTCCGATATTCCGCGTCGGGGCGTGACATACTAACTTCTGTATACTACTCAGTAGAATTGATAAATTGACATGATTGGAGAATTGAATATTCAATTTAATAAATGAATAAATTGGCATATGAGTCTAAAGGTGTATGTGAAAGGGCCTGTATATTCCCTTGGTTTTTAGGGCCACTTGATTAGCCCATTGTATACCTTTAAATAGAGGACAACAATGCATGTTTTTCTTTAAGGCAGTGCCTCTCTTGATGTTCATATTGTTAATTAGTATTTACGAGTTTCTTGTTTATCAACCAATTCAATAGATCTAGGCCAATATTGATAGATCTTCTTGGTCGAGTCCGACAACCTTAATAAGCTTGCCTCATTCTTAGCTTTTTGAAGAGAAGCTGAAAGGAGAAAGAGAAGGCGACAAAAGGAATAAATTCCATATTAGATATCACATCTTATTCTACCTCTCAACTACCTTAAAAAAAGGTCAATAGTCACAGATAAAGAGGGAGAAGGACACATATCAAGTAAGATGTAGTCTCACACTTCTCTCTCTCAACACTTCATTTCTTCATACAAAGTTCTCTACTCTCATTCTTAAGTCGAGTTTAGCTGAATATTGACTTGACCATCGAAGAATCCACTCTGAGAATGCACTCGAGATTAAGTTTTTTACATGTTGGGATGACATCAGCAGCAAGGGGGCCTATATTTCTCTCTCACTCTCTACACCCGAACTCTAGTATCAAGCTTATCAAGTCCTCCGATTTGAGCCAATCTCATTGAATACCAACTAAAGGGTGAAAGAGAAGCTAAAAGGGGGAGAAAGAGAAGGAACCAAAAGGAATAAATTCCATATTAGATACCACATCTTATTCTACTTATCAACTACCTTCAAAAAAGGCCAATAGTTACAAATAAAGAGAAAGAAGGACACAAATCATGTAGTAACCCAAATTTTTATAAAGAATCCGATAAATATAGGACCCATTAACATAGGTAAATAATTCATGTGAAATAAATGGTTGGGGTTCGATTATAACACCAATCGAAAGGTTACTAAATCTTTGTACAGTAATCGGAATGCTTATAACACCAATCGAAAGGTTACTGAACCTTTGTTCAGTAATCGAAGTGTTTATTACACCAATCGGAAGGTTACTGAACCTTTGTTCAGTAATCAGAACCCTTATAACATCAATCGGAAGGATATTGAACTTTTGCTCAATAATCGGTTTGATTATAACACTAATCAGAAGGTTACTAAACCTTTGTTCAGTAATAGGAACATTTATAAAACCAATCGAAAGGTTACTAAATCTTTGTTCAAGAATCAGAACACTTATAACACCAATTGAAAAGATATTGAACCTTTGTTCAGTAATCAGTTTGATTATAACACCAATCGGAAGGTCACTGAACTTTTGTTTAGTAATCGGAATGCTTATAACACCAATCAGAAGGATACTAAACCTTTGTTCAACAATCGATTTGATTATAAAACCAATTGGATGGTTACTAAACCTTTGTTCAGTAATCGAAATGCTTATAACACCAATCAAAAGGATATTGAATCTTTGTTCAGTAATCAGTTCAATTATAACACCAATCGGATGGTTACTAAACCTTTGTTCACTAATCACAACACTTATAACACCAATCAGAAGGTTATAAAACCTTTGTTCAGTAATTGGAACGACCTTATGTGCTAGTGGAAGTCAACTTTAGATACTGGCAGAAGACGACTTATATATTGGCATAAGCATGGGTGCATAGGTATGGCTCAAGCACGGTGGGTCTTTGAATATCTCTCCTCATGTACTAAAGTAAATGTCTCTTCCCATGGTGGAAGTCAACTTTATGTACTGGCTGAAGTATGGGTGCATAGGTATGGCTCAAAGTACGGTGACCTTTGAGGACCTACCCTTAAGATTGGAAACTACAACTCATTTATGCAAGACCTAGCTTTGTAAATGCATCACATGACCCTCTTTGGCCAACCCAAAGCTTCTTCCAATGTTGCTGGCATGAGAAGAACAACTAGGAGCAAGAAGGATGATCCAAAGGCTTGGACTTGTAGAGTTCTTCTTCTCTTGTCTCTACTTCGACCTGTAGAAACCAAATATTTGAAAGTAAGCAAAGGTAGGCGATCTCGGGCTCAACCATAACATGCAATCTACCATCTGAAAACCCTTCGAGTCTAGTTTCTTTTGCTCCTATTTGGGCCAACATTTGTTGTGTGTGTAAAGAGCATTAAACATTCTCTAATTGTTGCCCAAAGTTAAGCCATTTCTGCTTTACCCATTGATTCAGGCATCCCTAGTCATTTGATCAAGACTAAAGCCATAGAGCTCTTCAACCTTGAGCTCCCAACAACCTTCTTGTCTTGCTGATAGTTTGGTCTATTTATTTCTTGATGAACATTTTTTTCCTATCGGCGTGATTTTTAAATCCTTGCAGAAGCTGTATTTTCCTCTGGTCTATCTAGTTAGTGCATGATTATGGTCTATCCAGTACCCTAAAAATTGTCAAACTATATGTAAAAGCTATAAATACATAAAACTTATTTTAATTATTCTTAAATATCTTGATTGATCTTCTCCTCACGTGATTGCTTGAAACTGTATCTCAGAAGTCTTGCTTGCCTTGCAAATGAAAAACCCATGTCTTAATGTGTATGGACTCATGTGATTTTATCATGTCTATCTTACTACAAGTCATGATTTCGTCATTTTCTATCTGTTTGTAGTTATGAAATTCATACTCCTTGATATTCTTGAGCTTTCATCATACCTTGAAATCCATGAGAAATCAAACTCTAGTTACTTGTGCTTGCACTTGGAATCCATTAGCCATAGTATGCTTTGTGTGATCAACACTATGTGAAACTCTGGTACAAAGATCAATGTCTGTGCAATAGGGTCCTGTCTGGTCCTAGGGAGAAGCATCCCAACGTATTTATTAACTGCGAGAGTATAAACTTGTGATGTATGGCATGACACTGATATGTGTGCAAGATTTGAAAGTGCCTTCATTTTGGTTTGATATGCTTGATTATGTGAATATGTGTACATGTGAAATATGGCCAGTTTTGAAATTGTTTTTTGATGTGTACTTGTCCTTAAGTCACAACAAGAGAAAGAGGATTTAGCGACGACATTTTCGACATATAAGAATTCGTTGCCAATTTCGTTGCCATTTTCCGACGGATAAGATTCGTCGGAATTTTCGTCGACCTTTTCCAACGAATACTATCTATCAGAAATTATGTCGAAATTTTCGACGGATTTTTCGATAAAACTTTTTCCGTCAGAAAATTCTGACAAACTTTCGGACTGATTTTTATCCGTCGAAAAATACATACTAAATTTTTGATAGATTTATATCTGTCGGAAATTTCTTCATTACGACCCCTAAATTTCTAAAATTGTGCTCTCTCTCTCACTCGCGCTCTCTCTCTTTCCTTCATGCTATCTCTCTCCTCATTCGCACTCTCTCTCTCTCGTGCTACCTCCAGCGACGGGACACCGCCGCCCCAGCTCACCGCCTCTGGTTTGCCGCTGTCACTGCCTCTGGCTCGCCACCCTGCCGCCACTGCCTCCAGCCCACCACACTGCCGTCGCCTCGGCTCGCCACACTACCGCCGCCTCGGCTCACTGCCATCACCGCCTTCGGCTCGCCACCCTGTCGCCACCTACGGCTCGCCATCCTGTCACCGCCTCTGGCTCGCCACCTTGTCGCCGCCTCCAGCTCGCCACCCTGCTGCTAGTATGCCCCTCCCGACGACCCTCCCCCCTCCCACTGCACCGTCCCCCCTCGTCTCCCCCTCCCAACGACCATCCCCCCTCCCAACAACCGTCCCCCCCCCCCCCCCCCCCCCCCCCCCTTGCACAGTCCCCTCCTCCTCTCCCCCTCCACTGCACAGTCCCCCCCTCCCAACAACCCTCCCCCCCCCCCCCCCTGCACAGTCCCCCCCTCTCCCCTACACAGTGGCTCCCCCTCTTAGTGAATGTTACTGCATTCAATGCTATTGTTATTGATGGACTGAATGAATGAAGAAATGTTCATTGCTATTGTTACTGCTCATAATCTATTTGTCCTTGAAATTTGAAATGCTACAATGTTCATTGAATGAGTGATTGCCTTGATCTCTTAATTTGATAGGAAATCATGTACTTGTGGAGGATTTGATTCCCTTGCATTGATCCAGGTTATAAAATGCTAAATACTTAAATCATGCCTAGTATAGAGACATAATCTCCACTGTCTGTTTTCACTCAGAGACTATTGCCTAATACTTTAAGGTGGATCTAAAGAAGAAGAAAATTAGTGTAATGGGGAAGGGCATGAGTGATCAAGAGATCTTTGACAAATAGATAAAGAAACTTTATTTTGTTCATTTTGAAAGTTGAGTGAGATGTAATGAATGGTTCAAAATTGATGATAAATAGATGATGTTATATTAGTTTGAGTTTTATACATTGTTATATCTATAATAGTCTTATTATAAAAGAAATTTAGTGGAGATTATGTTTACTAATGATGTCATTCATTTGATTGGGACTCATGATAGATGTTTAAATATTTAGACCTTTATAAGTTGTAATATTTATCACTTGAATGTTATCAAATGTAAAATCCTCTCATCCCAAATTAATGAGAGAAGTGAACGTAAACCCATGGCTAGATCATTTGAGTGTAGCTAGAAAGTACTTTTAGCATACTTTTTGAAGGGAGCATGCATGGAGCTCAAGACCTCCTTGGAAGGTTAGGATTAGATGTTCAAGGATGCTTTTCTTGCATAGGTTCATACATACTAAAACAAGGTAGAAAGCTTTGCATGAAAAATTAAAAGTGCTTTCCAATAGTAATCCCAGTGGGTTTTCTAAGTGGTTCAAGTAGTGCCAAACCAGCCAATATTAATATCAGAAGTTTAAAATAGAAAAATACTTTTCACTAGTAAACCCAGTGCAAGAAACACCACAAAGCCTTAATTATGGAATTTCTCACAAAGCACTCATCATTCCAGATTTTCTAGTGTCCAAAGAGTGATTTAGAAAAAAAAACAGGGTTTTGTAATATAATCATCATAAAAAATAAACACATCATAATGCTCATTCCCAATTTTGCTTGCAATGAGAAAATAACTGACATGTAAGATGACAGGTCTTCGTCAAGAGAATAAGATCTTCATGCTCATATGAAATTTATACAGTCCGAGAGTTATTTATACAGTCCATAGGTCTAGAAGTATAAACAATAGTTCACATTAAATAGTAATGAAAATATAACTGTATTTATAACTAATAGAGTATTTTCCACTCATTATTTTAAATTTGAGTTAAGTGATATATATATATATCAAAAACGTCTTTTCTTTTTATCCATATAAGATTTCCTTAACTCAATGTATAGATTTTAAGTTAGAGTTTAGATTTTTAATACATAAAGAAATGTCCATTTTCAATAGCACATTTTTTTGAACCTTTTTATTGTCCCTCGACACATAGCACATTTTTTATTTAGTCAAATGATGATATATTTTGTGGAGAAATGTGGTATGCAGTTAGGATCAATTGTTTTTGCATTGAGTCATTATCTTTTGACATCTTTTGCCCTATGGCGCCCTTGCTTGATTTCTTCTTCTAAAGGAGGTTTTTTTCTTTTAAATTGTGAACAAAACCAATGAGCAAATTAAGCCATGAGAGCCTCCATCCATCTCCAAATAGATGTGTCCACTCAATGTTTTTAAATTATATATCTTAAAAGGGTCCCAAATAGGGCTGTTAAAACCCCTTTTATCATATGAGGAAAGCAATGCGAATGGGGCTTAGACACCAAGCATGATTATAAGAAAACCCCATGTACCTATGTAATGTAAGATGGGGTATAAATAAGCCAATGCAAACCCCAATAAAATGTGCATCCCAATTCCAATGGAATATGTGCCCTCCATGACATAGCAATGCAAATAGGGCATTAACCCCAAACAACTCTTATAAACAGAAATCACATATGCTTACATATTGAAACATGGGATGCAAAGAAGTCAAATGGAAACACCAATGAGGTATATATCCCAATTTAGGAAAATAAAATTTTGAGTAGAAACTCTTCCTTCTAGATATTATATCCTTGATTCAAACTTAATTCAATATGACACTATTATAGAGATTGCTTTTAATTATTTATTTTCAATTTAGTGATTAGTATTGTACTTCTTACTTTAATGTAATTCATTTACATGTATGTGTGAATTTGGTTTAATATTGCACTTGTTCACATGTAATATTTTATTTTCATTTAAGCTTCATATTTATGTTGTTTTTAAATTTGATCTATGCAAGTATAACAATTTATCACTGCACACACCTCATGAGAGCGTGTTAAGCCTGTGTCAATGAACCTTCCCGTTCAAGACTTTGGGATTGATGCGCATGAGTCTCATTTTCAATAATGAGAACATGTATATCTAACTCAAAGTCTTGAATTGTATCGTTTTGGACAGTCTGTGAATATTTGATCGCAGTTAGGTGGTTATTTACTATATGTGTTTGTATAGTTTGTTGAAAATTTTGGTTGCATCTTCTCACTCCTCTCTGGTATATCTTTATTGATTTTGAATATTTTCTTAATCGCTTAGAAATAAGTGTTTAAGAAAATTTCTTAATCAATAAATATTTTTGATATATCGGAGAGGTGTAGAGAGATGCTGTCGAAATTTTCAGCAAAATCTACAAACACATAGTAAATGGCCCATTATGAGTTATGGTTGTCTCATGATCAGTTTAATATCCAATTTGTTTATATAAGGATAACGAAGAGGAAGAAGTTGACCCAAATGCCCTAGACGATCAGGTTGTTGAGCGAGAGGTGGAGTCTGATGAGGAGGAAGAGTGGACCGATGATGAGGATGAAGATGATGACGAAGATGATGCTGAATTAGACATATCTTAAGCATCTGATAATGAATATAGATAATATTCAAAAAATTTGTAAGAACTGAGTGTTGTTTCTAGTTATATGTTATTAAATAGCTACTACAAATTTGAGTGTTGATGACATGTTATATCTTTATTGTTCTCAATAGAGATATGGTGCGTAGAGGACGTAGTGGGAGGGGGTCCACCTCGTCCAGTGCGCCTCTACTTCTGTAGGGCGAGGGTCTACGCCGATAGGTATATATGTACTCAACTCAATTCTTTTAGATTACTATGTATATAAACTTTATATTTTCTAACATGCATATAATTTTGTCAGATCCGCCTCCCCGACTACATCGGTTGTCCTGGCGACAGGTATATATATATGTACCTAAACACAAAACTCTCTATATTACTGTATATATTACTTTATATTTTATAATATGCATATAATTTTACAGTATCCGCCTCCCCGACTACGCCTGTTGTCCTGGCGATAGGTATATCTATATGTACCCAAACACAAAACTCTCTATATTACTGTGCATATCAACTTTATATTTTCTAACGTGCATATAATTTTGCAGGATTTGCATCATGCCCAGTAGCATCATCTGTCCCATCCCATTCAGCAGCAGGTACATGCATGTTTCCATACTTTAGTACGTTTCTTATCTTCCAATTTTTTTTAATAATAGTGTACTTAATATTTACAACAGAGGTAGAGAGTCATCATCCAGCAGCGGAGGAGGTGGCCCAGCCAGCTGGACGCCAGCCATGCTAGATTTCTGGGTAAACTTAATCACTTCAAACTTATTATATTTGTTGTTTACGTTATAAGGTTCATGTATAAAATTAATGTGCAATTGTAGGGGGAAGATAGATCCAGGATCTGCTACCCGCTATATTACATCGTTACGCCATGCACACGTTCCAGGACAAGTGGACTCGTCGAAAGAGTTCCCCCTGTCTGTCCAGGATCTGTTATTTGACATGTTCACGGTATTATTACTTTTTACTCATTTGAAGTCATTTCTTTAATTACTATCTCTCTCAGTTAGTGCACTAACTTGAGTAATTTAATTTCTAAACAGCGAAGGTACATGTTCACGAGAGAGGAGGATCTCCCTCGCGCACGAGCCATCTGGGAGTCTAATCCCAGACTAATTTCAGAAAGTCAATGTGGGAGGCCTGGGACAAGGCGGCGAAGATCGCAGGCAGCCAGGATCCCACAGCTTGGATGGATTACGGTTCAGTGTGGATGAGGAGAGACTATTGGGAGCCCCTTTGTCATCATTGGACTACTGGACCATGGCAGGAGAGGTCACAGGCGGCTAAACGCAATCGGGCAGTTCATCTGGAAAAGAAAGTGCATATTAGTGGGTCGGTGTCTTATGCGACCCACAACCAGAAATTGGTAAGTATATTAAGTTTCAATTGCTTAATACATTATAATTGTGAAACTAACTACTTTTTTTGAATTTTAAGCGTCACAAGCTCGAGCGTGCCCCTACATTTTGCGAGTTATTTGATCGGACACATAAGTAGAAGGGGACGAATGGCCAAGTCAGTGAGAGTGCTCACACGATTACCGTAAGTCCATATACAATTTTTTTCTTCAATTTATAGATTAAATAAATATGTAATAAATAATACATTTTTTATTTGTTCTGCAAGAGACCTATGACAAGACGATGGTGGATCGCTATGCGGAGGGCACTCCTCAGCTAGACTTGGATTTGGAGGCCTGGGTCGACACAGTAGGAGGGCGAGGAAGGGCTGAGTGTACGGTTTTGGGGACAGCCTGGATGCTACTCCAATGTTGTCCTCATTTGTGAGTTCAATCCCTCCTCCGACCTACACGAGTTCATTTGCTGTGACGCCCCACAGTGGTGGAGAGGACATCAGAACCCTCATCCAGGAAGAGTTATCGCAGTAGCTATCGTTGCACCTTGGGGCCATGGTCGAGTAGCTGGTGGCCACCATCCGAGGAGTAGGCACCTTACAGTAAGCCCCTCAGGTCAGTATTACTGAACCTCTATCTGCACTCCCACAGAGCAGACCCCGTATGCTCTCACTTACGGGATGGAGGCGGTAGTTCCATATAAGATCTTGACCCCTTCACTAAGAGTTCAACTTGATAAGGAACTTAATCTTGACAAATGTCGAAAGGCGTTGCTAGTCCGATTAGAACTTTTAGATGAAAGGTGGTTAATGGCAGCCGATCATGTACTTTCATATAAAAGGCGAATCTCAAGGTCTTTTGAAAAGAAGGTAATTAAACGGAAATTCTAAAAGGGTGATATGGTCTTGAAATGCATTTTTATCAAAGCCGGAGGTCCAAGGTCTAAATTGCAGCCAAACTGGGAAGGTCCGTACGTAGTGAAAGAAGTGTATTCGGAAAATGCCTATCGCTTAATCAATGCTGAGGGTGTAGAATTGTCACATCTGTGGAATGGGTTGTACCTTAAAAGATTCTATCCCTAGGTCTATAGGTGTGAGGCCACAACACTTAGATTAGGGATGACTCCGTGTTAAGAATCTGAAATCCCTTCCCAGTCATCAAGGATTGCCCTAAGTTAGGACCAACACACACACACGACAAGCCTGGGCGGCTGCACTTAGTAGATGTCATGGCTACGTAGGCCATGCTTAAGCGATGCAAAGGTCATTATCTCCCAAAATCGGTCAAAGTGTAGGGGAAAGGGTTGTAAGGGCAAGGCCATCAACTTTAAACACACCCTGACAAGAGGAAGTCTCAAACATGGATGGTCAAGCATGAAAATAGCAAAAGCAAAGAAACAAAGAAGCAAAAGAAAGAAAAATAACATGATAGAATAGGGGCATGGCAAAGAGTGGCAAAGTCCCCGCGGGACGCTCATGAGCCCGGTCATACTCATGCCCCAGATAGAATAAATCCATAAGAAAATACCACAAAGTCCCTACACAATAGACCTAATCTTTAAGGGGTATGGTGTGGGAAGAAGCCAAACCCAACATCCTTAAACCTACATTAGACTTTCCTTAAATAATCTTCCATTTCCCTCTATAAGATCGGGTTGTCTCTTAGGTATGGCCCAGGTAGCCGCACTGTCAATTAGGGGCAGCTGCTCACGGCATGTCACCCCTAAGTGCACATCTATCTTAGTAAAGCCCTTCGCGAAAGGGGAGGTGACTAAGACTCATAACCAGCGGTTTGAATTGGTCTATGTGTTGTGGCCCAAAAGGGTGAGTACCTTCCGTCTCACGCGTCTTATTTTTTAAAAGGGCTAATGCTGGATTTAGGTACCTTTCAAACTTCAAAAAATCAAATATTTCAAAACTAAAAAAATCATATATTTCAAAACTCCAAAAAAAATTAGAAATTTTCAAATCAAATGATTTCAAAACCCTGAAAATATTTTACTCATTCATTCGTGCATGTCATTCGTTTACTTATTTCTTTTCACCTATTTAATAAGGCTTAAGCCCTTTGACCATTATCAAGGTTGGTCACTTATAATGCACAAGGCAAGGGGCTAAGTCAAAGAATGGATTTAACTTGGTTTCATGTTTTTCTTAAGTATTCAGATCGCAGCAAAAAAAAGAAAGCGGCACTCATATCTTACTCGTCACCACTCAATCATATTTCATGGCCAAAAAGATTCATTCTATATCATCATATATGTACATCATCATAATACATGATAAACAACAAAAAGAGAGAAGAATACAAGTCCTCAACCACTCTCCTATGTACCCTCAGGTGGGAGAGAGGGTGGAGGGGCCATCTCCCTCCGCCCCATCGTGCTCCCCTCAGTTTCTCCCTCACTTCACCTCGCCTCCTCCTCGTTCCTCCGTTGTCCAGAGGAACTTGTCAAGTAGTGCCCCGCCGAGCCGCTAGGGGCACCACTCCTACTGGCCGATGGGTGGCTATGGCCGACTAGAACTAGGGCCCTCTCCAGCCCCCTCATCTCTGCCAGGATCATCAAGATGGTCTGCTGCTCAGCCCCCAGTTGGGAGTGGAGCTCGTCGACCTCTCGACATAGCCCTGCTACCTCATCCACCTGAGGGCGCAAGTGCAAGTCCGTCATCTTCATCTCTAGCTCGGTCGTCCGTGCTAGAGCACCCCTCAACTCAGCCTTCTGCAAATGGGAACATGGGTTAGAAAAGAAATAGGGAAGAGTAATGAATATGGGGCATGAAGTTAGTAACTTACCCGCTCGTGAAGTTGGGTCATGGCCTCCTTCTGCCCGGGCCACTGCTGTCGCTAGCAGGCCCTCCAACACAGAGTGACCAGGCTCGTCGCAGGAGGAGGAAGTGCCTCCCACCATCTGCTGAGCCCACTCCAGCTCGGCACGCTGCAAGAGAAGAGCACAAAGTCAAAAAATTAAGTTAAGAATAGGGGGAGAAATGGGTAGTGGAACACTCACCACCTTGGTCACGGTCCTCTGGAGATCGTCCCTCTACTGGATGGTGGAGTGGAGGATGCCCTCAAGAGAGGCGATCCTACCGTTGGGGTCAAGCTGCAAGCACAAATCAAGTTAGCCAAGGAATTAATGATTAAAGCATTTAGAAAAGAGCTAAAGTTAGCAGCACTCACTGGGCGTCGGGTACCTCTATACACTTGGGCACCGTACCTCCATAAAAAGGCATGGAAGTAGTCCTCGTCACTGGTAGCCTCAGAGGTCACCTCTCGACCCTGCTGCCGCCAGTCCTCAAACTGCTTCTGAGCCCGCTCCCGCCAATCTGTGATCGTTGGATCCCGCGGAAGCTGAGGCCCGGCCACTCCATCTTCCGAGTCGGGAACTCCACTACATCCTGGTGGATTCCCAATGTCCTCGCGACCAGTCGTAAGTGGAGCAGGACCACAATGTTGAAAGAATGAAGCCAAATCTCCCTACCAAAGTAGGGGTGGCCCTACTCCACCCACGGTTGGTCTGCGTCCTCCTCATCGGCGTAGGGAGTCCACTCGACCTTCACATCACAAATAAAAATCTATTAGTCATTTGTCACAATGTAAAGAAAGTAAAGGGTTTCAAGTGGAGAGGTACTCATGTGGCCGAAAGGGACAGAGTCCTACACGTCTTGAATGAGGGTCACCTGCAGGTGTAGGGACCGCTCATCTTGGCAGAACAGTCAATGCTGAAGGAGCGGTACTGTGCTCGGCCACCTCGGCACTCCCCGACCAAGGGAGGGAAGGTAATTATGGGCCCACACTTGCAAAAGAAGATGGTTAGTTACATATCCAATTATAATAAAGCAGGAAAATAACTAAAGGGTAAGGACAAGAAATATACCTATAAGAAGGGGAAGAAACTGGCCACTCCTGTCTCCCTGCCAGAAGTGCCCAGGCTGTCAAAGAGGTGGGCCAAAAGGGTCACACCACACGCATAGCTCCCCATCTACTAGAAGACCCTCTTTATACCGGTACGATTATACCAATCAACATCGATAAAAAGTGCACCGCCACAGTGGGATATGTACCCAACACAACACAGTAGGTAGAGATGTACATAAATAACAAAAGGAAGTACAACGGAATTGAAAGAGATTCTTATTCCATCATCATTACACACATTCCACAGTCTATATAGTAGCAATGAAAATAAACAAAGTCCATAATTATACAAGTCCATAACATAACATTGTCCACATACTAGTAAAAGAAAGTGCAATCTAGCAAATAATCCTCCACAAGCTCTACTACTCCTCTCACTCGGAGTCGCTCCTCACAATGTCCTTCTCAAGCACAGGGACATATGTCTCACCTGTATGTTAAAACAAGTATGAGTCTTCACAAAAGACTCAGCAAGTAACTCATTGGCACATCCTTACACATATCACATTCATGCTATTCTTTTAGCAATAAGAGTAATCTTACCACATGGTTCCTGTCATAACAAACAAGTACAAATAAGTAACCTATAACATGCTATCTACACATGGTCTTAGCTTAAATCATGATATCCAATACAACTCATTCACAACATTTCTCCAATTAACTTGATTATGGAATTAAACACATGGTTACTATTAAACCTAGCATGATATCTATCACTTTTCACATACTTTTATATCACATAATCACACATTTTTCTTCCTGTTTTAACATTAATATAACATGATCACATGGTTTCACATTATTTCACATTGTAACACATTAGCACATCACTTTCACATGAACACTTTGCACATTCACACACATCTCACATTTTTACACATTATCTTTCCTTTGTCGTGACACAGTCCGAACCACCATAAAGAAGGAGACACATATCACATAACACATACCCGTCACCTAGGCATTACAGTGACGAATCTTGTTAACTACACAGAATCGGGAGAAGCCCTCTCCACCCTATCTAGTGATACTTGTCCACCTCCAGGATTTCATCCTGATGCCCACTGGATATCACATACACATTAAGCCTTCCCATAGGGACTTTTCTACAGTATGGCTCCATAGCCTTCTATGGTAACAGTGTCAATTTCGGCACACATTCACTTAATCACATTATCTCAATTAATCATATGATTAACATCATTTTACATGCACTTATTGGTCCATTCACATGCATAACATTCAAACACATATTTTTCAGATCACAGAACCAATCATGACTGTCTAACAGTATTAAAACATGCATAACAGTACCTAAACATGCTACTAATCACTAAAAATACTATTTTTTGAATAATCATGCTTAATATGGCTTTTAATGTCCTTAAAATTGAAAATAGTACTTATATATATTAGAACAATCCCAAATTTTAACCATAAACTCTATGCATGGAGCATATCACATGGTTAATTTTTCAGAATTTTCATGATAGTATATTTATTTTTAACATTTACTAGAGATCACATGCAATTTAACAAGATATTTCAATTAAGCATGATAGATAGTGAACAAATGGATCTAACAGTCTCAAAGCATGTATACAGTAACCCTAAGTTCATGAAAATTTCTTGTAACAATATCATACAACATATCTATTTAATCTGAGTTTAGGCCTATCAAAACATGCATTTTCCCCTTTAACAGAAATTCTATAATTCGCAATTATTATCAAAAAATTTATAGGAATTCATGGTTTGACTAATAACATACTTGACCAACCAGAAATTTTATAACATATGCAAACATCCACAAATCCCCGAAAATCACATCACATAGATTAAATTCACAGTTTTGTAAAAACCAGGTGAACTTGACGACAAGGGGCTTACTGTCAGGGTGGGTTAATGGCACAATCAATTGCCGCTAACATAGGAACTTGGCAGCAATAAGGTTGTCGTCAACCTCCTATTTGCAGAAGGTGCAGACCGAACACAGAAAAATGATGAATTTGGGGGTCCAGGACACGATTTAAAAATCCGTAAAATTATCTAAACTCTAGGTGATAGGTCTAAGGACGAAACCCCTAAGTTACTTGCCTCACTAAAAACCTCTGAAGATCAAATTTTGGCGATGTAGCCCTCCTCGGCCAAGCCAAAGAGGTGATGTTCTTTGCCTTGATCTGACCTCCACGCTTGTGCAGTCGATTCCCCGGCATTAGGAGAGCTCCTCCACCTTCAGAAGAATCTCTCAAACGTAGAAGATCACCGAAGAAGCCTTCAGATTGTCGGATCAAGCCTCTCAAACTCTCTCTTCTCTCTCCCCGAAACCCAAATAGCCCTAGGTGAGAAAAGCCTTCTCTTTGCAGAGACGACCCAAATAAATAGGGTTTAGAGTCATAGGCAACCTCGGTCATAAGAGTCCTGACCGTTGGAGATAGGTTTCCTAATCAGACTCCAGAGAAAAAAGGACAGTTTCAAATCTAAAATCCCAAATGCAGCCAGAGAAGTAAATGGCCACATAGCTGCCGTCAACCAAAAATAGGCGTTAATCGATGTTGACGTCTATATCTTCTGGCCACATAGTCAACGGCATAAAAGTTGCCGTCAACAAGCTCTTAACGTCAAGGGATGTTGATGTTAAGCAGAGTTTCGGGCAGAACAATCAAAGCATCAAAATAGATATAATATGCACAGAAATTGAGGGCCTTACACCCTCTCCCCCTAAAAGAAAACTTCGTCCCTGAAGTTAGAGCAAAAATACTAACCAAACAGATGGGGATATTGCTTCTTCATGGCCTCCTCAAGCTCCCATATAGCCTCCTCCCGTGAGAAGTTTCTCCATAACACCTTCATAGATGGAATAGCCTTGTTCCTAAGGTGTTGAACCTTTAGATCTAGGATAGCTACTGGTCGTTCTACATAAGACAAGTCTGGCTAAAGCTCCACTGGCTCGTGACTGATGACATGTGATGAATCCCACACGTATCTCCTGAACATAGACACGTGGAAGACCGGGTGCACACTAGCTAGCGCTGGGGGTCAAGCTAGCTCGTACGCCACACTGCCCATCCGCCTGAGAATCTTAAACGGGCCAATGAATCTCGGACTCAACTTGCTATGCCTGCCAAACTTGACCACACCTCGAGTAGGTGAACTTTGAGGAAAACATGCTCGCCAACCTCGAACTCTAAGTCCTTCCTTCTATTGTCGGTGTAGCTCTTCTGCCTATCCTGTGCGCAACCAATCTCTGCCTGATGAGCTGAATCTTATCTAAAGTTTCTTGCACCAACTCAGGTCCAACCAACTTCCAATTGCCTATCTCCTCCCAGCACAAAGGAGATCTACAGGGCCGATTGTACAAAGCCTCGAATGGAGCCATGCCGATACTCGCATGAAAACTGTTGTTGTAGGCGAACTCCACAAGAGGTAGATGACATTCCCAGTCACCCTTCCAGTCAAACACGCATGCTCTCAACATGTTCTCGAGCGTCTGGATCGTCTTCTCAGACTGGCTGTTTGTCTGAGGGTGAAATGCCGAACTAAGCTTCAACTGAGAACCCAAAGCCTCCTGAAGACCCTGCCACAACCTCGATGTAAACTGCGGGTCTCTGTCAGAGATAATAGACTTCGGCACACCATGCAGTCTCACAATATTGCCAACATACAACCTCACCAAGCTCTCCACAACTATTTCTTCCTCATGGGCAAGAAGTGAACAGTCTTGGAGAAACAGTCTACAACCACCCAAATCAAGTCATTGCCCTTAGCTGATCTAGGCAAACCCGTCACAAAATCCATGGTATTTGCTTCCCACTTCCATATAAGTATCTCCATCTTCTGCATAAGGCCTGATGGTCTCTAACGCTTGGCCTTAACCTGCTGACACACCAAACACCTGGATACAAACTCTGCCACATCCTTCTTCATGCCTGACCACCAGAAGGATCTCTTCAAATCCTGGAACATCTTGGTGTTGTCTGGATGAATGGAGAACCGAGACCTGTGAGCTTCTGCAAGTACTCGCTCACGAACTTCCACTATATCTAGTACACATACTCGGTGCTGAAATCTGATGACACCATCCTCATCTTGAGCAATGCCTGCCTTGCCCACCATCTCCTGAAGTCTACGATCAACTCCCTGTGTAGACACTATTTTCCGCTCCCCACTTTCGGGGGCGTGAGGGACGAAGAACGGTATCTTACACAATTATTAGTAGGCGGGGAAGGTGGTAAAAGACGGAGAAAACAAATGAACTGACCGTGATCGCCAGGTACTGCGAGGGTACCAAATGGACGGGTGAGAAGAAAAGGTACCTTTCACCCATAAAAAGCACGGGACGTGTGAGCGTGGGTTCACCCTCCTCCTTCCACTGGCCGGCCGGTAAAGGAGATTTGGCTCGGTTACCTAGCACAAAAGACAACGAAAGACATGTAAAAGGGGTCAGATTATAGTGTAGTAAATGAAATAGTAGAGGAACAGACGGAAAGACATAAAAAGGTGCTAACACACCTTTTGAAGACAGAAACGGAAAACCCCTAAGTAGATGGTATAGAAATGATATGCACGTGTGTGGCGCGACGTGTAATATCTAAAGGGGGAAATCAAAAGGAGGAGAGAGAGAGATGGCGGCAGCCGTGGCGTGATGTGCGGGACGACGACGTTGCAGGATCGAAGAAGGATGGACAAGATCTAGAAGGGGGGTTGAATAGATCTAGACCAACTATTGCGGAAGCTTAGCCAATTTAAAAACAATGCATGGAATCATAAGCAATTTGAAAGAGCAATTTATAGATCTGATGAGAAATTGTGTGAATTAGATGATTGAAGTGGAATCAGGTTGATTAAAAGTGAATTCGAAAAACCCTATGCATTCATCTAGCGAGATGTGAATTTAAATCACACACAAACCACTGCTCAGAGATTTTTTAGGTGGTTCGGAAATCACACCATGTGATTCCTACATCCACCCCTCACACTGTGAGGATCCACTAAACAACCTGGATACACCACACTTGGAGCCTGACAACTCCAACACAATGAGTTCTACAACTCACACAACTCCTAGAGCAAGACTACTCTAGACACTTGAGCACAATTGCTCAACCACAACTGAGTACGATGACTCAACTCTGAGCACAAGGCTCACAAACCACTTGCTAGATCAAAAACACAAAGATCCAGATCCTCTAACAATGATCTGATCTCAAAAGGTTCATTCAAGAGGATTAATGCAATAGTTCATGCATAATCTCTGGAATGACCAAGAAGAAACAAGGGGAAATGAGGAATGGGGTGAAATGTTCTTGTTCTTCAAGAAGACTCCTTTGTAGAGGCCGAATTGTGAGGAAGCTTGATCTCCAGAAGTCCCTGGCCGATGCTCTGCAACTTGGTCTTTGGGATCTTCCTTGAGTTCTTCACAATCGTCTGCTTCTACTTGATCTGCACCCTTGGAAGTGATCTCACTACTTCATCTTGGATCAGACTTCTCTTCTTGTGCTTGGAGATGTGAGAATTGGGGTGAAGGAGCACAAGGGGAGCAAGAACAGAGAGTAGAGCTCTCTCTGTCGCCAAAAGGATTTCTGGAAGGCTCTTGGAGGCTCTCACTTTTGGATGGCCAATTAGGGGTGTATTTATACCCTAAAATGTCCAAAAGTACCCTTGGGGGTCGTGGGCACATGATCCAAGGCCGATCCACCAAGTCCCTAGAGTGCCACGTGTCCAGATGTAACTTTAAGTCAGAAAGTTTCCGGAGTGTGTCGACCTGACTTGATCTAGTGTCGACACACTGTCCCAGACTGGCAGACTAACTTCCCTGGGAGAGGTCTCTAGTGTCGACCTGAGATGATCTCGCGTCGACCTGCTGTAGCCAACTGACAAAACAAGCCTTCTGGGAGAGGTCTCTAGTGTCGACACCATCTGGTTTAGTGTCGACACACTGTCCAGGCCTATTGAGAGGGCTCACTGGGAACTGGGTCTAATGTCGACCTGAGATGATCTCGTGTCGACACTACTTGACCATTTCTTCATCTTTTGGCTTAGGGCTTGGAGCATTGTGTCGACACCAGTATGGGGTGTGTCGACACTACCCTTGAAGGAATTGTGTATCCCTGAGAAATAAACATATAAATCATTAGTCCATTGATTTATCATGAATATAAATGATAAATATGTTTGGAAACATACTTTTTAAATATGGTCATAACATGTGTGGTGCATCTAACATGTTCCAATGATTTTGCATCAAAATTACAACTTGTCATCATCAAAATATGAGGGAGAATGAATTATATTCACACTCAACCCAACAATCTCCCCATTTTTGATGATGGCAATATTGAGTCACATTAAAGTTTGAATTTTTTGAAGGATTGTGATTTTCAAGTATCCATTCACATAACATCCATTCACATACACACTGAATAGCAATGAACACATTCACATTCATTCAATTTTCATTCTCATTCATCAAAAGCCATTTAGCACAATTTAGTAACAATTGACATTCTTCATAATCAAGAGGCACAATGTTACTAATAACCATAGCTTTCCATTAATGACCAAAAATAACACATTTTGAGATTTACAAACATTTGTTCATTCACATTCATTACAAAAGGTTCACATTCAAAAAGAATGTCCTTCTCCCCCTTTGACATCATCAAAATATGAAGTCTATTAGGGGGATGGAGGAGGAGGAGGAGGAGGAATGGGTATCAAGATAGTCTCAATATCCGTCAATATTTTCTCTATAGAAGTCAAGCTGAACTTCATCTGAGCTTGGATAGTTGAGAGTCTGGTATGCAATAGATGTTCCATTCTTTCAGAATTCTCTGACATGGTTACTTGAAGCACACTGAAATCGGCTGAGATAGGCTGTGAAGATGAAGAGGAACCAGCTGTGCCACCATGTTTGTGCAGAGTTTTGAATTCCTTTTTCAGAGCAGACATTTCTTCATCAATGTGAGCAGATAAATTCTTCATGCCCTCCAAATCATCTACCATGTGGGCAAAAGACAGTCTTGTCTTAGATATTTGATTGTCTGCTTCCTGTCTATTGAAAAGATTCTGTTGGGAATTTGCCAAAATGCCTTCAAGAACCTTTTGTAACTTGTCTTGATGCTCCTTTAGTTCAACAGAGGCATCAGCCAGTGTTCCAATAAGCCTATTGAATCTTTGGGTTGCATAATCTGAGGCTTCCTTTTGTTTTATGAACTGAGCAGTCACTGAATTTTCCAATCTTTGTATCCTAAGCTCAAAAACCTCGGACATCTGTTGGATTGAAGAAGTGATGGTATCAAATTTTTCATTGAGAAATGAGTACAACTCTTGTGGAACAGAAGGTCCACCAAAGGATGTGGAGGCTTGAGCTTGAGGTTGTGGAGAAAATGAGGGAATGTCCATGTCAAGGTTTAGTGAGGAAGAGGGCTGAAGTTGAGGTGAAATTGGTGCATCCAGGGGTACTTGAACTTCATTCTCAACATGAGGTTGATCCTCATTTGCTGGAGGCTGGTCATCACTTGTTGGAGGCTGGTCCTCTTAGGTTCGAGGCTGGTCCTCTTGAACTGGAGGCTGGTCCTCATTTGCTGGAGGCTAGTCCTCTGGAGCCACTTGTGCCTCAACTACAGCTGGCCCTCTCCGTACTTGATCACCCTCAAGTCAAAAGCCCATAAACTTCTGGACATGCTTGAAGCAATATATGTTGGACTTAGGAATTGTCTGAGACTTCTCATTCTCAAGAGAAACACCAAAATGCTTAAAGACTGGAGTCAAGTGAGCTGCATAAGGAAGAGACCTATGTAGATCTTTTCTTGTTGTCTCAGACATTATCTGGTACATTATGATATGGAGGTTGACCTTGATGTCCTTTTTCATGCAATAAATCACAAACCTCTGAATATCCGTGAGTCTATCCCTGCCACCACCTTGGGGTGTGATGATAGTGGTGAGGATGTGATGGATAAGTCTTAACACAGGGGGAAAGGTGTTTGTGTTGAACTTGGTGACATGTGTCTGCTTGGGATCTGACTCATCAGCTTGCAATCCAGTCAAGATAGTGTAAGCTTCATGAAGATCAAACTCAAAATTGTGGTAATCGGCTCCTTCATTTGGAATTTTAAATAGGGTGGCTGCTAATGCTGTGGGCATATCAATCACAACACCTTTGACCTCAGACTTGTAACCATCATCAGTGCATTCCAAATTCATGTAGAATTCTTGTACAAGACGAGGATAAATGATCCAAAATTCAGAGATAAAAGGTAACCAAGTCTGGAATGAGAAGAAACTGTGAATTTCTGGAAATGCAGCTGCTAACTGAGTATCCGTCAAATCAACTGCCCTAGGTTTCAAAATCATCTTCCCTTCACTAATCGACTTGGAAGGGGTGGCCTCAGAAGATGAAGAGGACGATCCCTCAGAAACGTCAGGAGAAGAAACCAAAATCCTTCGTCTAGGGTTTGCGGACCCCCTACCTCGAACAAAGGATGTTCTACCTCTCTTGGAAGAAGAAGGAGATGCAGAGGAAGGCCCTGGCTGCTCCACAGGATCATGGCGTCTCTTGCTTCTCCTCTCAGTAGGAGGTGCTTCTTCTGCCGGAATGGGCCTAGCTATAGCCCTGGACCTTGCTCCACGGCGAGGGGCTTGCTTGGGTGCCATGGAAGCAAGAGAGAGTGAAAAAGCAGAGGATGGAAAGGATGGAATGAAGGGAAGAAGAACAAGGATGGGTTGGAGGAGGGAAGAAGGTGGAATGGTTGCCGTTTTCAAAGATGAAAAGCGGCCATGGGGTCGACCTTGCATAGAAAAAGGGTTTCGATGGTACAATGTCCCGCAGGAACTAGAATACCCTTAACCGGCGCCCACGACTTGAATCACCCTGGGAGGGATATGTGTCGACACTAGAAGAGGTTAGTGTCGACCTGAGCTGAAGTGTGTCTACACTAAATGAAGTTAGTGTCGACCTGGCCTGATTAAAAAATTAAGATTTGAGAATGGGAAAAATTGGTGAGCTTTGAGACATCTTTAAAGTGATAAACAATGGGTGGAATTAACATTTCAAGGATTTTTAAGAGGCTTGAAAATTCATTTGTCATATTTTGCAGAAATTCAACACAATTCAAGTTTTACACAACATCCAACCGGATATGATCCTTCAGTGACTTGAGCCAATAAAATGATAATTTGAGGGATATAATACATCCAACAATCAACTACAAACTACCATATTCTTCAAATCCAAAGAAATAAAAAATCTTTTAGAATGAAATCAAGTGTGTTGAAAGTAAACAAGTTTTTGTAAAAACAACTTGATGATGGATAGAGATGATGCTTTTAAACAATTCTCCTTTGATAGACATTTTTGTTTTTGATTCAAACTATCAAATGTGATAAATCTTGTTCACTCAAGAACTTATGTTTTTTACACACTATAGTCCCTGGATACTAAAGATTTACCTATTATCAAGTCTCAAGGGGTAAATGATGACCTTTTGACATGAAAATATACGTTTATCAAACACCAATATTTCCAGTTACTCAGTCATCATCAAAATTTTTTTTTTAAGTATTTTGATTTTGAACCCCTTTGAACAGAGATAGCAGTAATGCCTCATGACATACATGGCACTTCATTCATTGTGAAGGTGTGTAGTTTCTCAGCATATGTGCCATTGCTCTGTTGAATTATCAGTTTTTAGAGAGTTTTGTAAAATTGAAATCATTTATATCCTACATCAATTACAAACAAAGAAATATTTAAATTCAAGATACACATTATCTTTCAGTCTTTGAAAGAGATTTGAATTTTCGCAGTTTTTGAAGAATATAGGTGAGAGTTGACAAAAAAATATAGTAGATCACTCAAAGAATCATTTTGAGACTCTAGACATCTAAATGAGGACATCATGCAAGGAGATTGATGTATTTCAAGAAGAGTGTTGAATTTTTAAAAAGAAATGACTTGTGAATTCTCTAGCTCCCCCTGAGATGAGGATTCCAACCACTTTTCATCAAACTAAAGATATGCAAGTATTTTGAAATAAGAAATGATTCTCTTTGAACAACAAAAGCTCCCCCTCAACAATTGCATTTTCATTTCTTGGTACTTGGCGGAGACATATACTCTCGCATAGTGAAAGTGTCCAGACAAGCATAACTTGTCCTTTTCCAAGTCACCATTTGATATACCAAGAAGTTCAACACAATGTGAGTTGAAGAATCCATTGTCAAAAAGAAATGGAAGTGAAATTGAGAGAGATATGAACAATATGAATCAAGAGAGCAAAGGATAATGATGATGCAAAGAACTCCCCCTCAGAAAATGCCTAACACTCAACCCAAACCAAAAGAAAGAGATCAAGAAAATGGACATTTACAAAGGCCAAGCTCTCTCCTCAAAGATGAGAATCTACTGTCAGGAAGAGGTTTGGTGAAGATGTCAGCAATTTGTTTTTCAGTTTCTATGAAGTGGAGTTCAAAGGATTTCTTTGCTACTTCATCCCTTAAGAAATGATGCCTAATTTCAATATGTTTTGTTCTTGAATGCTGAATTGGGTTTTTAGACAGATTTATGGCACTTGTGTTATCACATAGAATGGGAACACAACCTAACTTACTAAGTTAGTCTTCTTCTAGCTTAGCATTAATTGCAATGGGTGTGCTTGAATACTTGAGGTTCTGGAAGTCAAACCTTTTCAGAAGTTCTTTGACATACTTGGTTTGACTTATGAAGATCCCCTCATGTGTTTGGTTAACATGCAATCCCAAGAAAAACTGTAAGTCTCCCATTAAGCTCATTTCATATTCAGTTTTCATTTGATTTGAAAATTCAGTACACAGGTTTTTATTGGTTGATCCAAATATTATGTCATCAACATAATTTTGGACTGCAATTATTTTATTTATTAACTATTTTTGTGAACAATGTTTGATCAACATTTCCTCTAGAATATCCTTTTTCAAGCAAAAAGGAGCTCAAACAGTCATACCAAGCTCTTGGAGCTTGTTTAAGACCATAGAGAGCCTTATGAAGCTTAAAAACATGATTAGGATGTTTTTCATTTTCAAATCCTGGAGGTTGTTCAATAAAATTTTTTTCCTTTATGTATCCATTTAGAAATGCACTTTTGACATCCATTTTATAAATTTTAAATTTCATGGAGGATGAAAAAGCAAGGAAAATTCTAACAGCTTCTAGTCTAGCTACAGGGGCATAAGATTCTTCAAAGTCAATTCCAAATTCTTGATTGTACCCCTTTGCAACTAGTCTAGCTTTATTTCTAATGACCTGACCATTTTCATTCAATTTGTTTCTGAAAACCCATCTAGTGCCAATGACTGTTTGGTCACTAGGTCTAGGTACTAATTCCCATACTTGATTTCTTTCAAATTGATGAAGTTCATCATGCGTTGCATTGATCCAATCAAAACTTAATAAAGCTTCATCAATTGACTTTAGTTCAATTTGGGAAATTAGAGCTAGTGGGTCTTCATCAATAACATGCAGGAATGATGATCTAGTCCTAACTCTATCATTCAGATTGCCAACGACATTTTCCAATGGGTGATCTCGCAAAAATCTATGCTCAGAGATTACCTGTTGAGGGGTACTTAAATCTGGAACAACATTACCTGATCCACTTGAAGATGGTGACTGGATGTTCAAGTTCTCACCAATGTCTTCAAGTTCCTCAACAGTTGGTGAAGAGTCCACAATGAAATCATCCTCTTCACTGTCTTGACTTTCCCTGCAAGATTTAGTACTATTAGTTGAAAAGAAATTTTCATCAAAGATAACATGTGGAGACTCTTCAACAGTTTTATTTTTGAGGATGTACACTCTGAAAGCTCTTGACACTTCTGAATAGCCAAGAAAAATTGCTTCCTGACTTTTAGCATCAAACTTGTCAAGATTTTCTTTATTATTGTTGTGTACAAAACATTTACACCCAAAGATTTTGAAGTAAGACACAATTGGCTTTTTATCCTTCAACAATTCATAAGAGGTTTTCCTGATTTTTGGTATGACCAATGCTCTATTGAGAATATAGTTTGCTGTATTTACAACTTCAGCCCAGAAGGATTTGGGCAGATTGCTTTCAAGGAGCATGGTTCTAGCCATTTCCACAAGAGTTCTATTCTTTCTTTCCACAACTCCATTTTGTTCTGGAGTTCTTGGTGAATAAAACTTGTGAAATATGTGAAGTTCAGCACATAAATCAGAAAAGGATTTGTTCTCAAACTCACCCCCATGATCAGTCAAAATGTTTTTGATTTTATATGGATAATTTGTTAAGGCAGTGGTACAGAAATTCCTGAACTCAAGGCAAGTATCACTTTTGTGGGACAAGAAGATAACCCAGGTAAATCTGGTAAAATCATCAATGATCACAAACCCATATCTCTTGCCACTTAGACTTAGAATTCTTGTTGGGCCAAAGAGGTCCATGTGAAGTAATTCTAGTGGCCTAGATGTGAGTACCTCATTGAAGGTTTTAAAAGATTTCCTGGTTTGTTTTCCTAAGGCACAAATCCCACAAACTTGATTTTCAATATTAGAAAAAGATTCAGGAAGACCCTTAACCAAATTCAGCCTTAACAATTTATTCATTATTCTGAAACTTGCATGGCCAAGTCTTTTGTGCCAAGTCCATGCAATTTCATCTTTATTGGCAACAAAGCAAAGATTTTCAAAAAAATTTTATTGAGATTGATCATGTAAACATTGTTTTCCCTTTTTTCAAAAAAAAATTATTTTATCAGTTGATGAATCAATTATCTTACAGAAATCAGATTCAAACACAACTTTGTGACCTTTGTCACATAGTTGGCTAATACTCAGCAAATTGTAATTTAACCCATCAACTAACAAAACATTATCAACAGAGTTTGAGGAAGATTGACCAACCTTTCCAGATCCAATGATCTTTCCTTTATTTTTACCTCCAAAAGTTACTGAACCTCCCTCCTTCTCAATCAGGAATGAAAATTTGGCTTTGTCTCCAGTCATGTGTCGTGAACACCCACTGTCAAGGAACCACACATTTGAATTGGGTGCACGACCTTCCTGCAAAATCAATCAGTGGAGAGAAGATTTTGGTGCCCAAACAGTGTTGGGACCATCAGAATGTTTGAACATAGTCATCAAATCTTTTCTCACCCAAATTTGATTTGTTTTTTATTTTTGTTGTATTACAGTGGTGTTCTCTATCTTTTTCAATTTATTCTTTCCCTTAGGAATGAAAACACCAGTGTTCTTGTTTTCAGTAGGAGGGGAGTTTTTCATTTGAACATGAGAGTTTAGATGAGGAGGTGGAATCCAGGGGTTTTGTTGGTACATCAAAAAATTTAGATATAAGAATTGAGGATGATACCAAAATGGGTTGTGATACCATTGGTTCCAAGAATTGGTCCAATCAGCTTGATATGCTGTCTTGGAGGTCCAAAGTTTTTCATGAATGACTTCCTTTGAATTTTTCTTATTTTTCAAATTTTTATTTGAATTTTTGGTTTTGTGGTTTGTGTTTGTTGATGTTGAGCAGGTCGACCTTTCCTTGACTAGTGTCGACACAACAGTCACAGAATCCTTCTTCTTGTGGACTGGTGTCGACCTGTCAGGTAGTTGTGTCGACCTGGTTGACTTTTCTTTGTTATGAGTTTTTGAAATTTTTGTTGTTTTGCTTGATGTTTGCTTGATTTCAGTGTTCTCAAGACTAGGACCTTTGACAAATTTAATTAATGGTGTTTTATCCCTTTTCTCACCAGGTTTGTCTTTCTTAGGTTTTTGTTTATTGAATCCAAGTCCATGAGAAACTGATTTCATTTTAGCTCCCAGCAAGGCTTCCAGATTATCTTTACCTTTTGTGAAGGTTTCAATGACTTCATCTTTTCCTTTTAGCTGGTTTTCCAAGGTTTTGATTTCTTCAACCTTTTGTTGTTTATCTTTATTTTCCATTTCCAGCTTTTCAGACAGTTCTTTAAATTCATAGTTGGCCTTTTGAGAGGCAAGCTTAAGTTCATCAATTAAGTTTAGGAGATTTTCTTTTTCTTCACTAAGTTCAGCTACCTCATTTTCTAATTCACAAATTCTTTTATTTGAGGAATAATTATTCATGATGTTTTCCATTTTCTTTTTGAGATGTTTGTTTTCTTTTCTTATTTCAGAGTATTTTTCAACAATCTCAGCATATGCATCTTGCCAATCCTCAATTGAATAGTCTTCGAAGGATGTACTTACCTTTCCATCTGAACTATTCGCCATGAAGCAGATTTCCTCACTTTCAGAACTTGAGGATTTTTCTTCTTCTTCCTTTTCACTTGAGTCTTCATCAGACCAAGTGGCTACCATGGCCTTTGGCTTCTTGAACTTGTGAATCTTTTTATGTTTTTCCTTCTTGTTTTCAAGATATTCTCCCTTCATATGTCCTAGCTTATTGCACCTGTAACAAATGACAATTTCATCAGATTTTTGATTCTTATTGGAATTAACATTAGAAAAGGAAGTGTTTCTTTTACCTGATGAAAATTTCTTTTTCCTAGAAAATTTTCCTTTTCTATATTTTAAGAATTTTCTGAATTGCCTGGTCATGAGGGCAATCTCATCCTCATTAGAATCAGACTCATCAGAACTGGTTTTCTTCTGATTCTTGTCTTTGTTACTTGAAGAGGCCTTTAGTGCTACTGGCTTGGTCTTAATTATATGTTCTTCATTTCTTTTTAGATTGATTTCATAAGTCATTAAGGATCCTATCAATTCATCCAAAGAGATTTTGGACAAATCTTTAGAATCTTCAATGACTGTGGCCTTTGTGTGCCAAATTGAAGAAAGAGAGCATATAATTTTCCTTACCAAGTCAGCATCTGAGTAATCCTTACCTAAGGCATTCAGTCCATTCACTATGATCATAAACCTGGCAAACATTTCAGAAATTGTCTCATTAGATTTCATCATAAACAATTCATATTCAGAGACAAGAATGTTAGCTTTGGTTTCTTTCACTTGAGATGTTCCCTCATAGAGTAACTCAAGTTTATCCCACATCTCTTTGGCAGATTTGCACATTGAGATTCTTGAGTACTCCTTAGGGTGGACTGCACATTGGATCATGTTCATGGCACTATAATTCAAAGTGGCCCTCCTAATCTGTTCCCTAGTCCAGGTCTCTTCCTCCCCCTGATTCTCATAGGGACCTACTTCGACTACCTTCCATATTTCATAGTTTTGGGCTCTTAGGAAGACCTGCATTCTATTCTTCCAATAAGTGTAGTCAGTCCCATTGAAAAAGGGTGGCCTATTAATAGAGTGACCCTCAGCCATGAACCCTCTTGAATCCATTGAAGCAATTAAATGGTACAAAGAAGAGATATTCAGCAAACAGACAAGCAAACAATTAAGACACACAAAACAATCAGAAAGTGCTCAGATCAGATCAGATCAAGTGTAAACCCTCTCTGATACCAATTGTAGGATCGAAGAAGGATGGACAAGATCTAGAATGGGGGGGGGGGGGGGGGGGGTTGAATAGATCTAGACCAACTATTGCGGAAGCTTAGCCAATTTAAAAACAATGCATGGAATCATAAGCAATTTGAAAGAGCAATTTATAGATCTGATGAGAAATTGTGTGAATTAGATGATTGAAGTGGAATCAGGTTGATTAAAAGTGAATTCGAAAAACCCTATGCATTCATCTAGCGAGATGTGAATTTAAATCACACACAAACCACTGCACAGAGATTTTTTAGGTGGTTCGGAAATCACACCATGTGATTCCTACATCCACCCCTCACACTGTGAGGATCCACTAAACAACCTGGATACACCACACCTGGAGCCTGACAACTCCAACACAATGAGTTCTACAACTCACACAACTCCTAGAGCAAGACTACTCTAGACACTTGAGCACAATTGCTCAACCACAACTGAGTACGATGACTCAACCCTGAGCACACAGGCTCACAAACCACTTGCTAGATCAAAAACACAAAGATCCAGATCCTCTAGCAATAATCTGATCTCAAAAGGTTCATTCAAGAGGATTAATGCAATAGTTCATGCACAATCTCT
This sequence comes from Colocasia esculenta, assembly GCA_014218235.1. NCBI lineage: Eukaryota > Viridiplantae > Streptophyta > Magnoliopsida > Alismatales > Araceae > Colocasia > Colocasia esculenta. The sequence goes on from CM024766.1 coordinate 30,094,293, forward strand.
GGAATGACCAAGAAGAAACAAGGGGAAATGAGGAATGGGGTGAAATGTTCTTGTTCTTCAAGAAGACTCCCTTGTAGAGGCCGAATTGTGAGGAAGCTTGATCTCCAGAAGTCCCTGGCCGATGCTCTGCAACTTGGTCTTTGGGATCTTCCTTGAGTTCTTCACAATCGTCTGCTTCTACTTGATCTGCACCCTTGGAAGTGATCTCACTGCTTCATCTTGGATCAGACTTCTCTTCTTGTGCTTGGAGATGTGAGAATTGGGGTGAAGGAGCACAAGGGGAGCAAGAACAGGGAGTAGAGCTCTCTCTGTAGCCAAAAGGATTTCTGGAAGGCTCTTAGAGGCTCTCACTTTTGGATGGCCAATTAGGGGTGTATTTATACCATAAAATATCCAAAAGTACCCTTGGGGGTCGTGGGCACATGATCCAAGGCTGATCCACCAAGTCCCTAGAGTGCCACGTGTCCAGATGTAACTTTAAGTCAGAAAGTTTCCGGAGTTTGTCGACTTGACTTGATCTAGTGTCGACACACTGTCCCAGACTGGCAGACTAACTTCCCTGGGAGAGGTCTCTAGTGTCGACCTGAGATGATCTCGTGTTGACCTGCTGTAGCCAACTGACAAAACAAGCCTTCTGGGAGAGGTCTCTAGTGTCGACACCATCTGGTTTAGTGTCGACACACTGTCCAGGCCTGTTGAGAGGGCTCATTGGGAACTGGGTCTAGTGTCGACCTGAGATGATCTCGTGTCGACACTACTTGACCATTTCTTCATCTTTTGGCTTAGGGCTTGGAGCATTATGTCGACACCAGTATGGGGTGTGTCGACACTACCCTTGAAGGAATTGTGTATCCCTGAGAAATAAACATATAAATCATTAGTCCATTGATTTATCATGAATATAAATGATAAATATGTTTGGAAACATGCTTTTTAAATGTGGTCATAACATGTGTGGTGCATCTAACATGTTCCAATGATTTTGCATCAAAATTACAACTTGTCATCATCAAAATATGAGGGAGAATGAATTATATTCACACTCAACCCAACAGACGTCTCCTCGAGATCTGCAGCGAAGGATCGTCCTGAGCTCCAGAAGCACACCTCTGGTGCAATAGAAGCCTCTGGGAGAATAGAATAGAAGTACGGAAGACGAGGCGTCAGACGGGCAGGGCTTCGCCACTTTGGGGAAATTTCTCCTCTCTCCCTTTTTTAACCGTGGGTCTTGTATATATAGGCATCTCTGGCTAAAATCGCGTCCATTGTAGTGGACGTTTTTAAAGACATAATCGCGTCGGCTTTGGTTGCCGCAATTCATAAGTCAGCCTAATGTCCCATCAACCTGCTGAAATCATGATTACTATGGCGCATGATCATGTTAATAATCGCGTCCACTATAACCACCGCTATTCAAAAGTCAAATTGATTTGACATATGACCGTACCTGTGCTTCAAAACGCGTCCACGCATAACGCCGCATTTATCAACCGCCTTTTCCCTCTGGATGGCGGTTTGAAAAGCGCGGCGTACTGCCAGGGCGCGATTCTTTCTATAACACAATTCACACACCTGATGCCGATGAAGCATGACGTATGGGTGTGACGCGAATATTTCTGAATATGTGGCTCTAACAAGTGTCAGAACGTGCGTGCTCTGACACAGCCGTAAAATGTTGACTTCTAAATTGCGGTGTACGGCCTGGACGCGGTTAAATGTCGGTTACTTAGTGCGCTTGATGAGGCGGTTCAAATACGCGATGCACTAAGCAGCCGCGTATTTAAGCATTTTAAAGGCGTCCTCTGATTTGGACGCGATTTAAGCCAGTGCAACAGACCCTTCTTTCAATATTTTCTAAAAAACCCCTAAAAAGTAGGAAAAATAGGAAAATTTCTTAGAAAGTTAACTTAAGACAGTCATTTTTGAGGCATTGCGGTGCAACCCAAAATCTGTCCAATTTTGGTAAAAATAGCGTGTCTACAGATGCCTCGCCTTATCGTTTGCTTTGTGAGGGAGTGAAGCGAAAATGACGCGAAACGAGGTAAACAAAGTGGTGTGAATGAAGCGGAATAACTGAAAAGTAAATGCCAAGGTGTAATGAGACACGCCCTTTTGCAGTTTATGACTGGAGCTGTTCGTCAGTTCACAATAAAGTTGTTTTTCAGAAAATCTCTGAGGAAAAACTCAACAATCAAAGACGTGTAAAGAAAAAGAAGCAAAGGAAAGATCAACTTCCAGCGCCGGGGACGTACCTAAGGACACAATCCGTTAGGTTTCACTATCGGGGGCGTCTGCCACTGCCTCAAGCGGATCTGGAGAATAAACGAAAGGGACAAGGGATCTGAGACAGATAAGTTTTTCTCAAAAGAAGGTCTTTAAATGACAATATAATGAACTGAGTACTAGACTCGGAGTGGAATTTTCGGATTGCTTTAGCATTGAGGACCAAGTGACTATCTTTAATCAACTTTTCAAGTGATTTTTCCTGAAATCCTACGTGATGCATGCTGGGCTAAAAGAGAATCTTCAAAGCAAATAAACAAAAATATAAGATAATCAAGGATAATATTGTTGTGTTGGAGGGGTCGGGATACTGGAAGGAACCGTCGTCCCTGTGACGGTTCTCGTCATTCAGACCCGTTAACCTAATAGCAAGCCTGAATCGAGTTCGCCTCCCACGAACGGGCTGAAGCCTCGCAAGGGATATCAAACCACGAGTCCGTAGAAATATAAAGAAATTAACTCAAACATTCATAAGATCTGCTAATCTCACAAATATTTACATGTTAATACATGGTCATAGCATAACTGTAGCCAAACTACAACAGAACCTGGGGCATACCCCGAGGTGCACAACAGTAAAGTAGAATTACACTGCTGGTGGTGCAGACCCTCCATTGGACGCGAAATCTCTGGATCTCCCTCACCTGGTAGGAGGTAGGGGTGAGCCTCACGTGTCACTGGATCAGTAGGGAAACTCCCTAGAAACCGAGCAAACTAACACAAGTAGCAAAGCAGGAAGTGCTACACTAACAATTTATAATAATATCAAGCAGGATATAAAACTGTAAGTACATCTTACCATTTGCCGCTTATCCAGAATCAACGTAACTAAATAAACGGCAACACCAAACAAGTGTACGAGCTACTGTAGAGAAATGCCACACTCGAGCCACGACAACTGGTTCGCGACACCAATTACTGACCCGGACAAACCACATAGGACCACCTCTCAGTCTCGCAGCCACGGACGAAAGGTCTAGCTGCCGCTCCACTAAACAAGTACAAGAACTGTGGAGTCCAACTAAACCACCACAACCTGCAAGTCACACACCTCGCAGGCCCATGCCTAGCACCTTTAGGGACTCTGGCCTGAGCTCCCTAAAGTGAGACACTGGAAAACAGGACTAGCTGGGGTCCAGTACGTCAACTGGTGTCCGTCTCCCCCAACTACGAGCGCGCTACAAGCGACAACACAACCAACTCTCTAGTCGTTGTCCCACTGCCGTCTTTCCCTCAGCCAGACATACTACTCAACACTAGAGTGAGGGTGTCCAGGAAGACGACAAGACCTCGTCGGTACCCAGTACCGGGACAAGCCCCGAGCACTCACGTGCCTGGCTCACACAAAACCTGGGGCTCCCAACTGAAGAGGTATCCATGGAAGGCGTCAAACTACACACCACGTACACATAAACCACATGCACCACGCTCAAGCCACGTGAAACCTTCTCGTAAATCGCGTGAACAACAAGTAAACTACTCACCACATGCTGCTCGAGCGAAGAGAGTGCCAATGCACCTCTTTCCATCACCATATAGCATAAACTGTGCTGAAAAGATAATTCTACACAAACATTTAAACTCGAAGGACAACATTCGGCTGTTGTCGCGGAGGCGCGATAGACCGCCTTCAGAACGCGACGGTTCAGGGTGTCGCGACCTGGTCGCGACTCCCACAGCGACCGCGACAGCTGGTGCGATCCCTGTCTTGAACCCTTCAATTTGATCACCCCAATCTCTTCATAACTATTAGTTCACGGTCCATTTTCATGCTTTAATGTGTTCCTACACATGCTATCTACGTTTTAGAAAGCAGGAAACACATTAACCACTTCATACGAGAATCCCACGGATCAAAACTCAGGAAATCTCCCTACCTTTGCGAAGAACGCGAAGAATGAAGCCTGTACGAGGTTCCTTCCACTCCAAGCAACGTCCTCGCGGTGGAAACTCGTCGAACCGAGCTCTAGCAAGCCGAATCACCCAAAAACCCACAACAAAACCCTCTGGCCAAACAGAGCTTTCACTTGCTCTGTTCTGCTAGGGTTACTTAAAAACATAACGCAGGTAAGAACGCGACGTTCTACACGACCGCGATCTAATCGCGACGCTCAAGACTGTCGCCTTAATCCGCTGACGACACCCGATTACTCAAAATGGCGGTTTTATGAACGCGACGCTACGGACTGTCGCGATCATATCGCGACACTCCGCACTGTCGCGATCTCATCGCGACCCTCTAAACGACTGCGTTAGCAACCGAGAAACAGAGAACACTTTGGGCAAAACTTCAAAACCTACGGAATTCACCTGCTACACACATGTCATCGGCCATACACTGGCCTCCACTTCCACACAAGAACGATCCGAACGGTCTGAACGTTACAGTCCCCCCCTAGTGCAACGGCCTATCCTTAGAAGTAAGAATTCTCTGGAATTATCATTGTTTTTAGCTGTGGAGAGGAACTCAAACTCCAGATCAGTCAAAGCTTCAAGGCCCTTGATGTGCTCTAATAAAGTATACTGTATAGTAATGCAATATTCACAACACTAGTAGAGGCTGTCGAGGATATTCGTGCGCTTGTAATGTGGTGAGTATCCTGAAATCTGCACCTTAGACAGCAAAAAACATATTAGTTCACAAAAACAATTACTGATTCAAAATCATGTCCAATATTCCAGACGCCTTTTATCATCTAAAACGCGACCTCTGATGTGGACATGAATTAGATCGCCAAGCCAGGACCTTTTTTTTTTTTTTTTCAGCGTACCGCTCAAGGGACGGCTGAGCACACTGACGCAGGTGGTGCCTCCTCGAGCAGGAGTGTTTCAGTTGCAGAGGTGACCTCTCTCCAGGAGCAGTTAGCCATGGTCGTGACACGTGTCGAGCGCGCAGAGCGGGATCTCCTGACACGGGTAAGTAGTTCAAGTTAAATAATTTAATGAACTTGCTTATTTGTATTTACCTATGATTGTTTCTTATGCAGACTGAGGAGTTGGAGAGTGCCCTTGCTCGCGAGATAGGCACGGTTGCCGAGCTGACGGAGCAGTCAAGGCAGCTGCCAGAACTACAGTCCCAGCTGACCCAGAGGGAGTCAGACCTTCTGCGTGAAGTGGCCGAGTTACAGGCGATGCTGACACTAGAGCGGCGTGACTTAGAGCGACAACAGGTTCGCTGGGAGCAGGAGCGGAGCCGCTGGGAGCTAGAGCGTGAGTGACTGACTCAGCAGTAAGTGGAGGCCCGTACGAGTCTAGGAGTGGCGGAGCGCCTGCTGAAGGTGTCCGAGGAGCGGTACCGGCGCGGACGGGAGCGCGCGAGGGAGAAGGGGTGGGCCAGCGCCTACTCGGAGAGCATCTTGGCGACCTCTTCTCAGCACGAGAGGAATGTCCGGGATGCTGTAGCGGCACAGCGTTCGACTGGTTCACGGGAGCCGATGGGGCCTCCTGCCTTGCCTGTTGTAGTGGACCAGGGTGAGGTGGAGAGCAGCCGACGTGCGGGACCTGCAGAGGGAGGTGACGAGAGTCAGGTTGCCTCACCTTGAGACTGTACTTTTATTTACCTTTGATGATGTTGTGCCTAGTGGGGCACTTTCATGATGTACTCGGGTTCGGCTCCCGCTTTAGTTGTATACATATATATACATACTTACATTTTCTAGTCTTTGAATTCATCATACCTGAAATGGACTGAACAAACAAGTTAAATATCTGTTCTGACCTAGCCCCTTGCACATAAATACTTGCTGAGCTTTGTGGATTTGTCAAGGGGCTGAGCCTTTATCAAAATAAGGCAGAAAAAGTAAGCAATTTAAACATGTAACATATACTAAAAGAAAAGAAGTGCACAAGTATGTTTACAAGATGTACAAGTCGGTGAGAATGTACAATAAGAAAATTCATTTGGGAATTTTTTTTTTTTTGGATTTTGATAATATTCAATTTGTTTGGATTTTTGATATTTTTAATTTGTTTAGATTTTTTTTGAAAATATTTAATTTGTTTGGTTTTTGAAATATGCAATTTTTTTGAATTTTGGAAATATGCTGATTTTTTTGGATTTTGGGATGTGATAGACTAATCCTTCAATTACTTGATTGTCATTAAGAGCCCAATGGTTGTCCTTGACTGTTTTTAGGCATGGATTAGGTGTGCTTAAAAGGTGCCTTAATCTGAGGTGGCTTTTAGTGACGCTCTCTTTATTTTATCGTTGCCTTGCCTAGGTACTAAGACATATCCTAGAAAGAAGAGAAGAATTTTTAAGAAAGTCCGCCAGTAGTCTGGGTAACCGGGGAGATACTCAATCGCTTGTTCTTATTCTCAAGAAGGTTCGAGTTTGATTTTGGCTTTCTGGGATTTAAGCATGCTTACGACCAAGTCCATTTGGATCTCCGCGGGGACTTTGCCACTCTTGACATGCTTTTATTTGGCCTGCTTTGGCTCTTTTAGATTTGGATTTTCATTGATCCTTTTCTTTCCCCTTTTTGCCTTGACAAATCCCTTTTGAGTTTTTTGAACAACTTTATGAGGTCAATCTGTCAGGTTTTTCTTTCTACGGGCAGACCGAATAGAAGAGAAAGTGGATATTGTCTTAGGTTATAGGTTTGGCATTGATCTTCCTTAGATTCTGCCACTTCTAGCTCTCTCAGAGAGGCGTGTAAGTGTGTGAATACCATCCTTCCTCTGCCTAAAACACCAGGAACAAGAAAATGACTATCAATGACATACTTTCATTTTGGGGTTTGTATACCATGAAATTTTTGAATAGCTAACTAAGGGTAATATTTCGTAAGATGGAGACCATTCCAATGGTGGGACAGTTCCTCACCTTCTGCATTTACTAGCCTATATGCATTGCCAGGATATGCTTGTTTTACGACATATGGCCCTTCCCAATTCGGTTGGAGCTTTGATCTGGGACCACCGGGTTTTATGAAAATTCTTTTGACAACCATTTCACCAACTTCAAATGTTCTCTCAATGACTCGTTTTTTATGAAAACGTGTGAGTTTGTTTTGATACACCCTCGTGTGCTCGACGGCGATTAAACACCTCTCATCCAAGAGTTCCAACTGGGCTAGAAGCGATTCACGTCGCTCATCAATTGACAATTCCTTGTCAAGCTGAACTCTTAGTGAGGGAATGAGAATCTCGTATGGTACCACTGCCTCCATTCCGTAAGTAAGAGCAAACGGTGTCTGCCCTGTGGGGGTACAGATTGAAGTGCGGTAGGCCCATAGAGCTTCTACAAGTTTTTCTGGCCAATCCGAGAACTTATTGGCCGTACACGTCTTCTTGATGATCTTGATTGAATTTTTGTTCGTGGCCTCTGCTTGACCATTGCCCTGCGGATAATAGGGGGATGAATGATGCAATGCAATTTTGTACCTGTTGCAGAGGTCACGGAGCTCCTTAGAGATGAACTGGGGTCCATTGTCAATGATCATGGCGTCTGGTATACCAAACCTGGTGATGATGTTCCTCATGATGAATCTATAAATGGTTGTTGCTTTGATTTCGGCATATGCTTCAGCTTCTGCCCACTTGGTGAAGTATTCTGTTGCTGTAAGAATAAATGACTTGGTTTTGTTCTAGGAATTAGGATCACCAAGAGGGCCGATGATATCAAAATCCCACATAGCAAAAGGCCATGGTGAAGATATCAGGTGGAGTGAAGAGGATGGAGCATGAATTTTGTCGGCGTGCAATTGACACTTAACACACCGGCGAACAAAGATAGAACAATCCTCCTCCAGAGTAGGCCAGTAAAAGCCTTGCCTAAGAATTTTCTTAGCAAGCATTTGGCTGCTTACATGACCTCCACAAATACCTGAATGGGCCTCTTTAACAACCTTTGGAACTTCATCTTCATCTAGGCATCTAAGCAAAATACCAGAGAATCCTCTTCTGTAGAGCGTATTCCCAATCACCGTGTATTTCTGAGATATCCTCCTTATAGCCTTCTTCTCCTCAGAGGTGGCTTCTGTAGGATATGATTGATCTTTACAATACTCGGCTATCTCATAATACCACGGTTTCTCTTCGTCTTCCAATTCTTCTTCAAGCTCTACTAACATAATCTCCGTTTTGCTCCTCCTTTTGCAATACAGGTACCTTTTCCTTAATCCAGAGGAACATAGGATCTAAGATAAAGGGAATGTGACGTTGTTCGATTTGAATGCTATCGAAATCCCCGGGATAATTCATGTCCATGGTTGCGCCAACTGTGGCGAGGGCATCGGCTAGGAGATTTTGGTGACGAGGAACATGGACAAAACAAGCTTGGAAAATAACTTGGCATAAGCTGATGCAAGTTCTTGATATGGCTTGAGCTTAGGATCATGAGTGTGATATTTGGTAAGCACCTGGCGAAGGATCAGTTGGCTATCACCTATAACCCGCAGACGAGTGATATCATAAAAATGGGCGAGATCCAAACCGGCCAACAAAGCTTCATATTCAGCGATGTTGTTGGTGGCGGGAAAGTCTAGCTTGTAGGCTCGCGAAATGGTGACACCCTCAGGGGACAACAGAGCCACTCCAATACCCTTTCCATAAGAATTCAGTGCCCCATCGAAATACAATGTCCACATGAGATTGGGTGTATTAAGGGACATTAATTCTTCATCCGGGAGCTCCGAACAGACTGGATCAACTCGAGGCATTGGGTGATGAGCGAGGTGTTCGGCTATTGCATAGCCTTTGATGGACTTCTGTTGAATGTAGGTGATTTCAAACTGAGAGAGAAAGCTTTGCCAGCGTGCTAATATGTCGGTTAAGACAGATTTTTGAAGCAGGAATTTGATAGGATTCATTCGAGCAATGAGATGGACTGTATGGGCAAGAAAATAATGTTTCAATTTCTGAACTACCCATACAAGCGCGGCACAGGTTTTTTCCATTGTATTGTATTTTTGTTCGCAGGGGTTTAGAAGTTTGGATAAATAGTAAGTTTCTCTTTCTTTGCCTTCTTCATCTATTTGTGCTAGAACAGCTCCTACTGAATCTTCTAGAACAGAAATGTAGAGAATGAGTGGCTTGCCTGGTGTTGGTGGTCTTAGGACAGGAGGATTAGTTAAATAATCCTTAAGCTCATCGAACGCTGCCTGACACCTCTGATACCAGCAAAATTCAGCTCCTGGTTTGGTGAGGTCATAAAAGGGCCTACACCGTTGTGAATGTTGGGAGATGAATCGACGAATATATTGCAACCTCCCGATTAACCCTCGGACTTCTTTCAAATCCTTGGGAGGAAGCATTTCCTTTATTGCCTTGGCCTTATCGAGATCAATTTCTATGCCTCTCTTGCTCACAATAAATCCTAAAAGCCTTCCTGCTGATACACCAAATACACACTTTTTGGGGTTCATTCTCAAATGATATTCCCTAGTCCTTTGCAAGACCTTAATCAGAACCCCAGCATGCTCAGTTGCTGATCTTGACTTCACCACCAAATCATCTATGTACACCTCTACAAGGATATGGATCATGTCATGGAAGATGGCCATCATAGCTCTTTGATAAGTGGCCCCAGCATTTTTGAGCCCAAATGGCATGACCACAAAACAATAAGTTCCCCAAAGTGTAGTAAATGAAGTCTTATCTTGGTCTTCCTCAGCCAGCTTGATTTGATTATAACCTGAGAAACCATTCATAAAGGAAAGAGTCTCATATCCAGCTGTATTATCAACAAGTACATCAAGGTGAGGCAAAGGGAAATCATCTTTAGGACATGCACGGTTGAGGTCCCGGAAATCAATACAAATCCTGACCTTTCCATCCTTTTTGATAACTGGGACAATGTTTGCCACCCAATTGGGATAAAGTATGACTTTAATAAATTTGGCTTTGTGGAGCCTGTCAACTTCATCTTTCATCTTTAAAGCTATCTGAGGGTGGAAACACCTCAACCGTTGTTTAATCGCAACAGAACCGAGCTTAAGAGTAAGATAATATTCTACTAAAGTGGAATCTAAGCCGGGCATATCTTCATAACTCCATGCGAAAATGTCCTTATATTGTCTGAGAACCTCTATAATTGCCTCTTCTTCTGCTGGTGACAAATTGGTGGTAACGAGGACAATCTTAGGATTTTCTTCGGTTCCCAGATTGATTTCCTTGGTGATTTCCTTTACAGATGGTGACGGTTCATCAAATCTTTTTAAGCCACTTGCAAAAGCATTTGCTTCATCCTCAAATTCCTCATCACCTTCCCCAGTCATTATCATCCATGATCTCATAGACCCCAAACCCATCATCAAATAAGCATGTTGACTGCTCGTATTCCAAATCTGGCAATTGCATAGGATGTTCTATGAATTCTGGGATAGCTAGACATGCTTTGCACCTACGAGCTAGGCTTGCTAGGTAGCGGTGGGGGATCCTTCTTCCCTTGGATTTCTTTTCTAGACCTACCCTTAGTTTACTATCTTGCTGATCTAAACTAGCAGAATTTACATCAGAAGGAAATGAAGAGACCTGTAAAGGAAAATCTGAAGAAGAATTTACAATCGGAGAGGTAATAAAAATGGAATCCCGCTCACGGGAATTAGGGAAAGCAGTAAAGGAAGCGTCCTTCGAGGAGGAAGGTAAGGAAGAATTTACAGTGGCATTCCCTTGTGAAGGAAATGGATTATGGAAAGCAGTAAACGCCCCTTGTACGTAAGGGAGCGAAAACTCAGCCTGAAGACCGGGAAAGGGCGGCTGACCGACTGGAACACAGTCGGGGGTGAGGAAAGAAGTTTCCTCAAATGAAATGGGGGGGTCATCCATTGCAAGACTGTCCCTCCAAAAACCCCTTCTCCTCGTGTGTGAGGGAAGAAAAGGAGTAAGAACAGCATGTGATCCTGAAAAGGTGGGTGGTGAAAGCAACACGCGGTGCTTCAAAGCAAGAAAAGAGATAGAAGCAATTCCCAAGGAAAAGAGAAGAATGCAGCGTTGGTGAAGACTATGCTGGGCGTAGTGCCCATGAAAAAGGAAGAGGGTGCATCTTTGACGGAGAAGGGATGTCAAACGACCTTCTGAAGACGCTTGACTGGATCAAGGAGGCTTGAATGAGATCGTCAGACGGGAAATCTGGGAGGGGAGAGTGGACTCCGAGGACTGCGAGGCCGAGGAAGTGGGTGCCTGCTCGGGAACCTGTAGAGAAATTGAGAGATGGGGCATTTGTGCTCGTGGAAGGTTCAAAGAAGACAAAAAGAGCCTTGCCATGGCTTGCAAAAGGGAAGGTGCAATACTTGGTGAAAGAAAAAACGTATGTACAGTGGCTGGAAGGGGAATGGAGTTAGCCCTGACGGCGTCAGGAACTGAAGGTAGGGTAGGCATGATACCCAAAACAGAATTTAAAACAAGCGCGATGCCTAGAGAAGAAGTAAAAGTGGGCGCAGTGCCCGAAGTTAAAGTAAAAACGGGCGTGATGCCCGAGACTTAAACTGAAATGGGCGCGATGCCCGGAGCTAGAATAGAAATGGGCGCGATGCCCGAAGCTGAGGTAAAAATGGGCGCGATGCCCGGAGCTGAAACTGAAACGGGCGCGATGCCTGGAGCTAAAGTAGAAACGGGCATGATGCCCATGTCTGGAACTGAAACGGGCGCGAGGCCCGGAAGGTGATCTGCAATAAGGTTTGCCAAATTTGGATTTAAAGTGGTGCTTTGGCCTGCCTTGACTGTGTGCGGAGCAATGTGGGGCTCCATCTGCTAATCTGTATCTATTGATGCAAACAGGTGGTTCAAGGAAGCAGTAAGATTGCTCATGTCAAACCATTTGCTCCATTCTGTTTCAAACTCGCTGATCTTGGCCCGTTTGGATGTTGCATGATTATCAAGTGCCCAGAAAACATCCCGGGACGAACAAGGTGCCGGTTCGGCTGTGATAAGAGATGCATGCTCGTCTCCTGGCTGCAATGGGCCTTGGCTGAAATGATCGTATAAGGCCCATGTGAGGGGCTGTGCCGGCTGCTGCAGGGACTTATTGGGCTGGTAGCCCAATCCTACCTTGATCCTTTTCCTGCAAGCCTTCACAATGCTTGTTCTTCCCTATAGCTGCGCACCCAGTCCTTTGCCTGGTCAGTACCCCATCTGTTTCATTATATGCAAACCCTTCTTTGTGATAATCTTGCCAGCATTAGCAACTTGGATAGGTGAACTATTCAGTCCTGGATACTTGCCTAGTATGCTCGATGTACCTTGAACTGACATCAGTGGCTGATTACTGGGCCAAATAGCAAGAACTGAATTGTTTATCATGGCATCTATCTCTGCACCGGTGGGTTTGCTGACAACTTTGATCACACGGCCCTTATATGGGAATTTTAAACATTGGTGGACTGTTGATATAACAGCACCAAGGGCCTGAACTACCTAAAATGATACGAAAACTTGGGTCCATACCCAGAATGTGGAAGTCCATCTTTGTGGTAGATGGTCCCAATCCTATTCTTAATGAAACGACCCCTTTTGGCGACCTAGTAGAGTTGTCATAGGCCGTAACGGTGATAACAGAAGGTCGAATTGCTTGAACTGATATTCCACAAAGATTTAATGTGTCGGGCGACACGACATTAACGGATACCCCGAAGTCTACTAAGCAACGAGCCACACGGACACCATTGATGTTTACTATAAGGCACAGGGCGTACCATTGTGACTCAGCCGGTGCAAGCTCGTTTTCATGGAACATGATTGCCGGGTGCAAGCTTGTGGGGATTAACACCGTACTGATCTAGTTGGCAGGCAAATTTTCATTAACCATCACCTTCTGTAGGTATTGCATGAGGGCTTCTTGGTGACTGGATGACCTTTTGATCAATTCCAGAATGGATATTCTGGCTGGAGTTTTATCTAAATGCTTCAGCAGATCATATTGTGTCCCCGGGACTGAGTCTTCTGCTTGGGTTTCTTCTTCATCCTGCGGAGGCAATGCCTGTTCTTGCTGCTGAGGGAGGACTCTGTTGAACATGCGCCCACTTCGGAGCACCATAGTTGACCTTGAAGTACTGCCCGACGCTGACATGACGGCCGACTGGGTGGAAGTGGGTTGTTGTGAAGTGGAGGGTTGATTGGTGAATGTTTGGTGCGGCCGTTGGGAGCCTGTTGAACGCGCGACATTGTTGACTGTGCATTTTTGTTGTCCAGAGTTCCTCGCACAAGTCAATATGCGCACTTCCTCTAAACTGTCTCAAAAAATTAAAATTGCAAAGATGAACTCATACAGTGGTGAGAACAAGTCATATCCACGGAGAGGCTGAATAGAATTTGAATTAAACTACTTTGACTTGAAATTTTTATCGACAATGCGTTAAAAGTGAATATGTAAACAACACTGATCCAATCCCTCACAATCTTGAGGGATCAAACTTAATGAAAGAACAAGTGGAATTGAAATGAAAATAAACTTGGTATCACTGTACCCTCACAGCTCGAGAGATGAAACAAGCAGACAAAACTTTGAAATAGAAATTAAACTAAGATTGCAAAAATATGCACCTCGAATTCTAACTCCACAAAAACCGGATCACTACCTTCACAGCTCAATAGTCGAACAGAAACTTCAGAAAGAATTGACAGAAAATTCAGAAACAAACATTTAGACCACAGTTTCCACTAGATGCTCTTCCTGCTCAACCAACAGCAGAAAGAACACTTGATTTCTTCACACTACACTCAACATTCTCACATCAATCTCCCGGACAAGCAACATAAGAAAAGAAAACATATACTTGGAAGAAATGGACAATTTAACTCAGAAGAAATGAAGTAAACTACTGGATCAAACTCAAAATCACTGAACTACACTGATCTGATGAACAACGAACAGAAGAAATGTAAAAGCTAAAAATCCAAAAATTCTGAACCAGCCAACTTGATGAACTCCTTCCAGAGGAATAGAAGAAAAGAAACTAAGACTCCAAATCCCTCAAGATGCTCCTCATGCTCAGCCAACAGCAGAAGCAAAATTAAGAAGAAATGTTCAAATCTCCCGGGTGCCAAACCACATCCCAATCATTCACAGAGAATAAAAATCCCCAACCCTTACAGATGCTGAACCAGAGAAATTTCCCAGAAAATATCGAACCCCTTACAACAGAAAAAATAATAGAACAATTCACTGGATTGAAATCTAAAACACTGAAGAAATTGGGAATTAGCACAGAAGGAAAGAACAATGCAAATCCCTGGCCAAGCTCTTGGAATCTCTCTCAGAGCAGAGAAAAAAATGGAAGAACAAAGTCTTAAAAATTCCAATCAAACATCTGGATCTCATCCCCTCACAGCAGCAGCTTATAGAAAATGGAAAGAAACTAAAATCCTGAAAAATCGAACTCTCAACTCTCTGAACTTTGGAATAACAGGAAAGCTAAAATTAACTAAAAAAAAATCAAACCAACCAATACCTACACTGAAGAAGAAATTAATGGCGAAAACTAAAAATCCCAACAATCCGAACTCTCCAACTTCTGCTCAAAGAAAAATTACAGAAGAAATTAATGGCAAAAACTAAAATCCTAAAACTCCAACGGTGAAACCCAAGATCTATGAAGAACATGAAGAAGCTAAGAAATCCAAAATGCTGAACTAACCAACACTCTCATGCTCTGTTTGAAAGAAGAAATATACAAGAAAAATGGCAACTAAAAATCCTAAGAATTTCACCCGGGGGCCTCCCCTAAGAACTGGAAGAATAGAAAAATAAAAGGTAAAAAAAAATTTTTCGAACCCCTGGCGAAGAGGATCTTGGGGTCTTCTTATAGGCGCCCTGGCTGCCTCTGCACGATCCGGATCTGCACATCCTCGCCAGTGCATAGCTTCCACTAGGATCGCCACGCAAGCTGCTTCCATTTCCTTTCCCGCCCAGATCTGGCTGCGGCCAGCTCGCCACCTCAGCTGCTCTGCAGCACCAAATCGCCCAGCGCACCAGCTTCACCTCTGCATCAGATCCGCAGGCACATGGCACCATCGCACACCGCCTCCATCACCCTGGCTTGGCCGCCACCTCAGCAGGCCCTCTTCCCGCCAGCTCCAGCATCGCATCAGGCCAAAGCTCCAGCCCGCCTGCATCCAACCGCATAGCAACCCTGGATTGCCCAGCCCCATCACAGCCACAGCTCTAGGCCCAGGTCTGCACCGCCTGGGGCGCGCCGCACCCAGCCTGGCCACACCCGGCCACATCACACACCGCGCACAGCCTCTGCACATCTCCGCCAGATCAGCAAGACCTCTGCATCTGCACGACCTCGGCTGGCTACATCTGGCAGCGCCATCCCGAACCCAGGGTCACCCCTGATCGCCAGCTCAGCAGGGGCTTCAACTGCCTCAACCCCTGGCGCCATCGCTCTGTCTCCATCTCCAGCAGCCCGCGCCAGCCACCTCTCACACCCGGGCTTCAGCAGCCCAGCGCACACCCGATCTGGGCGCCCATCTCCCATGGCATGCCTGCATCGCACACAGCCGCTTGGCCTAGGCACCCAACCAGCGCTCCACACACCTTGGCCGCCTCCACCTGGCCGCCCAGCCACTGCACCTTGGCGCCTGGCATAGCCGCACCAGACAGCCCAAATCGCCAGAGCTCTTTTGCCCATTAGCTGCCAAGACATGACTGGGCGCTTCACGAAGCTTCTCCCCATCTGTGGATGAGGCCTAAAAAAAATAGAAAAAGGTAAATGGGAGAACATGATATCGACAATTTTTTAAAAAAATGGTGAGATGGGAATGGGGTTGTGGCATGATATGATTGGGTATGACTATTATTTATTTAATGGGGTGGGGTGGGTTATGTAAAATTTTGATTTATTAATGTTTGTAAGAATTAAAAGATGCTTATAAGAATCAAAGTTTTATGTACAATGTGTTTGTAAAAAGAAAATACTTTTTATTAATCAAATTATTCACAAAAAATGTTTGATTTTATTAAATGAATGAAAATTATGTATTCTACCAAAACTAATAAGCTCTAAAACCTATTTAGGGTTGTAATGAAAATTAAATTCAAAATGTATGTTATTTATAGACAACAGATGTCTAAACTCAACTATATATATGAGATTTAACGCTAAAAAATTTGCAATTATCACCTGTCGCACTTTGAGACGTGGTAGAAGCAGTAATAGTGGTGGTAGGGCGAAGAAAAGGGGATCGATGGTTGGAGTTAAGGAAAGGAACAGTAGAAGGCACATGGGGAAGATGAGGGTTGGGTAACAGTGGCTGTGAAGTGGTAGATGGGAAGTTTGACTGTGGCGGTATAGGAGTATGTAAAAATGGTGCTGGCATATTAACAGGCTGAGAGGATATAATGGCGGGAGGCTGAGATGTGAGTGGGGGATTATTTAAGTGAGCGGAGGGATTATAATGAGGTGGAATACGTAGGAAG
This sequence comes from Colocasia esculenta, assembly GCA_014218235.1. Classification (NCBI taxonomy): domain Eukaryota; kingdom Viridiplantae; phylum Streptophyta; class Magnoliopsida; order Alismatales; family Araceae; genus Colocasia; species Colocasia esculenta. The sequence goes on from CM024766.1 coordinate 30,110,938, forward strand.
GAAGGCAGTGGGTTATCGGGTGTAGGAGTGCGAATAAAAGGTGGTAAAATAAAAGATGGCTTGGCAGTAGGAGTGGATGTAGGAGTTACTTCCACAGGCCGAGACTAGGCCGTAAAGGCACTGATTTGTGCATTCGGGGCTTGGTGCTCCGGCAATGGGTTTTGAACAATTCCAATATTAGGCTGCTGCTACTGTGGAGGTTGTTGTTGTGGCTGCTGTTGTTGTGGTTGCTGTTGCTGTGGCCTTCTTGCCTTCATCGCGGTGACGTACTTCCTCATTTCGACCCAATCAATGCCTCCACCTTCGCTTAGGTTATGAATGTAATCTTTGAAGTGGAATCATTGTTCAAGAGTATGACCCGGTGCTCGGTGAAATTCACAGTACCGGGCGGTATCAACATTGGGAGGCCATTGTAGCCTTTCCCGTGGCAAAGTGAGTGCGCCGGCAGCCATAAGGGCGTTGAAAATATCTGGCAATGTTTCTGGCAATGGGGGGTAATGTGTCCTTCTCGGGCCAGGTGGGGGTCGAGGCTGTGGAGGCCCATAATTACCCGGAGGAGGAACTTGGTTAAGTTGGGGAGGTGGATGAGGTGGCTGCTGAGGTTGGTCCTGAGGAGGGGTAGGCTGATATTGCAGCTGTTGGTGTTGTGGTAGTTGGTATTGCGGCCGCTGGAATGACTGGAACTGTGGTCGCTGGGGCGGTTGGTAATAAAAAGGCTGCTGAGGTTGTTGGGGAGGTGGCAGTGGCCCTCTAAACATAGGCTGGTTGTTCGGCCTAGACATTGGAAATTGAGGCTGTTGGGCTCTAGGGTTATTGGGTGGACGGTAAGCAGAAGGACTTGGGCTGTCCATTCCACTCACCTGCTTATTATGAATAACACCTTCAGTGGTAGGACCACCAGTGGGGGCATCACCAGGCTTCTTAAATACTCAGGCCTTGGGCTCGAACATGGTTACTATTGGAGAGTCTTTCAATTGGGTTTAGATGTAGCGAGCCCTCTCATACAGCTCTTCCATAGTGGTTAGCTTGTTCATGGCCAGAATGTGTATGAACTGTGGTGTGGCATTTGCCGTGATCATTTTGACTTGCTCAGATTCGGACGATGGGTCTCTCAGTTTTTCGGCCAAAACTCTCCATCTATCAGCAAAGTGCACGAAATCTTCATCAGCCTTCATTTTCTCGGCCATCAGGTCGGTGATAGACAACACCGGGCCTACTCTGTCTCTGTACCTCTGCAAAAACTTTCTCTGTACAACTTCAAAATTCTCAGCATCGACAGGATCCAAGGAATAAAAGCAGTCCAAGGCAGGCCCATCCAAAGATCGGAGAAAAAGAAAAGCAAGGGAACGATTGTCATCTTGCCAAAATGAGGATTCGTACATGAATTCTTTGATATGTACGAATGGGTTGCCGGTGCCATTGTAACGACGGTATATCGGCATCTCAGAAGGCGGAAGATGAAAGACTGGCATAGAAGGAAGTGTCATGTCAAAGGAATCATTGGGTGCAGACCCCCTTTTCAAATCTCGTTCCAGCCTATTTACTTTCGCCAAAAGAGTCTGGGCGAGTTGATTAGTGGATTGTTGGAGTGCATCTGCAGGAACAACATAAGGAACATTTGCCTGGGAGGGATATTGGGGAGGAACACTGACATACACAGGACCCTGGGTCGGAACCCGGGGTTGGTAAGTGGGTCGTGCCATGTCAGTAGTTGCCCGATACCTCTCCTCGGGACTATGATGACGAGAATGGATAACACAACGGGCCCGAGAGGGGGCCGGTGAAGTTCGCCCCATCGGGTCCCGAACGGACTCGATGCGGACTCCCATGTTGGGATGGCTGAAAGGATCAGGATTGATAATGGACTTCCCCTTGAGGGCAGCTTGAACCTCCTGAATCTGAGGAGCTTGAAGGTTCTAAAGTATGTCCACAAGTTGAGACAGATTGATGGAAGCAGAGGGATCGTCGGGATCACGCCTCTGAGTAACTTGGGGAAGCTGGGGAGGTTGAGTGTCCACCACATTGATATGTGGGTTTGGCGGGTCAACCGGAAGATATTGACCAGAGTCATAGATTCCCTCATACACATCATCCTGACCCACATTTTCGTATTCGGCCATTGAAAGTGATCAGCCGGAACGAAGTTGCATGTAGGATGACCCAGAAAGAACAGTACCAAACAACCACTCAGATCACTTTGAGAGAAGATTAACCAATCTTAGGACACACACTTGAAGATGATTACGTCCACTTTAAATATTTGAAAAAGTTAAGGTGAATTTAATTAGAAGTGTGTCTCTCTTAATGGGAAGTAAGCCTAACAGTAGGTAAGATGACAACTTCGGGCTTCACTTCTAAGCAAATCTCTCTGCGCGAACAGGTACTATAATCGGGACACCAAAAATGGGTACAACCAGCTCGGTCTGCCGTGAGGGAATCCACGGGGTACGAAGGCTTACGGAGGTCCCAGTAAGAGTTCTCTAGCCTGATGGGATGGAATGCCCAAAAGGGAGATAATTCTCACCGAGAGAGGTGTGTGGATCGTAAGGGAATGAGGGAAGGAGGTCCCCCGACCAATGATATGCCCTGCAAATGGAAGAAAAGGCAGACAACTTAGCCTTCTGAAACAGGATCAAAATCGCGTCCAATATAGTGGTCGCTGATTAAAATCGCGTCCGTTCTATCAGCCGCGGATCTGACAGCTCACAGAAGCTGTAAGAGCCGAGGCGACTCCCTCCGGAATCTGTCTCAAGAAGGCGTTGAGTACAGCCACCGCACAACGAATAAGCACTAAATAGCGTCGTCTGGATTGGACGCGTATCAACACAGAAATCAACCCCACAGAAAATCTCCAGAAAGTGAAATTTGACGCGATTCAAGCAAGGAATCCCTCCCATGAAAATTTTTTAGAAAGTAAACAGATAACAGTAAATCGCGTCGACTGGTCTCGACACGATTCAAGACAGGAATCCGCAGAACAAAAAATTTTCAGGGTAAGAACATGTAGCATGCAATTGCTCAATTGAAAGAGGATGGAGAAGACTTCAAATGCTAATATGCTCTTCTAATGATGTTAAACAAACATGAAGGGGACCACAATGGAAATTTTTTTTAAAAAAATTTATTAAACTTGTATTGATCTAATTTTTCTAGGCTAAAAGTGCAAATGAAAACAGTACTAACTAACAGTTGATGAAAATAGTAAAAACTGAAAAGAAGGCCACGTGGGGCATAAACAAGAAGGCACACATGGGTGCCAAAAGAAGTAACCGAGCCAAAATAAAGAAGGGTCCCACCGTGATCGCCAATTTGTAGACACTATTTTCCGCTCCCCACTTTCGGGGGCGTGAGGGACGAAGAACGGTATCTTACACAATTATTAGTAGGCGGGGAAGGTGGTAAAAGACGGAGAAAACAAATGAACTGACCGTGATCGCCAGGTACTGTGAGGGTACCAAATGGACGGATGAGAAGAAAAGATACCTTTCACCCGTAAAAAGCGCGGGACGTGTGAGCGTGGGTTCACCCTCCTTCCACCGGCCGGCCGGTAAAGGAGATTTGGCTCGGTTACCTAGCACAAAAGACAACGAAAAACATGTAAAAGGGGTCAGATTATAGTGTAGTAAATGAAATAGTAGAGGAACAGACGGAAAGACATAAAAAGGTGCTAACACACCTTTTGAAGACAGAAACGAAAAACCCCTAAGTAGATGGTATAGAAATGATATGCACGTGTGTGGAGCGACGTGTACTATCTAAAGGGGGAAATCAAAAGGAGGAGAGAGAGAGATAGCGGCAGTCGTGGCGTGATGTGCGGGACGACGACGTCTCCTCGGGATCTGCAGCGAAGGATCGTCCTAAGCTCCAGAAGCACGCCTCTGGTGCAATAGAAGCCTCTGGGAGAATAGAATAGAAGTACGGAAGACGAGGCGTCGAACGGGCAGGGCTTCGCCGCTCTGGTGAAATTTCTCCTCTCTCCCTTTTGAAACCGCGGGTCTTGTATATATAGGCATCTCTGGCTAAAATCGCGTCCATTGCAGCGGACGTTTTTAAAGACATAATCGCGTCGGCTTTGGTTGCCGCAATTCATAAGTCGGCCTAATGTCCCATCAACCTGCCGAAATCATGATTACGATGGTGCACGATCATGTTAATAATCGCGTCCACTATAACCACCGCTATTCAAAAGTCAAATTGATTTGACATATGACCGTACCTGTGCTTCAAAACGCGTCCACGCATAACGCCGCATTTATCAACCGCCTTTTCCCTCTGGATGGCAGTTTGAAAAGCGCGCATACTGCCAGGGCGCGATTCTTTCTCTGACACAATTCTGACACCTAACGCCGATGAAGCGTGACGTACGGGTGTGACGTGAATATTTTTGAATACGTGGCTCTGACAAGTGTCAGAACGTGCGTGCTCTGACACAGCCGTAAAATGTTGACTTCTAAATTGCGGCGTACGGCCTGGACGCGGTTAAATGTCAGTTACTTAGTGCGCTTGATGAGGCGGTTCAAATACGCGACGCACTAAGCAGCCGCGTATTTAAGCATTTTAAAGGCGTCCTCTGATTTGGACGCGATTTAAGCTAGTGCAACAGACCCTTCTTTCAATATTTTCTAAAAAACCCCTAAAAAGTAGGAAAAACAGGAAAATTTCTTAGAAAGTTAACTTAAGACAGTCACTTTTGAGGCGTTGCGGTGCAACCCGAAATCTGTCCAATTTTGGTAAAAATATCGTGTCTACACCCTACTGCTCAATCACCTCATCCAACATAGTGGATCAGATAGACAACTGTGCCACGAAATCCTGACACAACTGTGGCTCTAGCTTGGTCATAGCACATGATGCATCCTCTAGCATCTTCCAATCCTGTCGAAGTAGGGACCTCTTCCTGCTAATCGCGTCTGCCACGACATTCGCCTTCCCTGGATGGTACTGAAGCTCGAAGTCGTAGTCCTTAAGGAACTCTATCCACCTTCTCTGCCATAGGTTCAACTCCTTCTGAGAGAAAAGGTACCTCAAACTCTTGTGGTCAGTGAACTCCTCGGACTTGACACCATAAAGATAGTGTCTCCAGATCTTCAGTGCATGGACTATAGCCGCCAACTCCAAATCATGGGTTGGATAGTTACGCTCATGCTCCTTTAATTGGAGAGAAGCATAGGCAACTACCTTACCATGCTGCATCAAAATGCAACCAAGGCCTATCTGGGAAGCGTTAGAATAGATCGTAAAACCCTCGGCACCACTAGGCAAGATCAACATGGGTGCAAATGTCAGCCTCGTCTTCAGTATCTGGAAACTACTCTCACAATCCTCAGACCGCACATACTTAACCCCTTTCCTAGTCAGCTTAGTTAAAGGTTTTGCGATAGAGGCAAAGCTTTCAATGAATCACCTGTAATAGCCTGCTAACCCAAGAAAACTCTTGATCTTGAATGGTATCCTCGGAGTCTCCCACTCTAACACCGCCTGAACTTTCTCCGGATCAACAGCAACTCCAGTGCCTGAGATGACATGCCCAAGGAAATGAACCTTGCACATCCAAAAGTTGCACTTGTTGAACTTAGCATACAGCTTGTGCTCTCGGAGAACCTCCAGAACAATCCTCAGATGCTCACGGTGTGTAGCCTTATTAGGGGAATAGACTAACACATCGTCTATGAACACCACAACAAAACCATCCAAATATGGCATGAACACCCTATTCATGAGATCCATGAATGCTGCAGGGGCGTTAGTCAGACCAAATGGAAACACAACGAACTCATAATGTCCATAGTGTAGACACGCAAATTTGGCTCCACCGCGGGCAAGTTTCATGTTGCACCATAACGCCACAAATGGCCCTCTTTTTGCCTTACAAGAGTATTTTCCCAATCTTTCTGGACCTCACCCCCTTCTTCCCCAGTGCTTCCCCTTCATTTCCATGACCCCTCGGGAATGATAGGCATCAATTCCATGTCGCGACGGGTATGGCAGCCGCCTCTCTAAACGCATCCAGTACACCGGACGCGATTCAGGATACCTTGGCTTAACGCGACGGCCTTCATGGGCACGACCTTAACGTGACAGGAAAGTCGGTCGCAACTATATCTTAACGCGTCGGCCCTGCACAACGCGACAATGAATTCTTATTTTATTTACAGAAACTACCCCTTTCATGAACACGTCCGCCATGGGCAACGCGATTCTAATTTCATTTCGGCAGTATTTTTATAAATAAATTAGGAAAGCTTATCGCGTCGTGTGGTGCCGACACGATTCAGTTTATAGTCGCGTCCCTCCTACCCGACGTAATTCAAAGTCAGTGTATAGTCGCGTCCTGCCGACCAGACGCGATTCAGAGTCGGCTATTGACCCAGAAAGTCGTCGCGCACAGGCCCGTAATCATGAGAAAATCCTGTAATCGTGTCCTTGTCAGCAGACGCGATTCAAAAGGTCAAATCATAATTCCACATCAGAAGACAACGCACGTAAGCCCCATGCCTCAGAAATTTCCTCTAAGGTAATCGCGTCGGCCATGGCCGCTGTGTTTCAAGTCGCGGCAGCCATGCCGGATGCAATTAATATCCATATAGCGGCGCCCTGATAGGACGCGATTCAGAAGCAGTGGTGGAAATCATGCGCATGTCTCATCAAACTGACTTTCTGAATCGCGGCCTGTCGCCCAGACGCAATTCAATCCATGTTGCGGCAGGCTGTCCCGACGCGATTCTAATCACGGCTTGCCGCCCAGACGCGATTCAAGTTCTTGTCGCGGCGGCTGTACCTGACGCGATTCAAAGATTTCACCTCTATAAATAAACGGTTGTATCCTCGTGCGTCTCCGTTCGCCACCCTCGTGTGCCTGACGATCATGATCACCCCACCCTCATCTATCCCCCTTTATGGACCGGACGTCATCCGTCGACAGTGTCTACAATTTGACGATCACGGTGGGACCACTTTTTACATTTTCCATTCGATTACCTCCTCCTTCGTGCCCCACATGGCACTCTTCTTTCATTTTTTTGTTTTAAAAGCATGCTGCGTGTTTAGTTTTTATTTAGTTTCTTTTTCTATACATATCATACCCTTCCTACATCTTTTTGCTATTTTCGGATGGCTTGTTGGAATCGTGTCCAACACAGAGGACGCATTTATAACACGTCCACTAAACCGGCCACATTTCATTTTGGTGTCGCGGTGGCTAAGGCCAACGCGTTCCGCTTCTTTGTCGTGGCTGCTAAGGCCGACGTGTCACTATTTACCTTTGTTTTTTAGTTCTTGTACAACTTTCCAGCTTACTGCCTATTTACTGCTTTGTTTTTTGTTCTCGGGTGCTTGTTTAGAAATGCGGCCAACACAGAGGATGCGTTTATAACGCGTCCCCTGCACCGGACGCATTTCAGTTTACTGTCGCGGCAGCATAGGCTGACGCGTTCTTGCCGCGGCAGCAAAGGCCGATGTGTTCTTTGCCAGCAGTCCGTCCACAGGGACCAGGCGCGGCACTAACAGCCTTCTGGGGCTCTCAGTCCCGCTTCCGAGTGACTGGACGCTATTAGTGAGTCGCGACTATTGTGCCGAACGCGATTCACAGTGCTGACAAAAATGCGCCCCTTCTACCATTTTTGCTATAAACTGCTGCATACAGGGCATATTGCATCGGTCGGGGGACCTCCTTCCCTCATATCCTAGGCTCCACACACCCTTCTGGTGAAGGCAAGCTCTCCATTGGGCATTCCGTCCCTTTGGACTAGCGAACCTTCTCCTGAAACCCCGTAAGACTCCGTACCCCGTGGATTCCCTCACGACGGATCGAACTGGCGGTACCCTTTCGTTGACCCGGGTTTAGATATCCGTTGCGTGGTGAGGGTGAGCTTAGTTGTACCCCAAAGTATTCATCTTCTACCCAACTAAGATCTCACCTGGAGTGACACAATGATTTTTCAATCCATTAATTAATTGTGAAACTCCTAAAACAAGCGCTAATCATCACAACTTGTTTGAACCATCATTGACCGATTAATCTTTGTTCAACCTTATTTGTTTGCTTGCCTTGTTAAAAGTGGACCTATATCATCAGGTTGGATTTGATTATATGGACTATGAGGATAATTCAAGCGTCCAATCATTTCAATCCCATGTCCGTCCATTTCACCACCGTGAGGGACAACCTTCCACCTCCTATGGTTATGTGCGCACACCGCGCACTAGCCTATCTGATGTCCCTTCACACCTGACTCCAATCAAAACCCGACAAGAGCCTTCCCCCCACCAAGATCCAAAAGTCCAGACTGTCCTGCATGTGCTTGATCAACTCACCCCTCAACAACTAAATTTGATCCAATCTTCAGTTGAGGGTGTGACTACCTCTTCTTCTCCCTCTCCCTCTCCATCTCCCAGGCACCCACCTTTGTACATTCCGGCGACTTCGCCACATTCCCCTGTACATTCTCCATCGCCTCGGCCCCTTGGCCATTTGCACTCCCGTGCTCTGGTCCATACAGACCGTCCCTTGGGAAGGCCCACTAATTCAAGGCCGCCCCCATGTACTCCCTCATTTGCCCAGTAGCAACCTACTCCACTCCAACATGCTCTTCTCCAGAAATTGAATAACCTGGAGAGTCAAATAAATAAGCTTTCCAATCCTATGGGTGACCCCATCGCCGCCATGCTGGCTCTCCCTCAAATTTATATACATCCTTCGGAGATGCCAACGTACCGATTGTACAATGGCACGGCTAACCCCTACCTTCATGTCAACCAGTTTCTCTACGAGTCCTCGCATTGGCAGCGAGATCCAATTACCTTGGCATATTTATTTAGAAAATCTCTTGGCGACCCTGCACTTGAATGGTTCTACTCCCTAGAACCAAGTGGGGCAGGAGACTTCCGCCCCCTGCACAAAAAATTCCTTCAAAGGTACAAAGACCGCGTCAGCCCTTATCTCTCTATCACGGATCTAGCATCTGAGAAGATGGGGGCCAACGAGGCCTTTGTACAATTTTCTGACCGTTGGAGGTCAATGGCCACTCCCTTACAGCATGAACTCTCGGAGTCAGAGCAAATTAAAATAATTATTTCTAACTATACTCCGAGGTTCAGGCACGTCTTGGCCATGACCCAAATCACCTCCATAGAGGAGCTCTACGAGCGGGGACATTACATCCAAACACATCTGACGGACTTTCCGATCGCAGAGCTTTTTAATCAAATTAATCCGAGAAAGAACGGATCAGTGGACGCCATCCACCATCCACCTCACCACCCTACAATGTACACCCCATGTACACCTCCACAAATTCCCATTTACCATAACATGTCGTCACCCAGGTGTCCACTGATTTGTGCTTTTTCAGACTCAGCCACCTCCAACCGGGCCCTATGATGCCTCTATAGAAGAAGAAGCTCCTGTGCCCTCTGTTGCGCCTGCTCCGGCACCCATGCCAGCTCCCATGCCTCCACCACAACAACCCCCACCGCCACCTCAGCCTGTTGCTCAGGCCGAAGTTGCCAGTGCCCAGCCCATCTGCGAAATCATCTGGTGTTACGATGATGAACCTTCCGAGGTCATGTTCGTACACCATTTACCTACACCTCCCACACTGCTAGCCACTATCATCAAACCCTCCACCATTACACCAATCATTACACCTCCCATTTCGCCAGCACCATTGGCAACTGAACCCGATCAAATCTTCCCCTTCATACCTACTACACCTCCATCGGCCATACAGCCCCCCATTATTCCCACCACATCTACCCCCATCCAACGGAGCAGACGCAAGTTTTTAAGGAGCAACAGGTGTCAACAAAAGAAGGAAGACCCGGGACTAGGCATGCTTTTCAAAATCCAAGATTTTATTATTCGCATGCTGGTCATTGTTAATATATCGGGCACATTTATCGAGCATGAGTCCTCCTCTCCAATCATGGCCGTAAAGAGACCTTCTAAATCTATGCCACTCATACCCATTGCCAACTAGGTTTATTCCAAAATACTCATAGGGAATCAAACCCTCCAAGCTCTCATGACCCCTCACACCATTGTTGTGAACCTTCCCACTCTAGTGAAGGGGTCAGCTTCTCAGATTGTGCTCACGCACTCCAATGCCAAATCATTGGCACAATCTATTATTCAAGGGGTCGTGCCCCCTTCCATATCACATGCTAAACAGTCTTTGGGCACGGTCCCCTCATTGTTGCTTCCAACTCCACTAGTGGAACTCCCCACCATCTCATTCAATTATATTCCTAGGGGATTACCACTATTTGTTGAAACTCTGACAGGAGTCAACAACCCTCCAATCATTGAGAGCCGTTCAATCTTTGGGAGAAGAGCAAGACCATTTGCCCGTTGGGAAAAAAATTATGAGGAAGTACCTGAGGGTCAGAACGTTGATCCCCAAGCGGAAGCCTAAACGCCAGGCAAGGCAAAAGACCAGGGGGACTCCTCCATCTTTTCCATCTTCCTTCCAATCATCTTTTGTGATACTTAGCACCTTTCCGTGGGTTCTCCACATTCCCTCCCCACGGGAGGCATTTTATTTTCATCTTCTGTGTAATCATTTTCCTTATACGGGACATCGTGCCCCCTTTTGTATCCCTTATTCTCCATCTCGTGCCCCACGTGGCACATCTCCTTTCAGTGTCCCACGTGGCACATCTCCATCTTGTGCCCCACGTGGCACGTCTCCATCTTGCGCCCCACGCTGCGCACCTTTCCTTTTGGCCCCTCACGGCCCGCTTTTTCCTTTCTCCCCTCCGACCCTGCCGGATTCTCTTCTTCTTTCAGGGCACCGCACCCTCCTTCTTCTGCAAATCCCTCCGGCCCCGTCGGAGTCTCCAAAATCTTTCCTCCACTCTCTCCTCGCCGTCTTTAATCGGGTCCTTCGACCCTTCTCGCATTGTTTTCGGGGTTTTAGCCCCCACTTGTCATTTTAATTCCAAACAAAAAATGTAAATTCTTGTAGACCCCGAGTCTCACCCCAACGCAGGGCATTCGTCCCCTTTTACCTTCCAAAAAAATCTTATGTTAAAAACTTACTATATTTTAGCAATATTAAAATCTAAAAAAATGAATATTCAGCATTGTCATGTCGTCGCAGCATTTCTGTTATAAGAATCCCGAGCCAGGAGTCCAAAATTCCCTCCTGGGTCATTAAGGTTTGCCCTTAGCATGGACACCTACACACACTTCATGGCAATCACAGCCATGCCTGAAAGGCATAAAAGTCTGTTTCTCCTCCTATTCAGCCGAAGTATGGGTAGTAGAGGTAGTCTGGACAAGGCAACCAACCCAAGGCACTCCAACATAAGAGAATGTCACAAAAACGGGTGAATCAAATGACCAAATAAAAATCAAGTGAAATGCATGTCAAGAGCGGCAAAGTCCCTGCAGGGATCCAAATGGACCTGGACGTATACATGCAAAAATCAAAATTAGTCAATGATAATAGGGCATGTCAAGAGGGCAAAGTCCCCGTGGAGATCCAAATGGACCCGGTCATACGCATGTCCCTACAATCAAATGGTCATCACTCAAGATTCCAAAATAATTCAAAAGCCTCAGTGCTTAATGAGACTAAATCTTCTGACGGCTGTGCCAAGGAAGGAAGTCAAACCCAACCCCTCAAAGACCCATATCAAGCTTATCTCCAAATTTTCTTCCCTTCTCCGTGCTAGACCTAGTCGCCTTTTTAGGCATGGATTTGGTAGTGCACTGTCAACCCAGTACAACTAGCTCATGGGCGCCACGTTAAAACGCACGCCCTACTCTGGGCATTCCTTAATGAAACGGGAGGTAACAAAGACCCCTCGCCAGTCAATTTTTATAACTCTAACACCGCCATGGCATAGCAATGTTCCAAAATCACAAAAAATCAAATATTTCCAAATTCCATAAAAATCCAAATACTTTTCAAAAACCATAAAAAATCAAATACTTCCAAAAATCACAAAAATCAAATACTTCCAAAAATAAAAAAAACCAATATTTCCAAAAAACAACAAAATTCAAATATTTTCCAAAATCAATAAAAATTTAAATATCTCCAAAAACCCACAAAAATTTGAATATTTTCAAAACTCTAAAAAAATTCATGATGGCACATTGCTCCCTATGTGCATCAGAATGATGCAATTCTTCCCCTTCATGGGTTCCTCCCATCCTTAACTCCAATCTCCCTTATCCAAGAATACTTATCCTCATGGTTAAAACAAACAAATTGAGTGTGCCACATCTGTCGTTGACTACTTTAGCATGCTCCTTGAATGAATGCTATTTTCCATAATACGTGTTTTCTTGGCTAACGAAGCTTTAAGTGCAGGATTCGAGCTACCTCATCTGGTGCTACATCAGGCTGATGCTGCCCCTACCATCACTTATGTGCACCAACTATATAGTATACTCTTAGAACACACCAAGGACCATGTGGCTCTGAGGAATCTGGGATTTGAGTTCCCCTTTAACAAAAACAATGATTATCCCAGAGGATCCTTAGCCGCACGGATAGGCTATTACGCTTGGCATGTGAGGACAACGGACCCATGCATAAAACCCTGGTCCTGACTCACCGACGTAACAATATTATCCTTGGTTATTTTCTACTCCTCTTTTAATTTTATTTTTCTTTTAGCCCAACATACATGCATATTGAAATCTCAGTGGAAATCCACTCTTGCAATGCAATTTGAGGGTCATCCGCGCCTCAAATTCAAAAGCAACCTTGAAATATTCCATTCCGGGTCGAATACCCAACTCCCTTTGTTGTTGCCTCTCGGCCGATTTCCTTAAGAATCCTTTGTTTGGACTTATCCCTTTTATTTTTTCGCCTTTACTCCCAGAGATCCACCTGAGGCAGTGGCAGACATCCCCAATGGTGAAACCTAATGGATTGTGTCCTTAGGTACTTCCCCTTCGCTGGAAGTTGATCTCTCCTTCTCTCCCCAAGATCCACCTGCGGTAGTGGCAGACACCCCAAATGGTGAAACCTAACAGATTGTGTCCTTAGGTACTTCCCCGACGCTGGAAGCTGATCTTTTCTTTCCTTTTGTGCCCGCGGCACCTTTCCTTCCTTATCCCTTTCCTTTGTCTAAGCATTTGTTTCTTTAGGTTTTCTTCTCTGGTGGTCTCTTCCTTGGGTGTTGGAAAAAAACTCTCATCAGGTGGCAGTCACCCAATGATCACGCGTGTCTATTTTTCACCTTGGCGTCTACTTTTCAGTCTGCTCCTGCTGCACTCCACTTCACTACACTTCATTTCTTTCATTCCATTTCACTCCATTTTACTCCATTGCACTCCACTTCGTATCCCTCCGCTTCGCTCCCCTGCAAAGCAGACGCCAAGGCGTGGCAGCTATAGACACGCGAATTTGGCTCCACCACGGGCTGTTGGGTTTACATGAGAATTTTAAGTTGACATAATGGTATGTTTGTTTTTGATGATGAGATTTCATGAACAATACAAATTGATGTTTGTGTATATGTGAAACATAATGAGAATGCTAAGTCAAGCAAATGTTAATCAAGAAAAGCAAATGCTAATCAAGAAAAACATGTTTAATTTGTTCATTTATATGTTCATTATATCTCACTAATAATGTTCTTAAATGTAGGTGAGATTCCATGCAAGACAAAGCCCAAAACCCAAGTGCAAAAGAATAAATGAGAAGCTGCTGGAATAGTGTGCTGTCAACAGCAAAACTGCCCTGTCGACAGCACCCCTGTCGACAGCAAAACTGCCCTGTCGACAGATACACACAGAAATCTATTTCTAAAAAGCCCAGTCTTCTGGATCTTGCAACATTGTCTGTTCCTATCGACAGCAGCAAGTCGGCTGTCAACAGACAGAGTTTTGGGAAGATCTAATGGCTAGGATATGATCTATATTTTGGTGTTTCCTTTTAGCACGACTCTCTATGCTTGGACACCACTATATATGGATCATATGAGGCTATTTTCGCAGAAAGAATCCACCATACCAAAACCCTAAGCAAAGGTCAAGAAGAAGGCTTCTTCCTGCTGCTCTGCTTCAACTCTTTGTTCTGCTCAAGGAAGATCCATCTCACGAGAGGAGTTGAAGTCAGTTTGTCCACGAATCAAGCTTCTTCTACATCGTTTGATCATCATCAACACGAAGCTTGGAGTTCTTCTGGATGACCACACGAAGAGTTCTTCATCTCCAGATTTGTTCTACAACTCATAACTCTTCTTTTATTCTACCTTTCATATCTTTGTGTGTGTGGTAGTGGTTCAAGCGTTCCTTGTGCTTGATCCACATGTGGATTGTTGTTCTGATTGCGTGTTTGCATCAGACAACGTGTGTGTGGTGTGTTGGTCAAATCAAGGCTAGAGGATCTGATCTATTCTGGAATTGATCTAGCGTGTGTGTGTGTGTGTGGTTGAGCTGTTGTGCTCGTGTGTGTGTGTTGTACTCAATTGTTGAGTAGTGTGTCCTCACTGTGTGGGGGGTGGACGTAGGAGTCACGTGGTGTGATCTCCGAACCACCTAAAAAATCCCTTGTGCACTGTGGTTTGATTTGTGATTTGCATTGTGTTGCGCTAGATGCATGCATAGGGATTTCGTCTACACACTACTTATTAATTTATTCACACATGTTGAATCAGATCAAAGGGGTTTTGATTGAGTAGATCTTTTAATACGAAGTAATTTTTAAATTACTTAAGTTTCCGCTGCAAATCTATTCACCCCCCCCCTTCTAGCTTTGCCATCACCGAGTATCCGATCCTAACAATTTGTATCAGAGCGGGTTTTTCTGTTCATCGATTGTGATTTGGCATATCTGTTTATGTGTGCTTAATTGCTCTAATCGGGCTTATAATTGATTCTGAACTGATCTGATTCTGTTGGCTGGTTTATTTATCTAACACATACTCAGAAATATGTCTAAGTTCTCGAGTATCATAAATAGACCAATGATTATTGAGTTTGATAATCATGTTGATAAAATGCAGGTCTCCTCTATGAAAACATGCAAGTCTAGAAAGAGAAGAGAAGAAAAATGCTACATGGCTCATGGAAGCTCAAGAGGCTCTTCTCGTTCAGATGACTCTAGAGGATCACATATGTCAAAGGTGTCAAGAAATTTTCAAGAATCAGGTAAATCAAAGTCAGATCCATTTGATGCATCAATATCCAATTCTGATTCAGAGAATGATATATCTTAGGATGAATTGATAGAATGTTATGAGCACATGTGCAAACAATTTAAAACTGTTAAACATCAAAACAAGAAGCTAAAAGAAAATCTGGAAAAGAATGAAATGATAATTGATAATGCTCAAGCATTCTATGAAGAAAATGAAACATTGAAAATGGAGAATGAAAAATTGGAAAAGGAAGTCAAAAACTATGAAATCAAGTTTTCTAAGTTGAGAGAAGATCATGATCATGTGGAATCTGAAAATTCTGATTTGAAAAATCAAAATGAAAAATTGATTGATCATAATGAAAATCTCAAATTTGATAATGATCAATTGATCAAACAAATCTCCAACATGGCTCATGATCATCAAATAAAAGAGAAATGCAACCAATTGATTGAGGAAAATAATCATCTGAAAAAGAAGATTGAATGCTTGTATCATGACAGACCATTAAATGACGAATGGAACAATTCTAAGAATAAAATTGTTGATCTGGAACAATAAATTGCTCAATTTGAAAATGAAAAGAACAAAATGAAAAATAGTTTGGATGTCATGCTAAACAAGCTTCAGACTTCAGAAAAAGAAGTTGTTGCATTAAAAGCTGAAAAATAGAAGATTCAAAATGAATTGAAAAACACAAGTCTTGCTTCTGTGAAAAATAAGAAAATTGTTCAAAAACAAAATAAAAATTTGAACAAAAATGCAGCAATTAGAAAGAATGTTGTTACAACTAAAAATCTGAAAAAGGAAGTGAAAAAGAAAGCAGGATTGTACAAGGTTTCAACACCTCCAACAGCTCAAAAAGCTTCAAGGCAATCTCCAACTCCACATCATGCCAAGAGATACCAAAGGGTACCACCTCCTTCTTCTCAACCCAAGGGTGATCAAAGGTACTCTAAAGGATCTCAGAGATTACAGCAAATGCAATCACACTATGGTAAGCTCCAGGTAAATGCTCAACCCGTTTGCTACAAATGCAATAAACTTGGTCATCTTGCTAAATTCTGTTGGAAGAAAAATCAACACTCTCATAAAAATCATGATGTTCTGCATGCTTCAAAGCTCCATAATAATCCATGTGTTTATACACACAAGGATAAACATGTTCATAAAGATCATAAATTTCATGTATCTATGAATATGAAAACTGCACAGAACAACAGAAATCCAAAATCAAATCACTTTGGATTTTGAAATCATTGTTATATCCTAACATTAATGTCGTTGCAGGACCCAAGCAATTGTGGGTCTCAAAACAAGCTTGATCAACAAGCTGAGATGTCTTGCAGCCAAAAATTAGAAATGGATTTATGACATTGGCTGTGCAAGGCAAGAAATGATGGAGAACAAAGGTAAATTTTTTCTTAACTATGATTGTAGACTGTTCAGGTAAAATCTCCTTATCACTTCATATTTGAACTGCTGAAATTGAAATGGATTCTTACCTTTATCTGAGCAATGCAAAATGTGCCTTAATGCTACCCCACATGACAATGCCTCTTAGCAATTGGAATCATACCATCTTGCTTGCATAACTGTGCACATGATCTCTTGGTATATCAAATGATGACATGTGGAAAAACAAGTTATGCTTGTTTGGAAACTATCATTATGCGTGAGTAAAATACTCCGCCAAGTACCAAAAGTCATGTAATGCATAAGGCTAGTTGTGTGCTTAATAACGTGTGAATTGCTTGATACATTTTCTACGCATGTGTTATGGGGGAGTAAGTTTGAAAATGCTCATGAATGCTCATGAAATTTGTGTGCAACTGCTTGTGATGAATGTGTAAATCATAATTGAATTGCTTGAATGTTATCTCATCACATGCACACATTATGGGGGAGCAAGATTAAGGCTAGGTGAGTGAAATTCATAAGGGATACCCTTCATATTCAATGTGTACTTATCCCTCAATCTTATGGTTCAAATCACACTCAATTCAAGCCTTAAAGCTGAAGTTTCAAAGCCCCTGTCGACAGCCAATTCTTCTGCTGTCGACAACCAAGCACAGTTCTTGACCTCCCAGAACCAAGTCTTTCAGGTCTGAGTGCATCTGTCGACAGGCACTCCCTTGCTATCGACAGATACACATTTCAATGATAATTCTTCATCTTTCTCAACATTTTCATGAGTATGTTCATTTTATTGCTGTAAGGGGAGAATGTGGACTTACTATTCATTGCAACCTTTCATATTCACATAGTATCAAAGACATTGAATTAATCACAATGATTTTGATATAATATTTTGTGTTTGAGTCTAGGTTGTGTCATCTAGAAAATATTGATCAAATCTAATGATTCTAACCTAACTGACTTGAATATCTCCCTTGTGGATTATCATGTTTCTATAATGGTTTGATAAGTAATAAGGTTTTTGAACTTAATGTTTTACATTAACCATTGACCTTAAGTAATCATTGACCTTGATTGTTTTAAAAAAAAAAAGGGAGAAAAGCTACCTATTTCAAACACTCAAAAGTTCATAAAAAGTATTTGAAATGGGACAAAGGCAGAGCACTAATGAGAATCATTGAGTAACCGGGGACATAGGCATCACAAATGTTTGTCTTCACGTCAAAAAGTCTTTTCATTATCTCTGCACAATGGTATGATGGTCACTCACACTGAGTAACTGGGGGTACGGGCATCCCTCATGTCTATCTTCACGTCAAAAGGTGAAAGTGATCCTAATTACTACTTTTCCCACATTAACTTGACAAAGAAATAATTCAATGCAAGAAATAGAGTGTAGCCTCCATGCTTTTAGATCAAAGTCAATGTGTTGTTTATTGTTAATCGCTCATGTAGACATTACTTTCAAGTACCATCTGAACATCACCCCCAAAGGAACATGTTTTTCTACAACGGTTTTATTCAACGGGGTTATCTTATTTTCATATGTTTTTGAATGATGTATTCTAATTGCCATAACTTAAGATTCCCAGAGTATTATCTCTTAACCATTGTAGAATTTTTACGTGTCTTCATACTTGTGTTTATGACACTTTGCAATGGGTATAAACCAGTTCTCAACCTTAAAATTCTAATTGAACACTCATTCCTCACTCATATCTTTCACAATTCAGTTATGTGGTCACACAGTTTTTTGCTTCATTCTTATCCATTTGTGCTTGACCTATCTTTTTGAATGTTGCCAAAAGGGGGAGAAACATCAATTGTAAGTTTTGTCATCATCAAAAAGGGGGAGAATGTTGGGTTTACATGAGAATGTTAAGTTGACATGATGGTATGTTTGTTTTTGATGATGAGATTTCATGAACAATACAAATTGATGTTTGTGTATATGTGAAACATAATGAGAATGCTAAGTCAAGCAAATGCTAATCAAGAAAAACATGTTTAATTTGTTCATTTATATGTTCATTATATCTCACTAATAATGTTCTTAAATGTAGGTGAGATTCCATGCAAGACAAAGCCCAAAACCCAAGTGCAAAAGAAGAAATGAGAAGCTGCTGGAATAGTGTGCTGTCAATAGCAAAACTGCCCTGTCGACAGCACCCCTGTCGACAGCAAAACTGCCCTGTCGACAGATACACACAGAAATCTGTTTCCAGAAAGCCCAGTCTTCTGGATCTTGCAACACTGTCTGTTCCTGTCGATAGCAGCAAGTCGGCTGTCGACAGACAGAGTTTTGGGAAGATCTAATGGCCAGGATATGATCTATATTTTGGTGTTTCCTTTTAGCACGACTCTCTATGCTTGGACACCACTATATATGGATCATATGAGGCTATTTTCGCAGCAAGAAGCCACCATACCAAAACCCTAAGCAAAAGTCAAGAAGAAGGCTTCTTCCTGCTGCTCTGCTTCAACTCTCTGTTCTGCTCAAGGAAGATCCATCTCACGAGAGGAGTTGAAGTCAGTTTGTCCATGAATCAAGCTTCTTCTACATCGTCTGATCATCATCAACACGAAGCTTGGAGTTCTTCTGGACGACCACACGAAGAGTTCTTCATCTCCAGATTTGTTCTACAACTCAGAACTCTTCTTTTATTCTACCTTTCATATCTTTGTGTGTGTGGTAGTGGTTCAAGCGTTCCTTGTGCTTGATCCACGTGTGGATTGTTGTTCTGATTGAGTGTTTGCATCAGACAACGTGTGTGTGGTGTGTTGGTCAGATCAAGGCTAGAGGATCTGATCTATTCTGGAATTGATCTAGCATGTGTGTGTGTGTGTGTGTGGTTGAGCTGTTGTGCTCGTGTGTGTGTGTTGTACTCAATTGTTGAGTAGTGTGTCCTCACTGTGTGGGGGGTGGACATAGGAGTCACGTGGTGTGATCTCCGAACCACCTAAAAAATCCCTTGTGTACTGTGGTTTGATATGTGGTTTGCATTGTGTTGCGCTAGATGCATGCATAGGGATTTCGTCTACACACTACTTATTGATTTATTCACACATGTTGAATCAGATCAAAGGGGTTTTGATTGAGTAGATCTTTTAATATGAAGTAATTTTTAAATTACTTAAGTTTCTGCTGCAAATCTATTCAACCCCCCCTTCTATCTTTGCCATCACCGAGTATCCGATCCTAACATGGGCAAGTTTCATGTTGCGCCATAACACCACAAATGGCCCTCTTTTTGCCTTGAAAGAGTATTTTACCAATATTTCTGGACCTCACCCCCTTCTTCCCCAGTGCTTCCCCTTCATTTCCACGGCCCCTCGGGAATTATAGGCATCAATTGCATGTCGCGACAGGTATGGCAGCCGCCTCTCTAAACGCGTCCAGTACACCGGACGCGATTCAAGATACCTTGGCTTAACGCGACGGCCTTCATGGGCGCGACCTTAACACGACAGGAAAGTTGGCCGTGACTATATCTTAACACGTCGGCCCTGCATGACACGACAATGAATTCTTATTTTATTTACAGAAACTGCCCCTTTCATGAACACGTCCGCCATGGGCAATGCGATTCTAATTTCATTTCGGTAGTATTTTTATAAATAAATTAGGAAAGCTTATCGCGTCATGTGGTGCTGACGCGATTCAGTTTATAGTCACGTCCCTCCTACCCGACGCAGTTCAAAGTCGGTGTATAGTCATGTCCTACCGACCAGACGAGATTCAGAGCCGGCTATTGACCCAGAAAGTCATCGCGCACAGGCCCGTAATCATGAGAAAATCTTATAATCGCGTCCTTGTCAGCATACGCATTTCAAAAGGTCAAATCATAATTCCACATCAGGAGACAACGCACGTAAGCCCCATGCCTCGGAAATTGCCCCTAAAGTAATCGCGTCGGCCATGGCCGCCGCATTTCAAGTCGCTGCAGCCATGGCGGTCACGATTAATATCCATATAGCGGCGCCCTGACAGAACATGATTCAGAAGCAGTGGCGGCAATCATGCGCATGTCTGATCAAACTAACCTTGCAAATCGTGGCCTGCCGCACGGATGCAATTCAATCCATGTCGCGGCGCGCTGTCCCGACGCGATTCTAATCACGACCTGTCGCCCAGACGCGATTCAGGTTCTTGTTGCGGCGGCTGTACCTGACGCGATTCAAAGATTTCACCTCTATAAATAGACCCTTGAGGGTCATTTATAGGGAGGGGTCCACTCAGAGCGGCGAAGCCCTGCCGGATTCTCGCCTCGACGTCCGAGCCCGGGGGTACCTTCCACTTCACGCCACCCATCTGATCCCCTGGAGCCTGACGCCGTCTTGTTCCATCTTCCACGCGAACTGGAGCAAGGCGGGAGCGACGTTCTTCCTCCTCTTCTTCCGTCCAACCGGAAACGCCGCCACGCTATCTACCATTTGGGGAAGCACCCACTTCCCTTTCTCCCTTTATTTACATTTCAACTCCTTTGGGCCCCACGTGGCTCCTTCCCTTTTTATACACACACACATGCATGCATACACACACACACACACACACACACACCTATTTTAGGGGTTTAAAAGCCACCATGTGGTGAGTTCTCCCATTCTTTATTTATGTTATTCTATTTTTTTTTTAGGAATGTATACTACACACCCGTGGCTAATCCCCTTTTCATTTTTTGCCTTTTTTCTTTGACAGGGTAATCAACACAGAAAACACCCTCTACCACGGCTGGTCGTGCTCGTAGAGGAAGAAATGACCCACATCATCCCCTGTGCAATCTCGCTGCTCCAAAAGGTACGCTCGCGATCACTCTTCCATCTCGCACCCCTCGCCGTGCGTCTCCATTCGGCACCCTCGCTTGCCTGGCGATCACGATCACCCCACCCTCATCTATCCCCCTTTGTGGACCGCACGTCATCCGTCGGCGGTGTCTACACATAGCAGGTCCTGAACGCAGTTTTGGACACATCCTCTCCCTTGATCCTCAACTGATGGTAGCCAGATCATAGATCTATCTTAGAGAACACAGATGCATTCTGCAGCTGATCAAACAAATCATCTATGCGCGGCAAGGGGTACTTGTTCTTCATTGTCACCTAATTGAACTTCCTGTAGTTAATACACAGCCTGAGGGTACCATCTTTCTTCTTCACAAATAGCACAGGTGTGCCCCATGGTGACACACTAGGGCGAATGAACCCCTTAATAAGCAACTCCTGCAATTACTTCCTCAGCTCACCTATCTCCGGAGGTGCCATTCGGTAGGGAGCCTTAGAGATATGTGAGGTGCCTGGAAGCAACTCTATAGTGAACTCTATCTCCCATGCTGGTGGCAATCCAGACAAATCATCAGGGAACACGTCTGGAAACTCTTGCACAACCTCAATCTCCTCAAGGGTAGGTGACTGATCGGCCTTAGGAACTAAGACCACACTGGCAAGGAAAGCGTCACAACCCTTGTTTACCATCTTCATAGCCTTCATGGCGGAGATCACAAACCTTCCCGCTAGATTCCTTGGCAACGGATGTAAAAACTCATCCTCTCTAGGAATACAGAAAGTAATCTTCTTCCCCCTGCAATCAACTAAGGCATAGTGCTCCTCAAGCCAATCCAGACCAAGTATAGCTATTGGATCGAAATGGCACTAAGAATGTCCTAGAGGGGGGTGAATAGGACTTCTTCCCTTTTAAAATTTTGCTTCTAAAATGCACAACACTAAATAAATTGTTAGAGCTTAGTGTGGTGTGTGTGAATCAAGTGTAGACAAGGCAGAAACAATCACACAATGAATGCACAGGGATTTATCCTGGTTCGGCCCTTCCCACATGGAAGTCCTACATCCAGTCCTCAAGCCAACCACTTGAGATTTCCACTATCTGCCAATAAATTGGCCTTCTCTCACCCTTGAGAGGAATTACAAACCCACTTGCTCCCAAGTAAGTCTTCCCTAAACAGGGGTACAACAACTACCTTTCACAAGGTCTTCCCTTCATAGGAGGGGCAATGCAGAACCAGACTTCTGCAAAAATTACACAGGAATAATAAAGAAACACTTGTGTGTTTGCCTCAGATCTGAGTACAAACACACACAGACTTAAGAAGGATTAAGAGATCAGAAATGAGAT
Organism: Colocasia esculenta; assembly: GCA_014218235.1. NCBI lineage: Eukaryota > Viridiplantae > Streptophyta > Magnoliopsida > Alismatales > Araceae > Colocasia > Colocasia esculenta. The sequence goes on from CM024766.1 coordinate 30,133,589, forward strand.
TGAATCCTATCTGAAATGCAAGGGTGGACTTGAAGGTAAAATAGGCAATTACAGTTGCCACCCAACACAGAACTTCAGAAGAACTTCAGAGAATATTTTCTGAAGCAAAGCTCTCAGACTTGTGGCTTGCAGAAAAGCTTGAGAAGACTTGAAGGATTCGAATGATGCTTTCAAGAAGAGTAAAGGCTTGTATGCGCTTGTTGTGTTATTTTCAAACTTGAGCTCCTTTTATAAACTTCAGAAAAATAGCCGTTTAGAAAATAGTCGTTGGAGCTTGTGGCCATTTACAATATGTCCGTTTGAAGAGATCTCTAGGATCCTTTGGGTCTTGAAGTATTTGTTATCCAGAAGTCTTTCAGTTTTGCTTCTTTCCAAGATTTTCAGAAGGAGTGCAGTTTTCACAGCTAGAAGATAAGCTCTTTCTCTTCGGAGTGAACTGTGAAAGAGACATGCTAAAAACGAGCTCCAATAAATGCATGCACAAAGACAAGACAAAAGAGAAGAGTATCTCCATACCTTTGAGGTAGGTGAGTCAGAAAAATACAGAAAGAAGGTATGGAAACCTCGTATCACAGGCTTTCAGATAGAAGGAGTAGACAGACAGTTAGGCTAAAAAGGTAAAGCATGGGTTTGTCAGTGGTAGGTGAGTCTTGTTAGATGCCATGCGCCTGAGAATTCATAAATTCATATTGTCTAATGAATCCATGAAGATCCGGAGCAAAGATGTGAAGACCATGAGGCTCAGATTAAAAATATTTCAGAAATAGTTTGCAAGGATTGTAGATGAATATTTTAAGTTTAATATGACTTGTCTTGTCAGAGAAAATAATAAAATAATAATATTTTTGATGAACTAATAAGAAATTAAAAGTTAATTGGAAATGTTGTAAGAAAGATTAGGAGATAATCTTACATTAAGTGTTTAAGCTTTAAAAGATCAGAAAAGTATTAAGCACAGAACTGACAGAGAAGTTGAATTCATAATAACCTGCAATTCGACTGAAGAAGTTGAAGAATGATTCCACTTTACAGAAAGATAGTCATTCGACTGTAGGAGTCAAAGTTGCAAACAGAGTAATTCGACTGCAGAAAAAGATTACAATTCGACTGTAGAAGTCGGATGCTGGAGATTGATTTCTAAAACATTCGACTGTATGAGTCGAAGTGAACAATCCAATCATGAAGTTAGGATTTATGAAGCATTCAACTATATGAGTCGAAGTGAACAGTCGAATCATGTAGTTAGGATTTATGAAGCATTCGACTGTATGAGTCGAAGTGAACAATCGAATCATGAAGTTAGGATTTATGAAGCATTCGACTGTATGAGTCGAAGTGAACAGTCGAATCATGTAGTGAGGATTTATGAAGCATTCGACTGTATGAGTCGAAGTGAACATTCGAATCATGTATAGCTGTATGGACATAGAAAAATTTCAGGATGTTTTTGACTTCGATTCTTAAGTTGTTCAGTTGGAGACTGAAGTCGGATACAGTGTGATGTACTGAGAGTCTGTGGACTTAGAAATTTTTTTACGATGAAGTTTATCACACAGTTGTATGCATATATATATTGATATTCATTTATTTTGTAGATAGTCTATTTAAAGATTTTGTTATAGATATACTATATCTTCAATATTTTAGATTTTCTTAGGGGTAGTTGCTCAACAATAGCATCATAGTCCTTCATCTTGAGCAAGTAGAAGCACCCAAACAAGTCTCGATCTTCAATGCGCACAGGTAAGGATGGGATGTACTTCCTAGTTGCTACTCTACCTGCTGGTGTGTGCACAGAAAAGGGAACCTCTAACTCCTCTACTTCAACTCCAGACTCTGCCGCTAATTGCTTAGCAAACCGCTCAGAAATAAACGAGTATGTAGCACCCGTATCAAACAACACTCGAGCCTACACACCCATAACTAAGACCGTACCTTCTGTGACGTTCTCGGCTTGCTCTGTGTCCTCACGAGCTAGTGCATACACTCAGGCTTGGGCCCGAGGCCTTCCTGGTTTCCTTGTCACTGGTGCCACTGCTGTTGGGGCTGGCGCTCCTCTCTGAGCAAACTGTTGAAGTCTGGGGTAGCCTCTGATCTGGTGCTCGATGCTGTCACACTTCAGGCACTTTCCTGCAAGCTTCCAACACTCGAATCTGCCATGTGTCCTTTTGCAATGAGGACACGCCTTCTTATTGCTGGGCCTGAAGCTGGGTGTCAGTGGTACAACCGTCGGCTGACTCGGAGTTGCTACTGAACGCTGAGGCTGCTGGTACACCACTGCCTTCTTCCTGTCTTGCCTCTGGAAAGGTGGCGCTGACCTCTTCTGGGCTGCCCTCTTCTCCTTTGTGTACCGATCCATCTCACTCTCCTGCCTGCATATTGCGCTAAGAGCCTCGTCCAAAGTCCGATGGTCAAAAGCAACCAGTCTCGACCTAAGTGATGGTTTGAGCCCCATCACAAACTTCTTGGCCTTCCTATGCTCATCGGCAACAATGTGGGGAGCGTACTTGGAAAGCTCGGCAAACCTGGCCTCATACTCTAGGACAGTCATGGAGCCCTATGTGAGAGATAGGAACTCCTCCTCCATCTTATCCTGAATGTGCTCGGGGATGAACTTGGCACAAAAGAGTCTAGTGAACTCAGCCCAAGTCACCTCTATAGCACCATCCTCGTACCTCGTACGTAGCATAGAGGCCCACTAAACATCATGTAACGCCCCTCTTAAACCCAGTACAGTTACACCAACTCACATTGGATCTAATAGAGGTATTACAGTGGACTGAATCCAACAATTTCAATACAGGTTGAAATATACACAAATAACTATTCAATTCTAATGATAATTGACAGAATATGGAATTAAACACTTGCAATCAGCATTTATTCAAATGTAAATCTAATGCATAAAAAGGTAGCAATAGTCCAAAGTTTATTACATTTCAATGATCAGTTTCATAAAAGAAATTACATAAGATCCTCACATACAAGAGTCACTCTAAAACTCTCTATGACAAGCTAAGTCTCCACGTCCTCACGCTCTGAGTCAGTTTGCACTAACTCCTCCGTATCCTCTGGCTCTCCTGAAATGTTAGGCAAGTATGAGTCTACAAGACCCAGCAAATTGAAGAGTTATGCGGAAGTACACAATACGGTAATCTAGAAGGGGGGGTTGAATAGATTACGGCAATTTTAAACTATTGATGGCTTCTTTTCGATGCTACAGCGATCTTAATGAAATTTGATTCAAATTCAATTAAGTGTGAGACCGCTTGAGTTGATTTAAGAGAAAACAGGGAATCAAACGTGCGTATGAACACCGTGCCTACCAATCATCTATCGCAAAACGCGAACAAACCACAGAACACGATGATTTAAGGTGGTTCGGAGTACACAACTCGTGTATCCTACATCCACCGTCCACACACACACGCAGAAACGACTGCTTATGAGCGAGTTCAACACTACAACTCAAACACACACACGTTGTCTGATGAAACACGATCAGAACAACCACAAATACGTGAATCAAGCACAAGGGATGCTCGAAACACAACCACACACACACACGATTGGATGGAAATTATGAAATGGAGAAGAATTGGGAATTAGGGAACAAATCCAGTTGGAATTCTTCTCGTGGATCGTCCAAACGCTCTTCAAACTTCGATTGGATGTAGATTGATCGATGTAGAAGGTTGAATTGATGACGATCCGGCTTCAGCTCCGCATAGATGGTGATTCCACGTCGATCTGGGCGGAAAGTTGAAGCAGAGCAGCAATTTGGGGCTTTTCCTCTTGGTCCCTTGGAGGCTCTTGGATGGGAGGCTGCTCTCTGCGAAATTGGCTCCAAAAGGATGCTTATATAGTGTTAGGTAAAGGTGGGGGTCGTGGAGGAAGGAAACACCCAAGTGGGGCCGGATTTGGAAACCCAAAATCTGAAGTTTCCGTCGGCTGTCGACAGGTGCACTTGCATCTGTCGACAGGCAGACTCAGGCTGAGAACTGGGTTTCAGGAAAATGAGTTTCTGAGTGTATCTGTCGACAGGCAGTTTTCATCTGTCGACAGATGCACTCAGGAATAGAAAACCTGAGCTCTGTCCTGGGTTGTCTGTGTGTATCTGTCGACAGGTACATTGCATCTGTCGACAGATGCACTCAGAGATGCAAACCTGAGTTCTGTCTGAGAATGACTGTGTGAATCTGTCGACAGGCAGTTTGCATCTGTCGACAGATGCACCTCTTTGACAGATTTTTGTGCCTTTTGCTCATCTTTTCAATGCCTCTTCAAAGTTCCATCTTTCATGCTTGTACACCTACATGCAAATACATTGTTAGTGATGTACATTGTATGATTTAGCAATGTTTAACTCAATCACTTTCATGGTGTTTTTCATGTTAGTTAACACATCAATTTTGCATTAAATCAATGTTCAAGAATGTTAATGTGATCATCAAAAACATGATATATGGAAAACCCAACAATCTCCCCCTTTTTGATGATGACAAAAATATTCAATTGATGCATATATTGATGTTCTCCCCTTTTTGACAACATGCAAAAAGTCAAGTCATGCACAGTTAGAGACAAAAGAACATGAACTGAGTTTTCATTGATTTATCATTGAAATTTCACAGTACATGCGATAATGATTACATGACTCTCAAGAAAGGGAAGTAACATGAACAAGCAAAAGACGACAAGACAAGTGAGACTAATTCCCATCTAAGACTCTTAGTGACCTCTAATGACCCTGAGACCCTCTATTCATCGTCATGTCCAGCAGGAGGAGGGTGACGGGATCCATCTCTCTCGGAGTAGAGGTGGTCAAGACGGTCATCTAAAGTGTTGAGGCGAGCGTCCACTTGATCAAATCTTGACGTCATCCGAGCAAATCCTGAAATCATTTCTTGATGGATTTGTGCCAAGTAATCATGAACGGATTGTTGTGGAGGCACAGGTACATCATCAAACTCTTGAGCTTGGTCAGGCATTTGCTCATCTTGAGGGTCTTCATCACTGCCCTCATTTGCTTCATCATCTTCATTGTCTTCTTCACCGGTTGACACTTCAGCTCCTTGTGGTTCCTTTCCCTTGAGAGTCCTTGTGACGACGCCGTCTACAATTTTGTAGCCCATGCGGTTGGCGGCTGTGAGGTCAAAGGCACTTCGGGATTTTAGTGAGATGAGCTCACTTGGAGGGATAGGAATGCCAAGGAAAATAAGAAGAGAAGTGATGGGGCAAGCATATGGCATTGATCTTTTGGTGTTAGAGAAACACCGACGGATGAGGCTTATCATGAGTTCAGGAAGATTGATTTCTTGACACTTGAGGAAAAATATGAATAGGGATTTATGGACCTCGGTGACTAACTCTCGACTTCCATCCTTCGGGACGATCAAGGTAGTGAAGATGTGATGGATCATCCGGATCAAAGGAGGAAAGAGTTGGCGTTGAGACGAGCAATCTCCTTGGTAGTGTCATAGGGTTCCAACGTGAGAAGCTCATAGTACTCAGAAGCAGAGGGATTGTAGTTGAAGATTTCAACTCCTGAGTTTGGAATTTCAAGGGCTGTGGAGAGAAGATTTGCGGTGAGGCGAAAACGAGTGCCTTTCACCGAAGAGTAGATATCTCCCTGATCGGAAAGCCCTAAGTTATTGTAGAACTCGGATACGGCAGTTGGAGAGTATTGCAAGTGGGAGTATAAGAAGGATGTCCACCCTTGAGTGTCAAAATAAGGTAGGAGTGAGGGGAACATCGGTGCTAAGGACTCGAAGTCCACATACCGGGATTGGACAATCTTCTTGAATTTGCCGTTGGGTCGGATAAGACGGAGACCTTGAGGAACGATGAGTTCCGGCAACCGATCCTCACGATGCTTGCTGCGGCGTTCAGAAGGAGCCCTGGAGCTTTCTCCGGCGTCCGTCGGAGCGCGACGACGGCGAGCGAGAAGCTTCGATTTGGGTGCCATCGCAGGAGGAAGGATGAGAATGGTGTGAAGGGAGAGTGGAGGGATCCCAGACGAGGAGCAGGATCGTCGGAGACGGAGCCCTGAAGGGGGAAAGAGAGGGGGTTTGGAGAGGAGGAGGAGGGAACAAGAGAGGAGGGGTGAAAAAGGGTCGTGGGTGGCCTTAGAATGGACTTGGAGGGTTTTAAAAGGAAGGCCCCACAAAAAGGAGGTGAACCGGCGCGAGGGTTTTCTAAAAAAACGGATCTGGGCCGTCGTCTGTCGACAGATGCAAGTCTATCTGTCGACAGATAACTCCTTTTTGGTGAAAACTTGATTTTTGACAAAAAATTTTCAAAGGGACAAGTGTTCATTTGTTGTTTTAAGGCAAAGAGGGTGTATGTGCAAGACAAAAATTCATATCCATTAAGATGAAGACATGACACAAATCTAAAATGATTTTGAATTAAAAATGATAAGTTCTTTAATTAGATCATGAGGAACACATTTCACAAAAACCAGTGAAAATTAAATAACTCTTTTGATTAATGCCGTTGAAGAGAAACATGCATTTAAATAGAGATGATAGTCAGATGACAATTGAATTAAATGGCCACAAGAACGTCTTACCGAAGAAACACATTGGACTTGACACAAAAATTTTCGGAGGCTTCACTCTATTTCTGGTATGATTTTAGAATCTTTAAACAACGAAGATGGAAAAGAGTGGCAATGAGGAGCACTTTCACTTTTTCATGTGAAGGTAGACATTTGTGATGCCAATACCCCCAGTTACTCAATGTGAGTGTCCATCAAGCCATTGTATAGAGATAATGAAACAACCTTTTGACGCGAAGACCGACATTGTGATGCCCATGTCCCCGGTTACTTAGTCATTTTCATCATTGCTCTACCTCCATCCCATAAAGAAATATAACTTTGATTGAACCGAAGAAATAGGTAGCTTTTCTCCTTTTTTTTTGTCAAGTACATGAGATTTCTTTTAGGCAAGTTGTAATGTGGAACATTAAATTCAAGAGTTTTCTGATTTTTCAAATCATTTTAGATTCATGTTTAACGACAAGGGAGTTATTCAAAGGAGATGTTTAAAAATCATTTGGTTTGCTCATTATGTTCAAAATGATCTAAAAAGACCTTAATCAGGTCATGCATCAAACAACATTTAGACTTGGTTCATGACTTTGACATGAAGTGGATATGAAGGGTTATATTGCACACAAACAACCAAGGTTTACCTTTAAATCAAGTAAGGAACACTTTTCTTGAAAAGTATGAAGAAGGATTTGAAAAGTAAGGAAGAATGTGTGTATCTGTCGACAGAAGAAGTCTGTCTGTCGACAGATGCACACAGACTGAGGAGTTGAGGTTTCTGTCAGAACAAGACTGATTGTATCTGTCGACAGATGGAATGTGTCTGTCGACAGATATGAACAGAGTGGATTTTTCTGGTTTCAGATTGATTGCACATTGAGTTCAAGGAAGTGAGAATTCAACAAGTAGATGTATGATGAGTTTCCTCAATAAAATACTCATCTATCCTTAACTCACTCCCCCATAGTGTGTGCACGTGTTGACACAACATCTAAGCAAGGATTCACACAAGCATTTGATACAAGGCAAACATGTTCATTTCAAGAATGTCATACACAAGCACATGGTCACAGAAAAAACATTGTTTAATGGAGTTAACATGATAAAATGTAAGGAAACTAAAAATCCTATGTGAAGTACAGGACCTTTATATGTAATGGGACTATGGATACTTGGCGGAGAATATTTCCTCACGCATGATGATAGTTTCCAAACAAGCCGAACTTGTTCTTCCACAGTTCACCATTTGATATACCACATAGTCATTCACACATAAAGAGCATGTACTCCAATATGGAGAGTTAGTTTCATTGCATTTTACACAAACCCAATTCTCTTCTTAAGGATGTGAATCTATCTTCAGACAAGGGTTTGGTGAAAATATCAGCCAATTGCTTTTCTGTGGGAATGAAAATAAGTTCCAAGGTTTTATTGGCAACTTCATCTCTCAAGAAATGATGACGGATTTCTATGTGTTTAGTCCGAGAGTGTTGGACAGGGTTTTTTGAAAGGTTGATAGCACTTGTGTTGTCACATAGGATAGGTGTGCATCCAATTTGAACATTATAGTCAGCTAACTGACTTTTGATCCACAACACTTGAGCTGCACAACTTCCTGCAGCGACATATTCTGCCTCTGCAGTGGAGAGAGCAACCGAGTGTTGTTTCTTGGATGCCCACGAAACCATGCAACCGCCAAGGAATTGGCAAAATCCACTAGTGCTTTTTCTATCAATTTTACATCCAGCATAGTCAGCATCAGAATATGAAATCAAATCAAAGCTACTGCCTGCTGGGTACCAAAAACCCAAATTGCATGTGCCTGAGAGATATCGGAAGATTCTCTTGACTGCAATTAAATGGCTTTCCTTTGGACTAGATTGATATCTAGCACAAAGGCAAACACTGAATTGAATATCCGGTCTACTTGCAGTAAGATAAAGGAGTGAGCCAATCATACCTCGGAAGTGCTTTGCATCTACCGGTTTACCTTTCTCATCATTTTCCAATTTGATGCTTGTGCTCATTGGGGTGGAGGCGGTTTAGCTTGCTCAAATTGAAATCGTTTGAGAAGCTCTTTGACATACTTTTCTTGATTTATGAAGAATCCGTCTTTATGTTGTTTCACCTGCAAACCAAGAAAGAATTGAAGCTCCCCCATTAGACTCATCTCAAATTCACTGTGCATGTGTTTAGAAAATTCTTCACACAGTGAAGGGTTAGTAGAACCAAATATTATATCGTCCACATAAACTTGAACAACAATTATGTGATTGCGAACCTTCTTAGTGAAGAGTGTTTGGTCTACTTTACCTCTTGAGTAGTTCTTGCTTACCAGAAAATTGCTTAGTCTATCATACCAAGCTCGAGGTGCCTGTTTCAAACCATAAAGAGCTTTGTGCAATTTATACACATGGTTAGGCATTTCAGAATTTTCAAAACCTGGTGGTTGAGAGACATAGACTTCTTCTTTGATATAGCCATTTAAGAAAGCAGTTTTAACATCCATTTGATAGAGTTTAAACTTATGGGAGCATGCATATGCCAATAAAATTCTGACTGCTTCTAACCTGGCTACAGGAGCAAAGGACTCTTCAAAGTCTACACCAAATTCTTGACTATATCCTTTTGCTACGAGTCTTGCTTTATTTCTTATCACTTTTCCTTCTTCATTAAGTTTATTCCTAAACACCCATCTAGTTCCTATGATAGAGATTTCAGGGGTTTTAGGAACTAAACTCCATACATTGTTTCTTTGAAATTGACCAAGTTCCTCATGCATAGCATCAATCCATGAGTTGTCTTTTAAGGCTTCTTCAACATTTTTGGGTTCCACTTGAGAAACAAAAGCAAAAAGATCATGTTCAATTATTTTTCTTACTTGAGACCTCGTTTGAACAGAATCATTTAAACTACCTATCACATCATCAAGTGGGTGATCTTTGGAATACCTCACATTTGTGATTGTTGAAGGGCCGGGAGTATCTTGTCCTTGAGGAATTTGATCTTGTGAATGTTGTTCTTCAGGAGGTTCACTTTCTGGTGGATTCTCTTCAAGTGTTTCATCTTGTTTTCTGAATGCTATTTCATCATCTTCATAGTAGTCCCTGTGAAGATATCCACCTTTGGTCTTGGAATCTTCTTCAGATTTGTCTTTTGCTTTGACTGAAGATCCTTAAGTGATGTTCCTTCATCCTCTTTTTCAGTCCTGTTAATATTCAAACAGTTAGATTTGGCATAAGTCTCATCAAAGATGACATGTGGAGTTTCTTCCACAGTGCGTGTTTTATTGTTAAACACCCTATATGCCCTAGAGTGTTCTGAGTAGCCTAGAAAAACACCTTGATCACTTTTGGCTTCAAATTTATCTAAATCAGATTTATCATTGTTGTGAATAAATACCTTTGAGCCAAAAACTCGGAAGTACCCAAGGTTGGGTTTTTACCTTTCAATAACTGGTAGGGGGTTTTCTTTATCACAGGTCTTACCATGGCTCTGTTTAGAATGTAGCACGAAGTGTTCACTGCTTCTGCCCAAAACCTTTTGGAGAGTTGGCCTTCAACCAGAAGAGTGCGAGCCATTTCCACCAATGTTCTGTTTTTCCTCTCCACTACTCCATTTTGTTCTGGAGTCCTTGGGGAAGAGAACAGATGTTCAATTCCTTGGTGCCTGCAAAAATCAGAAAATGCATTGTTATCAAATTCTCCCCCGTGATCGGTGCGTATTGAACATATTTTATTCACATTGCCATGCTCAATCTTGTTAAAGAATTCTTGGAAGATTGTGAGTGTTTCACTTTTGTGTGCCAAGAATTTGACCCATGTGAACCTAGAGAAATCATCTACAATGACAAAACCAAAACGTTTGCCATTGAGACTTAAGTTCTAGTTGGTCCAAACAGGTCCATGTGCAACAGTTCAAATGGTTTAGATGTGCTTACCGGTGCTTTAGATTTGAAAGACTTCCGGGTTTGTTTTCCCTGTGCACATGCATCACAAAAACTTTCGTTGTTGCTAAAAGAGATGTCAGGAAGTCCACTTACCAATTTGAGCTTCATGATCTTGTGCAACACGTTGTAGCTCGCATGGCCAAGCCTACGATGCCACAAGGTCAATTCATCCTGTCTATTTGCAACAAGACACAAGTTGTCATTTTCTGGATCATCTAAATCAACTAAGTAAATGTTATTCACTCTTTTTCCAGAAAATTTTACACTTCCTGTTTCTTTATCAACAATTTGACATGAATTTGATTCAAAAATGACGTTGTGACCTCTATCACATAATTGACTTATGCTAAGCAAATTGTGATTAAGGCCATCAACCAACAGTACATTTTCAATTGAATTGGAGGAACACTTACCAACATTACCTGTGCCAATGATTTGGCCTTTGTTGTTACCTCCAAAAATGACTTGTCCTCCGTCTTTCTCCACTAGGAAACAGAATTTACCTTTGTCGCCCGTCATGTGCCTCGAACAGCCGCTATCCAAGTACCATTTGTTTTGATGTTGGGCTGCTAGGCATTCCTGCATATGTGGATCAGACAAGAGGTTTTGGTACCCAAATTACTTTGGGTCCCAAAATTTCATTCATGCAACAAAGTAGATGTTTAGGAATCCAAACTTGTTTGACTTTTTGTTTCTTTGGATTATTCCAACATTGTTTTTCATCATGACCAATCTTTTTACACACATTGCATGAAGGAATTTTCTTTTCAATTTTCTGTTGCTTGATAGACTGTTTATTCATTGAAACTGTTCTTGTCTGTCGACAGGCACCATTGTATCTGTCGACAGGTGGCTTTTTCTTTTGTTTGTTGGGAACATTTTGTTTGTGTAATATTGGCTTGGTCTGAGACTTTCTTGAATTATGCTTTGTGGGAGCATGCTTGCTTGTGCTTGGGCTAGAATCAATAAAGGAGGTGATCAATGATTCTCCTATTTTCTTTTGTTTGACTGGTTGATATCCTAACCCATGCTTGGTTACATGTATTTTGGTGCCCAAAACTGCATCTAGATTTTGCTTCCCTTTTACAAATTTCATTAGGTCCTCAGATTTTTCTTTCAATTCCTTTTCAGTTTGTTCCAACTTTTTCTTTGTTTCCAATTGTTCTTCTTGAAGGAATTCAATAGAATGGCTTAAACAGTCTTTTTCTTTTTGTGTTTCTTGCAATTTATTTTCAAGCAATCCATTTCTTCATTATGAGTTTTTTCATCAATTTTCATCATTTCTAATTCTTTTGTTAAGAATGCAATTCGTTCATCATTGTTCTTATCATGCACAAGGGAGTTGCATTTCCTTTTTAATGCTCTATTCTCAGATCTATATTCACAAAATTTTTCAAATAAAGTAGTGTATGCTTCCTCCCATTCACTTGCAGTGAAATCATCAAATGAGAAATTTACCTCGCTGGAGTCATCACTCCTGGCCATCAAGCATTTCACTTCTTCATCATCGGATGTTTCTTGTGCATCTTCATCTTCATCTTCATCACTCCAGGTGGCCAACATTGCTTTGGCCTTTTTAGAGGTGAATTTGTCTTTCTTCAGCTTCTTCTTGAGTTCCGGGCATTCTCCTCTCATATGCCCCTGTTTCTTGCATTCATAACAAACAATGTCAGATTTTTTGTTTGACTCATATTTCTGTGAAAAATTTTTCTTAGGAAAGGGTTTGGAATTACCTGTGTCTCTCCTCTTGAACTTCAAAATTTCTTGAATTGTCTAGTGAGCATTGCCATTTCACCATCATCACTCTCACTAGATGTTTCTTGCTCATCACTATCTTGTTGAATAGATTTCTTGGAGCTTGTTGATGTTTTATTGGATGCTTTTAGAGCAATTGACTTCCTAGGATTTTCTTCTAATTCTTTTCTCTTGATGTTGATTTCATATGTCATTAGAGAGCCAATTAGTTCATCCAATTTCATTTTGGAAAGGTCTTTGGAATCCTCAATGACAGTGGCCTTAGTATTCCAAGATGAAGTAAGAGAACGAAGGATCTTTCTTACTAAGTCACTTTCAGAGTATTCCTTCTTAAGACCTTTTAGCCCGTTAACTATTAGCATGAATCTTGCAAACATGTCTGATACGGTTTCATCAGTTTTCATCTTGAACATTTCATATTCAGACACTAACATGCTAACTTTAGTTTCCCTTACCTCGGACGTACCTTCGTAAATGAGTTCAAGCTTGTCCCACATCTCTTTTGCTGTTGAGCATGTGGAGACTCTTGAGAACTCCTTTGGATGCACCGCACATTGCATCATGTTTAGTGCGCTCCAGTTGAGAGTTCCTTTAGCTATTTGGTCTTTCGTCCAGGTGTCTTCATCCTCGGGCAACACGTATGGTCCCTTGCTGACTATCTTCCACAGCTCGTAATTTTGAGCTCTCAAAAATACCTGCATACGGTTTTTCCAATAAGAATAATCAGTGCCATCAAAATAGGGTGGCCTGGTTACTGAATGTCCCTCGGCCATATACCCTTTGCTAGAATCCATAAGATCGAAAATCTCCTGATCGCTAGATCAAATGACGAACAACAGTAAATCGGAGAAACCCGCTCTGATACCAATTGAAGAGTTATGCGGAAGTACACAATACGGTAATCTAGAAGGGGGGGTTGAATAGATTACGGCAATTTTAAACTATTGATGGCTTCTTTTCGATGCTACAGCGATCTTAATGAAATTTGATTCAAATTCAATTAAGTGTGAGACCGCTTGAGTTGATTTAAGAGAAAACAGGGAATCAAACGTGCGTATGAACACCGTGCCTACCAATCATCTATCGCAAAACGCGAACAAACCACAGAACACGATGATTTAAGGTGGTTCGGAGTACACAACTCGTGTATCCTACATCCACCGTCCACACACACACGCAGAAACGACTGCTTATGAGCGAGTTCAACACTACAACTCAAACACACACACGTTGTCTGATGAAACACGATCAGAACAACCACAAATACGTGAATCAAGCACAAGGGATGCTCGAAACACAACCACACACACACACGATTGGATGGAAATTATGAAATGGAGAAGAATTGGGAATTAGGGAACAAATCCAGTTGGAATTCTTCTCGTGGATCGTCCAAACGCTCTTCAAACTTCGATTGGATGTAGATTGATCGATGTAGAAGGTTGAATTGATGACGATCCGGCTTCAGCTCCGCATAGATGGTGATTCCACGTCGATCTGGGCGGAAAGTTGAAGCAGAGCAGCAATTTGGGGCTTTTCCTCTTGGTCCCTTGGAGGCTCTTGGATGGGAGGCTGCTCTCTGCGAAATTGGCTCCAAAAGGATGCTTATATAGTGTTAGGTAAAGGTGGGGGTCGTGGAGGAAGGAAACACCCAAGTGGGGCCGGATTTGGAAACCCAAAATCTGAAGTTTCCGTCGGCTGTCGACAGGTGCACTTGCATCTGTCGACAGGCAGACTCAGGCTGAGAACTGGGTTTCAGGAAAATGAGTTTCTGAGTGTATCTGTCGACAGGCAGTTTTCATCTGTCGACAGATGCACTCAGGAATAGAAAACCTGAGCTCTGTCCTGGGTTGTCTGTGTGTATCTGTCGACAGGTACATTGCATCTGTCGACAGATGCACTCAGAGATGCAAACCTGAGTTCTGTCTGAGAATGACTGTGTGAATCTGTCGACAGGCAGTTTGCATCTGTCGACAGATGCACCTCTTTGACAGATTTTTGTGCCTTTTGCTCATCTTTTCAATGCCTCTTCAAAGTTCCATCTTTCATGCTTGTACACCTACATGCAAATACATTGTTAGTGATGTACATTGTATGATTTAGCAATGTTTAACTCAATCACTTTCATGGTGTTTTTCATGTTAGTTAACACATCAATTTTGCATTAAATCAATGTTCAAGAATGTTAATGTGATCATCAAAAACATGATATATGGAAAACCCAACACAAATCACATGAAAGATAGTTCAAGATATTAGCAGTATATTAGGTTTAAAACGTGGTAGTACATTAGCATTCTGTTCATTGATATCATATACTTTTTCTTACTATAGTTCTAAGTCCATTGGCAATCATTCATTTCATAGTGATTCTAACTATTATTGAAATAAAACATGTTTTGTATATAACATGGAATCACTTATTCATGGAATCTATTCGATGTCATGTGGCCTACAACAATTCTCATGTATCAATTTCTCACTTATACATGCACTATTCTTTTACATAACAATTTTCATGTAGTAATATTAAAACATTGACATGTAGCATGAACTCCTTTGAACAAGTTCTCATGTAGGAATGTAAGCATATAACATGTAGTATGTAGCATGTAGAACAGGTAGACATGTAACTTGTAGCATGTAACATGTAGCATGTAGTATGTAGACATATAACTTGTAGCCTGTAATCATTTTCATATAGTTGCCAAGACATAGCCCACACTAAATTAGAGATCAGTAGTCATCTAACATTCACTTATCACCTAGGCAATGCGGTGATGAAGTCATAGTATTTGCGCAAAACGGGGAAAGTCCTTCCCACCTTGGCCAGTAGAACAAGTCTACCTCCAGGATTTCAATCCGTTGCCCACGGATTCATTTATTTACATGTAGGTGAACCATTACCATAGGGGCATCTACGGTATAGTTCTTTGTAGGAATCTCTAAGATAGCAATGTCTTATTGGCATCATTGTTATAATGCGTACACTAACATGTATAATATACAATGACATTTCATTTCCTATTATTTTAACATGTGTTAATGCAATATTTCAAAGTACAACACTTTCAGTTCTGAAATTCTATTTACTGTACCACAGATCCCTATCATGATACTAATATTCATTCTTGCATTTACATTCATATTTATTCAATTCTATGTGTAATATATTGTTCAGAAATTCATAACAGAATGTACACATGTCTAAAAATTCTGAAATTTTAACAGAAATTCGAAATCAGGAATTACAATGCACATGCCAAATTTCATAATTTTCTAATTTCTGTAACTATTTTTCATGAAATTAACTCTACTAATTCAACTAACTAACAGGGTTTAATATTGAGAAAAGCTCACAATTTTCATATGGAACAGGGATTTCTGACATATTATATCTATTGCAGTAATTTAAACATCAATCAACATGCTCTCTTTTAAATCATTGTACTTATCTTATACTAATTTAACCTTGATCGTTGCCATGTAATTATGCAAGTTCATCAATTCATATATATAACCTGCACATTATAGCAATAGACAGTCCATAACAATAACATACTCTAATATTACATGGCTGAAACGCATAGATTCATAAATTATACATTTAAACCAATTCACTCAGATTTCTGGAAATACATGATTCTGTTAAACTTGACGTCAATTGGTATGACGTTTACTATAGTAGACGTCCACATACGATGTCGTCAAGTAATTATAGACGGCGGCACATAGCGCCGTTAACACAAACTGACGGCGGCACATAGCACCGTTTACATATAGTAAGGACAGAAAATACATATAATTCGGATGAACTAAACGACAGTCGATATTGCCGTTTACATTATACATACGGCAATACCCATGGACGTCTAGTTATAAGACACAGAAAACACAGAAAACCTGCATGAAATAATGGCGTTTCTAACCCTTCCCGTAGGTTGTTTTCATGTTTTAAAAATATAGAAAAATGTTAGATACGTAATATAACATATCCTAAACTAGTCCCCCATGCAACTTGCCTTAATCCCTCCTGATGGAGCGTCGAATCCGAGCTCGAAGAAGCCCGTCTCGCCAGGGAGACAGTTCTTCCCTCCGTCTTCGAGTGATCCAAAACCTCCTCCGAAGTAGTCCCTCCGCCTGGAAGAGCTTTTGGTTACGAAGTCCTATGTATCTCCTCGGTGTAGAAGCCTCTGAACCGCACGAACCAGCACCAGATCGCTCTGCAAAATCCCTTCCTCGGCCCTCTTTCTCTCCAAAACCAGAGTAAAACCTCTTCTAACTACGAGATCTGGTCTTATAAAGACCTCCCAAGCAAAGGCCAAACCTAATCTTGACCCTTGGATCTAAACGCATCAGATCAGCTCATTAAAACCTTCCCGAAACGGTCGATCTCCTTAATCCGGAACGGAAAGCTCAAAAACAGGCAAGTCAATTTAACGTCAACATAGGTTGCCATCTTCCCCAATATAAACGTCCATTGATGATGTCGTTGATAGTCTTGCCCATAATTAAATAATTCAGAAAAAATATTAAACGTCAATACCTGTTGTCGTTAACACCATATAAACGGCATATGATATTGCCGCTTACAAGCCTTAACGTCAAACGATCTTGACGCCTAGTTCTACACAGAACAACATTCAATTTATGCAGAAATAAACACACAATGTACAGAATAAATTCAAGGAAATTCTAGGGTACTACATCCTCTCTCCCTTAAAATAATCTTCGTCCTCGAAGATTGAGTTAAGTTACTCACCGAACAAGGACGGATAAAGCTTCTTCATTCTTTCTTCAAGCTCCCACGTTGCCTCTTCACGTGGGAAGTTCCTCCATAGAACCTTCACGAATGGAATGTACTTTGATCTTAATTCTTGCACTTTCCTGTCCAGAATCTCCACAGGTTGCTCAGAATAAGACAAATCTGGCTGCAACTGAATCGGATCATAACTGATCACATGAGCCGGATCTCTAACATACTGCCTCAACATGGATACATGAAATACTGGATGCACCACTGCTAAAGATGGTGGCAAAGCTAACTGGTATGCCACATTCCTGATCTTCTTCAGAATTTCAAAGGGTCCAATGAATCTCAGGTTCAGCTTACCCCTTTTTCCGAATCTTACTACACCTCTGGTTGGCGAAACCTTAAGGAAAACATGGTCTCCAACCTCGAATGCCAAAACCTTCCTTCTTGCATCTGCATAACTCTTTTGACGATCCTGAGCCGCCTTTATTCTCTGCACAATCATCTGAATCTTTGCTGAAGTCTCTTGCACTACTTCAGGTCCAACCAGATGTCGATCTCCTGACTCCTCCCAACACAATGGGGATCTACAGTGTCTCCCGTACAAAGCTTCAAAAGGTGCCATACCCATGCTCGAATGGAAACTGTTATTATAAGCAAATTCCACAAGAGATAGATGGCGCTCCCAATCACCTTTCCATTCTAAAACACAAGCTCGAAGCATATCTTCCAACGTCTGAATAGTCCTCTTGGACTGTCCATCCGTTTGCGGATGAAATTCCGAACTCAACTTCAACTGACTGCCAAAAGCCTGCTGCAAACTCTGCCAAAACCTGGAAGTGAATCTCGGATCACGATCTGAGATAATCGACTTCGGAATCCCATACAGCTTCACAATACTATTAATATACAGTCTGGCCAAGCTCTCAACGGACTGCTTCTTCTTCATGGCAAGGAAATGAGCACTCTTCGAAAATCTATCAACGATCACCCAAATGGAATCACTTCCTCTAGCCGATCTAGGCAATCCGGATACAAAGTCCATGGTCACTTGCTCCCACTTCCACTAAGGAATATCTAACCTCTGCATCAAACCTGAAGGTCGCTGACGCTCCGCCTTCACTTGCTGACAAATCAGACACTTCGCCACAACATCAGCCACATATCGCTTCATGCCAGACCACCAGAAAGAACGCTTCAGATCCTTGTACATCTTCCCATTGCCTGGGTGAATAGAGAACTGAGATCTATGCGCCTCCTCCAAAATTTCCTTTCTCAGATCAACATTATTAGGGACACATACCCTAAGATTCAAGCGAATTACATCATCTTCATCTCTGGTAATTCCGCTCTTTCCAACCAACTCCTGCAACAATGGGTCATCTTTCTGCAACGCAATGACCCGATCAAGAATAGAAGATCTCAAAGACAACTGCACCATGAACAAGTTACACAATTGAGGTTCTAGAACAGCTAAAGAACTTGAAGCGTCATCAAGCATCTTCCAGTCTTGCCTCATCATCTGCCTTTTCCTGCTCAACGCATCTGCCACTACATTGGCCTTCCCTGGATGGTAAGACAGTTCAAAATCATAGTCTTTCATGAATTCTATCCACCTCCGCTGCCTCAGATTCAACTCCTTCTGCGAGAACAAGTATTTGAGACTCTTGTGGTCTGAGAAGAGCTCAAATCTAACTCCATATAGATAGTGCCTCCAAATTTTCAAAGCATAGACCACAGCTGCTAACTCCAAGTCATGGGTCGGGTAGTTGCGCTCATGCTCCTTAAGTTGCCTAGAAGCATACGCCACAACTCGGCCACCCTGCATCAGAACACAACCAAGCCCAATCTTCGAAGCATCAGTGTAGATAGAGAAAGAATCTACATCATTGGGCAAAACAAGCACTGGCGCTGAGGTCAGACGAGCCTTTAATTCCTGGAACGCCTTTTCACAAGCCTCTAACCACTCAAACTTGACTCCTTTCCTTGTCAACCTCGTCAAAGTCGCCGCAATAGAAGAAAACCCTTCGATGAATCTCCTATAGTAGCCAGCCAAGCTGAGAAAACTCCTGATGTCAGCTGAAGATCTCGGTGTTTCCCAATCAAGAACAGCCTCCACCTTAGTTGGATCTACAGACACACCTTCTCCCGATATAACATGACCCAAGAAATGGACTTCTTTCATCCAGAAGTTGCACTTGCTGAATTTAGCATAAAGCTTGTGCTCCCTCAGGACACCCAACACAATCTTCAGATGCTCGCTATGAGTCTCTTCATCAGGCGAATAGATTAACACATCATCAATGAAGACTACCACAAAAGAATCCAGATACTGTCGAAAAACTCTATTCATCAAATCCATAAAAACTGCTGAAGCATTTGTCAAACCAAAGGGTAAGACAAGGAACTCATAATGGCCATATCTTGTCCTAAAAGCCATCTTAGCAGAGTCTTCCGGCTTAATTCGGAGTTGATGATAGCCAGAACGAAGATCAATCTTAGAGAATACAGAAGCTCCTCGCAACTGATCAAACAAGTCATCAATATGAGGTAAAGGGTACTTGTTCTTAACAGTTACCTGGTTGAGCTTACGGTAATCTATGCACAACCTCATCGATCCATCCTTCTTCTTCACAAAAAGAACAGGTGCTCCCCATGGCGAAACGCTCGGCCGGATGAAGCCCTTATCAAGTAATTCCTGCAGCTGCTTCCTCAACTCTGCCAATTCCGCTGGCGCCATGCGATAAGGTGCAATGGAAATAGGTGCTGTGCCGGGTACAAGCTCAATGCCGAACTCTAACTCCCTTGCAGGTGGCAAACCCAACAAATCTTCAGGAAAGACATCGCTAAAATCTCTGACCACCTCAATATTCTCGACAGACAGAACCTTCTTCGAATCCTCGGTCACAACCACACTAGCCAGAAAACCAAAGCAACCCTTGCTCAACATCCGAGTCGCCTTCAAAGCCGAAATCACAAACTTACCCGACATGATCTTGGGCAAAGGGTGAACAAACTCCTCCTTTCCAGGAATCCGGAAAACAATAAGCTTCCGCCGACAATCCATCAGAGCATAGTGCTCCTCGAGCCAATCAAAGCCCAAGATAGCATCATAATCTTTCATCTTCAACAAATAGAAATTACCAGGCAAAACTTGCTCCTCAATGCACACAGAAAGCAACGAAAAACACTGCTCGGTCAAGATAGTTCCTGCTAGAGTATGCACAGACAAGGGAACCTCCAACTTTTTCGGAACTAGACCATTCTCCTTTATCAAGACCTTGGCAAATCCCTCGGAAACAAAACTATGTGTGGCACCGGTATCAAACAAGACTCTAGCATGCATTCCCATAGTTAAAATTGTACCTTCGGTGACATGCTCTGCCAACTCTGCCTCGTCTCTTGCCAAGGCGAACACTCAAGCCGGAGCCCTCGATCTCCCTGCTACTCTCGGTGCCGGTCTCGCTGCTGCTGGTGCTGCTGCCGCTGCAGTCTGCTGTGCCATCTTCGGACAGTCTCTGATCTTGTGGTTCTTATCACCACATCTCAAGCATCTCCCGGAAGTCACCCAACACACCTCGCCTCCATGACGCTTCCCGCACTGGGTACACACTGGCTTCTCTGCAATTATACCTCTGCCTGGAGTCGGTGCCGCTACTCTCGCTGGAACCACTGCTCTCTGCTGAAAAACTGGGGTCTTCTTCTTCTTATCCTGCCGCTGGAAAGTTGATGCTGGCCTCTTCAAAGAAGCTCTCTTCTCTTCAAGGTAAACCTCCATCTCTGCCTCCTGCATACAAGCTGCTGACAAAGCTTCCTCCATGGAACGATGACCTAATGCCACTAGTCTCGTCCTCAGGGACGGCTTCAACCCCATGATGAATTTCTTTACCTTCCTCCTCTCATCTACCACAATGTGAGGCGCATACTTGGACAGCTCCGCAAATCTTGCCTCATACTCAAGTACACTCATTGACCCCTGGGTCAACGTCAAAAACTCCTGCTCCATACGGTCCTGCACGTGCTCTGGAATATACTTCGCCTTGAACAAGCGAACGAATTCAGTCCATGCAACCTCCATAGCACCATCTTCAAACTGTGTGCGTAGTACAGAGGACCACCACACGTCGGCACGCTCCTGTAAAAGAAGGTAAGTACATCTAAGATATATTCCAAACAATACCCATAAGCTGCTTAAAATCTATCTTTACCTGCAACATATAAGTAGCTAAGGTCACTCTCTCCTCTTCCGCACAACGAAGGGCACGAAAGATCTTCTCCGTCTCTCTAAGCCAACTCTCCACAATAATGGGATCACTCTCTCCCTTAAAGAAAGGCGGGGTCATCCTCCTGAATCTTTCCATCATAGGCACTCCTCCAAAAACTGCCTCCTGAGCAGGTGCTCGTGCCTACAATCCAAAACATCTCTTAGATAACAACTCTTCCAGTTAACACCTTGAATAACTCTTGCAGCTACCGACCTGAACCTACACCTGCACCTGCAATGCTGCTGTAGTCTGAGCCTGAGTCTGCATCGCATGCACCAATCCTTGCATCAATGCTCCGAAGTCTACAGGTGGTGGTGGGGGTGGCAAAGGTACACCCGTCTGGTCCAGAGCCTGCTGTGCTAGAGTCTGCTGATTACCTGCTGACTCATCACCTCGAGCCGGGCCAGCTCCTCTACGTCCACGAGTCGCCATAGTCTGCAAAATAAGCATCCTATTTAATAACCTATCATCCTACATAACTTGGACTAATTCTTTATGCAGACTTGAAATATGAATACAATACTGATATTCTATTTATGTACATGTTCAACCTAGATCTCTTTGATACCAATCTCTGTAACGCCCCTCTTAAACCCAGTACAGTTACACCAACTCACATTGGATCTAATAGAGGTATTAGAGTGGATTGAATCCAACAATTTCAATACAGGTTGAAATATACACAAATAACTATTCAATTCCAATGATAATTGACAGAATATGGAATTAAACACTTGCAATCAGCATTTATTCACATGTAAATCTAATGCATAAAAAGGTAGCAAAAGTCCAAAGTTTATTACATTTCAATGATCAGTTTCATAAAAGAAATTACATAAGATCCTTACATATAAGAGTCACTCTAAAACTCTCTATGACAAGCTAAGTCTCCACGTCCTCACGCTCTGAGTCAGTTTGCACTAACTCCTTCGTATCCTCTGGCTCTCCTGAAATGTTAGGCAAGTATGAGTCTACAAGACCCAGCAAATCACATGAAAGACAGTTCAAGATATTAGTAGTATATTAGGTTTAAAACGTGGTAGTACATTAGCATTCTGTTCATTGATATCATATACTTTTCTTACTACAGTTCTAAGTCCATTGGCAATCATTCATTTCATAGTGATTCTAACTATTATTGAAATAGAACATGTTTTGTATATAACATGGAATCACTTATTCATGGAATCTATTCGATGTCATGTGGCCTACAACAATTCTCATGTATCAATTTCTCACTTATACATGCACTATTCTTTTACATAACAATTTTCATGTAGTAATATTAAAACATTGACATGTAGCATGAACTCCTTTGAACAAGTTCTCATATAGGAATGTAAGCATATAACTTGTAGTATGTAGCATGTAGAACAGGTAGACATGTAACTGTTGGGTTTCGTACAGAGCGCAGCGGAAACGCGAATCCCTCAGGTAGATATCGTTGCCGGCCGTCGGAATCGAACTAAATCGGTAAACCACGCACAGGTAGATCTCATCTTTACCTTTGCGGGGTTGCGTAACTCCCGAATCCGGGGAGGAGGTGGCGCAGGAGGCGCCGGTGCTTCAAGCCGTTCAAGTGTCCAGCCTCTAGACATATCCACGCGAGCTCCGGACGCAGACGGGATCTCCTCGTTCTCCACGCGTCTCCCGGATCTCAGCTCCACCATGTGCAGGAGAGAGGAGAGAGAGGATGGGGGGCGCCCTGGGAGAGAGAGAGGAGGGGGGCGGCCAGGGTTAAGCCTGGAGCTTGGCCCAGGGTTTAACTCTCAGCGTATATTTATAGACACCGCATTTTTTCACAAAAACCCAGTCATGTCTATAAAGAACACCTTGCCCAGTCTGCTCGGAACTCTTATGCGTGTGACCCTCTAGGCCCAACTGCTAGTCCAGTTTTCAGCCCATTAAGCTCAATAACTCTTTATTGACTTATGGTAATTAATTAACATCTCATATTAATTAATCACACAATCAATTATCGTCTCACGATAATTTACCGGGCTTCCAATCAAGTTGGGTGCCAAGCAACACCACTTGATCCTGGAAAGCATTGGGGTTCAGCAACCCATTCAAGGAACCTTTTGTATCATCAGTTACCACGTGACTATAATCCTTCGCTCGTACAATGCTCCCGAGTGCACTTAGGGTATGGTCAACTGTCAAACCCTAATGTGTGTACTCACTTGGTTTAGATGCCGCATAACTATATCAGAAAACTCCTTTTCTGATAAGTAGTCTTGCCCTGGCCAGGGACTATCAGGCATCCTTCCCTAGAGCATTCACTCTCCTATTACCGAGAGCGAGCGATCCCATATTGACCACACAATCACCTTCGAGGGTATTCCGCTAGATCCGATCACTTAACTGATTAAGACCTCATGGCTAGAGATCTATAAGTCAAGGTCAAAACCTAGAAGTCCACCAACAAGGTGTCCTTGGTGTCTCAGGTCTAAGGACCAATCACGCCACTGTGACAATGAATCTAGCTGGTTGACAGTTAGGTAACATTACCATCCAGCGATTCATAACGGATCAGTTCAGTGAACTCATTCTCCAATGAGCACCTACAGATTCACCTTAGTGTCTCCACACAAGTGACTATGAGACCAGTCACCCTCATCATATGAGCAGGTGCAACCTGTACTAGTCTAACCGGATATCCGATGTCCTTCTCGGATATCCTCCGACTAGGAACAATTAAGAATATACGTTTAAAGGATATTAATCTCATTGTTATGATCTCATCATAATTAATATCCATTGCGCATATTCATGGACTTCATAATGAAACGATAAACGAATTATACACAATGAATATAAAAGCCTTATTATTATTATCAAAGAACAAGATTGCACAAGTTATGATTGGCTTAAGGACATCCATAACTAACAATCTCCCACTTAGACTAAAGCCAATCACCTTTATGTCTTAAACCCATAGACTCTAGGTGGCGCTCAAACACAATTTGAGACAGAGGCTTCGTCAATGGATCTGCAATGTTGTCGACTGAAGGAACTCTTTCCATCAGTACATCTCCTCTAGTGATTATCTCCCTGATCAGGTGAAATCGCCTCAGAATGTGCTTCGACTTCTGATGAGACCGCGGCTCTTTCGCTTGCGCAATGGCCCCATTGTTGTCACACAGCAATGGGATTGGATCAGAGTCACCTGGAACCACACCAAGGTCGGTGATGAACTTCTTCATCCACACTGCCTCCTTGGCGGCTTCAGCTGCAGCAATGTACTCAGCTTCTGTCGTCGAGTCTGCAGTGGTTTCTTGCTTGGAACTCTTCCAGCTCACTGCACCCCCGTTCAAAGTGAACACAAATCCAGATGTAGACTTGCTATCATCTGGATCCGACTGGAAACTCGAGTCAGTATATGCCCGGAGTTTCAAGTCCCCTCCTCCATAGACCAGAAATATATCCTTAGTCCTTCTCAAGTACTTAAGGATACATTTCACAGCCATCCAGTGTGTTTCACCTGGATTTGCCTGATATCTGCTCGTAACACTTAGAGCAAATGCCACATCAGGCCTTGTACATATCATGGCATACATGATAGACCCTATAGCCGAGGCATAGGGGACTCTATCCATGGCTGCCCTCTCTTCAGGAGTCTTAGGAGACTGCTCCTTAGAGAGAATAATCCCATGTCTCATAGGTATGAGACCTCTCTTGGAATTTTCCATGCCAAACCTTTTGACAATGGTATCTATGTACATGGATTGGGTCAAGCCAAGCATCCTCTTAGATCTATCTCTATAGATACGTATTCCCAATACGTAGGATGCTTCTCCCAAATCCTTCATGGAGAAGTTCTTTGACAGCCAAACTTTACTGATGATAACATCCCTACATCATTCCCAATGAGTAAGATGTCATCAACGTAAAGTACGAGAAAAGTGATAGCACTCCCACTGACTTTCTTATACACACATGGTTCATCTTCATTCTTAATGAAGTCATAAGATTTGATAGCCTCATCAAACCTTATGTTCCAACTACGAGAAGCTTGCTTCAATCCATAGATGGATCTTTGAAGCTTGCATACTTTGTCTGGACACTCTTTGGATGTAAAACCCTCAGGTTGTATCATATACACTTCCTCCTCAATGTTTCCATTAAGGAAAGCGGTTTTTACATCCATCTGCCAGATCTCGTAATCAAAGTATGCAGCAATGGCAAGAAGAATTCTGATCGACTTTATCATGGCAACTGGTGAGAAAGTTTCGTCATAGTCAATTCCTTGCCTTTGACGATACCCCTTTGCCACCAACCTTGCCTTATAAGTGTCGATCTGTCCATCTGCACCGATCTTTCTCTTAAAGATCCACTTGCACCCAATAGGTACAATACCTTCGGGCAAGTCTACCAAGTTCCAAACTTGGTTGGTGTACATGGACTGCATCTCAGAATTCATGGCATTTCGCCATTTCCCTGACTGAGGACAATCAACAGCCTCTTGGTAGGTCTTTGGATCATCATCCTCATCAAAAGACATGCCTTCACTGATATGTCCAACATATCTTTCAGGCTGTCTAGGTACTCTACCAGACCTACGCTGAATGTGTGTATAATCCTGAACAGGTTCCAGAACCGATGTCTCACCCAGTGGACTTTGCACAATTTGTGGATCTAGAACCTCTTCTAGATCTATTTTACTCCCACTGTCCTCTTGGGAAAGGTATTCCTCTTCCAAGAAGACAGCTCTCCTGGCAACAAACACTCTTTGTTCACCAGGATGGTAAAAGTAGTACCCAAACGTTTCTTTTGGGTATCCAACAAATCTGCACTTATCGGTTCTAGATTCCAGTTTATCTGGGTCATGTCTCCTCACGTGGGCAGGACAGCCCCAGATTTTAACATGTTTAAAATCAGGCTTTCTACCCTTCCATATCTCATATGGAGTGGAAGACACAGATTTACTTGGAACCCTGTTCAGCAGATATGCCGCTGACTCTAGCGCATATCCCCATAAGGAAACTGGTAACTGTGAACGGCTCATCATGGATCGCACCATGTCCAACAAGGTACGATTTCTCCTTTCCGATACACCATTCATCTGTGGTGTATAGGGAGGAGTCCATTGAGAAAGGATACCATTGTCCTTTAAGAATTGTGTGAACTCTGTACTTAAGTATTCACCTCCTCGGTCTGACCGTAGGATTTTAATACTCTTTCCAGTTTGCTTCTCAACTTCATTCTTAAATTCTTGGAATTTTCCAAAGGCTTCAGATTTGTACTTCATTAAGTAAACAAATCCGAACCTTGAGTAGTCATCCGTGAATGTAATGAAGTATGAGTAGCCACCCTTGGCTTGGGTAGACATTGGACCACATACATCCGAATGTATTAGTTCCAATATGTCCTTAGCCCTATCTCCATGTCCACTAAATGGAGATTTGGTCAACTTACCCATTAAACAGGATTCGCAAGTTGCATATGATTCATAATCAAATGGATCCAAGTATCCATTCTTATGCAACTTTTGAAGCCTATTCTCACCAATGTGACCAAGCCTACAATGCCACAAGTAGGCAGTGTTCACACTATTCTTACTTCTCTTAGGAGAAACATCAACGTGGAGATTATCATAAGAAACATCAAGTAGATACAAACCATTCACCAAATTTGCTAAAGCAACTAGTTTATTTCTCAAATAAACTGAACAACTATTGTTCTCAATGGTAAACTTGTATCCAACTCTGTCTAAACAAGAAACAGAAATAATGTTCTTAATGATGCTAGGCACAAAATAGCAATCATCTAATAAAAGTAAATCTCCTGAGGGTAACTTGAGCTTCACTGTCCCCACAGTGTGTGCACCAACACTTGTGCCGTTTCCAAGCCTCAAGTTCACCTCGCCCTTGCTCAGCTTCCTTCTACTTGTCAGCACCTGCACATCATTGCAGATATGAGAAGCACATCCAGTGTCCAAAACCCAAGATGTAGAATCTCTAATAGACAAGTGAAGATCTATCATATAGATACCTGAAGCTTCGCCAAGCTTCTGCTTCTCCTGAGCCTTCATTGCAAGGTAATCCTTGCAATTTCTTTTCCAGTGCCCTTTCTTCTTGCAGTGGAAGCACTCGCCCTTTTCTTCTCCTTTGCCTGTGTCCTTCTTTTGTTTCTGCTTAGACTGCTTCTTAGCATTGCCTTTCTTAAAGGCTTGCCCTGCTCTCCTCTTCTTGTTGGACTTTCCAACCATGAGAACAGTGGGCTTTTCCTTCTTAAGGTTGCCCTCAGCAGTCTTTAGCATGTTGAGCATCTCAGCTAAACTCACCTCAATCTTGTTCATTGTGAAGTTCACAATGAACTGGGAATATGAATCTGGAAGTGACTGGAGAATGAGGTCCGTGCTTAGTTCCTTGTCAGAGGAAAACCAAGCCCCTCGAGCCTCTCAATCCACTCTATCATCTTCAGCACATGAGTCTGTACTGAAGACCCCTCTGCCATGCGAGCTCTGAACAGGGCCTTGGATATCTCATATCTCTCCACCCTGCTCTGCTCTTCAAAGAGCTCTTGCAAGTGCTGCATGATGGATCTAGCATCCATGTTCTCATGCTGCCTTTGCAACTCATTGCTCATTGAGGCAAGCATGTAGCATTGGGCCAGAGTGGAATCCTCCTTCCACTTCGCAAACTCAAGCGTTTCCCCTTCAGGTGCATCAAGGGGTGGTTCAGCTGGGATCTCCCCTTCCAGGACATAGGCAATGCGCTCAGACCTGAGGACAATCTTCAGGTTTCTGAGCCAATCCGAGTAGTTCAGGCCTGTCAATCTGTTGGCATCCAGTATGCCATGGAGTGGGTTACCTGACGACATTTTTGCCTATAAAGGAAATGTAAAGACAATTAGAAGATGTTCATAATAATAATTAAATCTAGATTAGGACTTTAATCAAGACTAGCTCCCACTATTTTCCGGCAGACTGTATAACCCTCAGATATACAGAATGGGAGACACCGACGGTCTCCTAGTGGGGATCGGAATCTCACAGACTCATAGCATGATCTTGTGGATAGCACAACAAACCATACTATGATCTGAAAGCGGTCAACCCTTGACACTTGCAACTCTTGCAATATCCGATCTTATTTTGGCCCCTGAATTTTAATGACCTTATGGATAGCACAACAAGTCATTAAATCCAGTCTAAGCAATACCATCATTACGTAACGAGCATAGATTTGGATGTAGCCCTTGTGGATAGCACAACAAAGCTACACAGGTCCTCTACCCCGTTTAAGGCATCATCATGCCATAGTTTTAGTCTGTCATTAGACTTGACAAGCCTTGTGGATAGCACAACAAACTTGTCCGATCTAATGGCAATCCTAAAACTATAATGATGGAGGGCCACGTAATTCATTCTAAATGATTACGCTACGGCTTAAAATTTGAACGAGGAGGGATTTTGACATATTTTATCTTGGTCTCTATATCTGCGTGCTATTGATATATAGAATTTGGAATATCATATATTTAATTATATATACCACAGCACATTCCACACATATCATATACATGAAGAAAAATGATGGATGATCATGGATTTAACCTAGAGTGGCATTACCAGAGCCAGTTGGTAATCCACAAATATGGTGAACAATGGCAGCCCCGCATCTGATGCTTTAGCTTGATGTAACTTTATCTCCATGAAGGTCCTGCATGGTACTCTCCTCCATCTCCGCCAATCCGCTTCTTATAATTACAAGTAATATTTAAATTGGGCTCGCAGGCCCATAAATGTACATCAGATAATAATAAGAAACCTTGAACAAGTCAAGGGGAGTACATAACAGGAGGGAGATAGAATGTACAACCCGGATTTAATAGAGGGAGAGAGGGAGGCACGCAGTCCTCATAAATTACATCATTTGCCATTAACCATAACATTCATCACATGATATCTAAGTCCATGACCATCCATCCACATACATCACATGCATCAACAAGCAATTATCACATAATTACTTCTGAAATATTTTACTTCAAAAATATAATAATTATACTTTGAAAACCATTTAACTAAACAATTTAGCTAACATGGATATCATCTAATCAACATTAGATAAACGTCATTCAGCGTTACTGCATGAAGTCGCCAAGATGTACAGTTAATTAATTTAAAAATCACATTTCTAAATCAATTAACATGCTTTAATTAGATAGTAGGAATAACTAAAACAATTTTAGATTTTCCTTAAACTAATTAAGCATTGGGTCAAACAACTGAAAATTAATTTACAGAGATCTAAACACCTTTAAAAACTCTCAAAATAATTTTCAGAATTTTCTGGGATTTTAAAACCTGTTTAAATGTTTTTAAACAATTTAAAAACAATTTAAAACAATTTTTAAAAATTAAAAAGGGGGAAGGGGGGACCGGATCCGGTCCAACCGGATCCGGTGGGGCGCGCGGGCCACCCGCGCGGGTGGCCCGGGCCCCGCCCTGGGTCCGGGTAAGTCACCCGGACCCAGGGCCCACGGGGGCGACCCGCGGGGTCGCCCCCTGCCCGCTAGGGCGCGCCCGAGGGCGAGCCCTAGGCCGCCGCCGCCCTGGTTCGCAGGGCCGCGGCAGGGCGACCCCGCCGGCCTCCGCGCCGCCACCGGCGGCCGCGGACGGTGCCGGCGACGCCGGGCACCGCCACCCACCGCCCCATCAGCCCAGAAAACCCCGAAAAAACCCCTAAAAAAATGCAAAAATGCCCCATCTTGGACTGTCCAATCTGCACGACGGCGGCATCTTGCAGAGGGTCGTGTGGCCTCCACAGTGGGCCAAACGTCGCCACAAAGGGTTCTTCGCGAAGCCCTTGGTACCAGGAACACCTTCCACGTACCAAGCGGCAAGTGCACATCTCATGTGCGACCCACGAACACTTCAAACATGGCGACTTATGCATAACGTGAATCGACAAAAACGTATGAAATATCATACACAAGATGTCGATTCCGAACGTACCAGCAACCTGGCTCTGATACCACTGTTCGGTTTCGTACAGAGCGCAGTGGAAACGCGAATCCCTCAGGTAGATATCGTTGCCGGCCGTCGGAATCGAACTAAATCGGTAAACCACGCACAGGCAGATCTCATCTTTACCTTTGCGGGGTTGCGTAACTCCCGAATCCGGGGAGGAGGTGGCGCAGAGGCGCCGGTGCTTCAATCCGTTCAAGTGTCCGGCCTCTAGACGTATCCACGCGAGCTCCGGACGCAGACGGGATCTCCTCGTTCTCCACGCGTCTCCCGGATCTCAGCTCCACCATGTGCAGGAGAGAGGAGAGAGAGGATGGGGGGGCGCCCTGGGAGAGAGAGAGGAGGGGGGCGGCCAGGGTTAAGCCTGGAGCTTGGCCCAGGGCTTAACTCTCACGGTATATTTATAGACACCGCGGTTTTTCACAAAAACCCAGTCATTGTCTATAAAGAACACCTTGCTTAGTCTGCTCGGAACTCTTATGCGTGTGACCCTCTAGGCCCAACTGCTAGTCCAGTTTTCAGCCCATTAAGCTCAATAACTCTTTATTGACTTATGGTAATTAATTAACATCTCATATTAATTAATCACACAATCAATTATCGTCTCACGATAATTACCGGGCTTCCAATCAAGTTGGGTGCCAAGCAACACCACTTGATCCTGGAAAGCATTGGGGTTCAGCAACCCATTCAAGGAACCTTTTGTATCATCAGTTACCACGTGACTATAATCCTTCGCTCGTACAATGCTCCCGAGTGCACTTAGGGTATGGTCAACTGTCAAACCCTAATGTGTGTACTCACTTGGTTTAGATGCCGCATAACTATATCAGAAAACTCCTTTTCTGATAAGTAGTCTTGCCCTGGCCAGGGACTATCAGGCATCCTTCCCTAGAGCATTCACTCTCCTATTACCGAGAGAGAGCGATCCCATATTGACCACACAATCACCTTCGAGGGTATTCCGCTAGATCCGATCACTTAACTGATTAAGACCTCATGGCTAGAGATCTATAAGTCAAGGTCAAAACCTAAAAGTCCACCAACAAGGTGTCCTTGGTGTCTCAGGTCTAAGGACCAATCACGCCACTGTGACAATGAATCTAGCTGGTTGACAGTTAGGTAACATTACCATCTAGCGATTCATAACGGATCAGTTCAGTGAACTCATTCTCCAATGAGCACCTACAGATTCACCTTAGTGTCTCCACACAAGTGACTATGAGACCAGTCACCCTCATCATATGAGCAGGTGCAACCTGTACTAGTCTAACCGGATATCCGATGTCCATCTCGGATATCCTCCGACTAGGAACAATTAAGAATATACGTTTAAAGGATATTAATCTCATAGTTATAATCTCATCATAATTAATATCCATTGCGCATATTCATGGACTTCATAATGAAACGATAAACGAATTATACATAATGAATATAAAAGTCTTATTATTATTATTATCAAAGAACAAGATTGCACAAGTTATGATTGGCTTGAGGACATCCATAACTAACAGTAACTTGTAGCATGTAACATATAGCATGTAGCATGTAGACATATAACTTGTAGCCTGTAATCATTTTCATATAGTTGCCAAGACATAGCCCACACTAAATTAGAGATCAGTAGTCATCTAACATTCACTTATCACCTAGGCAATGCGGTGATGAAGTCATAGTATTTGCGTAAAACCGGGGAAAGTCCTTCCCACCTTGGCCAGTAGAACAAGTCTACCTCCAGGATTTCAATCCGTTGCCCACGGATTCATTTATTTACATGTAGGTGAACCATTACCATAGGGGCATCTACGGTATAGTTCCTTGTAGGAATCTCTAAGATAGCAATGTCTTATTGGCATCATTGTTATAATGCGTACACTAACATGTATAATATACAATGACATTTCATTTCCTATTATTTTAACATGTGTTAATGCAATATTTCAAAGTACAACACTTTCAGTTCTGAAATTCTATTTACTGTACCACAGATCCCTATCATGATACTAATATTCATTCTTGCATTTACATTCATATTTATTCAATTCTATGTGTAATATATTGTTCAGAAATTCATAACAGAATGTACACATGTCTAAAAATTCTGAAATTTTAACAGAAATTCGAAATCAGGAATTACAATGCACATGCCAAATTTCATAATTTTCTGATTTCTGCAACTATTTTTCATGAAATTAACTCTACTAATTCAACTAACTAACAGGGTTTAATATTGAGAAAAGCTCACAATTTTCATATGGAACAGGGATTTCTGACATATTATATCTATTTCAGTAATTTAAACATCAATCAACATGCTCTCTTTTAAATCATTGTACTTATCTTATACTAATTTAACCTTGATCGTTGCCATGTAATTATGCAAGTTCATCAATTCATATATATAACATGCACATTATAGCAATAGACAGTCCATAACAATAACATACTCTAATATTACATGGCTGAAACGCATAGATTCATAAATTATACATTTAAACCAATTCACTCAGATTTCTGGAAATACATGATTCTGTTAAACTTGACGTCAATTGGTATGACGTTTACTATAGTAGACGTCCACATACGATGTCGTCAAGTAATTATAGATGGCGGCACATAGCGCCGTTAACACAAACCGACGGCGGCACATAGCACCGTTTACATATAGTAAGGACAGAAAATACATATAATTCGGATGAACTAAACGGCAGTCGATATTGCCGTTTACATTATACAGACGGCAATACCCCTGGACGTCTAGTTCTAAGACACAGAAAACCTACATGAAATAACGGCGTTTCTAACCCTTCCCGTAGGTTGTTTTCATGTTTTAAAAATACAGAAAAATGTTAGATACGTAATATAACATATCCTAAACTAGTCCCCCATGCAACTTGCCTTAATCCCTCCTGATGGAGCGTCGAATGCAAGCTCGAAGAAGCCCGTCTCGCCAGGGAGACAGTTCTTCCCTCCATCTTCGAGCGATCCAAAACCTCCTCCGAAGTAGTCCCTCCGCCTGGAAGAGCTTTTGGTTACGAAGTCCTATGTATCTCCTCGGTGTAGAAGCCTCTGAACCGCACGAACCAGCACCAGATCGCTCTGCAAAATCCCTTCCTCGGCTCTCTTTCTCTCCAAAACCAGAGTAAAACCTCTTCTAACTACGAGATCTGGTCTTATAAAGACCTCCAAAGCAAAGGCCAAACCTAATCTTGACCCTCGGATCTAAACGCATCGGATCAGCTCATTAAAACCTTCCCGAAACGGCCGATCTCCTTAATCCGGAACGGAAAGCTCAAAAACAGGCAAGTCAGTTTAACGTCAACATAGGTTGCCGTCTTCCCCAATATAAACGTCCATTGATGATGTCATTGATAGTCTTGCCCATAATTAAATAATTCAGAAAAAATATTAAACGTCAATACCTGTTGTCGTTAACACCATATAAACGGCATACGATATTGCCGCTTACAAGCCTTAACGTCAAACGATCTTGACGCCTAGTTCTACACAGAACAACATTCAATTTATGCAGAAATAAACACACAATGTACAGAATAAATTCAAGGAAATTCTAGGGTACTACACATCAGCTCTCTCTTGCAAAATACAACCCATAAGCACCATCCAAACTAAAATCTTAACCTTATACAAGTACATATACTCTAAGTACCTGTAACATGTAAGTAGCCAGGCTAACGTTATCCTCTTCCGCACACCTGATAGCCCAGAAGATCTTCTCCACCTCTCTTCCAGAAGGGCTGACTCTCCCCTGTTGGGTTTACATGGATTCATAATTGAGATGTTTGTTTTTGATGATGAGCAATCAATGAGCATTTCATGAACAATACAATTTCATGTGATATGTATGCGTGAAACATGATAAGAATGACATGTCAAGCAAATGTTAATCAAGAATCACATGTTTAATTTGATTATCTAAATGTCCACATTATCTCACTAACAATGTTCTTAAATGTAGGTGAGATTGCATGCAAGACAATGTACCAAAACAAGAGCAAAAAGATCAAGAAAAGCACAAAAGACAAGTACCTGTCGACAGCCCCCAAGATGCTTGTCGACAGCCCTGCATAGACAGATCTTATAGGGTACTGGCAAGGTGTACCTGTCGACAGCCCCACTGATGCCTGTCGACAGATCTGCACAGACAGAACACACAGACTCCTGGCAAGGTGTGCCTATCGACAGACTCAAATCACCTGTCGACAGATCCACACAGGGAACTGTCTCCCGGAAAGCCAGCCTTCTGCCTATTGCAAATCTGTCTACATCTGTCGACAGATGCAATTCTTGTTGTCGACAGAA
Source organism: Colocasia esculenta (assembly GCA_014218235.1). Lineage (NCBI taxonomy): Eukaryota > Viridiplantae > Streptophyta > Magnoliopsida > Alismatales > Araceae > Colocasia > Colocasia esculenta. The sequence goes on from CM024766.1 coordinate 30,168,170, forward strand.
GAAGGGAAAATCTCAATACGAGATCTCCATATGCTTTCGAATTGGGTGTTTCCAAATCTCACGACTCTCCATACTTAAACACCCATATAAAAGGAACTCTTTGGAGTTATTTTCGCACAGAAGCAGCCACAACTCAAAACCCTAAGCAAAGTCTCAAGAGAGAAGATCTTTCTGCTGCTCTGCTTCAACCGTTCGTCCAAGCAACCAAAGAGACATATTTTGAACGGGATTGAAGCCAGATTGTCCATCTTTCAAGCTTCTCCATCAACTGATACCTGTCAAGATGAAGCTTGAAGCACATAGGGACGATCATCTGAAGAGTTCCACATCAGGATTTGAAATCTCAACTCTGAACTCTTCTTTATCTCTGTTTTTCATATCTGTGTGTGGGTGTTGTTGAGTCAAGCATCCTTGTGCTTGATTCACGTTTGTCACATTGTTCTGATCATGGTTTACATCAGACTACGTGAGTGTGTGTGTGTTGTAGCGAGTGAACTTGCTAATAAGCAGTCTTTCTGCGTGTGTGTGTGTGGACGGTGGACGTAGGATACACAAGTTGTGTACTCCGAACCACCTTAAATCATCGTGTCTGTGGTTTGAACGTTTCACGCTAGATGTTTGGTAGGCACGTTGATCTTTCACACGCTAGATAAATTGCTATTCTATCTACTTACAACTAACACACATCTCAGTTTGATTTAAACTCTGTTTGAAATATCAAAAGTCTGTGTTTCCACTGAAAAGAAGGTTATTACATTTTTAATTGATGGCAATCTATTCAATCCCCCTTCTAGATTACCATATTGTATAATTCCGCACATCTTTCAATTGGTATCAGAGCGAGGTTTCTCCGTTTTACTGTCTTAATTGGCTGATCTCACGATCAGAAGATTCTCGATCTCATGGAATCTAACAAGGGGTATATGGCCGAGGGACATTCAGTGACCAGGCCACCCTTCTTTGATGGCACTGACTATCCTTATTGGAAAAATTGCATGCAGGTATTTCTGAGAGCTCAAAACTTTGAGCTATGGAAAATTGTCAGCAAAGGAGCATACACCCTTCCCGAGGACGAAGATACCTAGACGAAGGACTAGATTGCAAAGGGATATCTCAACTGGAGTGCCCTGATCGTGATGCAGTGCGCTATTCATCCCAAAGAATACTCAAGAGTCTCCACATGCACTTCAGCGAAAGAGATATGGGACAAACTTGAACTTATCTACGAAGGTACGTCCGAGGTAAGGGAAACCAAAGTAAGCATGCTAATTTCTGAGTATGAAATGTTTAAGATGAATAATGATGAAACTATATCAGATATGTTTGCAAGGTTCATGCTAATAATAAATGGAGTGAAAGGTCTTAAGAAAGAATACTCAGAAAGTGACTTAGTGAGGAAGATACTTCGGTCTCTTCCATCCTCATGGAACACTAAGGCCACTGTCATTGAAGATTCAAAAGATCTCTCAAAGATGAAATTGGATGAACTAATTGGCTCCCTGATGACATATGAAATAAATGTGAAAAGGAAAGAAACTGAAGAAAACCCAAAAAGGTCAATTGCCTTAAAAGCTTTAAGCAAAAGTTCCTCTAAATCCAAAAAGGAGGTTCAACAGGAAAGTGATGAACCTGAAACGTCTAGTGATAGTGAAAATGATGAAATGGCCATGCTCACTAGACAATTCAAGAAATTCCTCAAATTCAAAAAGAATGGCTCAGGTAATTCCAAATCCTTTCAAAAGAAAGATTTCTCAAATAAATTTGAGTCTAACAAAAGATCTGACATTGTATGCTATGAGTGCAAGAAACAAGGGCATATGAGAGGAGAATGCCCCGAACTCAAGAAAAAACTGAAGAAAGAGAAATTCACCTTCAAGAAGGCCAAGGCAATGTTGGCAACTTGAAGTGATGAAGATGAAGATGAGGACGCACAAGAAGCCTCTGGAGATGAAGAAATTCAGTGTCTAATGGCAAGAAGCGACGACTCCAATGAGGTAAACTCTTCCTTTGAAACTTATATTGTTGATGAATGGGAAGAAGCATACACTGTCCTGTTTGAAAAATTTTGTGAATTCAAATCTTAAAACAAGGCATTGAAAAAGAAAATCAATTCTCTTGTTCATAACACACACAATGATGAACAAGTTGTTGCCTTAACTAAAGAAATTGAAATGATGAAAATTGATGAGGAAGTTCACATTGGAGAAATGGACTGTTTGAAAACAAAATTGCAAGAAATTCAAAAGGAAAAGGAAAGTCTGACTAACTCTCTTGAATCTCTTCAAAATGAACATAAAGAAACTAAGAATAAGTTGGAACAAGCTGAAAAAGACCTTAAAGGAAAATCTAAAGATTTAACAAGGTTTGTAAAGGGAAAGCAAAATCTTGATGCCATTCTAGGATCAAATATCTTTGTTACAAAACATGGAATTGGATATCAACCAGTAAAACAAAAGAAAATGGGAGAGACTTTGACAACTTCTTTTGTTGATTCTAGCCCAAGCACATGTTAGGATCGAATATTCGGTTATGGCAAAGCTAGAAGGGGGGGGGGGGGGGTTGAATAGATTTGCAGCAGAAACTTAAGCAATTTTAGAATTACTTTGGATTAAAAGATCTACTCCATTAAAACCCCTTTGATCTGATGTAATGTGTGTGAATAAATTAACAAGTAGTGTGTAGACGAAATCCCTAGGCATGCATCTAGCGCAACACAATGCAAACCACAAATCAAACCATAGTGCACAAGGGATTTTTTAGGTGGTTCGGAGATCACACCACGTGACTCCTACATCCACCCCTCACACAGTGAGGACACACTACTCAAGAACTGAGTACAACACACACACGAGCACAACGGCTCAACCATACACACACACGCTAGATCAAGTCCACAATAGATCAGATCCTCTAGCCTTGATCTGACCAACACACCACACATGTTGTTTGATGCAAACACGCAATCAGAACAACAATCCACACGTGGATCAAGCACAAGGAACGCTTGAACCACTACCACACACACAAAGATATGAAAGGTAGAATAAAAGAAGAGTTCTGAGTTGAAGATCAAATCCAAATGAAGAACTCTTCGTGATGGTCGTCCAGAAGAACTTCAAACTTCGTGTTGATGATGATCAGACGATGTAGGAGAAGCTTGATTCGTGGACAAACCAACTTCAACTCCGCTCGTGAGATGGATCTTTCTCGCGCTGGATGGAGAGTTGAAGCAGAAAATAGGGGAACCTTCTTCTTCTTGTTCTTGGCTTAGGGTTTTTTGTGTGGAGTCTCCTTGCTGCGAAAATACCTCTATATGGTCTATATATAGTGGTGTCCAAGCATAGAGAGTCGTGCTAAAAGAAAACACCCAAATATAGATCATATCTTGGTCATTAGATCTTCCCAAAACTCCGTCTGTCGACAGCCGACTTGCTGATGTCGACAGGTTTGCAAAAACCAGAAGACTGGCCTTCCAGGAAACCATTTTCTGTGTGTATCTATCGACAGGCTACAGTGTATCTGTCGACAGGTGCACTATTCATCTGTTGACAACACACTATTCATCTGTTGACAGCTACTTATTTCAGCAGCTTGTCTTGGTCTTTTGCACTTGGATTTTGTTGCTTGTCTTGTGTACATTCACACCTACATTAAAAGATAATTATTAGTGAGATATAATGAACATATAAATGAACAAGTTAGATATGTTTTTCTTGATTAGCATTTGCTTTTCTTGATTAACATTTGCTTGACTTGACATTCTCATTATGTTTCACGTATTCACATCACATCAATTTGTATTGTTCATGAAATGCTCATCATCAAAAACAAACATACCATATGTCAACTTAACATACTCATATAAACCCAACATTCTCCCCCTTTTTTATGATGACAAAATTTCAATTTATACACAATTGATGTTTCTCCCCCTTTTGGCAACATCCAAAAAGATAAGTCATGCACAAATGGATAAGAATGAAGCAAAGAACTGTGTTTCCATTCATTGATCAGTAAGTGCACACAGGTACAAAAAAAGGTAATACATTGCATGAAACAACAAAAGCAAAAGTGAAGGAGAATGAGATGACGGAGTTAACAGATTGATGACTCAAAGAAGTGGAAGGAAATGAAGCAAAGAACTGTGTGACCACAGAACTGAATTGTGAAAGATATGAGTGGGGAATGAGTGTTCAATTAGAATTTTAAGGTTGAGAACTAGTTTATACCCATTGCAAGATGTCATAGACACTAGTAGTTAGACATATAAAATTCTACAATGGTTAAGAAATAATACTTCGAGAATCTCAAGTTGTAGCATTTAGAAGACATCGTTCAAAAACATTGAAAATAAGATAACCCCTTTGAATAAAACCGTTGTAGAAAAACATGTTCCTTTGTGGGTGATGTTCAATTGGTACTTGAAAGTAATGTCTACATGAGCGATTAACAATAAACAACACATTGCCCTTGATGTAAAAATATGGAGGCTACACTCTATTTCTTACATTGAATTTTTTATTTGTCAAGTTAATGTGGGAAAAGTAGTAATTAAGATCACTTTCACCTTTTGACGTGAAGGTAGACATTTGGGATGCCCGTACCCCGAGTTACTCAGTGTAAGTGACCATCATACCATTGTACAGAGATAATGAAAGTACTTTTTGATGCGAAGACAGACATTTGTGATGCCCATGTCCCCGGTTACTTGGTAATACTCATCATTGCTCTACCTTTATCCCATTTCAAATACTTTTTGTTTGAACTTTGAGTTTAGAAATAGGTAACTTTTCTCCTTTTGTTTTTAATTCTTAAATCATGATCAAAATGTTATTTAAGGTCAAAAGCCAATGTAAAACATAAAGTTCAATAACCTTCGTACTTATCAATCCACTTGAGAAAAATGATTATTTGCAAGGGAGTTATTCAAGTGAGTTAGGTTAGAATCATTAGATTTGATCAATATTTTCTAGATGACACAACCTAGACTCAAACACAAAATATTATATCAAAATCATTGTGATTAAGTCAATGTCTTTGATACTATGTGAGTATGAAAGATTGCAATGAATAGCAAGTCCCTATTCTCCCCTTGCATCAATAATATGAACATACTCATAAAGAAAGGATTAGAAAAGATGAAGATTTATGGATGAAGTGAGTATCTGTCGACAGCAAACATGAGCCTGTCGACAGATGCAGACAGTTGTGAAGTTCTGGGTTCAGGCAAGGTATGGGCTGTCGACAACTGGGGTGCTGGCTGTCGACAGATGCGCACAGGGTGCAATTTCTGGGTTCTGTGAAGGCATATCTGTCGACAGGCTGTTTGGGGTTGTCGACAGGGGCTTTGAAACTTCAGCTTTAAGGCTTTGAATTGAGACTGATTTGAGCCATAAGATTGAGGGATAAATACACATTGAATATGAAGGGTATCCCATATGAATTTCACTCACCTAGCCTTAACTTACCCCCCCCCCCCCCCTAGAGTGTGTATATGATGACTCATCATTCAAGCAAATCAATCAATGAGATACACAAACATACCAAGCATTTGCACATAAAAGAACATCCATAAGCATAAAAACACCAACATTCATTCTTTTAAAGAGAGACATGTGGCAAGATTGATGTGAAAGAATGTCCCTCAAACAACTCACTCAAAAACTCTTTTTGACTTACTCCCCCATAATGTATGCATGGTATTGAATGAACATTCAAGCAATTCACACATGTTCATGTCAAGCAATTTGCACAAGGAGAGTATAAACGTGATCAATTGAGGTTCTTGAAACGCAACATAAGAACTATCGCCTTCTCAACCAGAAAGCGGCACGGATCTCGTCGTGTTCAGAAAGCAGATTCTTCGATCTGTCGCAATCCTAAAACCAACGTAGAGGCAGTCAAACTGGACCCAAGAAACCCGAGTTGTAACACCAAGTATAACTACCTTCGCATTTATGGGATTTTATGGCCATGAATCTGATGGGAAGATAGGCTATCTCTTTCTCTACTTGTCTATATTTCCAAAATAGTAATGACCGGGATAAGGAGCCGAGAGCCATGATAGGCTTTCCAAGAGTAAAAGTGAGGGGATGTCCTGAGGTATAACCCCACCCTAGCATGTTTCGGGTTCCCTGAGAGTGTCATCTTTTGAGCATGCTATCCCCTACTAATTTAATCATGTTACAGAGGGGGGACTTGTATGTAGGTTAATGGGTCACTCGTGTCGCTTTATTAGTAGTGGATCTATGTGGACTTTCACTAAATAGACTTGGCCGATATGGGCTATCATCTGTGATGGGCTAAGAGTAGAAATCACCCCTGTCCACCAACATTACAGAGTTTCCATATAGATTTAGCAATTTGTTACTTCTTCCAGCATATAATACTTTTCTTTGTTAGAAACTACTTACATTACTTATTTAGACAACACTTTTATTTTAAACTTGAACTTCTTGAATTTTGAATATGTTACACTCACGCAAAATGCTTGAGGTGCACAAAATTTAACATAAACAAAATGCTGAACTAGCGACGCATTGTACATGCCTTTTGACCTTCACATTAATATTATGCATCCACTAGATTTATATTATGAGATTTTGGGGTCTTCATGGGAATGTTCCCATGATATTTGCCTGGTGATATTTGCCTTTTCTCTTTAAGTTCGGTATTGGCACTCCGATCTAGATGGTTTGCAAGTTGCAGAGTTCAACGTAGAACAAGTATAATATGTAAGACAACACGTAGTGTCTTCCTAGCTGATGTATCAGAATGGTCTCAAGCTTAATTCTTGTGTCTTTTACTATTCATCTGGAACAATGTATTCTTTGCATTGTATACATAAATGTTAAGGTCGCTAAATTAAGAACTTATACTTGCTTCAAAAGACACTTGTGATAGCGCCTTTTCTATAGAGAGAGAAAGTGGAGAGAGAAGTCACTTAGGATAAAACATAGGGCTACTCTAGGCTTTTTAAATCCAGTTAAAAAGTTATGGCTAAGTGAGGTACTTTGATAGATTGCTGACAGAGGTAAAAGACAAGCTATTTTTGACATTATTATGATACAGTGTAGTTATTAGAAACAATATACGAAAATAGGAGTGATAAACTTATAAAAAATCCTTAAGGCGGATGTATTTGCATGCAAAATCATTATGCACAAGCAATCTTTTGCGAGATCCCAAGGTAGCAATTTCTTAATGCCAACAAATTAGAAGTTGAAAAAAATCAATTCACCAAATGTGACAATGTCATATGTTGATAATTTTAAATCAATGTCATCAGCCAATATCATGTAAGAGAGCTAACTTTGAGATCACAACACCTCATTTATTTAACTTAGTTTCTCTACAACAGACATGGATGAGTAGTGAGAATTTACCGCAAAGAAGTATGAAGATTTCTATGTTCATTCATGTCTTGGGAACGCATTACCTACCACCACATGTACTGACTCCCCAATGCAATCCTCTTAAAAGCTTTCTTTTGTGAAGAAAATTTGCCCTTCACATAATCAACTTGGAAATCCTTGCTAGCAAGTTAAGAAAGTAGGCCCCTATCGTTTGAAGAAAACGACTCCAAAGTTGGGAATGATAAAACAGAAATGGGAGGATCAATGGCTCCACAAATGACTTATAAATCTTCATCATGAATGTGATCATGGCGTATGGTCTCTTCAAGAATTCTGCAACATGAGCAATAAAATTGAGTGACATGGCATTTTTGCTATTACAAGTGTGTTACAAGCATCTAAAAGCTTTTGGATGTAGCATACTTGCAGCAAGATTTGGGAACATGTCGAAGATTGAAGTAATAACTTTCAGTAGCTCCTGAAATTGTCACAAGAAAAGATAAGTGGATATCACATGAATACTGTTTCTTATATTTTTTATAATACCCATGTACACGTCATTTATATACAAAAACTAAGTTGAGATCTTTCATCATAGTCAGAGGTTTACAGAGATACAGTTAGGCTTGTTAATGGGCTAGATCTATGCGGCATGCGGGGCTAGCCCACTTTTTGGGTGGTAAAAATAGTCATCTTACAAAATTACATGCGATTGATACACTTGGCAAGACAGGATAGTTGGAGAAAATCCACGACTGCTGACAGACCCATCTAATATGTTAAACATAACACAAAATTAATGCAAATGCATCTGCTTGAAACAAGAAATAGGTGTTGGGAATGACATACACCTATTAGAAGGAAACTACTTGTGGGAAGGAAAAAAAAAAAGTAAACTCAATTTATAGGAATGCAATTATACGCTTTCTTTGGAGGAGAAATAAGTAGTAGAATAAATATGTCCTGACTTGGAAGTAAATATATATATATATATATATATATATTAATTAAAAATGATATCTAGACTGATACGACAAAGGAGTGAGCCTCCGATGTCGCGTTCAACTAGACATATTTTATATATATAGAAAAACATGAAAGGAAAGTACATAAGCACCGAGGCACAAGCTAAAGACTCTCTACGCAGAGGGGTCAAGTGAAAATGAAAACAAAAGCCCAAGAGGACGAAAGATAGATCAGTGGGATGAGGATCAGACCCCATCCCGAAAGGAGCTCGTAGAGTTTACTCTGCGTAAAGATATATGTTTGGAACAAGAGAAAAGATTATTCCCTACTCAGGAATCTTGATTGGCGAGGCGCTCGGGCCCCACACTTGTCGTGATGTGATGGTGCGATGTGGGAGGGCACAAACACCCCTCCAATGATAGGGCGCCCAAATGTCGCTTCCTATCTGTTTAACGGGTGAGAAGTTGTTCTCTTGGAACAATGTATTTGTACATATATCATTCATATATGTCCAAACATATATTTTACTTCCCAACAGCTATATGTCATTCTTAGGCAATTCTTCCTCCCTTCAAAACTTGAGTATTCCCGTCCCAACAACTCCTAAGCTTCATTTGAAGTGAGCAAAATGTCTCTTTATACAACAAGTATATATTATGTATTCAAATATAAACATTTATTGCAAGAGAAAGGAACTGATGTGAATTGTAAGAAAATAATCTTATTAACCCATAGAAAAAGTGGAAGTGGATGTCGAGGTAATAGGATTGTTTTCTTACAATCTAATTCAACATTTTTTCCTTGCAATAAATATTTCTCATACCCGAGTAGTTAATGCAAGCAGATAATTCAGAAAGATGATCTCTCTCATATTAATGACGTATAATGACCTGCAACTTAAGGTAAAGAGTCTAAATTATTTCTTTCATATATCCATAGGAAAAGAGATTTGACACTCACCCTAGGTGTGGAATTCAACAAGTATTACCTCTATATATTGTCGTTACCACACTCATGTCTTCACTTAAATAACTAACCCCTGGATAAATCAGGGTTATCCAGGAGTAAATCTCTCCTCAAATTTTAGAGAGGGGGGATAATTTATCCTGGAGTACTCTTTAAGTAACCCAAGTTACTTATGAGTAATTCTACCCCACCTCAAGTAACACATTAATTCTTTTGGCATATTCTATTTAAAACAAGGGAGATGAGTAGGCTTACCACCACGACTTTCCCGAGCTTTATGGGTGATTCAACGACCACAAGAGTTTTCCTGCGTCGGAAGGTGAGCATTCGATCACCAAGAGCAGCAACTTAAGAATGTTATACGTACGTAGGAAATAATAACAATTGGTACCCGATGAGTAGCCTTCCTTTATCCGGGGAGAATTCGTAGAAGCTACAGCCTCTGGTGAACGGAATCCTCTCACCGTTCCACTCTGCAGCATGCAAATGATCAGTCAAAACTAACTAATATATTCTTAACCACCCTAAGATCTTTAAGATGGATTAGAATAAATTAAAGATAAGAAGAAAAACTGTTTAGTAACATTATTTTATAACACATATATTTGACACCACTCACGTTCAAATATATGTGTTAAATAAATATGTTTTTAAATTATTTTTAGTCTCGATAATATCAGCAGGTAATCACCCACCCAGGTGCCAGACCGCTGCAGCAGTCGCCGCCTTCCCTTCGTACACGTTCTCCGGGACGAACCTCACGTTCTTGCCCATGGCCTCAACTAGCTTCTCGAAGAACCGCATCACATCCTGCAACACCATATATATATACATCGATCATAATATATATATATATATAGGTCGTCCAGTTTCCATCGTATCCCAGATCGGAGCCACCCAACAAAAGAATTGAAACCTTACTTCACTCCCATGGAATGGTTTGTAGAAGGTCGAGTCCTCCAGAACGCAGTCATCCGACAAGAGCTCCCTCAGCCTGTTCATATCTTTGTCATTCATCGACGAGTAGAAACCGCGGACGATATCAGAAGGTCGTGAGGGCTGAGGCGACTGGCCATCTGTGGCGGCCTTGACGCTGCACAAGGCTCTCCTTGGTCGTCGCACCCAATGGAATTTGCTGACTCCCTTCGCCGGAGAATTAAAGGATAATGGCAGTCTCAGAACAACGGAGCGAGAAGCGGCAGTCCGAACAGGAGATTGGAGCCGTACTAGTATTGGTTGAGGTGATCTCCCGAGGAGCAGCTGTCTGTTCAGGGCTGTGGAGGGCACGGCGGCGGCCATGTCTTAGTTGCCGGAGAGGCTTGGGGAACGGTAGTATTTGTTGGGTGTGCGGGATACTTGGTTGGGTGAGGGGAGCAAAGGAGAAATGGAACAAAAGATAAAGACGTGGTGTTGCCTTCGGAGAGTTTCCAAGAATCCACAAGGAGTCTCTTCGCATGCATGCTTGGAACGGGAGCCATGCACACGTTTCCTTTAAGATAAGAGAAAGGTTTAGTGTATTTTTTATTACACTTAAATGTAATATGACTAGATACTAAATGTACATGGCACTTATCACATGAGGAGTGATAAAATGACAACTTAATTATTAGATGCCACATAAATTTAGTACCTAATCATATTATACTTAAGTGCAATAAAAAAGTACACTAAACTTTTCTCTTAAGATAATAATCCTCCTTTATTCTCTGAAATTCTGAGAAGATTTGAACACTTTCTGGACATCATGGGAAAACTTGAATTTTAGTAAAAAAAAATGCAAATTGTCCCATCTAGAACAGACGTGATGTGGGGGAATTAGCAGGTCGGAAAAGTTCCCAAAAGATCTCTCGAATATGATGCCTTAATCTAAAGTTGGACTTGCTCGTGCATGCAAGAATCATGTAAAAAAACATGTGTATCAAATGGCAATCTTCTTGCGAGCCTTTCATGTGTCATGGTAATGTGAGGCTAGGTAATTATGTGTCAAGTCTATACTATTATAATAAAACATAATTTTGAGTGCTGCCACATGGCAGCACCAAGAAGAATTTTTTCCCGTCATACTTGTTAATATAAAAATTTGTTAAAATAACTTCTCTTCTCTCTTTCTTTCTCATTAAAAATTTCTATTAAACATCTCACATTTTCTAAAAATTCACATCCTTATTCAAAATTCTTTTCCATTTTACTATCTTCATCAAAACACCTTCTCTCTCTTTCTAAAAATAATAAAAAGACATTACATATTTTTGAATAATTTTTTTATTGAAATTAGTATATTCATAATAAATACTATTAATCTCATGTAGACGACTTACAAATTTTATTTATTCAAATCTAATAATTTTCCGTGCATCGCAGGGGTATAGAGCTAGTTCTTCGATAAACTAAAAGACCACAGTTGGATTGGATCTCATTTGGTTTTGAGAGAAATATTAGAATGTCAAATACTAAAAGTGGAAATGCAACTTATAAGTTTCTTACAATACTAAATGGTAAGGTCGATTTTCTGGGGTCAAGGATCCGACCACCCCTCTTTACCCGAGACTCAGTTTTTTGACGAGCTGAACTCCCCATTATTATCAAGGATAATGCCGCCTCTGGGTACACCTCAGATTGTCCAGCAAGATGAGGGCTAGACTGGCAGAGTTATTGAAGTGCTCTCTCTGATGCTCAAGTCAACTCGAGGACGACTAGAATGTAGAAGATAATAGAGAAAGTGGAGAGGCAGAGAAAGTGTGTGTGCGCGTGTGACACATGTCATCTCTCTTCTACATATACGTAGTCGGTAACTCCCCTTTAAAAGTTTGTTATGGTTGAGAGTAAAAACTTTAGACTGGCATAGGACTAAAATCCCTTCCACTCTTACCAAGTTGTTAGATCTAATTTTGGGTTAATCATAAGCCCTCCAACTTCAGAGATGGGAACCGAACTAGTATTTGGGGATCCTAGTTCTGGAGTCCGCCACAAGTTGACATGCCTCGAGCACACCCTTCCTGGATTGTACTACTTAGAGATTTTATACACAAGTTTGTCTGAGTTATCCTTGAGCATTGATGGGGGTAGTTGGTAAACAACTAGACCTTGGGGGAAGGTGGGGTGCTCGTATAGACATAGCTACGCGCGTTGAGGGCCACTCAATTGGCACTTCAAGCATTTTTTTATAGTTGTGAGGTCGAGATGTTGGGAGAGCTCAGAGATGAATGTCTGGGAGGAGAGGAGCACTACAAAAAAAAATGGTATATAGAGACCAATTCAAATAATCGCAATATGTATATTAAACATTTGGTGGCAACGTTAAACTTATTTGCGACCAACCGTTGGTCGCTACATCATTGTCACTAATATCGACAGCGACCCATTTTTATAGTCGATCGCTAAAACCCATACCATTAGACACAAAAAGCGCATTTGGCCACTATTAATGGATAGTATAGAGACCAAAATATTGGTTGCAATTGTGAACAAATATTAGTTGCAAATGTCCATTAGTCACTAATTAATATGTATAGCAACAAGCATGAACTTAGTCGTAGATACTATTTGGTCGCCAATTTCACAACGTCATTTTCACAACAATATCAGCACTCACTATGGTCGCTATTGATATAGTAGTAGCGACTATGACTTTTGGTCGTAAATAAAAATATGTACAGTCGCTACTATAATGATATAAATATTAACGACTGTCACATTTGGTCGCAACTAAATACTTAGTTGTTATTCCTATAGTGATGGTGACAATTATTTTTTATCGCAACTAAATAATTTTTCGTAATTATTTTAATAATATTAAAGATTATACCATAAGAAATGATAGAATTAGTGACAGATTCAATCTATTGCTAATCTATCACTAATCACTATTTGTAACGAATTAATGATGAAATGGATCCATCACAAAAACACTCAACGCTAATTAGCAACAAATGTAATTTGTGGAGGTATTTTTCTGTTTGGGCTGGAACCAAACGAGCCTACACTTGGAGACAGGGAAGATGACCGCCGGTAGCGGACGGATGCCTACAAAATCAGAACGGGATCAGGAGGGCCCGACTGAAGAACCGGGGAGAACCCTCCGATGCCTAAGTCAGTAAACTGCAAGTAAGGCTTGAAGGAGAAGGGTTCAGTGTTGTGTGAGAGTTGTGTGCGTTAGATCACGTACCTCTGCATGGAGGCTTACCGGAGCCTTTTATAAGCAGAAGTGCTGAGGGAGAGGGACGGAACGTCCCTGATCAACGCCGCAAAGGGCGCGTCTGTTAGCGCCATTGGCGGGGAGGCGCTCATTGAGGGGCCTTGCAGTTAACACATCATTTAATCGTGGGGCATGCATGATGCAACAGTTGTAACCGTTACAAGGAGACGGAGGGCTGTTTGAATCCTCCTAGTCGGAGGTACCGGACAGGGGCCCTGTTCGGTAAATGGAACCTGTTGCTCGATGACAAGGCCTGCTGCTGGATGTCTGATGCACGGAAGTGTTGCTCGTGCCTAAGAGACCCCGACGCACGCCGAGCAGCATCTGTTCGGAAAAGAGGGCTCTGGACCGAACAAGCTGTAAGGCGTCCGGAGACGGTTCTTGGGTCCCACTGGTACCTGAATGCAGGGATCCCCCTCGGGACCTTAAAGCTGTTCCTGAGAAGACGTGGTGCCCTACGGAAGGGCCACGTTTGCCCGCTGAATTAGGTTGGGCCATGATGGGTTCTGCGCACGAAGGTGGCTAGGAATAGCCACCACATAATTCTATTGCAAATTTGTCACAATTTTTGTATATATTTTTTTAAAATTTGCACAACTTGTTGTATTTTTAAATATATGTATTTTTTAAAGAATTCAATGAACCTATATACACACTACAATGGCTACACACACAAACATATACTAAAAAATTTAGAGTGCTAAATTAATTATTCAATCAAATATACAATAAAATGTTCAATCAAATTTACACACATACTAATAAAATGTTCAATCAAGTCCAATGTTTGAAATGTAATTTGATACAACATCGAAAAAATATCATGACATATCCATCCGAATACACAGAGAAATCAACAAATAAAGAAGAAAAAACATCTTTTGAGCTCCAACAAACCTTCCATTCTATTCTTCTTTTTGCACTACGTGAAAAGCCTACTGAAGAAGATAACACCACGAGAAAGTAGTCAAGTTGCTCAGCCACACCTGTGAAGCTCACATTCATTCCTCTTGCTGAGTATCGAAAACCTAACTACGTCAAGCTTCCTACACCGTTCTATTTGTCATTGTTGAGACATTCATTGTGCTTATTTGTGTTCCACATCCATCTAACTTGTAGACATTACTTTTGGCACTTGTCTCTCTACAAATAGAGATTCCTCTTTAAGTAGAAAGAGAAGATCTGACCATGTGATAGCAAGTGTGGTGACCAACCAAAGGTGTATCTAGTGATTTTCCTCCTTGGGTAGGAGGAGGATACTTGAGGTGCTTAGGTGTGTTATAGTACCCACTAGAGGTCAATATCCATTATTATATTGGAGGTTGTGGTTGCAACTAAGATAGTGAAATCTCAAAATATTTGCTTTTGAAGACTAGACATAGGTCTTGACTGGTTCAGCACCAAACCAAGATACTTCTTGATGTCCCGCGTGCATACTTGTGTGACTGCATCCTTTCTTGCATGTTTCCTTATTTTCTCAGATAAACAAATAATTAGCTATATACATATCACGATTTAAACCCATTCAACCCCCTCTAGATCTCTATAGCTTGGGCACCACCTTTCAGTTGCCAACCTAAAGTTCCAATACCTTCAAGTAACAAATCTCTTAATTTTAGCAAGTATATTATCAAAAGAAATAACAAAAGAAATGCCATCAGGCTCGTAGATATATAAAATTTACTGCCCAAAAAAAAGAAAAATAAAAGCAAAGCCATATGAACAAAATCTAAACTTAGTCAAAAAAATCACATCCTTCCAACCCTAACATGTATGAACATAGAGTCTATAGTCCAATGAAAAATTTAGATTATTTGGTACCAAATGTTGTTTCAATCTGTAAGAGAAGAGCATACACTGTAGATAAATGAACATGAAAACGGATTCCATCCTCAACGACAGTTGTTACAAGAGAATGGTTGCCTGACAGGACCTCAAGCTGCATTGTTCTATTGTCATTTTGAATAACATCAATCTTATTACAACTGTTTGTATTTTTGGCTTGTTTTTGTCCAATACCACCTAAAAAAGGAATTATCAATTGTCAATGTAATACTTCTACCAAAATAATTCTTGCCGCATTTGGTCAACAAGTAGGTAACTATGTACCTGAGCAAGTAGTTTCTAAGGTAGATGTTCATCTCTCAGATTCAAATGTGCAATATGCCATTGCCCAACAGTCTCAAAGGCTGTGGGGAACAATCACACCATTTGGTAGTAGTTCCTCTAAAATCTGAAGAAAAATAAAAATTAAGACTGGTGACATTATGTGAATATAACAAACTTTAAAATAATATATCTCATTCATCGACCAATAATCATAAAGCAAGGTCAGTCTGCATTGCACAAGCTCTCATTTTGATGGCTTGTCCTGTTGGGTTACAATGTGTATGATGATGATTGTGCTTAAATGTTTTGATGTTTTTGATGAATGACATGATTGATGTTGTAAAGACATGATAAAGACATGGAAGAAATGATCAAATAAAAAAATGCTTCTATGACTATTCATGTATTCATTTATATTTTACTTGAAATGTTTTTTATGTAGGTGTGAATGAACACTAAAGAGAAGCAACCAAAGCCAGGTGCAAAGGTCTGAAAATTCACATCAACTACTCACTTGTCGACAGCCAAGAAGTCACATGTCGACAGATGGACAAAGACAGAACAAAACAAGTTTATGGAAATCAATGAAAAGCAGTACATGTCGACACATGAGGTGTGTCTGTCGACAGATAAAGCCTGCCTGTCGACAGATAGATAGAACCTGTCGACAGACTCAATTTTCCAGCAACCCATACGGTTCTGGAAACCAAAAGTCAGCAGTACCTGTCGACAGCTATGGAGCATCTGTCGACAGCTGCAGGATAAGTCTCAATACGAGATAAAGATGTGATCTATATTAGGGTGTTCCCTTTTAACACGACTCTCCATACTTGGACACCACTATATATAGATCATATAGAGGTATTTTCGAAAAGATGAGCCTCCATAGCAAAACCCTAAGCAAAGGCCAAGAAGAAAGGTTTCTCCATGCATCTCTGCTGCTCTGCTTCAACTCTCCAGATTGTTCAAGGAAGATCCATCTCGTGAGAGGAGTTGAAGATGGTCAGTCCACGAATCAAGCTTCGTCTACATCATCTGATCATCATCAACTTGAAGCTTGGAGTTCTTCTAGACGACCACATTGAAGAGTTCTCCATAGGATTTGATTCTTCACTCAAAACTCTTCCTTCTTTCTACTTTTCGCTACTCTGTGTGTGTGGCAGTGGTTTGAGCGTCCCTTGTGCTTGATCCACGTGTGTGTGGGTGTTCTGAGTGCATGTTTGCCTCAGACACAGAGCGTGTGTGCGTTGTTGGGTTGAACTCGCTTCTATAAGCAGTCTTTTCGTATGTGTGTGTGGATGGTGGACGTAGGATACACGAGTTGTGTACTCCGAACCACCTTAAATCTTCGTATCTTGTGGTTTGCACATTTTTACGATAGATGTATGGTAGGCACGAATATTTGTTCACACGCTTGATGGATTGCTAATCTTCCAATCACGTTCTACACACACATCTAAGCTCGAATTCAATATACATCTGTTTAAGTTTGCATCAAGTCAGTGTTAACATCGAAAAGAAGTTTAAAGTGTTTTTAATTAGTAGTAATCTATTCAACCCCCCTTCTAGATTACTGCTCTAGGTGATTCCGCGTACCTTTCAATTGGTATCAGAGCGAGGTTTCTCTGATTTACAGCTTTATTAGCTTGATCTCACGATGAGGAGTGATTCTGTTTAATAGAAACCAACAAGGGATTTATGGCTAAAGGACACTCAGTGTCTAGGCCTCCCTTCTTTGATGGCACTGACTACACCTATTGGAAAAACCGCATGCAGGTCTTTCTGAGAGCTCAAGACTATGAGCTGTGGAAGATCGTCAGCAAGGGACCATACGAGCTGCCAGAAGATGAAGACACCTGGACAAGGGAACAGATCCACAAAGGTACACTGAACTGGAGCGCATTGAACATGATGCAGTGCACTGTTCACCCGAAGGAATACTCAAGGGTCTCCACATGCAAGTCCGCAAAGGAAATGTGGGACAAGTTGGAACTCATTTATGAAGATACGTCTGAGGTAAGAGAAACCAAATCTAGCATGTTAGTGTCTGAATATGAAATGTTTAAGATGAAAAATGAAGAAACCATTTCAGACATGTTTGCTAGATTCATGATCATAATAAATAGCTTGAAGGGTCTTAAGAAAGAATATAGTGAGAGTGACTTAGTAAGGAAGATACTTCGGTCTCTTCCATCATCTTGGCATACTAAGGCCACTGTCATTAAGGATTCTAAAGATCTTTCCACAATGAAATTGGATGAGCTAATTGGACCCCTGATGACTTATGAAATTAATTTGAAAAGAAAAGAAACTGAGGTTAATCCTAGAAAATCCATTGCATTGAAAGCATCTAATAAAGCCTCATCAAGTTCCAAGAAAGAGATTCAACAAGAAAGTGATGAAACTGAAACATCTAGTGATAGTGAGAATGATGAAATGGTCATGCTCACTAGATAGTTTAAAAATTTTCTCAGGTTCAAAAAGAAAGGCTCGGGTAACTTCAAAACTCTTCCAAAAAGAGATTTCTCAAATAAGTTTGATTCTAATAAAAAATCTGACATGATTGTGTGCTATGAATGCAAGAAACCAGGGCACATGAGAGGTGAATGCCCAAAGCTCAAGAAGAAGCTGAAAAAGGACAAGTTCACATTCAAGAAAGCCAAGGCCATGATGGCGACTTGGAGTGATGAAGATGAGGATGATAACGCTCAAGGAAGTACTGAAGATGAAGAGATTCAGTGCTTAATGGCAAGGGGTGAGGACTCCAATGAGGTAAACTCTTCCTTTGAAAATTACACTGTTGATGACTGGGAAAAGACTTATACCTTGCTCTTTAAAAAATTACGTGAATATAAATCTGAAAATAAAGTACTGAAGAAGAAAATCACCTTACTCGTTCATAGCACATCTAATAATGAACATATTGCAATCCTAACTAAAGAAATTAAGCTACTAAAAATTGAACAGGAAAGTCACTATGAGGAAATGGATTGCATGAAGGAAAAACTGCAAGAAAATGAAAAGGAAAAACAAAGTCTAAATAAATCTGTTGAAAATCTTCAAACTGAGAATCGAGAGATTCTGAAAAAGTTAGAAGAAGCTCAAAAAGAACTGAAAGAAAAAACTGAAGATCTCTCAAGATTTGTAAAAGGAAAAGAAAATTTGGATGCTATTTTGGGAGTCAAAACAAACATAACAAGGCATGGGCTTGGGTTTCAAACTGGAAAATAAAAGAAACTTGGAGAAAAATTGATTACATCATTTGTTGATTACAGTCTAAGTACAAGTAAGCAAGCTCAAGCTAAAAGCAAGAATACTCAAGTTAAAGGTAAGCAATTGAAGAATAATCAAAAGACTTCATCTGTTCAACAAGCAAAGAAATCTGTCGACAGACCAAATGTGACCTGTCAACAGGCCTGGAAATATGCTGAAAAGGTGAAGCCAACCAAACAACAGAAAGGTCAAAAGCAATCACAAGCTCCACATAACAGCAAAAGAAATGCAATAAGTAAAACTCCATCATGCAACTTCTGTAAGAAATTTGGTCATACTGAAACACAATGCTGGAATAATTTGTACAAATTGAAATGCAAACAAGTTTGGATTCCAAAGCATTTACTATTTGCCATGAATGAAAGATTGGGACCCAAAATAATTTGGGTACCAAAACCTCTTGTCTGATCCATCTATACAGGAATGCCTAGCAGCTCAAAATCAAAACAAATGGTACCTGGACAGTGGCTGCTCGAGGCACATGACGGGCGATAAAGATAAATTTTGTTTGATGGTGGAAAAAGACGGAGGTTAAGTTGTGTTTGGAAGTAACAATAAAGGTCAAATAATTGGCATAGGTAAGGTAGGTAAGTATGCTTCCAACTCAATAGATAATGTGCTCTTAGTAGATGGTCTGAATCATAATCTCCTGAGCATCAGTCAATTATGTGATAAAGGCCATAAAGTCGTTTTTGAGTCAGATGCATGCCAAATTATTGATAAAATTTCAGGAGGTGTCAAGTTTTCTTGAAAAAGAGTCAATAACATCTATCTAGTTAATCTAGATGAACAAGAAAATAAAAAATTGTGTCTTGTTGCAAATAAACATGATGAATTGTCTTTATGGCATCGTAGGCTAGGCCATGCGAGCTACAATGTTTTACACAAGATCATGAAGATGAAATTGGTAAGTGGACTTCCTGAAATTCATTTCAATAAAAATGTGAGTTTTTGTGATGTATGTGCATAGGGAAAACAAACAAGGAAGTCATTCAAATCCAATGCACCCATAATCATTTCAAAACCCTATGAATTGTTGCACATGGACCTTTTTGGACCTACTAGAACACTTAGTCTCAATGGTAAACGTTTTGGGTTTGTCATTGTAGATGATTTTTCAAGGTTCACATAGGTAAAATTCCTGGCTCACAAAAATGAAGTTCTCAAAAACTTTGAAGAGTTCTTTAACAAGATTGAGCATGGCAACATAAACAAAATATGCTCAATCCGCACTGGTCATGGGGGAGAGTTTGATAATAATTATTTTTCTAAATTCTGCATGAACCAAGGAATTGATCACAAGTTTTCCTCTCCAAGGACTCCGGAACAAAATAGAGTAGTGGAGAGAAAGAGCAAAACCTTGGTGGAAATGGCTCGTACTCTTCTGGTAGAAAGCCAACTCTCAAGGAGTTTTTGGGCAGAAGCAGTGAACACATCGTGCTACATCCTCAATCGAGCCATGGTAAGACTTATGATGAAGAAAACCCCATATGAGCTCGTGAAAGGTAAGAAACCAAGTATTAGGTACTTCAGAAATTTTGGCTCCAAAGTGTTTATCCACAATAATGACAAAGTTGATTTAGATAAATTTGAAGCCAAAAGCGATCCAGATATTTTTCTAGACTACTCAGAACACTCTAGAGCTTATAGAGTGTTTAACAATAAAAACAGAACTATGGAAGAGACTCCACATGTTGTTTTTGATGAGTCTCGTGCAAAAACTAACAATTCTAATGCTTCCAGGTATGATGATGAAGAAGGAAAATTTCTGGAAGAACAAGATGAGAAGCCACTATCGACAGACCAAGAAGAGGCTGTCGACAGGCCTGAAGAAGCTAATCCAAATGATCAAAATCCCCAAAAACAAATTCCTCAAGAGTAATATCCTCAAGAACAAGATCAACCGGGTCCTTCAACAATCAGAAATGTCAGGTACTCCAAAGATCACCCACTTGAGAATGTAATTGGAAATGTAAATGATAGAGTTTACACTAGGTCTCACTTTAGACACATTGTTGAACAAGATCATTTGGCATTTGTTTCTCAAGTGGGACCTAAAAATGTTGAAGAAGCTCTAAAAGAAAACTCTTGAATAGATGCTATGTATGAGGAACTTGGGCAATTTCAAAAAAATACTGTTTGGAGCTTAGTTCCTAGGACCCCTGAAATTTCAGTAATTGGAACAAGATGTGTATTTAGGAATAAGCTAAATAAAGAGGGTAAAGTGGTGAGAAACAAAGCTAGGCTAGTAGCCAAAGGATATAATCAAGAATTTGGGGTAGATTTTGAAGAATCCTTTGCACCAGTAGCTAGGCTTGAGGCAATTGGAATATTGTTAGCTTATGTATGTTCTAACAAATTCAAACTTTTTCAAATGGATGTTAAAACTGTCTTCTTGAATAGATACATCAAAGAACAAGTCTATGTTTCTCAACCACCTAGATTTGAGGATAATGATAAGTCTAACCATGTCTATAAATTGCACAAAGCTCTCTATGGTTTAAAACAAACACCCCGAGTTTGGTACGACAGACTGAGCAATTTCTTGGTTAGTAAAAACTACTCCAGAGATAAAGTGGACCAAACTCTCTTTACTAAATGTGTTCGCAATCATATAATTGTTGTTCAAATCTATGTGGACGACATTATCTTTAGTTCCACTAACCCCTCACTGTGTGAAGAATTTACAAAACACATGCACAGTGAATTTGAGATGAGTTTAATGGGGGAGTTTCAATTCTTTCTTGGCTTGCAGGTAAAATAATATGAAGATGGCTTCTTCATTAATCAAGAGAAATATGTCAAGAAGCTGCTGAAAAGATTTCAGTTCGAACAAGCCAAACCAGCCTCTACACTAATGAGCACAAGTGTAAAACTGGAAAATGATGATAAAGGTAAAATGGTAGATGCAAAGCAATTCCGAGGTATGATTGGCTCTCTCCTTTACCTTACTGCAAGTAGGCCAGACATACAGTTTAGTGTTTGCCTTTGTGCTAGATATCAATCTAATCCAAAGGAAAGCTATTTGATTGTAGTTAAACGGATCTTCAGATATCTCTCAGGTACATATGATTTGGGTCTATGGTATCCAGTAGGTAGCAGTTTTGATTTAGTTTCATATTCTGATGCTGACTATGATGGGTGTAAAATTGATAGAAAAAGCACTAGTGGGTATTGTCAATTCCTAGGGGGTTGCATGGTTTCGTGGGCATCCAAGAAGCAACACTCAGTTACACTCTCCACTGCAGAGGCAGAATATGTTGCTGCAGGGAGTTGTGCAGCTCAAGTGTTGTGGATTAAAAGTCAATTGTGTGACATTGGATGCACACCAATCCTATGTGACAACACTAGTACTATCAACCTTTCCAAGAACTCAATTCAACACTCAAAGACCAAACACATTGAAATAAGACATCACTTCTTAAGAGATGAGGTAGCCAACAAAAACTTGGAGCTTAGCTTCATCCCAACTGAACAACAATTGGCTGATATCCTCACCAAACCTTTGTCAGAAGATAGGTTTACAACACTGAGAAGAGAAATGGGCTTGTGCAAAATTCAATGAAACCAATGCGAGTAAATGATCTTTGTGTATAGTGACTATGTGGTATATCAAATGGTGACATGTGGAAGAACAAGTCAGGCTTGTTTGGAAACTATCATTATACGTGAGTAAAAATATTTCGCCAAGTATCCATAGTCTTCTTATGCATAAAGGTCATCAACTTCTTTTGAGGTAATTGGTTTCTTTCATTTTTGGCACATTTATCTCTGTAAAAGAATGAATTTTTGGTGCTCACATGCTTATGGATGTCTCCTTTTGTGCAAATGATTGGCATGAATGTGTTTATCATTGCTTGAAGTGGTTGAATGTTGCTTTACACACATGAACACATTATGGGGGAGTAAGTCAAGGTTGGCTGAGTGAGATTCTTGAGGGATACCCTTCTGATCCATTGTGTCATTATCTCTCAATCAATTGGTCCTCATGTCACTCAATTCAAAGCCTTAAAACTGATTTTTCAAGTACCTGTCGACAGCCAGAACACCAGCTGTCGACAGATCCCCTCTCCCAGAACCACAACTCTTCTGTTTCACAGTAGTTGTCGACAGCCCCCTTTCAACTGTCGACAGATGCTCTTCTTCTCTGAATTCTTCATCATTTCTCAATGAGTATGTTCATTATTTCTTTTGAAGGGGAGAATTAAGCATTTATATTAAGTTACAACCTTTCATACTCAAATAGTACTAAAGACATTGCTTAAATCACAATGATTTTGAAATAATATTCTATGTTGAGTCTAGGTTGTATCATCTAGAACACATTGAACAAATCTAACGGCTTTAACACAACTCACTTGAATAACTCCCTTGTGGATAATCATTTTTCTGAAATAGATTGACAAGTAAAAAAGTTCTTGAACTTAATGTCTTTCATTAGCTTTGAACCTTAAATAAACTTTTAAACTTGATTTTTCAATTAAAAAAAGGGAGAAAAACTACCTATTTCAAAATTCATGAAAATCCAAATAAAAATAAATAAGAATTGAGACAAAGACAGAGCAATGATAAGCATCACTGAGTAACCGGAGACATAGGCATTACAAATGTCTGTCTTCACGTCAAAAAGTCTATATATTATCTCTGCACAATGGTATGATGGTCACTTACACTGAGTAACTGGGGGTATGGGCATTACAAATGTCTACCTTTAAGTCAAAAGATGAATGTGAGCCTAATTACCACTTTTCCCACATCAATTTGACAAAACTTGTTCAATTCAAGAAATAGAGTGAAGCCTCCATGCCTTTAAATCAAGGGTAATTTGTTGTTTATCGTCAATTGTTTATGTTGACATTACTTTCATTTACCAACTGAACATCACCCACTAAGGAATATGTTTTTCTACAACGGTTTTATTCAATGGGGTTATCTTATATTCATATGCGTTTGAACGATGTTTTCTAAATGCTACAACTTAAGAATCCCGGGATATTATCTCTTAACCATTGTAAACTTTTTATTTGTCTTAAAACTAGTGGGTATGACATTTTGTAATTGGTATATACCAGTTCTCAACCTTAAAATGCCATTTGGACACTCATTGCCCACTCATTTCTGTGAAAAACCTGCTCTGGAACGCTTCTGACCTGTATCTGTCGACAGCTGTCAGGCGCTTGTCGACAGTCGATTTTCTGGGCGGTCCAGAAGTCCAACCGGCTCCATTTTTTGCCGGATTTTGTGGGACCCCTTCGTTTCAAACTCTTCCTAAACATCCTTAAAAGGGAAACCACGTCTCCCTCACCTTCCTCCAAAAGGTGCTCTCTTCCATATTTCAACCCTAAACCCTTCTCCCCAGATCGCCAACACCCAACCTCCTTTCCTTCCTGTCTCTTCTTCCTGCATCATCTCTACCTAAAGCATCTCCTTTCCCATGACTCCCAAGGGCAAACATCTTGTCTCTCGTCGGCGTCTCACCTCGCCCGATGTCGGCGAAGGTTCTGGGGCACCTGCGGAACGCCGGAGCAAGCACCGAGATGATCGTCTGTCGGAGCTCGTTATTCCTGAGGATCTACATCTCACTAGAGTCTGAGGCGTCTTCCAGAAGTTCGTTCAGCCACGTTACGTGGACTTTGTCTCCCTGCAGGACATGTTTCCGGGACTGCAACCCCTGTTTGACACCCAGGGTTGGACCGTCTTTCTCTACTCCCACAAGCGATATTCCCCGATCGTTGTGATGGAGTTCTTCAATAACTTGGGGATGTCAGTTGATGAGCACCTCTATACCACGGTTAAAGGTACTACCTTTCAGATTACCCCTAACCTCCTCAGTCGTGCACTTCAAATTCCTAACTCTGGGGCCGACATCCTTGTCAACCATCCTCCTGCCTCCGAGTACTACACACTCATCACTCAACAGCCCTATGACTCCACCAAAAACTTTGTCAAACTAAATGCCAACACCTTCCCCCCACTTCAAAGGCTGATCCATCACATATTCACCACCTTGATTGCTCCTAAGGATGGCAGTAGGGAGCTTGTGACCGAGGTTCACAAGTCTCTTTTCTTCTTCTTTCTCAAGACCCAACAGATAAATCTACCTAAACTCATGGTTGACCTTATCAGGCAATGCTTCACCAATCCAAAGAGGTCAATGCCATATGCTTGCCCATCACTTCCCTCTTATCCTTCATTGGCATTCCAATTCCTGACAGTGAGCTTGTCACTCTCAAGTGCCCCAGCGCATTTGATATCACAGCTGCCCATCGGATGGGCTACAAGCTAGTTGGTGGGAGAGTCACCAGGACTCTTAACGGTCAAGAGCCAGATGGAGACAAAGAGTCTGATGAAGATGCGGGCAATGAAGAAGATGAACATCCGGATCAAATGGATGTTCAGGATGATGATGAAGATGTTCCTGAGGACCAAGCTCCACCGGCTGCAGGACAAGATATTCGGGCATTCATGGCAAATTAGATGGCCCATATGCAACAGCTATTTTCTACTGGCTTTGATCAACTCAACACCCGAATGAACACTCTTGCTACTTCTCAAACTCACATTCAGCAGCAACTTGATCACCTCACACAGGAGTTTCATGCTTTTCGTCATCCCACTGCTCCTGGGAATGACGATGCTTAGAGTGTTTGGGATCAGTTTGGGGTCATGTAGTTATTTTTCACTAGCTTGGGTCATAAGTCTGTTAGCTTTGTAAGTTATGTCATTTCCCTTTTTGCTTTTGTTGTGTCATGTAATGGATCTCATTTTGAACTATGTATACTTTTCACTCAATTAATGAAATCACAGTTACTTGCTCAATTCTATCCATCTGTGCATGCTTTACCTTTTTTGATGTTGTCAAAAGGGGGAGAAACATCAAGTGTAATTTTGTCATCATCAAAAGGGGAGAGAATGTTGAGTTACAATGTGTATGATGATGATTGTGCTTAAATGTTTTGATGTTTTTGATGAATGACATGATTGATGTTGTAAAGACATGATAAAGACATGGAAGAAATGATCAAATAAAAAATGCTTCTATGACTATTCATGTATTTATTTATATCTTACTTGAAATGTTTTTTATGTAGATGTGAATGAACACTAAAGAGAAGCAACCAAAGCCAGGTGCAAAGGTCTGAAAATTCACATCAAGTACTCACCTATCGACAGCCAAGAAATCACCTGTCAACAGATGGACAAGACAGAACAAAACAAGTTTCTAGAAATCAATAAAAAGCAATACCTGTCGACAGATAAGGTGTGCCTATCGACAGATAAAGCCTGCCTGTCGACAGACCCTGTTTTCCAGCAACCCATACGGTTCTGGAAACCAAAAGTCAGCAGTACCTGTCGACAGCTATGGAGCATCTGTCGACAGCCGCATGATAAGTCTCAATACGAGATAAAGATGTGATCTATATTAAGGTGTTCCCTTTTAACACGACTCTCCATACTTGGACACCATTATATATAGATCATATAGAGGTATTTTCGAAAAGAGGAGCCTCCATAGCAAAACCCTAAGCAAAGGCCAAGAAGAAAGGTTTCTCCCTGCATCTCTGCTGCTCTGCTTCAACTCTCCAGATTGTTCAAGGAAGATCCATCTCGTAAGAAGAGTTGAAGCTGGTCAGTCCACGAATCAAGTTTCGTCTACATCATCTGATCATTATCAACTCGAAGCTTGGAGTTCTTCTGGACGACCACATCGAAGAGTTCTCCATAGGATTTGATTCTTCACTCAGAACTCTTCCTTCTTTCTACTTTTCGCTACTCTGTGTGTGTGGCAGTGGTTTGAACGTCCCTTGTGCTTGATCTACGTGTGTGTGGGTGTTCTGAGTGCATGTTTGCCTCAGACACAGAGCGTGTGTGTGTTATTAGGTTGAACTCGCTTCTATAAGCAGTTTTTGTGTGTGTGTGTGTGTGTGGATGGTGGACGTAGGATACACGAGTTGTGTACTCTGAACCACCTTAAATCTTCGTGTCTTGTGGTTTGCACATTTTTACGATAGAAGTATGGTATGCACGAATATTTGTTCATACGCTTGATGGATTGCTAATCTTCCAATCACGTTCTGCACACACATCTAAGCTCGAATTCAATATACATCTATTTAAGCTTGCATCAAGTCAGTGTTAACATCGAAAAGAAGTTTAAAGTGTTTTTAATTAGTAGTAATCTATTCAACCCCCCTTCTAGATTACTGCTCTAGGTGATTCCGCGCACCTTTCATGTCCAACGTCGCACCCCATACAAGATGGCCTGGAGAGAAGAGATCATTATCACCGTTAACAGTAACAAAACTATAATTAGTTGTATCACGCAAGATATCAAATTAAGAAGCAAGGACAGAAAGAAACATTTCTCACCATTAACAATAACAGAACTAAATAATCATGTTTAGGCTTCCAAACAACACCACATCACCAAGATATCTACAACTAAGTCTAGGAGTAATATCTCGGGATCAACAGACAATGTCCCATCTACTGCAAAATTGGCTTGGAAATTCAAGACACTACCTCCAAGCTGATCTTAAGCCTAGAGGTATTGTTTATTTGTAAAAACATTTAAATAGGACAGTCACTTCCTCATGGTTGTCAACCCCATGAGCTTGTATATGTTCTTTCGTGTTGTAGAAGAATCTATTGCTGCATAATATGAGCTGATATGTTCAACTTAAAAAAAAAAGACTGCTACTCAAGCTACAGCAACAACATAAAAGATGCGCAAGTCAATAGCAAAGTACTTTTCAACTTGAGCACACATGGACGCAGGTGAAGAAAGAACGTCATCTTTTCTTGCCTCCAATTCATGACACAAGGATGGTTTTTCTAGTCTACTCTTCTGAAGGTCCCATTTGCAACAAAAGAGGAAAGCCATAAATTATAGTAAGCTCCTTAAACTCAATATTTTGTAACTATTCAAGAGCAATTTTTTATAGATCACGTTGAACACTTAGGGTCTGTTTAGTAGGTTGGGTGTAGAACCCTATGTAAGAAAGTATTTTCAGGAAAAACTTCATAAAATATCTTATTTGTTACCCCTGAAAAATTAATCAAGAAAAATATTATACCTAAAATTTATGTATTTCGACATCCCCGATAAAACTCCGGAAGCCATTTTCCCGGATTCTTCTTTCATGTAGGGAGCCCCAGGGCGAGCTTGCCTCCCCCTTCGACGCCATCGCACACCATCCCCGAGCCCACCACAAGCTCTGCCCTCCGCCCTTGGTGTCGGGTGCTTCCTCTCCATGTCACCACCTCCATCCCGGGAGCCCCACCTCTTCCACCCTCCTTCCTCCACTTCCCTAGCGCCGCCGCCTCCTGCTCGCTCCCACCATTCTCCCACAGCAGGCACCCCCACCTGCCCCAGCCCCTTGGTGTCTCCCCCGCTGCCCAGAGTCCTGGCTCTGGGCCGGGGCCTTCTCCCTCCTACTCGCTCCAGGTTGGGACTCGGCGCGGCATCCCTCCTCACTCTGGGTTGGGATTCTGCTCCTGGCATGACCTGACATGTCTTCTGCGATAAAACAAAACTTCAGAAAGGGAAAAGAATGCAAGTTGCAACAGGGTAATGGTATTTTGAGTTTACTAGTGATTAGTTATGGAAAGTCTTTCCTTCTATTGCTTCTGCAGTTTTCTGGCCTGACATCTTAGTGCTTAGCAGTGTACACATAATTCTGATTGCAGTGAAAGTTTTGCATATGAACTGCGATGATCCTGATATATTAACCAGGGACTTTATGGTTGCCTACCAGGGATTAGGGCTATCATCTTCAAACATATGTTTCACATATCCATTTCTTGAACTATATATCTGCATTTTGCAAATAACATTGGCTGAATGATGTTTAGAAGTGTTCCGGGTTCTAACATTGTCCTATATCTTTGTTGTTGCTATTGCTGTTACTATTATTTTTTTCTGCCCTTCATCCTTTGAAATCTCCACGATGATTTTGTTTGAAGAAAAGTATCATACTGTATTAGTACTTGTTTTTAAGGTAGAGGAGGGTTTCCTTACCTAACAGCACATAAACAAGAAAAATAAAGGATTATGAGCAGCCTAAATATGGTTCCCATAATTTGCTGCCATCTGCTATGGGACATCCTAACTCCAATCAAAAGGACAAGGAACTCTAAGGTAAATATTGACTCTGTAAATAGAACTTCCCTTGGAATCCTGGTCATTCCTTTTCATCTGGATGTTTGAACATATCACATGTGGTTGTAACTGAAGAATCTGAGATCTGGGACTAAAGCCTCGTACACATTAATATCCTTGAATAATTTTCACATCTGATGCAGAGAAGATTCTGAACTCCCTGGTGGGGCTGAAAACTGAAGTTCAACTATTTCCTAAATCTTCATAACACAATAATCTACTAGACAGATACCTTGGGTTTAATGGATAATGCTTTGTGGTGGTGATGTTGATGGCGATGAATTTCAAAAGGTCAATGTTATCCAAGATATATCCTTATTTATATGAGTATGAGATGCCTACACATGCAGAAGTTGTGCATGCCAAGTGCTAAACATTAAGGTTTCTTTGATTCTTAGTCTCTGTCAGCTGCTGCATTCAGGGGAAAATCCCAGTATCTTAAGTAAGCTTTAACACTATAAAGATTCTTCTCAATTGACTCTCTGCCTATGAATTTACTATAGTGTAAAACTAGACTACTTAACTACAGTTGCAGTGGTAATGGCCCAAATTAATAATAGCTATCGTTAAGTTGGAGAGCATCTGACTCCAGTTAACTTTCTTTCTAAGGTTACTTGATTCGGCAATGTCGGCTATCACCTGATGATGGCTTTGGCTCTTTAATTTACAAACTCATACTGAACAAGCTGAACCTAAAAATTTCCCCTTCATTCTTTTTTTCTATAAAAAACACCATATTCTCCACCTTAATCAGTAATGTGGCACACTCCAGATTGGTCTTGGTGATTGTATTTATAGTCAATATTCGTCAGCATGCCAAATTTGCTGGATATCTGCATATATATCTTAAAACTGCATGTGTGAAGTGGAACTGATTCTACAGAAGATGACTTGTATTGAAATTACATTTAGGACTGCCAGTCTGCCACCCATGCAGCCACCTCTGTCCACTCATTAACTCTATGTCATCAAAAATGGCTGAGGCAGTCGCCTAGGCGATGAAGCCAGGTGAGTCAGCCCTAGGTTGCCTCGCTCAGGCCTGTTTTGTATAGGCTAGCCCAGGCCTCAGTTTTCAATAATTTGGCATATAGGAATGAATAGTTTTTTGAGATTATATTGCCTCAATTGCCTAGGCCATCACGTAGGCACTTGAGGCTAAGGTGACCTATTGCTAATTTTACTTACTGTAAGGCATTTTAGTCGGTCAGTGTTTTTTTTATTCTTTCGATTATTTTTCACCTTATGGATGCTACACGTAATTATGAAAAAATGCTTATGTGGATGGAGAAGGCTCTGAGAGAGAGAGAGAGGTTGAGAGGGGCAATTATACCGCCATCCACTTGTAGCAGTGGCTAGGCAAGTCAACTATCTCTCAGACAGTGGGCCCCTCCCCTCAACAAAGCAAAATCTGAGGCTAGCGTTAGTTAACAAGCATGGAAGAAGGTAGCATAACCGGGAAAAGCATACATGCATGAAGGAAACAATTGCGATCCATTTCCCGCACAATAAAAATCGCAAATTTCAAAGTAGCTGAAAATGCACAGGATTGAAGCAGATGCATACTAGCTGGAACCAAATCCAATAGATATCCACACAAACCAAAGTTAATAACTTACAAACCATCACTGCAAGTGTCTCACCCCACCATAACAGCTTCAGGGAGGGAGCTCTTCCACACCTTTGTTAGCGTGGGCCCTGTCCACCTTCCTCTAGCGAAGTCATCCCCCACTAACCTGCCCAATCCCTCTTCCTTATCCTCCACACAGCGACCTCTAACAATATCTGTAGAAACCCACAAAACCTAGGTTTTGTGGGTTTCTACATGGTATTAGAGCGGGCCAAGGGCTATTATGATATTTGCACCACCTCCCATCTAATTACCACGGCCCATCTTGGCCGTGAGGGAGAGTGTTGGAGAACCGTATGATTATCCCATGTCGGAAGAATCAAGTGGGTTCCTTGTGTTTATATAGCCCCTGGGCCTTAAAACCTCAACACTTAGGTTTTGTGGGTTTCTACAATATCAGCAACGGAGACATCGCTCTTTCCCTCCTGCTCCTCACCTCTCCTCGTCCCCTTCTTCCTTTCCCTTGTTCCTCTTCTTCTTCTTCTTCTTCAGCCTCGACATCTTCGCTAGATTCCTAAACCTCACGAACCCGCGGCAGTTGAACTCCTTCACCAGCTTCTCCCTGTACAGAACCGGGCTCAGCGCTGCCACCTCCCCGCCGTCCTCTCCGGGCGCCCACCGCAGCGCGGGGTCCAGCCAGCCGATCCCCACGCACGCCGCCGCCCCCCCCCCTCCATCAGGAGCCCGGCGACCTCCGGATAGACCTCGTCGCCGGCGACTCTGGCCACATTGCGGACTCAAGGCCAGTTGAGGAGGTGGCCGCTGAGGCTGCCCTCCAGGGTGGCGCAGCCCGCCGCCGACACCCCAAGCGCCGCGACCTCGAAGACCCGGACGAACTGCTCCCTGTCGAGGGCCGCCGCGGGACAGTCGACTGCGCCGTCGTCGTCTCCGCCAGGGGGCAGACGGGGAGGGCGGGGGAGGCCGTTGCGGAGGGAGTGGATGTACGGATAAGATGCAGCAAGGTGGTCGGCGGGGTTCAGGGTTAGCGAGGCGGCGGAGAAGACGGTGGAGGGAAAAGGGTAGGAAGATCTCTGCTTCTGCTTTTCATGTTCCTTTTCCCGCTGATTTTTTATTTTTCACTAATTAATTTTGGGTTTTTTATTAAAAGAAATTTATTTTAAAAAACATTTGCTTAAATGTACTCTGTTGGAAAATATTAATAAAATAATATTTACTTTTTGTCATATAACAAAAATTGCCGCATCCACTTTCGTTTCTTTTTTTTAATGTCATGTAGAAGAGAGAAAAGATAGAGCCATCATGAGAAGAGTCTCTCTCACACTACTCTCTCTCTCTCACTTTCTCTCTTTGCACCTTATCGTCTCTTTCTCTCTCTATAGCTTGCCATCTCTTTCTCTCTCTTTCTCTCTTTGACACGCTCTTTCTCTCTCTAGACTCTGTCATCTCTCTCTCATTGCACCCCGCCACCTCTCTCTCTCTCTCTCTCTCACACACACACACACAATTCTCTCTCTTTAACTCTCTCTTCACCCTGCCACCTATCTCTCTCTCTCTCTCACTACTCTATCTCCCTCTCGCTCTCTTTTTCTCTCTCATTGCTTTCTCTCTCCCTCTCACACTCTCTCTTTGCACCTCCGCCACCTCTCTTTTTCTCTCATTGTTTTCTCTCCCTCTTTCTCTCTCTCTCTCTCTCTGCATCACGTCACTTCTCTCTCTATCTCTTTTTCTCTCTCACTACTTGAAAGAGAGAGAGAAAGAGAATTAGATTCTGTATATATATTCCTATTTAGATAATTTGATTAAAATTTTGAATTTTAGAGTTCAAAATTTTTGAAAAATTAGGATTATAAATTATCTTAGATGAATTTTGAGACATTTCATAAATTTTGAAAATTTCAAATTGTTTCATGAAATTTTGAAATTTTAAATTGTGTAATATGAAATTAAATAATATAATCTAGAGCAAAACAATACAATCTAGAGCCAAATAATGTAACCCAAAGTAAAATAAGGTAATCTCGAGTCAAACTGTGTAAAAGAGATAAAAAATATAATTTGGAGCCAAATAGTGTAACTTGAAGATAAATTTTATAACTTAAAGTCAAATAGCATAACTTGAGTAAAACAATGTAACCGAGAGCCAAATAGTATAACCTAGAGTAAAATAGTTTAATTCGAAGTCAAATAGTGTAATTTAGAGATAAATTATGTAACCTGAAGATAAATTGTGTAACTTAGAACCAAATAATATAACCTGTAGTAAAATATTGTAAGTTAGAGCCAAATAATATAATCTGGAGTAAAATAGTGTAACATAGAACCTGTGTAAATGAGTTAAATTATGTAATCTAGAGCCAAACGATAGAATATAAAGCAAAATAATATAATTTAAAACTAAATAGTACAATCTGGAGTAAAATAGTGTAATGTAAAATAAAATAGTATAACCTAGAGCCAAATAATATAATCTGGAGCAAAATAATACAATATAAAGATAAACTATGTAAATAAGATAAATAGTGTAATCTGAAGCTAAATAGTGAAACTTGAAGATAAATTGTCGAACCTAAAGTTAAATAATACAATCTAGAGTAAAATAGTATAACTTAGAGCCAGATAATATAATCTCGAGTAAAGTAGTGTATCTTTTACATAGTTTGATTTCAAATTAAATTATTTTGCTCTAGGTTACAATATTTTACTTTAATTACACTAGTTTACTTTAGATTACATTATTTTACTTCAAATTATACTATTTAACTTTAAGTTAATTTTGATATGATTTAATTTTTTTCTAATTTTATTGCATGTGTCAAAATTCATCTAAAATCTAGAGGATTCATAATCCTAATTTTTTAAATAATTACCTTTAGAGAGAGAAAGAGAGAGAGGTGGCGAGATGTAGAGAGAGAAAGAGGGAGAGAGAGAGAGAGAAAGAGAGAGGTGGCGGGGGTGCAAAGAGAACATGTGAGAAGGAGAGAGAGCAAAGAGAGAGATAAAAAGAAAGAGGTAGAGGGGTGCAGAGAGAAGGAGAGAGAGTGGTGGAGTGTAGAGAGAGAAAGAGATAGTGAGGGAGGGAGAGAGGGAGCAATGAGAGAGAGAGAGAGGTGGTGTGGTGCATAGAGAGAAAGTGAGAGTGAAAGAAGGAGAGAGAGAGTTGTTTCTCTCTCCCCCATTTTTCTCTCTTCTCCACAATGGCTCCCTCTCCTTTTCTCTTTTCTATGTGGCATAAAAAAAGGGAGAATTATCAATCAGTCCCTGCTTTTTGGGGACTTATTTTTAGGTCCCTGGCCCCTTTAGAAAACTGTGTAGTTACACAATTTCCTCCCTTTGGAAAACTGTGTAACTCCAGGGACCTAAAAGTAAGTCACCCAAAAGTAGAGACTGATTGATAATTCTCCCTAAAAAAAAAGAAGAAAATAAGGTGGATGTGGCATTTTTTGTCACACGACAAAAAGTAGGTATACTTTTGTAAGTATTTCTCAATTGAGCATATTTAGATAAATATTCTTTAAATAAAACTATTTTAATAAAATAGCTCATTAATTTTCTATCGAAGATAATAAGTAATATTTTGAATAGAAAAAATTAATTACATGTCCCTTTTAGTGAGAGTACCTTAATTGTAGGTTTTTATCAAAAATATATGCGCGAAAAAAGTCCAATTATACTTTTACAGGTGTTAATTTCTAGTCTCTACTTTATCGAGATCTATACTAGATGATCCCCCATCTTCTGTCCGTGAGCAACTATTATTTTAAAACTTTTCAATTCTTACTTTAATTCCTTCGAACTTATACTTTAAATAATATCAATAGTTACTTTAAGTCTCATATATTTTAACTCACCGTCACACATACTTTAACAACTTCAAACTCCTACTTTAAAATCTTAGAAGTTAGATTTTAAGTCATGTTAACAGTGACTTCAAATCTCGCATATTTTAACTCGTCATCACACATACTTTAACAACCTTGAACTCTTATTTTAACACCTTCAAACTCTTATTTTAATGTCTTTCAACATAGACTTTAAGTTATGTCAACAATACTTTAAGTCACATACACTTTAACTCACCATGGCACATATTTTAATAGCTTTGCACTCTTACCTTAACGCTTTAAAACTTAGACTTTAAATTATGTTAATAGTGACTTTAAGTAATGTCTTTGAACTTAGACTTTAAGTTATGTTAACAATGACTTTAAGTCTCACACACTTTAACTCACTATCTCACACATTTTAACTTACCGCCACACATACTTTAACAACTTCTAGCTTTTAATAGTGATTTTAAGTCTCATACATTTTAACTTATCGTCACACATACTTTAACGACTTCGAACTTGTGGAGGCTTTTTCTTGTTTGGGCCGGAGCCAGTTGGGTCTACAATTGAGAGGGAAGGAGACGGCTGTCGGTAGCGGACGAAGATCTGCAAAACCAGAACAGGATCAGGGGGCCCGGTTGAAGAACCGGGGAGAACCCTCCGATGCCTAAGTCAGTAAGAGACGTGAGAGGAAGGGGGTTCTCATGTGTGAAGCGCGAGGGCTTGTGTGAGCAAGGGTGCCTCCTTCCTGCATGGTACTATACCTGAGCCTTTTATAGGCGTGAATGCTGAAGAAAAGGGGCGAAACGTCCCTTGGTCGTGCCTGAAGGATCACGCCAGTTGGCGCGTCCGATGGGGAGTTATACACCGAAGCGCCCGTTGGGGTGTTTGGTAGTTATTACTCCTCTTGATCGTGGGACACGTAGCCAGCAGCCATTGTAACCGTCGTAGGATGTGAAGAGCCTGCTTGGATATCCTTAGCCGTGAGTACCGAGCAGGTGGCTTGTTATAAAGGCTGGACCCGCTGTTCGGCAATTGCGTCGGCTGTTTGGTGCGTGCTCCCCGGGAGATGGTAAAGCCTGCAGGACAAGACATGCCTAGAGCGAGGGATCTGTTTGTCAGGCCGGGGCCTGGGCCGAACAGGTTATGGGGCGCTCGGAGGTGAACCCTTGCTTGGTAAAATGATCCTTGACCCGATCAGAGCAAATGACGTCGGGAGACGTGCCCTAGAGTCCTTTGTGCGGTACTTGGGAAGACATGGCGCTCTACGGGAGGGCCACGCCTGTCAACAAGACCTTGACAGGCCTTGACGGGCCGTGATGGGTCATGATGGGCTTAGGTGGCGAGAAATAGCCACCACACTTGCCCCCCACGCCCTCGAGTGGTTCGGGAACTAGAGCGCTTGAGGGCGACCTCCTGCTCGAACGTCGCCTCCGCATTAAATGCGACGTTACCCTCGGCGTCGCGAACGGCCAGATGATGACGCCGCCATGGGGCTGTCATGATGAACACGGGGGGTGGGGGGGTGGGGGGGGGGGGGGGGGCGTGTCGAGTCCAGGGTGCTGTGCGCTTTGCCCGAACGGTCACTGGCGATTTAACCGAGGAGAAAACTAGGAACGGGGGAAAACGCTGTTTCTTGCCCCGCTTCGAATTTCACACCTCGTCTTCCTTATAAAGAAGAGGAGGGGGCGAAGGCGGGAGCCACGTCTTCAAAAATCTTTCAGAGCGTTCCGCTTCCAGCATCTCCGTCCCCGCCACCTTCTTCTTCCTCGCGTCTGCACTGGTACTCGGCCCCTCCTACGATTCTCTCGTTCGCCGTGCACGCGATCTTCCGGTGATGGCGCACAAGGGGAAGGCGATCGCCGAGACCAGTGGGATGCCTCCGTCAAAGTCGAAGGTGGCGAAATACCAGAGTTTCGAGGGCCTACGAGAGCGATTCTGGATTGGCGAGGAATACGATATCTTCCTGATGCGAGAGGACGAGTCGTATTTGACTACGAGGCCCGGATGTTTCGTTCTCTCCTTGGACCTGCTGGAAGCTGGTCTCCGGTTGCCGATGCCGGAGATAGCGAAGGAGCTGCTCCGGGCCTGGAAGGTGGCGCCGATACAGCTGACGCCGAACTCCTGGAGGACCATCTTCGTCTTCTGCATCGTATGCGAGAAGAGGGGCATCCAAGCGACTGCAGAGATCTTCAGGAGCCATTTCAGCCTGGCCTGTTCCCCGCAGTCCGGCATGGGCATTGTGTATGTGAAGCATCGTACAAACCGGATGCAGATAAACTTTTCACCCCGTCTGTCCAACAACAAGGGGTGGACAGGACGCCTCTTCTTCATTGGCCAGAGGAAGGGGGCGAATATCCCAAACTGGGACTTCCCTGTTAGGGTGGTGGAGCCGCCGAAGAGGACAGACATGGCCCCCTTCCTAATCCAGGGGGCAGCTGCCGCCTCCCAGTCGCTGAACATGGTAGGGGTCAACCATGCTGAAGGGTATCTGACCGAGTACAAGCTTGTGAAGTACAAGCTTAGCCGCGCATGGGGTAGGCTCTCTGCTGCTCGTCTAAACTTTACACCTGCATACGTTCTGACTCCTCTTTCTCTCCTCTAGATGCCGAAGAGTTGGTTGCTGGTCGGGGCCAAAAAGAGATGGCCAACTATGCTGAGACGATCCTCGTTAACCTTTATCTGATAAGGTTAGACGAGGATGCTTCCACACCGGGGGTCGAGGGACGTCACCTCGCGGCCCCCCAGGCGACCAAGCAGGGGCCCTTGCAGATAGGCCCCGCGAAGAAGACCGAGGCCAAGGCGGCCGAAGGCGTCGCAGAGAGGGAGGCCGAGCAGGCGGCCACCGAGGCTGCACAAGAGTCGACTCCTCAACTTCGGACGAAGAAGAAGAGGAAGCTGGTGAAGGCACCGCAGAGCGCGCGACACTCCGCCCTAGATGAGGGTGAGGATGCCGAGCCGCTGGCGACGCACAAGAAGCGCAGGGCGGCCGAAGTTGTGCCGCAGGTTAAAGTGCACGTCGAAGGGGAGGAGGAGGAGGAGCTCGAGCGCCTTGTGGCGCGAAAAAAGTGCCAAGTCGTGAGGACGACGGAGCAGAGGACGTCGCAAGCTTCGGTCGTGAATCGTTCGGAGGCCACTGCCGAGATGGCCGCCGAGCTCGGCCTCATCGAGTTGAGCGATGGGTCAAAGCATTCAGGGGAGCAGGCAAGGACACCCGGGTCCGAGGGCCACTCCGAGGGGGTGGCTCCAACAGGAGTCTCGACCACTAGGGGCGCGGAGGAGGGTGCTGGTGATGGTGCTGAGCAGGGTGTTGGGAACGAGAGGACCCTTGGAGACCTGAGCGGAGGAGCCAAAGGAGCCTCTGCGCCTCACAATGCCGCCGTGTTCGAGGATGTCGCTTCTAGGACGATTGCGGCACCCGGTGCTGGCGAGGCAACGACTCTTCCACCGGAGGATGCTCCGCAAGGAGGTGAACAAGTCCTGCCCCCCATGCCCCCCACTGAAGTAATTGCTGGTGTCTGCTTAGTCGGCGAGAGTGCAGCTCAAGCAATTACTGAGGTAAATTTAGTCGGCGAGAGTGCTGCTCACTCCAGGGAGGGAGGGCTCCGGGAGTTGGTTGGCGTCGAAGAGGGCCAAGAAGTGGCCACTTATGCTAATGTTGCCGAGGCGGCTGGGGGGGGCGGTGCATGCTGCGGGGCAAGTGGTTACTGATGCTGAGGAGCAGGGCTCTGGGGACGACCAGAGGCCTTTATCTGAGGTGCTGAGGAAAAGCCTCCCCAAGCTTCCTTCAAATGAGATGCTAGAAGCCGCGCTCGGGCGGCTGGAAGGTGACGCAACAAGGCCCCTGCCTCCGTGTCCATCCGTGTCTTATCTGGATAGAATGGCACGGTGTCAGGGGTTGAGCTCAGAGAAGACCCCCGAGCACCCCAGCGCAGTTTATCTCCCAGGGCACCCCGTCGAGCAAGATGTTGACGTGGGAGCGCTGATAGGAGAAATTACAAGCTCCTTGGGTGTACTGGGGAAGTTGGCTGAGCGAGCTCGGAACCACAAACACATGTGGGAAGCCGAGCTCGCTTATTGCAAGGAGCTTGAGGTGGACCGCGTGGCAAAAGAGGCCGAGCTGAGGAAGGAGATCGAGACCCTCTGAGAAGCTCTCCGTGTCTCTAAACTCAATGCGACGGTGGCTCGTGCCGAGAAGGAGGCACTTGCTCGTGTTCTCACCAATGCAGAGGATCAGGCGGTGGCCAAGTACAAGGCGGGGCCGAGCTTCAAGGAAAACCTGGAGCAGTTCGGGGCCCGTTGTTAAAAAGTGGATCTTGACGCTGGGATAGAGTTCGGGGAGAGGTTGACGACTTTTGAGCGGGCCCAGAAAGCCTTTGAAGCTGCCATGAGGGAGTGTCGTCGTCGTACAAACGATGCTCGCCTAGACGGAGTGCGGTTTGCCCAGTTTCAATCTGGGCGAATGCCTCTTACAGACGATGGCACTGGCCCCTCCGGGCAAGTCCCCTGATGTACTTGTCACCTTTTCCTCTTCTCTTTGCAGCTCTGTTGGGACGAGCTTTATATGTAAAGGACCTGAATAGATCACTTCTAAAAGATGGCTTCGCTTTCTCTATCTCCTTCCCTTGCATGCGTTATGTCCGAATCGGAATTCGTTGATCATTTAGAAGAGTTCGCAATTATCGCGCGGGTTATCAGGAACTAATAAGTTCCGACCAAGGAGCGTTGGCGGAACGTCTTCACACTCGGAGATGTCACTATATCCTTGTGAGCTAAATAGCTTAAAAAGGGATATCACAGACTTCGTTTCAAGCCGACCAAAAGGGCGGGTAGGAGAGAAGTAGGAGGCCGAAAAAAGACTTTTATAAATAGTAAGCCTTGAGGTTAGATATATGCCAAGTCCTGGGTATGGCTTCGCCACTAGGAATAGTAAGCTTGTAGGAGCCTTTCCCAAGGACCTGGGTGACCTGATAAGGTCCTTCCCATTTGGGGGCTAGTTTGCCAACTGCTCTACGAGGGTCCGAGGCCGAGCAGCGGCGCAGAACTAGATCACCCACACAGAAGCGCCTTTCCCGAACTCGAGCATTGTAGTATTGCGTGAGTCGTTGCTGATAGGAGACAAGACGAATGCTGGCATCACCTTGGCATTCGCCGAGCATGTCCAAGTTCTCCCGAAGAGCACGGTTGTTGGCGGCTTCGTCAAAATGAGTTGTTCGGAGAGTGGGGAGAGCCACTTCCAAGGGCACGACAGCTTCTGAGCCGTAGGCCAAGTGAAAGGGCGTTTCTCCCATCGCCACTTGTGATGTTGTTCGGTGGCACCAAAGCACGTTGGGGAGCTCGTCGATCCACGAACCGCCTGCAGCTTCTACTCTTGTGCGAATCCCATGGAGCAATGTTCGGTTGGCATTTTCGACCAAACCGTTTGCCTGGGGATGAGCCATAGAGGTGAAGTGGTTGTAGATGCCGAGTTCAGTGCACTTCTGCTTGAAGAAGGTGTTGTCGAACTGCTTCCCGTTATCGGAAGTAATCACCCTTGGAACGCCAAACTGGCAGAGGAGGTTCTTCCATGCGAACTTCCACGCGGCTTGTTCGGTGATTGCGGCAACTGGTTTGCCTCGATCCACTTGGTGAAGTAGTCGATAGCCACGAACAAGAACTTCTTCCGACCTTGGGCCTCAGGAAAGGAGCCCAAAATGTCGATGCCCCATCTGGCGAAAGGGCGAGGTTCGAACAGGCTATGAAGTTGTTCGGCAGGTTGCTTGATAAGCTGCCCAAACTTCTGACATTCCGGACACCTCCTGACAAAGGTCATGCAATCCTTTTGTAGAGAAGGCCACCAGAACCCTGCTCGAATAATGCTGCGTGCCAGTGTTCTGCCCCCGAAATGGCTTCCGCACAATCCCTCGTGAACCTCCTTGGTAGCCAAAAAGCCTCTTCAGGGCTAAGGCACCGTAAAAGAGGCCTCGAAAGGGATCGCCGGTATAACTTGCCTTTGATGAGGGAGAAGCACTGAGAACGCAATCTGATCTTTCGAGCTTCGCCCTACTTGGGCGGAAGCTGACCTCGAAGTAGATAGGCCAGGAGAGGGTCCATCCAGTTCGGAGCTGACGGACCAACCTGAACGGCTGCAACATCCACTTCGGTGCTTGGTCAGGCGAGCTCTTCGATAAACATGGAGCGAGAAG
The DNA here is from genome assembly GCA_014218235.1 of Colocasia esculenta. NCBI lineage: Eukaryota > Viridiplantae > Streptophyta > Magnoliopsida > Alismatales > Araceae > Colocasia > Colocasia esculenta. The sequence continues at coordinate 30,208,796 of CM024766.1, forward strand.
GGGCGATGTCTCCTGAAGATGCCAACTTGCCAAGCGCATCGGCTCGCGCATTCTGCTCCCGTGGGACATGTATAACCTCAAAATAGAGGAGACCTTTTGTTAGGCTCTTGACCTGCTGGAGGTACTGGGCCATGCGGGGCTCCCTTGCTTCGAACTGCCGGTTCACTTGGCTGGCTACCAACTAGGAATCGCTGAAGACTCTATAAGCCGAAGGGCTCCGAGGTGCCTAGCCATGCAAATACCGGACATCAACGCTTCATACTTGGCAACGTTGTTGGAGGTCGCGAAGCGGAACCGGAGGGCGTATTGGAACTCTAATCCCTCCGGAGAGGTGAGAACCAAGCTAGCTCCGCTCCCTGTAACACAAGAGGATCCATCCACGTAGAGCTCCCATGGGGGCTCATCGGCAAGCGGAGGGTCCTGCTCGGTAGGGAGAGTACATTCCGCGACAAAGTCCGCCAATGCTTGCGCCTTGATTGCTGTCCTTGGGCAGAAGCTGATGTCAAACTCGCCTACCTCTATGGCTCATTTAATGAGCTTGCCCGAAGCCTCCGGCCGCTGAAGAAAAGACTTCAGTGGTTTGTTGGTAAGGACCGTCACTGAGTGGGCCTGAAAATAGGGCTTGAGCTTCCGGGCAGCTACGACCAGAGCAAGAGCGAGCTTTTCTGCTCGGGGGTACCTCCTTTCAGCTTCTTGGAGGACCCTTCTGATGTAGTAAACCGAGTGCTGCACCACTGCTTCTTCTCTAATCAAAACTGCACTGACGGAGTGTTCGGTAACCGAAAGGTACACGAACAGTGGTTCTCTGAGCACAGACTTTGAGAGAACAGGTGGGGCTGCCAGGTACGCCTTCAGCTCGGTGAAGGCAATTTCACAATCCTCTGTCCACCGCACATGCCCCCCTTGCTGTGAGGTGCTTTTAGGACCTCGCAGCAACTTGAAGAAGTTGAAACTTCTTTCCGCTGCTTGGGACATGAACCGGTTCAGTGCAACGAGATGTCCGGTAAGGCGTTGGACGTCGCGCTCTATTTTGGGACTGTTCATCTCAAGTATGGCTTGGATTTTCTCCGGGTTTGCCTCTATCCCTCTATTTGAAATGAGGAAGCCGAGGAACTTACCCGAATGCACACCAAATGCACACTTGGCTGGGTTGAGCTTCATATTAAACTTCCGCAAGGTTGCGAAAGTTTCTTCGAGGTCGGAGATGTGGTCGGTGCTCGGAAGCATCTTGACCAGCATGTCGTCCACGTAGACCTCCATGTTACGCCCGATCTGCTGCTCGAACATCTTATTGACCAGTCGCTCGTACGTTGCACCAGCGTTCTTCAGACCAATGGGCATCCTGGTGAAGCAGTATAACCCCAAGTCCGTGACAAACATGGTGGCGTCTTGGTCCGGTGGATGCATACTGATCTGGTGGTAACCGGAGTAAGTATCCAGGAAGTTGAGAAGCTCATGTCCGGATGTGGCGTCCACCAACTGGTCGATGCGTGGCAGAGGAAAATTGTCTTTGGGCGCCACCTTGTTGAGATCCTTGTAGTCCACGCATACCCGCCATTTGCCATTGGCCTTGCACACGAGGACTACATTAGAGATCCAGCTCGGGTACTGGACTTCTCGCAGGAGCCCAATGGATCGGCTTTTGATGATGTGATTCTGGATCACGTTCTGCCGTTCTCGGTTGACGGGTCGCCTCCTTTGCTGAACTGGTGGGACTCGCGGGTCCAAGCAGAGGCGATGCACCATCACTTTTGGAGGGATGCCCGGCAACTCGTCGTCGGACCACGCGAACACGTCCAAATTGGCTAGCAAGAAGGCTTTGTAGTGTTGTTGCTCGGCTTCTGCTAGTAGAGCGCCAATGTAGAGGACGTGTTCGGGGTCGTCGTCCACCTGAATTGGAAGCAGGTCTTCAGTAGGCGTTTATAAAGACCAAAATCTATCTTATTTATAAAGACCAAAAATCTATCTTATTTCAAAGTCATGCCTTAAGATCCTTCATAAGTTACTTGTTTAATTATTTTAGTATAATGTTTAAAATATTTAAGAACTATATTTATAATTTTTATAATTAAAATTTTAAATGAACTTGTTCACGAGCTTAATTAAACGAGTCGAGTAAGTTTTGCTCATACTCGGCTCGTTTATGCGGCTCGTTTATAAAACGAGTTTAAATTTTTGTTTGACCTTGACTCATTTACCTTGTTAAACGGGCCAAATTCAAGTAATATCCGATCGAATTCAAGCTACTTATCGAATATATTGGTTTGTTTACAGCCATATCTATAGACCCAACCAATCACAAATTGACATATATCTCATACACAATTCATATATATATTTTTTATTTTATTAAATTTTACTAATTAATTATATCATATTTATCTAAAATTATTTTTAAAAAACATCATTAAAAGCTAATAATAAAAATCTAACTCTTTTAAAATGATTATGTTACTATTGCATTTGTAATGTAACACAAGGAGTTTCGTAACATAAATAAATCTCAAACTTTAGAATCTTTCTATGAGTCTTAATCATCTCTCTTAACCAAAAATGGTTTGACGTGTTGTTGTGTATTTGTAGAGATCAGTCGTATTGAATCGTATTTGGGCAAGAACGATATGAATGGCACAAGGCACATAAGTGATTTGTCGCCACCATCACCATCATTTGCCATCGTTGTGTCCGTTGTGAACAATTGCAACACCGCAGCGTATCAGTCGTGCCAAATTATTCTTAGCCACAATTAACTTAGTCAGCACGACCAACACGACAAGCCTTACTCGATCTCCCTGGGTTAAATGGAAATGTTCCTCTTATGCTCACGATTAAAGTGAGATTGTTTCCCCTTTATGTAATAAGTTGATAAGTTAACTAACTTGTCGCTAGATATATACTAATCACTAATGTTATACTATTGTGAGTAAATCTTGGTAGCTATTAACTAATAAAATTATTTTTAACAAATAAGTGATTGAAATTCATACTTAATTTCATATTAATTATTTACAAATAATTTTTAAAGACAAAAATTGCATTGCAATCTATAATTTAACATTAGCAATCTTCGTGACCATTGGGCAAAAAGTTTGTCACTAAAATGAATATTGAGCGACTACATGTTTGTCGCTATTTGTGTTAACCCATTAACAATAGATGACGCCATAGCTGTTAGATCTTTCTAAGATTTAGTTTTTGAATCAAGATGGTGCTTTAGATGTCTTAGAGGGAGGTGAATAGAACTTCTTGCAATTTTAATGGTTATCCTAGTATGAAAGAACACTTGACAGAATTGTTAGTACCTTGTGTGATATATGTGAAAGAAGTGTAACTAGGCAGAAACAATCACAAACAATGCACAAGAAATTTATCCTGGTTTGGACCTCCTTTCAATTAGGAGTCCTACGTCCAGTCCCTAAGTGCATTTTGAGATTTTCCACTAACTACCAAAAATCCTTGGCCTTCTCTACAATGAGAGGTATTACAACCACTTGCTCCCTAGCAAGTCTTCCCTTTACCAAAAGGGCAAACAATCACCTACCACAGTAGGTCTTCCCTTTTATAAAAGGGGAACTGTATGGAACAAACCCCTTGCTGGTTTCTACTCTAAATGAAGGGTAGATAGGGTGCTTGCTCAGAGAATGAGCAAACATAGAAGATTAGAAAGAGATGTACAAATATGCTTGACAGTTATGAACTCTTTCTGACTAAAGGTGGTCTGAGAAGAAAAACTCGAACTATGTAAACCACCCACAAACAAGCTTTTGAAAGCAGAAGAGTAGGAGAGCTTGGAGTCAACTTGTTTGTACAAATTGCTTTACTTCAGATTTGTTGTGAGCACTCTTATCTTTTGAGCTTCGTTGCTTCTTGTCTCTCTTGAGTGTATGTAGATCTATTCTCTATATCGGGTATGAATATTTGAGTCTGTGAATCTATATGTTGTTTGTTCAAACTTTAGCTCCTAATATAGCCTTCAAGGTCTTTGTTTCCCGTTGGAATATAGTCGTTTTAAAAGAATTTGAATGTTGTGAGTTGGGAGACAACTTGAGAGGTTCATCTTCAGATTTTAAGCTTCTCAACGGCTTCCTAGCTATATGGATAGCTGCATGGTTCTATAGAGAACCGCAATAAATATCTGCAAACACCATACCCAAGCAAAGACCTTTCTTTTCCTCACAGTTAGACTTGCAGGAAATAAAATACTAAGTGAAAGCAAAAGACAAGTCGTTTGAAAGGATATCTATCTATCCCAAAGAGAAAAGTATGTTCTTAAAGAGTACTAGGGTAGGTGCGCAGTCAAGGAGGTATGGTCACTTACTTGGCACGTAGTACACTTGCAAATATCTTTTCCTTAAAAATTGGAAACTTGTCAGTTTGAACGACACTTGCACATATCCTACAAAACAGATAGCTGCTTGGAAACATTCTAAACTTTAGTACTTCAGATATATTCTTAATAAAAAATAGTAAATAAAAAAATACATAGAACAAGAAAGTACAAGATCTATAATAGATAGTCTGAAAACTAGATTGCATAAGTATAATAAACAATGTTCTTAGATTAGAGAAACCTTTGCAAGAATCAAAGTGAAAGAATAATGAGATAAGATAATAAGTTTCAAATATATATATATATATAAATAATATTATGATTGGTTCACCAATCGATTTCACAAAGGATTATAAAGTTAATCGGAATAATACTAAACCAATCTTTGTACAAAGCATCATCAATCAATATGTAGAATATCATCAATCGATATGTAGAATAGCATTAATCTATAGAAATATAGAAGCAATCGATGTTTGTTTAAAGGCAATTGATATGAATGAAGGTAATTGATATGGAACTTAAAGATAATTGATATGCATAACAACAATCGATGTTCTTAAGGCAATCAATGTTTTAAACATAATAACAATCGATGTGAATGAAGAGCAATCGATGTTTTAAACATAATAGAAATCGATGTAAGTGAAGAGCAATCGATGTTTTAAACATAACAGCCATCGATACAGAACTTTGACTTCACAAAAGTCGTAGATAGACATTGATTGTTGACCTTTGTTCATGAATCGATACCTAACTTCGACTTCACAGAAGTCGTAGTGAAACATCGATTTTTGACTTTTGTTCATCAATCGATATGTCACTTCGACTTTCTAGGAGTCGGAGTAAGACTTCGACAAATGACTTTTGTTCATCAATTGATATGTCATTTCGACTTTCCAGGAGTTGGAGTAAGACTTGATATATGTACTAGTCGTGGACTTAGAAAATTTTACTGGAAATATATAAGTGTCAGTAGAAAATAACCATGTGTTAACACCTTTGACTATAAATGGTTATACAGTATAATGCATGCATGTCTTTGACTTAACACATCAAATACAAATCAAAATGAATTTGTTTATTATTTGAAAAGGTTTTAGTATAACTAAAATAATTTTGTCATAATCAAAACAATATGCATGCTATTGTAAAAATAATTACATAATAATTCTCTCCCTTTTTGTTAATGACAAAATTATACATATATAAAGAGTTAGCATAGAGTCATTATAAAGAATTAGCACAGAGCTATCTTTTATGCAAACAAATTCAATTATTCTCCCCCTATCTATTTCTCCATACCTATATATTTCTCCTCCTTTGTGTCATTAACATAAAGGATAGAGGAAAGAGAAAGAGATGCACAGAAGTTAACACAAACAAATGGTTGTCTGTTGAATGATATAACATATGTACAAGAATAAGGATCTAGTTCAAGAAGACTTAGGGAGATAGGGAGAAGGTGGGAGTTAATCAAAGAAGGGTTGTTGAAGTTCCCACAACTTCTTCTCATTATCAGGAAATACATGTTCAAAGATAAAGGAATCAATATTATAAGAAGGGCCAATGGAAGGGATTTTCTTATAGGACTTGAGGTGGCGGCGATGATACCAATTCAATCTCTAATGATAGGCTTCATTGTCCAGATTGTACCTCAAAGGAATAAACTTCCTATTTACAACTTTGTGCAGAAATTCTTTCACTGAAATATTCCACTGAAGTCCTTGTGATTGAGTTACTGCCTTGGCCTTGTGATAAAGATCATATCTGCCTTCCCATTCGAGGGTAAGAGATTTTCTAAGTGCATCAAAATCCTTAGCCATAAAAGAAGAGGGATGAAGTTTTCTCTTTCTACATTCCTTAGCCTCTTCTGGATAACATTGTGCCCATTGTTCTTCTGTCAGCCTTTCAGACTCTGCAAAGCAATGTTGAAATTCTTGAAGGTATTCTTTGGTCTTTGCAATGTGAATGAGAGCAAATGTATGAAAGGATAGGACTTTGGAGTACTTGATCTGAAATCTAACAGCTAGCTGAATGTGTCTATTGAAAGCAACTTGGGCAAACTCCTTTCTGGAGGAAACTGAACCTATCAGGATAGGGTACAACTTTGAGGGAAATCCAATGGTCATGGAGGGTGTAATTTTCCTCTGCCCTTTTAACAACATGGCCAATAGACCTAGGCTTACATCTACTAGGTTCAGCTCAAATCTTTCTTCATTCTACTGAAACTTTCTTGATGCTGCTTTATGAGAATATCAAACAAATCAAAGAATCTTAAATTCAAATGAGTATAAACATTGATAGGACTAGTGCCTCCTACTCTAGCTTCTCTATACTTCACTGCTCACCAGTGTATACTCTCAGAAATTCCTCAGCACTTAAACTGTGACTGGAATGAATAGTGGCATTCAATTCATCTAGAGGGAATTCCTTAGTTCTAATCAAAAGAGGTAGCCAATCTTCTAATTTATAATGAGGCATCCCATGGACTTCTAGAAAGACCTTGATCTTCTTACATTCTTTAAATAAAATAAAGTTTTTCCTAGAATACTTGATAAAAGCATACCAAAATGGAGGAAAGTCTACTCTATTGATTTTTCCTTTTCTCTTCTGCCCAACCTGGGAGGGAAACTCTTCACTAGGCACTAGTTTGGCTAATGGTTGAGTGTTATGATCAGAAGTAGGAGTAGATGAGCGGGGAAGAGATGAGAAAAAGGAGGGTGGTAACTTGTGAAGTTCTGGGAGTTTTGAGGGTTCCTAACTGCTAGTATATTTTTTAGAAAGGAAGGATAAGAGGTGGCTGGTTGTGAGGTAGGCAAGGGAGTAGATGAGGGATCAGGATTAGAAGAAGGTGTTGATTGGGAGGAGGGAAAGAGAATGGAACTTGACTTGACCAATTTCCTCTTAGCTTTCCTAGTGAATACTTGAGCCTGAGACCCTAAGGGAGAGGGAGCTAAATCTGACTGCTGCTGGTCTATAGTAGCTGCCTTTGCCTCTGCTGGCTATTCTTCTACTACTGCCTATGGCTGTTCTACTGCCTGAGGGGCACTGCTCTTGTCCTGACTACATACAAACTGAAAAAATAGATCATGAGGATCTAGATCAGATTGGAATAGAAATAGAAGGCCAAAGTCCCCTTCAACTCTCTCCACTTCCTCGTCAAGTTGTTCTGACTCCCTTTTTAAATTTCCTGACTCTTCTTCATCATCAATCACAGTAAGCACTTCAGCTTATCGAAATTTTAGTTCTGGTATGTAATCTGTAACGACCCTCCTTATACCGGTACGGTTACACCAACCCACATCGGTATAATGAACGCCGCTACAGTGGGACATGTACCCAACAAAATCAATAGGCTGAAATGTACACAAATATGACACATAACAGCAGAAAGAAAGAGCCAAATGTAATTTCTTATTCCATCATCCACATTCTATTCACAGTTATAGAGGAAAAGAAAAGTAAACATTTAATAGCTGAGAAATGAAAATACATTGTCCACATTATCCATAATTGATTTACAAAGTGTCCTTTATTACATACTATGAAAAGTAAAAGTACAATACTGAGACTCCACAAAGATCTTCTACTTCCGCTCCGAGTCACTCCTGACTATCTCCTCAGATGAAGTAGAAATCTCTGCACCTGTATGCCGAAGCAAGAGTAAGTCTACAGGACTCAGCAAGTAACTTCCCACACATTAAGCATACATACATCATATGACGTTTTCACTCATTTAACAATTTCATTAGTACATGTAGCATGGATTAACAATATGAAAGGAGAACCTGATCATGATACTTCTACCAATTTCATGACACATGGTACATAGTTATGTTCACATTACAAATAAACCTACCACATGCTTTCTACAAGTACTCTCACATACTATCAAAATTCACATTCATATTGTAATACCATAACAATTTATCATGCACTTTATACATAAAGGATGAAATATTCTAACATGGATTCTAAGTAATTTCTCATATTCATAACACCTGTATAAACATCAGAAACTTGCTGTTTTAACAAAACTTTAACACATTTAGAAACCTACTTTCACTTTTCATATGTCATCACGCTAATTCACATATTCACATACACACTTACTCATTTGCATAATTGTCACATCCACTTTCCATTTACACAATTTCACATTATTATTGTTATATGCCATGACACATGGTCCAAACCACCACTAGAAGGACACACACTTGTCACATCACACACATACATCTATCACCTAGGCATTACAGTGATAAATCTTAGTTACTGCGCAGAACTGGGAGAAACACTCTCCACCCTAACCAGCGGTACTTGTCCGCCTCCAGGATTTTATCCCAATGCCCGTGGGACTTCACACACTATGAACCTTCCCGTAGGGACTTTACTACGGTACAGCTCCACAGCCCTCTATGGTAACAGTGTCACCCATTGGCACATTTATACTTTTTCCCAAGTTTAAACACACTCTTAATGCACAATTTAACATGCTGATTTTATATTCATACATACACACATTACAGTATTCCTAGCATGATACCACTGTTAACAAAATTAAATCAGTCACAACTATCTTTAATCATGCTGCAATTCTTCCAATAATTTAATAATTACAATAAACATGCTTTATGTTGGTCATCTCATCACGAGAATCAAAATATAAGTCTACTGTTATCCGTTCCACATGAAACTTTAACCACAGTCTGCTTACAGGTTGATTATCACGTATGCAAATTTTCAGATTTTTCAAAGATGCACACTAATTGTAAAAATTAACACAGTTATACCATGCAAGTGGCCAATAACTAAATTGGCATAGTTCACAGGTTTACAGGTACGTTAATTACCCTATGTCATGTATCTGTCAGTCATAATCATACATACAATTCTTAAGGATTTATACTACATTACACAAATTATCGGAGATTTAAAACTAGAAATACATGCTATTTGATTTATCATTCAGAAATTACACTTATTTACACAAATGCCGGAAAATTCTCAAGTTTTACTGGCATGAACTGACATCAACAAGAATCGTGTAGAATTTATATAACAGTCAAATTCAGCATGGATCACTTATACAATAATTTACAAGATTAAAACCTATCTAACAGTTCATTCAGGAAATGTTAGTAAATAAAATATTCAACGAAAATTCACAGAAATTATACAGGATGGCCTAATAGCTGTATTACATAACATATAAAATTTACAGTATACCCTCATATGCAGAAATAAAAAAAATAGATTATATAGGGCAACAACACACTGTTCTTGCCTGAAGAACTCAGCGGCAAGGGGGTGGCCGCTTACCCAGTTAACGACAACAAAGGCCGCCGTCAACCTTGGATCTTAATGACAGTAGATCTTGCCGTCAAGTTCCTGTCTGTACAAAATACAGACTGAACTCAAAAGTTGAAAGAAGAAGGGGGTTCCAGGACTCGAATAAAATTCTGAAAAATACCTAGGACCTACTAGACACATGTATGAGTTATGTGGAGGGTTTACTTTCCTCAGGAAAAATCCACAAACAACTGATTCAGCCGATGAAGCCCTCCTCGGCCTGAGCCAAAGAGTCACCAACTCCTCTCAAAATCTGGATCCTCGACTGATCTTTACGGTACACCGATTTGAGAAAACGATTCCCCAATGTTTAGGCCTCCTTCCAGTCCCGCTAGCACGCCGGAAGAAGCCTCCAGTCGCCGGATCAAAGAGTTCCAAGTTCAGGTTTTCGCACAGGAAACTAGGGTTTTTGACCCAAAGAGCCAAAAGGGTTAGATCTGGCCGGAGATGGGGTGTTTTATAGAGCTAGGGGTCGGAGACGTAATTGGGTAAGGCTGGGTTACTGTTGGAGAACGATTTCCTAAACAAGAGCGACATTCTCGGGGGCGTTTCTGGATCTAAAATCGCAACAGATCTGGGAGGTTAACGTCAACATCACTGGCCGCCAATATGGAGTTGGCGTCCATCGATGTGGCCGCTGACTTACCATTAACGTCAACTCATGTTGACGCAACAGGTCGTCTGCACAGACTTAACACTACAGAAATATATATATATATATATATAATTTACAATACATATAGTAAATAATACTATGCATGCAATGTAAATAGATTATACGCACAATACAATTATATATACATATATCTATAACAATACCTCAATTAATATTTATACATACACACACACAAGCACAATTCCTCACATAATCAATCACCTATATAAGAGAGAAAATTCAAGGGTCTTACATAATCAGAATTAAATTGCAATCAGAAATGACTATTCTAATTATATCGGAATCAAAATTAGAAGCTTAATTTAAACGGTTATCAAAATTGGTATTAGAAACTTATGTTTTCGGTACCGAATTCGATCCGATTTTAGCCCTAGTAAATCCTCACAATATTCCCTCTTTGATTGGAGGCTTTTCCTGCATGATCACAACTATTTTGGGTCTTGAAGTTTTGCAATAGAGAAATTCTTTGCTCCCTTGGGTGAGGGAGCAAAGGCCCTACTGAAATAGTCGGGTCTCTCCTGATTGGTTATTTTTAGGTGTTGTATGGGCCCTACCAAAAAATTGTATTAAATGCATTAAATAGTGGAACAAGTAGATGCATAAGTGGAATAAATAGGTATGCATATTTGTTCCACTTAACATCTATTTGTTCCATTGCTATCTATTTGTTCCACTGACAAGCATTTAATATATTTAATGTACTTCTTTAGTGGGGCCCATAGAACACTAAAAAATAACCAATCAGGAGAGACCCAACTATTCTAACAAGACCTTTGCTCCTTCACTTATGGGAGCAAAACATTACTCTTTGCAATAATAGGAGAAATAGTCTCTCCATGAGACCCGTCAATTTCAAGAAGCACAAAGATATCGTAGAGGTAGAGACTTATACAAACTTCAAATCTCTCCTCTCATTAAATAGTAAAAATGATATCTATTAAATTTAAGGTTGATATCACTAACTTGGGGGTGGAATCTTTGGCTACATTTTTACCATGGTATCTTATCGACTCTCCTTTGGCATCCCCTAACCATACGGCTTAGCCATACAAACTACCATGAACCATGGTCGAGGGTCAAGGGTAGTAACCCCCTAGCATTGTCCTATCTTTTTTTTGACAATGAAAGGACTTTCCCATTCTAATTAAGAAGAGAAAATTATATCAGATTCGGTGAAGGCCGTAAGAACACTAGTTGGGAGTGAAGAAGAATTCCATTCTCCCGTTGCATTGTTAGAAAGAGCATGCTTATCGTGATAATGTGATGGAAGAGTATAAGCGTGAGATACATGTGTGACTCTAACCTGGTGGTTAGATGACAGAAATTTTCTGCAATCTTCTATAATAGTACTAGATCTCCATGGAGGATGTTTAGAGCTGTTGATGGTCTCGATAGATCTAAACTTCCTCTTCCAAAGTAATAGCCCATTTGATTCCCTCGAGCAAAGACAAAGCCTCATCCTCAAAAGGTTGTGAAGCATTGACCCTTTGAGTACTGGCCTTCAATAAAGATGAATGTTGAGAGATCAGAATGTTGGCTTATAGGCTTTGTCCTCCATGAATGTTGCATCAGTGATGATAATCTTTTGACTTCTGCTCACAATTCTTGAGGGGTTATCCATGGTGTAGTTGGGCATCTTATTTGCATTCTCCTTTTGAGTCCATAGTTCCAGGTTTTGATGGATTCTGTGCAAAATCCTCTTTGGATTGGGTTTCTGATTGTCGTATACTAAGGAGCATCGTGCCTTCCAAATGTTCCACATTATACTTACTGTCATTTAAAGATGATTGTAATCATTCTTATTTTGTGATAAAGGCCTTGATGTCCAGTCAATGACTCTATCTACTAGGTGCACCTTGTGAAGGTTTGCCTTATAGTTTAGGTTTCTAGCAAACCAAATTGCCCTTGCCATTTGACAATCATTTAACAAATGATCAATTGATTCCTCTTGTTCTGAGCAAACTAGGCATGTAAGGCTAACCCAAGGGGCACTTTTGGATATTCTCTTCATTGTGGGCAGAGCATTGGTCAGCAGTTTCCAGGTAAATAGAACCTGATTTGGAGGTAAAAACTTTTGAAGATGAGGATGCCATATAATCTTCCATACAAGATGAATTTATGATGAGGTTGGGATATCCTATATTTCAGCCAAAGCTCTACATCCAGACTTGGTTGTGAAGTGTCTCTACTCAATGAATTTCCATACAAGCATGTCTTGCTTCTCCTGAGCAACCTGAGAGAGTCTGATGGAGCAAATCTTTCCAGCCAACTGACTACCAAATAGTCTGTGAATCAAGTCAACTTTCCATCCTTCAGAATTGATTAGATCAGAAACCTTTAGAGGAATATGACCTGGAAAATTGGTATCAGGTTTTTGGGGGAGTTTGGCTACCAGGAATCCATTGGTTCTGCCAAATGTTAATCATGGTTCCACTCCTAACCACCCAAAAGCAACCACTCATCAGATCCCCTTTGATGATCTTAATATTGCGCCAAATATGAGAGACTCTTTGGTTCTGATTGTCGGGCCATACCATTTAGGTAATATTGGTATGAGAAATACAAAGTACTATTAATATGTACCACTCAATCACCATGACCCCTTGAGACTGCACCATGTTACATCATGATGTGGTTTCGCCTCACCCGCATGCGGCATCCCATCATAAATGACTGAACGCCATAAGCACCATTCCAATCACTGGCGACACCGCCACTCATCCACTATTCACTACCACCACCTGAACTGCAACGTGCAATGCTATGGTTGCTGAGGGTGATCCATTGAAATAGATATTTAATATTTCTCATATTTATATTTTATCTCCACTAATATAGACATTTTGAAGGTGACAAAACCTCTTTTAATTGTAATTCTCTTTAAAAAAATTTACAATTTTTTTCCACGTAGTTTTTATTGATAATTTTTTCCATGTGAAAGGGCTCGAGAGGGCATAAAGCATGTGCAAAAGGGATCTCCTTTCTTAAATTCTTACAATTTTCTCTGTACGAAGCTTCTAAGATTAGTTTTTTTGTCTATGCTTATGGTATCAACATTTTATTTTATTTTTTATCATTTGAAATTATGATTATAGCGCCTTTAGCATAATAAAAAAGACAAATTAATTATAAGTCTTTATCAGAAGAGAGACTTATTTCCTGATTTCTATCAGAAAAAAGTATCCTAAATAATTCCTCCTTTCGGTGGGCTTTCACAATCAATCCCTAACTTTTTTAACCCTGTTTTACCCTTTTATCAATGTGTACTTTTATTTCTTGTCATCAAATATGTATGACTACTGTGTTCATACTTTAATTGATTTTCTCATCTATTTTTACTATTTTTCTCATCTACTTTAATTAGTTTTCTCATTTACTGTAGATGGATTCTATATCTACTTTAACTTATTATTTATGTTCTTATTCTCTGTTCTTGCACTTTAATCAAATTCTTCTTCTACTTTAACTCACATATAGTATTAATTTAACACATCTATATGTGTACTTTAACAGAGAGGTTGGCTTTCTTCGTACCTTCTATTATACTCTGTAGATTTTGATGATCACAAAAACACCAAGTGTCATTCATGCTGATAACATCACAAAGCAGAAGACTAGTGTTCATGTTAATGACTCAACAATTTGATTTATTTATATGTAATGTGAAGTTCTAATTTGTGTGTTAAGTGTGTAGAAAGATAGTCCAAAAGTCACACTTGAAGTTGACTTTACAAAGGCTAAGTCTTGGATTTAAAGGAAATCTGGATTGTGTATAACTGACAATCGGACGACCGAAGTGTGTCAGTTGAAGTTGTACAAAGGGTCAGTCAAAGTTGTAGAAAGGGCTAGTGAAATTTATACAATGCCAGTCGAAGTTATACACTGCCAGTCGAAGTTGTACAAAGGGCCCGTCTAAGTGGAATCGGAGGATCGACTTCAAAAAATCGATCGACCAATCATCCCAGTCGAAGTGATACTACAATTATTGAAGAAGGCTTGATGTGTCAGTCAAAGTGGCACTTTGGCTGATGAAGAAGATTCTGAAATCGAACGATCGAATTCCAAGAATTGATCGAAAATGGTAGGCCTTTTGATTGGTAAAGCTCCTTCCGATTGATGAAGAGAAGAAGATTTCGATTGATGACCAAGCAAAAAATCAGATGACCAATTTGTACATAACTAAACCAGAACGTACAGTGTGTTGTACTCTTGTGCGAGCAGTGGTTGGTGTGTGGTGTGTGCACACACTATATAACCTGGTTATCTCGTCCTTGGAAACAAGGTGGGGTTTATGTTGTCCTCGGAAACAACTGTGTGTGTGAGGGGTTCGTAAGTTGTACCTAAAACAAGTTAGTGGAAAAATCCTCACGGGGTGGGTGTGAGGTAGTGCACATACGTGCACCTGTGGTATGTTGGTTGAACCACTTGAAATCCTGCGTGCACTTTATGGTTTGATCCATCTTTTCTACCTCCATTCTACGCACGTTAGGATAGTTGGTTTCGCTATTTACTTGTTATTTCGTTGTGCATCTTGATTAATAGATTTACTTAGTTAAGTTTAATCTATTTTGTGCAAACGAATTTTTATTTAGGCGATAACCAATTCACGCCTCCCCTCTTAGTTGATCATCGCACATACGTGTTGTCTCTTCAATTGGTATCAAAGCAGGTTCTCTTTTCTAAAAGAGAGATCCTTGTGTGTGATGGCCAACAAAGGATTTATGCAAAGGATTTATGCTTGAGGGTCATTCTATCCAATGTCCATCGTTATTTGATAGAAGCAATTATTCTTATTGGAAAAGTCGTATGCACATCTTTCTTAGGGCTCAAGATTATAAGATTGTGAAAGTCGTAAGTACAGATCCATATGCATTGCCGAAGGATGAGGTGAAGTGGACTGAGGATAACATAAAAAAATCCAAGATTATTTTTAGTGATTTAAACATTATCTAATGTGCCATACACCCTGATGAGTACTCCCGTGTTTCTATATGTGTTTCATCCAAAGAGATGTGGGACAAACTGAGGTTGATTTATGAAGGCACTTCTGAAGTCAAAGAGACCTAGGCCAATATCCTTGTTCACGAGTACAAAATGTTCAAGATGAACCCAGTTGAGTCAATTTCAAAAATGTTTGCATAGTTCTCACAAATCACCAACAGTTCGAAGGTACTTGGGAGGAATTACACAGACTCAGAGCTTGTGAGAAAGATTCTCAGATCCCTTCCACTGGCGTGGCACACAAAAGCCACAGTCATTAAAGACTCCAAAATTTTGTCAACCCTCATTGTGGAAGAATTAATAGGGAGTCTCATGACATATGTGATAAACTTTGAAAAGGGGGGAAGTAGAGCAACCCATTTTTAATAAAAAGGATGTGGCTCTCAAAGCCAAAAAGTCCAAGGCACTCAGCTCAGAAGAAAACTCATCGAGCGAAGATGAGGAAGAAGTGGCTAAGCTATTCCGTAGCTTCAGAATGGTTTCTGAAAAAGAAGCCACAATATGTGACATCTTCCAAAGACTACATGGTCAAAAACAAGCAAGGAGAACCCAGCAGACAAACAGAGATGATCTGCTGTCAATGCCAAAGAATTGGACACATGAAATCCGAGTGTCTAGTATTTCTAAGAAAGCAGAACAAAGTCAAGGAAAAAAAGCCCAAGGCTATGGTCGCCACATGGAGTGACTTCGATGTGTTGACACTTATATCTCCATGATTATATATTTTGGTGATAACAAAACTTATCAAAATTTTTCTACATTTCATAATATATAATGTGTTTTATTTTAATATCATTTTGGTTAAGTCTATCAATAGGTAACTCAAATGAAGTAAATAATACTTCAAGGATCACCATTGTAAGTATTCCAAGAATTTCTAAGTTCACTAGATGGTGTTCAATTTCTTGTAAGCCTTTGTTGTCATTTAAAGTTTTCATTCATAAGTTCATGATTTACATCACTGATAACTTTTTCATAGCTTCAATCGAAGTCTAGTCTCATCATCCATAGCTTTAAACTTCATTATACTAAGTCATACATGTTTTGCTTCTTGATCAGTCGAAGCTAACTTCGTTATTGTAGACGCGAATTTTGTGACCATCCTCGCAGAGCTCATTTCTTAGCCCATTAGACCCATTATTCGGTAGGCGCAGTGTTATCTCCATTAAGATCTCCAGGGTAGCTTGTGCCCTTGTCGGTGGGCCCAGTTGTCGTCACTCCATTTATGATGACAAGAGGTTGGTCACCTGTCATTTTGAGCTGCAAATTTTTTGGCGACACAGTCGTATGTCGCCTACACTTTTCCTGGCGCTAGCCTCCGCTGTCATTATCTCTTGCATAGTGTGCGGTGCTTGTGTGCTTGCCATTTTCGCCACCTTCCAGTTGTCTCTTGTGTGTGTGCTCGGTGCCATACTAAAATCCACTTAAACCCAACTTAAAATCCAAATAAATAAAAATCACATAATCTATAAAACCCACATAAAATAAAATCCATCACCACCACTTAAACCAACATTAACCAAGCCCATAAAATATTAAATAATTAAATAGCACAGCCATCTAAATCCATAAAAAAACAACAATTAAAATATAGCTCACACATAAAACCCATAAAACTCAATAAATAAACTAACCATACCCATCAACTAAAACCCCACTTAAAATCTAAATAAAATGAACTAAATAATAAAAATAAATCACAAAACCCATACCCATATCTGAGTTCCATAAAATCCACATAAAACCCATTTTGATTAAAACTCAACAACTAAATATAATTAAAAATCAAATCCACATAAATAAACCAACCCATAAAATCCACATAAAACTAATAATAATAATAATAATAATAATAATAATAATACCCATGGCCTTCACCTCCAGGCAACGTAACCAACCCAACCATACCACATAAATCCAACCCACTAAAAACGTACCCAGCCATACCCACTTAAACCCATTAAAATCCATAAACAATTCAAACTATTAAAAATAAGACCCTACCATCTAAGATCAACATAGCCCATCCAACACAACATAATAATAATATTAAAACATACCCATCCCAAAAACTAAAGCCACGCAAATCCTAACCCATTTAATCCCCTTTAAAACCCACAAGCAACATGCACTGTGATGAGCCCACAGCTCCCCTATTCACATGCGTCCTCACCACACCATGCAAACCAACACTTACAAATTAAATCCGTGAGGCCAGGTCCCCCTCTCCCATGCATCCCATGCACAAACCCCTCGTCGTTATCTCCTCACGCACTCACGCCCAGCAACGCCAACCATCCGATCCTTCGGCACCCTGGTCGCCGTGAGACCCGCGCAAGCCTCTCCCACTCTAACTGCCCACAGCCCCGTCTCTTCAGAAGGGCGATGCGTGTGACCAGGTCATAAGGACCCCCGCCTCCGTTCCATCAGGGGGAGGAGATTGATTTTTCCATCGCGGCAGCCACCCAGCAGCCTACACACACCACACTGTTCTCTCTCTCCTGGAGGGCACTCACACCCAGGGCAGACTGGGCAGTGCTCCCATCTGTTGCAACTCCATTGCAAGGATCTCCTGGAGTTACTGACCATCGAGGTCACCTTACATAGCCGGGCTCGCTAGGGTCGCAAGAGGCATGCTCTCCATTGCGCAGCCTCCTCACTGTAGCACGCCCGAACTCTTCCCACTGTGACGGCAACAACTCCTGCACATCACCCCGATGTCCATCAGCACACCCCCGCTCTGGCTCTGCCGTCGTCGCTGCACTTCACAAAACACCACTCGGCGGGTACCCTGACGACGAGCCATCCTCGCTCACGGCACATTGACGGCGAACTCTTAAAGGAGCTTACCGCCGTGGAGAACACCCACATCATTGCGCCTATTGGATAGGGATTCCCATTTTCCTCCTCTCCATTAATTTATTTTTTTTTTGTGGTACACACTGCATTCTCCTTACACTTGTGCACACACTCACGTACAAGCATTCCTTCCCGTACCCATTCTAAAGGGATTTTCCATAAACAAAGGAGGGAGGGAAGGCAGTCATAACGTTTGGTCGTCTTCCTTCTCAAGCCTCCAACCGATAAGACGCCCCTCGATTGTGTGTGTTTTTCATATATGTGAGCGCATGCTACCATAATTTTTAGTCTAATGGGTCTTTTGTGTTTGTTTCTTTTTCATGAAAATTGAAGCTACACCGTGGAGCCCTCACCCTTTGGCTGGCCAAAGGAGGAGGAGTGAAGAACCCATCATCTCCACATCAAGGAATTATACGATCACAACTCCTCCGGGCGGAGGTAAAAAGTTTCTGGCGATCACTCATCATTTCCCCGTTCACATCTTTTTGCCAACGTGATGGCGGACGTTCGTCATCGAAAAAAAAGACCGTCTACAATCATATCTTAAGTTTACTTCATCATATCTGAAGTCTACTTCATCATATCTAAAGTTTACTTCGTCATATACGAAGTTTAACTTCATCATGTATGTTTTTGTCTTGAACAGTCGAAGTTCACTTCGTCATATAAGAAGCTCTACTTCCTCATATACGAAGCAAACTTCGTCATATACGAAGCTTCAATTCAACCGATTGCGTTGTATTTTGGCCAGTTGAAGCATTCCATTTCGACTGACTACGTTATATCTTGACTAGTCGAAGTAGCCAGTCAAATTGAAACATCGATTGCCTTCATAAACATCGATTGTCTTGCATAAACATTGATTGCCTTGTACATAAACATCGATTGCTTTAGATATCGATTGCCTTGTACTTAAACATCGATTGCTTTAGATATTGATTGCCTTGTACTTAACATCGATTACTTTAGATATCAATTGCCTTGTACTTAAACATCGATTGTCTTTATCATATCAAATGCTATTTCAAATAAGATATCTATTATCTTTATCAAACTATTTCCATTGATGAAATCTTATTGATCATATTGCATATCTTCTGATCAAGAAACTTTCTAAAAACATCTTTGATAAAATGATTAAAGGATTCGTATACATGTTTTAAATACCCTTAGTGTTTGAATTTCATATTTCCCGCTATTTGGAGCACATCTTCTCATGTAAGTATTATATATGTCTGTGGCTTGGTTAGTCACGGGACATAGCTCTCTTGCAAATAGTGCTTTACGGTTTGCCATCTTTATAACTAGTCTTCTTATGCTTTATATGGTGACGGAATGGACATAACTATTTATGTATAACATCTTCTGCACCTACTCAGAACGTTGACTGTTACTGAAGACATCTCTCTCTCTCTCTCTCTCTCTCTCTCTCTCTCTCTCTCTCTCTCTCTCTCTCTCTCTCTTAGCATTTAAAGCCTGCAAAATTCTGGTAGTCACATGTTTCTACAATGTAAAACCTGTTGCGACTGCATAGAAACGAGCATCAAGAAATGAGAGACAATGGATATCTCAATGGTTACATCTGAAGAAAGTAGGAATGCTTATAAGAAGACGATGGCTATGAAGAACAAGAAGCATACAGAACACAAGTGTACACACAAAGATCTTCACCACCATTCAGATTAGAAGAGCATTGTGCCCTCACTCCCAGCTCATCTGCTCTGTGCTCTCCCTAATGCTTCACTTGAGTTTTTCCTTTGAGAGCTTGTTGTTTCTGAGAGGGTAGCATCATAGCTCCATTCTTTTCCCTCTCAGTTCGTGCCTTAAATCAAGTAAGGATTGTTGTATAAGCTTGATCTAGGGGCCATCCCTTCAACTCTCTTTCTGAGTGCTCCTCTTCCTGTGCGAAGGGAAGACTTGTTGTGAGTAGGTGTTTTGTTCCCCTTGTTGAACGGAAGACATGTTACTACAGGTGGTTGTTCTACCTCTTCGGGTTTGAAGAGAAGACCTGTTGTGGGTAGGTAGTTTGCTCCCCTTATTGAAGGGATGACCTATTGCTACAAGTGGTTGTTCTGCCTCTTCAAGTTTGAAGAGAAGACCAGCTTGCTTCTAGTGGTGTAAGTGTCTATAAGGGGGACTATATCCTTAGTTAATGGAATCCCAAGTAGTTTCTTGGGGACTAGACGTAAGACACCTTGTGAGAGCAGGTCCAAACCAGGATAAAACTCTCTTGCATTGTGTGATTGCTTTTGTCTTCTTATCCGCTGCTTACTTACTCTAACACCTACGTTTAGTGTTTCTGTTTGAAGTTATTTTTAACAGATAAAATTCAAGATTTACTTTAAGCAATCCATTCACCCTCCCCCCCCCCCCCCCCCCGGGCTTGCAACCTGTCCAAGAAGTGGTATCAGAGCTTTGCTCTCTAAAAATCAAGAAGATCTAAAGATCTTAGAGCAAAGATCAAATAGCAGCTCAAGGTTATGCAGAGGGTCAGTTTGTCAGTAGGCCTCCACTATTCGATGGAGAAGACTACAACTATTGGAAGATCAGAATGGAATTCTTCCTTCAAGGCTTTGACTACCAAATCTGGAGCATCATATAAGATGGAGATCTAATAGTCCTAAATTCTAAAGAGAGCTGGACAGATGGCGACGAGAAATTGATGTCTCAGAACAACAAGGCCAAGAGTATATTATGTTGTTCATTCAACAAGAAGGAGTTCAACAGAATATTTGCATGCAAGTCGGCCAAAGAGATGTGTGATAAGTTGAGACTCACATATGAAGTGACTAATAAGATAAAAGAAACAAGGATAGACATATTGGTGACTTACTATGAAAATTTTTTAGATGATTTCAGGTGAATATATCTCTCAAATGTATAGTTGATTCACATATATCACAAATGGTCTAGCTGGACTTGGGAAATGGTATGAGATAGGAGACATGGTGAGGAAAATACTAAGATCCTTATCAACATTATGGACTCCCAAAGTCACTGCTATAGAGGAAGCTAATGACCTCTCCTCAATGTCATTAGAAAAGCTCATTGGGTCTCTCATGGCTCATGGGATAAATATGGAGAGACTGATGGAAAGCACCTCGAAGAAGAAAGTAAGCATGACATTAAAAATTGAAGAGCCAAGCAAAGATTGTGCCACAACCAATGAAAACAACAGTATAGATAGTGAAGAAGAAGCCTTCCTGTCAAGACGTCTGTAAAGAATATTAGCAAAGATGAAGCAACAACCAGGAAGAAGATTCTACAAAAAAAACAACAAGAAGACAGAACCTATTTGCTATGAATGTAAGCAGCCAGGGCATCTAAAGACAGATTGCCCTAAGTTAAACAAAAAGGAACACAAGAAGGAAAAGCCATCCAGAAAAAACAAGAAATACAAAAAGAAGGCTATGGCTGCTGCCTAGAACAATGAAGACAACTCATCAGAAGAGTCAAGTTCAGATGATCAAGAAGAAGAAAAGGCACGTCTTGCCTTCATGGGAAATCTGGATGATAAGGTGAGTTCTGACACCTCCATTGATTCCTTTTCAGATTCTGATGATGATTTAAAAGTTACTTTTAATGAATTATATGAAAATATAAAGATGTGTGCAAACACTAAAAAACCATTAAGAAAAATTATGCGTGCCTTGAAAACACTAATTTAGACTTAAAATATGAAACTGAACAAATTGAAAGAAAGGTTGAATCACTAAAGCATGAGAATAATTTGTTGTGTGAAGATCTAAAAGAAACAAAATAGGAAAATATTAAGCCTAGAAAACCAAAACATGAAGGATAACACTAAGGAAGAAATAGAGACTCTAAAAATAGAAAATGAGTGCTTAAGAGCTACTATTGAAAAATTAACAAATGGAAGATCATCCTTAATATTAAAATGAGCAAGAAGATCTAGTAAGAAAAAAATATGGAGTAGGTTATAAACCTGAAGAAACCACTATATCTTGAAAAATACCCATTGCCAAGATTCATAGCTGAAAAAAATTATATAAACAAAAAAAGAGAAAAATATAGTAAAGTAAGCACGTGTTCAAATAATATCAATTACTGTACACACTGTAATAAACTTGGTCATACGAAGAACACCTACCCAACAAAACATTTAAAATAGATCCCCAAAAGGAATTAACTGGAACTAACCACTCAGGACCCAAAAGGATTTGGGTACCTAAAACTCATTGATCTATTTGCAGGTAAGTCTAAAAGCATCCAAGTGGTACCTGGATAGTGGATGCTCTAGACACATGACAGGTGATATAAGCTTATTCAAGACAATCATGTCCGAAGAAGGATCAGTCACCTATGGGGATAATGGCATGGGGACTGTTATCGGATGTGGAATAGTAGGCAATAAGAATAAGGGGCAATGTAGATAGCACTTTGTTTATTTTGCTCTCAGAATATCTTAATTGTGTAAATTTATGTTGATGACATCTTAATTGTGTAAATTTTTAGTCTCATCATTCATAGCTTTAAACTTCATCATCTGAAGTCATGCATGTTTTGCTTCTTGATCAGTTGAAGCTAACTTCGTCATATACGAAGCTAACTTTATCATATCTGAAGTTTACTTCGTCATATCCGAAGTCTACTTCGTCATATACGAAGCTTCATTTTGTCATGCATGTTTTTGTCTTGAACAGTCAAAGTTCGCTTTGTCACATACAAAGCTCTATTTCGTCATATACGAAACAAACTTTGTCATATCCGAACTCATATATGAAGCTTCAATTCGACCGATTGCGTTGTATTTTGGCCAGTCGAAGCTTTCCATTTCGACCGACTATGCTATATCTTGATCAGTCAAAGTAACTAGTCAAATTGAAGCATCGATTGCCTTTATAAAAAATCGATTGCTGTCATAAAACATTGATTGCCTTCATAAAACATCGATTTTCTTTATAAAACATCGATTTCCTTCATAAACATCGATTGTCTTGCATATAACATCGATTGCTTTGTACTTAAACATCGATTGCTTTAGATATCAATTGCCTTGTACTTAAACATCGATTGCTTTAGATATCGATTGCCATGTACTTAAACATCGATTGCTTTAGATATCGATTGCCTTGTACTTAAACATCTATTGGCTTTATCATGTCAAATGCTATTTCAAATAAGATATCTATTATCTTTATCAAGTTATTTTCCTTGATGAAATCATATTGATCATATTGCATATCTTCTGATCAAGGAACTTTCTAAAAGCATCTTTCATAAAATGATTAAAGGATTCACAACCATGTTTTAAATACCTTTATTGTTTGAATTTCATATTTCTCGCCATTTGGAGCACATCTTCTTATGTAAGTATTTTATATGTCTGTGGCTTGGCTAGTCACGGGACATAGCTCTCTTGCAGAAAGTGCTTTACGATTTGCCATCTTTATAACTAGTCTTCTTATGCTTTATATGGTAACATAATGGACATATCTATTTCTGTATAACATCTTTCTTCACCTACTCAGAACGTTGACTGATCTGAAGACATCTTTCTCTCTCTCTTAGCATTTAATGCCTGCAAGTTTTCGGTAGTCACATGTTTCTACAACGTAAGACCTGCTGCGACTGCATGGAAATGAGCATCAAGAAATGAGAGACAACAGATATCTCAACAGTTACATCTGAAGAAAGCAGGAATGCCTATAAGAAGACAATGGCTGTGAAGAGCAAGAAGTATACAGATACACCATTGTACACACAGAGATCTTCACCATCATTCAGATTAGAAGAGCATCGTGCCCTCACTCCCAGCTCATCTACTTTGTGCTCTCCCTGAAGCTTCACTTCATTTTTTCCTTTGAGAGCTTATTGTTTTTAAGAGGATAGCATCATAGCTCCATTCTTTTCCCTCTCAGTTCGTGCCTCAGATCAAGCAAGGCACGAATTGAGTGCTCCTCTTCCTCAAGTGGCCATCCCTTCAACTCTCTTTCTGAGTGCTCCTCTTCTTGTGCAAAGAGAAGACTTGCTATGGGTAGGTGTTTTGTTCCTCTTGTTGAAGGGAAGACCTGTTGCTACAAGTGGTTGTTCTGCATTTTCAGGTTTGAAGAGAAGACCTGTTGTGGGTAGGTGGTTTGTTCCCCTTATTGAAGGGAAGACCTATTACTATAGGTGGTTGTTCTGCCTCTTCGGATTTGAAGAGAAGACCAGCTTGCTTCTGGTGGTGTAAGTGTCCATAAGGGGGACTGTACTGTTGGTTAGTGGAATCCCAAGTAGTTTCTTAGGGACTGGACGTAGGACTCTTGGTGAGAGGAGGTCCAAACTAGGATAAAACTCTCTTTCCTTGTGTGATTGCTTTTGTCTTCTTATTTGCTGCTTACTTACTCTAACACCCGCATTTAGTGTTTCTATTTGAAGTTATTTTTAACAGATAAATTTCAAGATTTACTTTAAGTAATCCATTCACCCCCCCCCCCCCCCCCCATGCAACTTGTCCAACACGATAAGTCAAGCTCTGTAGCAAAAAGATGTCCAGGAGAAAAAGGACGTCGACTGCGATCTCATGGCGTTTGAGGAAGAATCTCCCAAGGTAAATTCTAATCACGAATCCTTTACCATTGAGGAGATGGAATCAATGTACTCTATCTTGCATGATGAATACATAAATGTCAAATAGGAAAACAAAGCCCTGAGAAATAAAATAAAATGATATCTTACATAATGCGCATCCATATGAATCATGTGACTTGTTGAATGTACAATGCAATGTTCTTCAAGATGAAAATGAAATATTGCAAAGCAAAGTGACATTGTATGAAGAGGAATTTGAATGCTTAGCACATGATAATAGTTTTTTAGAAAAATTTAGCATGCTTGAAAAGGAAAATATTTCTTTGAAATCTAAAAATAAAGAACTGAAAAACCAAGTTCATGTGCTTGAGCAAAATGTTAAAAATTCTGAAAACATTGTCAAAAAGTTGCATGAAACAATAAATGAACTTA
This sequence comes from Colocasia esculenta, assembly GCA_014218235.1. Taxonomy (NCBI): domain Eukaryota; kingdom Viridiplantae; phylum Streptophyta; class Magnoliopsida; order Alismatales; family Araceae; genus Colocasia; species Colocasia esculenta. The sequence goes on from CM024766.1 coordinate 30,233,983, forward strand.
ATTCCATTGTTTCTAGACTCATGAAGGGGAAGCAAAAGTTAGATAAAGTGCTTAGTGTTAAAGTCAACACTAATAGGCATGGTTTAGGCTACTCCCCTAAGAATAAAAAGAACAAATCTTCTGAGTCTAAAATAGTAACATTATTTGTTTATGCCTCTAGTTGTTTAAGCACATCTCATGCTAAACCACAACAGAAAAAGGTCCAATTGAATATACAAGCTAAGAAAACCGTGCAAGCTAAGAAATCTGCTCATGTTAGAAATTATGAACAGCCCAAGAAGCATGCACAATTAAAGAAAGGAAAGTATGTCAATCATCATGTCAATCACATGCCACAACCCACACAATGCTTCACTAATGTTATATGTTATTTTTGTGGTGGGCATGATCATGTGAATTATGCTTGTTCTTTAAAAAGAACATGTAGAAAGTGAACTTGGTGTGGATTAGGAAGGATTTATTATCTTCCAGGACTAACGTTGATAGACACAAAACCATTTAGGTACCAAAGAAATCCACTTGAGAGTTGTGGTTACAGGTGTTTTGAGAAATTGGAGTTGGAGCGTCAATGTGAAAATCAAGGCACCGAAATTATTTTGTGAGTATCATGTTAATGTTTGTCTTTGCGCCTTCAAGGTTAGACATGAATACTTTTGTATACTTTTATTGTTTATTTATTTAGATTTTGATGTGTGTTTTTATTTTATCTCTATCAGAAAAACAAAAAAAAATGTTGAAAAATCAAAAACATAAAAAGAGTTTTAGAGTCTAGTGTTCATTGCATGCTTGTGTTTGCATGTCTATCCCCTTGTGTGCTTGTTTACAAAGTATATGTAAAGACACCCTCCTTGACTCTTTCTATGGTCTAAACTCTCCTGTTATTGTTATTGTATTGGCTTGAGACTTAGTGTGCATTCATTCAATCACTAAATGAGAGTTAATTAATTTGGTGTATGCATACATTAAGGCAGAGCCAAATAGTTATGTACTTAACTTGCTTCTCAAAATACATTTGAAATTGAAGTCAACACACTAATGCACATGACTATGATTAACGGATATCACTTTGATGATAGGTGAATGTTCTTCTTAACACTTCTGTGATGCTTAAAATCCACCTAACTTGTAGTAACTTGTGAGGAAACACTACCTATCCCAGGTTGAAAGTGAAAGAGGAACTGAGCGTAATAACCATGTCTTTCCACTGAATAAGTGAGAAGCATCGCGTCAAAGCAATACTTTATTAAAAAATGAAACAAAAAAATGTAATCAATTGCTTTTAGGGGGGGGGGGGGGGGGGGGGAGCAGAGTAATAGCTACAAAAAATCGATCGTCTATCATGCATGGGTTGGATTAGATGGATTAGAAGTATATGTTAGAGTTAATTAAAATTTTTGTCCAATCTCATGTGTGAGTGTGATGTCTCTTAATCATATTCACACATCACTTTTCATGGTTTTTAATTTTGAGTATGTATCGAGAACTTGATTAAATTCATGGGCTATATAATGACTAATTCTTAGTGCATGCACTCCCTTATCATCCCCATAGTGAATTCTTAACCTTCATACTCTATAATTGAGTCAATTTCATCTCTTATCCCTATTACCACACATTTTTTGATGATGCCAAAAAGGGGAGAGAATATGTAGATTTTATATTTTGGTTTGGGGGAGAGTTTGTGTCCAAAAGAAAAAGGGAGCATTAGAATCATAACTCATAACTATTTTTTGAGAGGGAGAGTAATATTGTATGACTATGAATGCTCATATGTCATCTACCATATTAAAAAAAAAACAACAAATTGAGATCTGAAATCAAATGTTATGTTTTGTGTGAAAAAACTATAAGTATTTTGTCATCATTAAAAAGGGGGAGATTGTTGTACTATGTAGATTTTGATGATCACAAAAACACGAAGTGTTAGTCATGTTGATAACATCACAAAGCACAAGACTAGTGTTCATGTTAATGACTCAACAATTTGATTTATTTATATGTAATGTGAAGGTCTGATTTGTGTGTTAAGTGTGCAGAAAGATAATCCAAAATAGAGGTGTAAATGATCCGAGTCAAGCCAAGTGCCACTCTGCTCGAACTCGAACTCGTTTAATTTTATTGAGCTCGAACTTGGCTTGATACTCGCCGAGTAATTATACTTATGTTCGAACTCGACTCGTTTAATTTTTAAGACGTTCGAATTCGACTCGATAAGAAACTTTTTTGTACAAATGAATTCGAGCTCATACACAAACCAATTTTGAACTCGCGAACTCGAGTACAAAACTGAATGTGAGTTTGACTCACTGAAAATATGTTAATTTTTTTTATTTTGATATCTTTTAACATTAAAATTAGTTGAGGGTATCAACTACCAGCTCGGCTCGTTTATTGAGCCCAACAACAAGCCAATAAAGACTCAGTTTGTGTGTGATGGGCATTGGGCTAGCGGGTCATTTTATAAAAGCTTAAATGCCACACATAACATCCCATATCCGATATGGGACTATGAAAACAGTGGGTAACGTCGGACGTGTGGTGGAGGAAGGGGGTGGGGCAGTGTGGGCAGCGGGTGAGGTGGCTAGAGAACTACACCGCAAGGACCACGGTTGGCATCCGACATACCTGGTGTTGTGGCCTGTATGTGATTTGATTAAAATCAAGTTTTATATATATGCTTTATTTGCATGATTTATGTATATACCATAGTATTTAATCTTTTACATTTAAATCTTGATAAATGTTCTATAATAGTTCCATAAAATTCTTAGAGCTTTAAATTTTGTCCGATGTATATGCCATATTTATATTATTTGATTAAAAATAAATTTTATATACATACTCTTATTTAAGTAAACTCTTAATGAGTATTTTGATGAGCTCTTAACGAGTATTTAATCGAGCTCTTAACGAGTACTTAAACGAGTTGTTTGCGAGTATAATCGAGTCGAACTCACATGTGTTCAGACTTGACTCATTTCTGAATTGAGTTTCTTTTTTGGTTCAAACTCGTTTATCTAATATACGAGTTGAGTCGAGTTGTTATCGAGCCGAGTGTCGAGCTACTCATCGAATGTATCGGCTTGTTTACACCCCTAATCCAAAAGTCACACTTGAAGTGGACTTCACAAAGGCCAAGTCTTGGACTTAAAGAAAATCTAGATTGTGTAGAACTGACAATCGGACGTTCGATTTCAGGAAATCGTTCGACCAAAATGTACCAGTCAAAATAGTATACAACACCAGTCAAAGTTGTACAAACGTCCAGTAAAAGTTATACAGTGCCAGTCTGTGACGGTCCTCACCGTTCATGCCCGTTAACCTAATAACGTGCCCGGCACAACTCCGCCTCCCACGATCGGGCTGAAGCCTCACATGGGATATCAATCACACGTGTCTGTGAAAATATAAAGAAACACAATGAACACATATAAGATACCATTTATCACATATATTCACATGAATGTACATGTTCAATTCCATACATAAGTCATTAAACAAGCATAACAGCCCGAGACAAACCCCCAAGGCCTCACAAGTAAAAACATTACTCTGCTGGTGGCGAAGGCCCGACTCCACTATGAAGCCGACTGGAACTAGAAGAGGGACGAGAACCCTCCTGCTCTCCTTCACCTGGAAGAAGAAGGGGTGAGCCTCACAAGTCACTGGCTTAGTTGGGCAACTCCCCCAAAGCTGATAAATGCAACATGCAACAGTTATAACAAGCAAAGCTGTAAAGCATTCAATAATTAACAACACCTATGCATGATGCTACAGCTTCAAGTAAGTAAATGGCAAACCACGTACGCGTGTACAAGCTATAGAAGGGCACGCCATACACGAGTCATGAAGACTGGTTCGTGACACAAGCCATAGACCCGGACAAACAACTCAAGTCCACCTCTCAATCTCGCAGCCACGGATGAAAGGTCCAGCTGCCGCTCCACCTCAACAAGACAAGAACTATGGAGACAACTAACACCACACATGCAGACTACACAACTGCAGACCCAAGCCTGACACCTTTAGGGACTCCAGCCAAGAACCCTAAAGTGAGGCACTGGAAATAGGACTAGCTGGGGGGCCAGTACGTCTACCGGTGTCCGTCCCCCAACCAAGAGCACGCTACAAGCGACCGTACACCCACAAACACGTGTCGCTGCCCAATGTCGTCTTTCCCTCAGCCGGACGCACAACTCAAACACAGGAGTGAGGATGTCCAGAAAGACGACACAAACCTTGACGATACTCTTGTACCGGGACAAGCCCTGAGCACCCGGTGCTAGGGTAACCGACTGAAGAGGTAACCACTGAAGGCGTAACACCCGACTCTCTATGCACACATTTCCATGCAAAACCTTTTGTTAACATTCTCGGAATAGGCCAACACAACCCATACAGACCCTACATCGCATTGCCAACACAGCCCATGCAATGTGGGATAGAAACCAGGAAAACTGGCCACAGAACACCAGAGCTCGGGTGGCCACATTTCAAAACGCGTCCAACACAGTGGACATTTTTAGAAGACTGAATCGCAACGGACCAACCCATCGCCTTTAGACCTGATTTGCGATGTCTGGTTCTGTCGCCTTTCAGATGACAGAACCCAGACCCAACCTTGTTCCTAAAATCACACCCATGGATCACACATGCTGTTTTAGCAGGGAAATAAATACACAAATGAAACCCTAAGCATGATCTCTACCCTTCATACATGATTTCCACATCAAAATCTACAAACCCTAATCCATACAATCCATGAAAGAGAAAACATGGCAAAGTTCCCTTACTTGTAGGTGAAATGCAAATCCGACGATATCCAGGCGTTCCCCGCGCTCCGAAGTATCTCCTCGCGTCGGAATCACATCGAACGGATGCCAAAATAGCCACAAACGCCCAACTTCCCCTTCAAAAACCTGCAGCTAGCTTCTCTCAGCTGATTAGTGCCAGTGCACTATTCGGTCTAGGGCAGAAGCCCAAAATACACAAGAATTAAATCACATCGTGTCTTCCCGCCGCGTTTAGAAATGCGTCTGACATCGGTGACACGTTTAACTCCCAACATCCCTGCATGCGCCACGCGGCGCGCATGCAGTGGCGCTCACGTAATGGCGGTCGAGAATCGCGCCCATGCAGGTGGACACGTTCAACTAAGAGTCGTGTCGTCTGTGTTTGACGCATTCTTAGTGAACCTGGCAGAGGCCAGTTTGGGCTGGGTTGCCCAACCCTCCAGCCTCCTACCTGCACCACAAACCTGTAAAAACATATGTAGACCTACATGGTCTACCAATAGGCCATACATTGGCCTCCAAACCCGGTAAACCTCAATTTGAACATACCGGATATTACATTACTATCACCTAAAAATAATTTCATCCTCGAAATTAAAGGAATAAGTGTAAACACAGTCAACATTTATGCAACTATCACCTAAAAAAAATTAACGCTTACTCAAACAAGTATGGATACGTCTTGTACATTTCATCGGCCAACTCCCAAGTGTCTTCACCACCCTGCATGTTCTCCCATCTGATCTTTACCAACTCAATATCTTTATTTCTTAATTTCTGTATGCGACGGCCTGTAATTATCACGGGATACTCCGACATGGACATATCCGGCTTCAAATCATCTCTTTGATAGCTGACTACCTGAGTGGGATCACGAATGTACCTTCTTAGCATTGAAACATGAAACACGTCGTGCGCATTCGTGAAGTCCACTGGAAGCTTCAACCTGTATGTCATTTCTCCAATTCTTTCCACAATCTGAAATGGACCCACATACCTGAGACTCAACTTGCCCTTCTTGCTGAACCTCATTACACCTTTAGTTGGAGAAACTCTTAGGAACACATAATCACCAACCTCGAACTGTAGGGGTCTGCGTCGTGTATCTGCATAACTCTTTTGCCTGCTCCGCGCCGTTTGAAGATTTTCTTTGATGAACTTGACCATTTCTGCACATTGTTGCACCATTTCCAGTCCTATCACCTGCCTCTCACCCACTTCATGCCAATTCAGCAGTGTTCTACAAGGTCTTCCATAGAGTGCTTCATATGGTGCCATGCCGATGCTCGAGTGGTAACTGTTGTTGTAGGCAAACTCAACCATACCAGGGTGCTGCTCCCAACCGCCTCCCCAAACCAAACAACAAGTCCGAAGCATATCCTCAATAGTCTGGATTGTCCTCTCTGTCTGTCCATCTGATTGGGAATAGTACACCGAGCTATACCTTTACTGAGTGCCAACAACCTTCTGCAAACTCCTCCAAAACCCGGAGGTAAACCTGGGATCTCTGTTTGAAACAATAGTGACAGGAATGCCATACAATGACACAATTCTATCCACATATAACCTGGCCAACCTATCCACTGCCCATGACATACTTACTGCTAACAACCTTCACACCTTTGTCAATCTATCAACAAAAACCCAAATGCCATTGTGTCCCGACGCTGTCCTGGGCAAGCCTGCAACAAAATCCATTGCTATATCTGATGATCAGTCAACCTCCTTGTAATTTAAATAAATTACTCATCTATTTTGGTGATTAACAAAACTATGATAAAAGTTACTAACACATTTTCTATGAAGTCTAAGCATAGGAAATAAACCAAGGGAAAACAAGCCAATCAAGTAAGTATTCATCTCCTACAACAATGTGAACTCAAAACATCAATATTTGTCTAAGTACACATCAATTTCCACTAAGTGATCGCAACGATTTGCCCTCACATTGATTCGTTAAGTGATCGCAACACATCGATTTCCACTAAGTGATCGCATCGATTTGCCCTCACAATGATTCGTTAAGTGATCGCAACGATTTGCCCTCACAACGATTCGATAAGTGATCGTAACGATTTGCTCTCATAACAATTTTCTCTCGTAACAATTCCTGTAGTCATCGTAACGACTTGCTCTAGTAACGATTCGCTCTCGTAACAATTTCTTTAGTCATTGTATCGATTTGCTTATAACGTCATAACGATTTGTACATCGATTTGCTTATAACATCACAACGATTTACACATCGATTTGCTTATAACGTCATAACGATTTGTACATCGATTTGCTTATAACGTCATAACGATTTGTACATCGACTTGCTTATAACATCACAACGATTTGTACATCGATTTGCTTATAACATCATAACGATTTGTACATCGATTTGCTTATAACGTCATAACGATTTGTACATCGACTTGCTTATAACATCACAACGATTTGTACATCGATTTGCTTATAACTTCATAACAATTTGTACATCGATTTGTTTATGACTCTATAACGATTTGATTATAACGACTTGTTGATAACGATTTTCTTATAGAATCATAACGATTCACTTAAGCCAAATATAACGACTTGATATTTGACTCACTTTTGACTGTGTTGAAAGTCAAAGCTTTCTCGCACATCTTTCTAACGTCTGTGCATTTATTACTCTGAACGTATCTCTGTATTCATGCAGACGATATCTTCTATTCTCGTGCTTATTCTGCAAACATCTTTTTGGAAGAACAGAATGAAATTTCTACTTATGTATAAAATCAATCTAACGTTGACTGACAACAAGAGACAGCTTAGCTGTCTATTGTTTAGCATTTAATGTATGCAGGTTTCTGACAACATTCGTCATACAACGTTGGACAAAATAGAAGCCAAAGGATACTACAGAAGATCCTATCTCTTTGCGTGCACAAATGGATAAAAGACTGCTGACTGGAAGCTTCTACAGTACCATGAAGTCTAATGTACACTTATGCATAGAGGCAACAGATACTCCAACGTTCGAATTTCAAACGTTGATATATATAGAAGAATGAAGTTCGACAAGTGAATACAGTTAGAACTATAACAAGCTACAACGCCTTCAATCTTCTACAAGCCATTCTTAGAGCCAAGCACAAACTCTCATTAGTTTTAGCTCTTGCTCTCAGTGCTAAGTTTACATCTGTGTGAGAGCCTTTCGGTCTGAGAAGAGTCCTTGATTGTAGATCTCTTCTTCTTCTCAGTCCTTGCTTCAGATCAAGCAGTGTTCTATAAGCTTAATCTAGGGGCATCATCTCTTTGATCACTATTTCTTGAGTTGTTCCCTTCTGTTGTGAAGGAAGACCTGGTGGGATCCAGGGTGTGTCTTTCTCTTCGTGTTGAAGGAGGACTTGGTGTGGTATCCAGGGGGTTGTAATTCCCTTCGGGTTGAAGGAAGACCAACTGTGCCTGGGTGTAAGGGTCCTTAAGGGGGACTGTACCCTTGTTAGTGAAATCCTGAGATTTTGCTCAGGGACTGGACATAGGACTCCTAAGGAGAGGAGATCCGAACCAAGATAATTCTCTGTGTCGTGAGATTGCTTTTGTGTGTTTGAGCTTTCAATTCACTAACACTAACTATCTGCAAAGTGTGTTTTGTGTGACTGTTTTGTGAACAGGTTTTGAGTCTTAAATAATTTTTAAGAATCTCATTCACCCCCCCCCCCCTTTGGGCTTGCTAGCTGGGCAACAAGTGGTATCAGAGCCGGAGGTGGGCTCTCTACTTCTCCCTCCTCGGTCGAGGACGGCATTACCACCTTCGCAGCCACTTTTATTGCTTGGGACAACAACAGCGACTCAGACATTGAGTCAAACTCAAGCAGCGAAGAAGAAGAAGAAGAAGCCAACCTGGCTTTCATGGCAAATACTGAAGAAAAGGGAAATTTTCGAGCATCCAAATGGTATTTGGACAGTGGATGCTCAAGGCATATGTCAGGAAACAAAAGGTTGTTCTCTCATTTAGAAGCTGAAGAAGGAACTATCACCTATGGAGAAAACGGGAAAGGGACTGTTATTGGCAGCAGTTCAGTAGGCAGTAGAGGCAAAACCATCATTGAAGATGTTCTGTGCATCAAGGGTCTGAAGCACAACCTCATCAGCACTAGCCAATTGTGTGATAAAGGTCATCAGATAAAATTCCAAGAATCCAAGTGCAGTATCATGAAGGATGGAACAGTTATTTTCGAAGCCAACAGAGAAAAGAACTTGTACGTGCTGTATCTTGAAGAGTTAAAGGAGCAAGATATATGTTTAGCAGCAAACAAAGAACAGTCAACTGAGCTGTGGCACAGAAGATTGGGCCATTGCAGTTTGGATGGTATGAAGAAGCTAATAAAGAGAAGCCTAGTTGAAGGTCTACCAAAGGTCAGCACAAAAATGGATGGTATTTGCAGACCATGTGCTAAAAGAAAGCATGCTAAGAGCTCCTTCAAGTCAAAAACTATGGTAACCACCTCTAAACCCTTAAAGCTCCTTCATATGGACTTATTTGGACCAATGAAGACCATGAGTCTTGGAGGAAAGAATTTTGGATTTGTTATAGTAGATGACTATTCCAGATTCACATGGGTCTCATTCCTAGAACACAAAGATGACACATTTGACAGTTTTGTAAACTTCAGCAAGAAGGTTCAGAAAGACAAGAAGTTTAGCATCATTGGAATCCGTTCAGATCATGGAGGAGAATTCCAAAATGAGAGGTTTGCAAGGTTCTGTGAAGATGAAGGGATTGAGCACAATTTCTCAGCACCAAGGACACTGCAGCAAAATGGAGTTGCTGAGAGGAAAAACAGAACTTTATTGAACATGGCAAGGACAATGTTGTCAGAATATGATTTACCAAGATATTTCTGGGCTGAAGCAGTAAACACAGCAAGTTATATTATCAACAGGGTGATGATCAGGCCAATATTAAAGAAGACAGCTTATGAGTTATACAAGGGAAAGAAGCCAAAGATCAGTCACTTCAGGACATTTGGATGTCCATGTTTCATCCACAATAATGGCAAAAGAAATATTGGTAAGTTAGATGCCAAATCAGATGAAGGCCTCTTCATGGGGTATGCCTCTAAACCTATAGGTTACAGGGTATTTAATAAGCATACACTATTAATTGAGCAAACTGTGCACATTATTTTTTATGAGACTAACCCTTCCTTGAGAAAGGAAGAAGATAGTGACAATGATGATACAAATGATTTGTCCAAGAAATTAAAGAACACAACAATTGAGGGCAAGGAAGATCCACCTCTGGAAGACCTGCAACAAAAGGACATTGATCATGAAAATCTTCCAAAGGAATAGAGATACAGGAAAGATCACCCACCTGAAAACATCATTGGTGATCCAACTGTAGGGGTAAGAACAAGAGGTAATGTAATCTCTTGTGATTACCTAGCATTTGTTTCACAAATAGAGCCTATGACAGTCAATGAAGCTCTTACTGATGAATCTTGTATTTTAGCCATGCAAGATGAACTAAATCAGTTCAAGAGAAACCATGTTTGGTCACTTGTTCCTAGACCATCAGATCATCCAGTGATTGACACCAAATGGGTGTTCAAAAATAAATTAGATGAAGCTGGTGTGATCATGAGAAACAAGGCCAGATTGGTAGCTCAAGGCTATTCTCAAGAGGAAGGCATAGATTTCGATGAAACCTATGCACCTGTAGCTAGACTTAAGGCTATTAGAATTTTACTTGCATATGCATCTGCACTAGATTTGAAATTATTTCAAATGGATGTAAAGTCTGCATTTCTAAATGGTTTTATTAAAGAGGAAGTCTATGTAGAACAACTTTCGGGTTTTGATGACACATAATTTCATAATCATGTTTTTAAATTACACAAAGGTTTATATGGTTTAAAACAAGCACCTAGAGCCTGGTATGAAAAGCTTAGCTCATTTCTATTAGACTATGGTTTCATTAGAGGTCAAGTAGATAGTACACTATTTATCAAGTCTAAGGTCAAACATATATTACTTGTTCAAATTTATGTTGATGACATAATATTTGGCTCCACTGATGAATCTCTTTTCAAGTACTTTGAGAAGCTTATGCAGGGAGAATTCGAGATGAGCATGATGGGAGAGCTCAACTACTTCCTTGGATTGAAAATCAAACAAGGAAAGGAAGGGACTCACATTTGCCAAGCTAAGTACACCAAGGAACTCTAAAAGAAGTTCGGATTTGATAATGCCAAGCCACTGTCAACACCTATGAGCACATCAATAAGAATGGACAGTGACAAAGATGGTAAGAATGCAGATCAAAAAAATCTACAGAGGTATGATAGGATCCTTACTATACTTATCTGCTAGTAGACCTGATATTTTATTTAGTGTATGCATGTGTGCTAGGTATCAGACAGATCCTAGAGAATCTCATCTAATTTCAGTGAAAAGAATTTTTAGATATTTGGTTAAAACTCATGACTTAGGTCTTTGGTATCCAAAATCATGTGAAATTAACTTAGTAGGATACTCTGATGCTGACTACGCTGGATGCAAAATAGATAGAAAAATCACCAGTGGTTGTTGTCAATTCCTTGTAGGATGTCTGATATCATGGTTCTCTAAGAAACAAAATTCAGTAGCACTGTCAACAGCTGAAGTTGAGTACGTAGCTGCTGGAAGTTGCTGTACACAACTCCTATGGATCAAGCAACAACTTGAGGATTATGAGCTACACATCAAGACAATTCCACTATTATGTGACAACACCAGTGCTATAAATTTAACCAAGAATCTAGTACAGCACTCAAGGACTAAACACATTGAGGTTAGATATCATTTTATTCGTGATCATGTAGCAAATGAGAACATAGATATTTCATTTATTGATACAAACAATCAGTTAGCAGACATCTTCACAAAGGTCTTATCTGAAGAGAGATTTACTTCTCTTAGAAGGGAATTAGGTATATGTAAATTGTGAGAGATGTATCTGTTTAAAACTGAAATATTAACTTTCAAAATTTGAAATATTTTTCCCTCCCAAAGATTTGAGCAAAATTCCAATCCCTTTAGTTTGTCATGATGGTTCGTTATTTTATAAGCGTTTATTTCTATCGAACTAGTCAATTTTGTCGCTTTCTGCCATTATGGCGCCCCTAAATTCTAAAAGTCATTCTTTTAACTTTCCCTATATTTCGAAATCCGTGTGGGAACGATTCATCTCTTATCTTTCCCTCTCTCTCTCTCGTTCACCTGCCTGAGACGATACCCTAACGACTCTGGCATCGACTCTTTGGGATTTCAAGCTTCCAACCACTTCCCGCCAGAAATTTCTTGAGGGCTTCTGTTCTATTCCTCTTTCCAGTCCTCCAGAAACTCTTTACGTTCAAATCCATGGCCTCTTCTGGTAGTTCCGGTAGCGTCAGGGGCTACAGAGCCGAATTTCTCACCGCCGAGCAGCAAGTAAGGTTTGCGACCGTGAAAATCAAGCTATGTGGTTACAAAGCAGTGGATATGGCAGATTTGTAGAAGAATGGAATGGGGAGCATCGTTGAAGCTTTGGACAGATTGAAGTGGTCGAAGATGGCTACTATCTCTGAAGTAAGTTTTCCAGACCTGGTAAAAGCATTCTATGTATGCCTGAAGACAGAGGAAGATGGGACCCTGACTTCCATGGTAAAGGGAACCCCGATTAGGGTCACTCATGACCTATTAGCATCTCTTTTTAGTGTGGGTACCTCCGGACACAGTGGAGTGATAGTTAGTCCCGAGTTCAGACAGAAAGATGACAAGGTTGATGTAAATCAATTGAATGCATTCAATCGCATCCTGCACTTTGTAGTTTGTCAGATTGTAGTTCCCAGAAGTGCCACCTTTTCAACCTGCACTAGAGCTGATTCAGATTTAATGTTCTGGGCCATCAAGAACCAAGAAATCAACATGAAAAAACTCATGATTGAGAGGATGAAGTTTGCAAGCGCTCAAGTATGGGACACAAAATAGCAAGCTGAATGTGTCTTTACCTTATGCCCATCTCCTGACGAAGAGTTTTCAGCACTATGGTATAAGTACAGTAGGAGATGTGTCTGAGAAGATGGGCCAGGCAATCCAGTCCAGAAATTTAAGGAAAAGTGGTTTTTCAATTGTCAATGGGGTTTGGACTAAGACTTCTGTGGCTGAGGGTGAAGCCATCATTGGCGAAGCCCAAGAAGGTTAGGAAGCAGCTGGCGTAATTCCTGCAATTCCAGATGTAGAATAAATTCAAGCAGCAGCAGAACCAGAAGTAGCAGCAGCACCTTCTGTGGAAGCAGAACCAGTAGCAGCAGCGATAGCTTTATCCAGCAGCAAAATTGAGGATATCCCTCCTGAGGATATCGAGTCTGTTGGCCATAGTTTGGAGGATACTCCTCCCTCTTCCCGAGTAGCCTCTATACTCAGGGATGTGCTAGACTCAATCCAAAGTACTCAGGAGGAGTCATAAATTGGTGGTGATTCAGCAGCAGAAACTGTGGCTCCAGGCCACACTGAGGAAATAATCGAAGAGGAAGCTCCCATTCAGGGGGAGCAAGAAATCATTATTGAAGGAGATCAAATGGAAGATGCTCCTGCTCAGGGGGAGCAATCATCCGAGAAAGATAGAGCACCTCAGGGGGAGCACAATGAAAATATTTCTATCAATGATCAATTCTCTGAGGAACATGTTGATTTTGTGGAGCCCATTGCAAAGGCAAGTACAAAGGGGAAGCGAGTAGCTCATCGAAGGTCAAAGAAGAAGTAGCAGAAAGTCAGTTTGAAGCCTGTCATCAAAAGGTTGGTTGAGCAAGGCAAAGCCATCTCATCTATGAAATCAAATATCCAGTCCATCTCTATCAGCCAAACGTCTGTATCAAATGAACTTGGAACTTTGTCCACTGAAGTTCATAACTTGAGAGATGATTTCAGAATGTTCAAGCAGTTATGCAGATGGATGAAAGGTGAGTTTGACAGTGTCAAGAAGCTCATCTCTTCAAGGGAACAATCCACCTCTGCCCCTCCAGATCTCTCTCATGCTGAACCTATTAGTAATGCAGGGCCATCAGGGCCAAGGTCAGCAGAAGAAAATGCAGAGGCATCATCAAAACCATCCAGGCCACAAAATAATGAGAATATAATACCTGCAGCGGAATCTTGTGGTGTTGAGAAGCTAGGGCCATCAGGGCCATCTGAAGATGTGGTTAGGCCACCAGGGTCATTGATCTCTAAAGGTGTGGATCCAAGAATAGTTGAGTCTGTTGTTGCTCCCGAAGCCCATGAGTCTTCATCTCTTGCAACGCCAGACCCTCCCTCACCACCTTCTTCTTCCACAGCTCCTCCAGCTCCACCTACCTTCAAACAACCTGGACCAAGAACCATCTCCTCTCCAACACCTTTTCCTTCTGACCCTTATTCATCTCCTATCATGGTCTCTACCATTTCTACATCCATTTCTCTCGTCCCTCCTGTTGTTATTGATCCTCCAGTGTCTTCATCAGCTGGAGCTTCTTCTTCATCTGATCCCTCATCAGCCGAGCCGTCCACTAATCTTTCTCCCAAATCATTCATTTATCCTCCTATTCCACCTACATCTGTTACAATTACTCCAACTGATCCACGACTTGCCAGTGTTTTTAAAAATAAATTTGAGGATGAGTTGGAACGAACCACCCTCATCTCAATCCTAGCAGTTACTTCACATGTTCACAGGACTGATTCTGTAACGCCCCAGAAATTTAAAATATTAAGAAAATAGAAGTAATTTGGTTAAAATACCTTAGAGTTGTTATTAAATTGTGATAATTGGATGATAGACTTAATTAGTGGTAATGAACATTATCCCAGTGTCGTACCTCGAAGTGCGTGCCTCCACAGTGCGATACTGGAAAATGACATCGAAATAAAAATCTGAGAACATCTTAATTTCCAGAAAAAATGTGGAGAAATTAAATATGTAATTATTTGAATTTTTCGACGTACGGATTTCAGGGTACAGTCGACGCGACCATTTTTCGGGTGATTTTTCACCTACTGTAAAATAAAATCTAAAAATTAATTAAAAATCACCACAATTAGTAAAACTATCATATTAGTCTATGGTCAAAATTTCATGGCAATCAAATATGGTTTGGGTAGGTTTCTTTAAGGAACAAGTGGCCAGTTGAATTACTTGAGAATTACGCAATGGGCTTTTCTGGGTAAATTGCAGTGGGTTACGTGGAGGCTCCTGGTGAGGCCAGCATCTAAGTTGGAGATGGTAACACCTCAGTTACCAGGTGTAACATGCAAAACATGCATGGGTTAGGTGGCTAAGGATGGTTAAACGAGGTTTTTACCCCAACACCTGTAACATTGCGTGGCTCTGTGCATGGTAATGGTTGGGTCTATAAAAAACCTCCCACAACCTTCGTATACACTTTTCTCCACTCTAGATGGTGTATGTGTGTTGCAGCAGAGAATGCTCCACTGTTAGGCTATTGAGTTGAGTGCCAACTCTACCTGGAAGGACTTCCACGACAGTTCTGGTTTCATTCCCTCAGAAGGATTGCTGTGGAGTTTGTTCTACGTGCAAGTGTGCAATTGCCTTTCTTTTATTTTTGAGGATTTCTGAGTTAAGGATCTCACCCTCACTTCAATCAGGTAGGATTCTTCTCTTGATCTTTCTAAGTTCTCCTACTACTTATCTTTGATCCTCTGGTTAATGGCATGTAGAACTTTAAGCATGCTATTTTTCTAGTTTGAAAACTCAGACTATTGTGAAATCTGAGAAGTCATGTTATTGATCATGTTGCTTCAAAGTTTAGAAAATATGTCCATGATAGGAAATCCACATTACACCATGTTTTAGTTGATCCTCAAGTCACAAGTAGTCATATGATACTATCTTTGTGTAAGTTGATTGAATCTTGAGTGTTGATTTCATTGTTAGAGTGGACTGAACCATAACGATTCTTGCTTCTTAGTGGTATGGACTCATTGAGATACCATAGAAGACTCAAATGAGTGTACTTGACCTATGATCAATGGGAAAAGTAGAAAAGAATATGAGAAAAGTGCTTTCCATTTGACCCCCTTGAATTCAACTCCTTGTTCGTCATTCGAGGGATCTATGTTCCATAATATTTCCTTCATCTTTCTATCATGTTCATTGAGTTATATATCTGAAATTATACATATTCAAGGTTCTAATCATGTTAGGAATGTTAGATAAACTTTTTAGAACCATTTGAGCTTGAATTGAATGGTTTTCTGAAGTTTTACACAGTCCCTGTCGACAGACGAAGGTCTGGCTGTCGACAGGAACCCCTAGCCAGCAACCAGAAATCCATACTGTGTGTTGCTGTCGACAGGCCTCTGGGTTGCTGTCGACAGGCACACACAGGACTGAAATTCCAGTTCTGGAAATCAGTCCCTGTCGACAGCAGACTCATACTTGTCGACAGGTCTGGTCAGAGTCATGTTTCTAGCTCCTGTTTGACTCCGTTCTTCTCTATAAATCCTACCCAATTGTTCCAACTCTTGGTCTACCTTTATCATATAGATTTTACTACCAAAACACCTATTTAGATCAGTCATGTGAACTTCTTTGTTACCTTAAGTTATTTCTACAAGTTCCGAACAAAATTGTCCTCGTGAGATTATTAATTTCTGAAATCAGTGACGGAATCAAGTCCCTTGATTCTTTTGTGCAAACCTTGAGTAACTTTGAGTAAAACCTTTGTATTTCTTGATTCTTTACAAAGGTAAGAGTGTGGTGATGACAAATTGAGAGTCTTGGACTCAATCTAAGAATTATGCTTGGTAAATAAGGGTTGGTCTAGTCCTGGGAGGAGCACCTAAATTCATTTAAGTGGCCGCGCGGAACGATAAAGGATTAGTGGATGTTTGGCATAGCATCATTAAGTGTTTGATTGGTCATCGTATCATCTTATTGCGTGTTTATATGTGTTCAAATCTGAATTTGAATGTTACTATGAATCCTTGTATCTTGAGTTCAATGTTCAATAACTTTGCTATCTAGTGTCGTATTGCAATCTCAGTTTGGCATGCAAAAACATGATTACATGTATAATTCCTTGTCACATACTCTGTGTATCTTGATCCCTTGATTATAAGATTTGAATCCTACTGAGCTAGTTAGCTCACAAAATTCTACTTTTCAGGTAATCCAGATGGATCGAATAATTAAGGGGGAAAGAGTGTTGAGTGAACCACGAATCTTCGAGGAGCTATCTACGTTACTTTTCTGTAGTGTTGTAATTAATAAGTTTCTTTTGACTTATTCCTCAAGAGATCTTAATGAGGAAACTTTTGTAATAAGGCACTTATGAGGCTATCTAAGTGTGAATGGATATAGTGTCTTTTCCGTGTGATTTTCTGTCACTCCCGATAAATAGATGATTTTATTAGGACGTGACAGATTCTTCTAGTCCTGTTTCTAAAAAGAGGAAAATTTCAAAGACTCTTGCTCTTTCCTATGAACCCTTGTTTCCTCCTCTTTGGTACTCCCTCACTGTTGAAAATCGAAGGAGACCAATTTACTGTGAATATCTCCAAAAATGTGTTCTCGCCAGCCTGTTTGGCATTCCTTTTCTTAATCTTACTGATCACCTTAACATTATACTTCCCTACTGCCACCTCTCTAAAGCCGACCAACACAAAATCTTTCAATTGGCAGAATGCAAGACTGAAGATCAATGGGCCAAAGGGCATAAGACTCTCTACAATAACTATCTTCTTGCCAAATCAGACAACACCTCTCGACAGGATCATCCTCTCACCCTCTCTGAATGGTTTACAATTCATCATCAAGCACTTTGGGGCCCTTTCATTCTCAAAGAAATCAGAATCACCAGGTGCTTCCAGCTTTACAACAATTTCCAGTATTTACATAAGCTACCTGAAGTTCAGTTTGGCCAATTCCATGGGGCTCTTGCTATTCTTCGAACTGAAAGTCCAATTAATTGCCCCTTCCTAGTGGACTTCACCACTCTGTAGATCCCTGAAGTAGTATTTCTTCCGAAGTTACACTCCTTGGTTTTGGATTCCTCTGTTGGCTCTCATGCCTTTGAAAGATTTGCCAGAGTCATGGGGAGAATCTCAACTAAGCAGGGTCGCCTTCCCTCCTTTCAAAGGTTTATCTTTCGCGAATATCATCTGGGCCACATATCTTCTGCAGTGCTTGCTCCCTTGATGTCTGAATGTGAAAGGCTCTCTCCCACTGATTGGGAGAGGTACTACAATCAATCTGCTCTCCAGTTGGAATCCTTGAATAGCTCATTGGTCCGAGTAGGCAAGCCACCTCTCTCTGCTGAAGCTTTTCTGGACTTGAATTCCATCAATCTAGTTCAGGAACTGTTTGTGCAATGGGCTGCGCGGTACTCCGCTTTTATTTCCTTAAAGAAGTACCTGAAGGATCATCAGTTCTTCTATCCTATTACCATTGCTCACTTTCTTCAGCATGCCAGCTTTGGGAAGTCAAGCCATTTTCGGTTCACCCTTGATAAGAATCAGCATGCCCATTTCTTAGAAGATCAGCGGCAGCTTTACATTGAGCGCATGCGTCCTGAGATGGGTGCATCCTTCTCTATAGAGTCTGGCATCTTCCAACAACTTTTTGAAGATCAGGAGATCAAGGCTTGGGAACTTATTTCCCAGCATGCCTCTCTTCTTTCTCCAAATTTCTATCTCCCTGTACCCCCTCAAGTTTAATCCAATATAGTTTTTGTGCTCTCTCATTTATCTCTTCTATTCTTCTGTGTCTCAAGAGTTTAAATCTTTTTGCTTAAATGACAAAAAGGGGGAGAAATATTGCATTTCTGATATACATTTTCCGAACATTCCTTATGTTATTTCCAATTATACTTAGAATTATTTCAGATAATGTGTGCTTATTGTTAAGTTTTGTCATCACCAAAAAGGGAGAGATTGATGATCAATCTACCTCCTTGTAATTTAAATAAATTACTCATCTATTTTGGTGATTAACAAAACTATGATAAAGGTTACTAACACATTTTCTATGAAGTCTAAGCACAGAAAATAAACTAAGGAAAAACAAGCCAATAAAGTAAGTATTCATCTCCTACAATAATGTGAACTCACAACATCAATATTTGTCTAAGTACACATCGATTTCCACTAAGTGATCGCAATGATTTGCCCTCACATCGATTTGTTAAGTGATCGCAACACATCTATTTCCACTAAGTGATCGCATCAATTTGCCCTCACAACGATTTGTTAAGTGGTCGCAACGATTTGCCCTCACAACGATTCGATAAGTGATCGTAACGATTTGCTCTTATAATGAGTTGCTCTCATAATGATTTGCTCTCGTAACGATTCCTGTAGTCATCGTAACGACTTGCTCTCGTAACGATTCACTCTTATAACAATTTCTTTAGTCATCGTATCGATTTTCTTATAACGTCATAACGATTTGTACATCGATTTGCTTATAACATCACAACGATTTGTACATCGATTTGCTTATAACGTCATAACGATTTGTACATCGATTTGCTTATAACGTCATAACGATTTGTACATCGACTTGCTTATAACATCACAACGATTTGTACATCGATTTGCTTATAACATCATAACGATTTGTACATCGATTTGCTTATAACGTCATAACGATTTGTACAACGATTTGCTTATAACATCACAACGATTTGTACATCGATTTGCTTATAACGTCATAACAATTTGTACATCGATTTGTTTATGACTCTATAACGATTTGATTATAACGACTTGTTGATAACAATTTTCTTATAGAATCATAATGATTCACTTAAGCCAAATATAACGACTTGATATTTGACTCACTTTTGACTGTGTTGAAAGTCAAAGCTTTCTCGCACATCTTTCTAACGTCTATGCATTTATTACTCCGAACGTATCTCTGTATTCATGCAGACGATATCTTCTATTCTCATGTTTATTCTGCAAACATCTTTTTGGAAGAACAGAATGAAATTTCTTCTTCTGTATAAAATCAATCTAAAGTTGACTAACAACAAGAGATAGCTTAGCTGTCTATTGTTTAGCATTTAATGTATGCAGGTTTCTGACAACATTCGTCATACAACGTTGGACAAAATAGAAGCCAAATGATACTACAGAAGATCCTATCTCTTTGCGTGCACAAATGGATAAAAGACTGCTGACTGGAAGCTTCTACAGTACCATGTAGTCTAACGTACACTTATGCATAGAGACAACGGATACTCCAACGTTCAAATTTCAAACGTTGATATATATATATATAGAAGAATGAAGTTCGACAAGTGAACACAGTTAGAACTATAACAAGCTACAATGCCTTCAATTTTCTACAAGCCATTCTTAGAGCCAAGCACAAACTCTCATTAGTTTTAGCTCTTGCTCTCGGTGCTAAGTTTACATCTGTGTGAGAGCCTTTCGGTCTGAGAAAAGTCCTTGATTGTAGATCTCTTCTTCTTCTCAGTCCTTGCTTCAGATCAAGCAGTGTTCTATAAGCTTGATCTAGGGGTATCATCTCTTTGATCACTATTTCTTGAGTTGTTCCCTTCTGTTGTGAAGGAAGACCTGGTGGGATCTAGGGTGTGTTTTTCTCTTCGTGTTGAAGGAGGACCTGGTGTAGTATCCAGGGGGTTGTAATTCCCTTCGGGTTGAAGGAAGACCAGTTGTGCCTGGGTGTAAGGGTCCTTAAGGGGGACTGTACCCTTGTTAGTGAAATCCTGAGATTTTGCTCAGGAACTGGACGTAGGACTCCTAGGGAGAGGAGATTCGAACCAGGGTAATTCTCTGTGTCGTGAGATTGCTTTTGTGTAATTGATCTTTCAATTCACTAACACTAACTATCTGCAAAGTGTGTTTTGTGTGACTTTTTTGTGAACAGGTTTTGAGTCTTAAATAATTTTTAAGAATCTCATTCACCCCCCCCCCTCTGGGCTTGCTAGCTGGGCAACAATATCATCCCATTTCCACTGCGGTATTGGTAAGGGTTGCAACAAACCTCCTGCTCTTTGATGTTCCACTTTAACTTGCTGACATATCAAACATCTTGCTATGAACCTTGCTGTTTCCTTTTTCATATTTGGCCACCAAAAACATTTCTTCAAATCTTGATACATCTTCATACTTCCTGGGTGAATGGTGTACCTGGATCGGTGTGCTTCCTCTAACACTTTCTGCTTCACACCAGCTTCATTTGGGACATATCATCTGTGCCTGAACCGGACAACACAATTATTATATATGGTGACATCCTCCATCTTTACAATTTCTGCCAAGTGCTCATCTACCCTCTGCACTTCTATAATTTGCCAATATAAAGAAGGTTCCACCGTGCTGCTAGCTAACACCGCTCGCTGATGGCTACTTGGAACAATTATGGAGTTTTCTGCCACATTCTCATACAACTTCCATTCCCCCATCATCATGTGACTCATCACTACCTTTCTACTCAATGCATCCGCCACCACATTAGCTCTACCTGATTGATATGCCAAGCTGAAATCATAATCCTTGAGATATTCCATCCACCCGTGCTGCCTCAAATTCAAGTCTTTCTATGAAAAGATATATTTCAAACTTTTATGGTCCGTGAATATCTCAAATCTCTCGCCATACAAGTAATGCCACCATATCTTCAATGCAAACACAACTGCTGCAAATTCCAAATCATGTGTGTGGTAATTCTCTTCATGTCGCTTCAATTGCCTGGATGTATACGCCACAACCTTTCCACGTTGCATAAGCACTGCCCCAAGTCCTCTCCTGGATGCATCTGTGTATAACACAAAACCACCTTGGCCTGACGGAATCTCCAATATTGGGGCTGAAGTGAGCCGCTTCTTCAATTCCATAAAATTGCGCCTGCATTCGGATGACCAAACAAATGGTACACCCTTCCTGGTAAGCCTTGTCATTGGTGCTACGATTTTGGAGAAATCCTGAATAAATCGCCTATAGTATCCTGCCAAGCCAAGAAAACTCCTAATCTCGGGCACTAACTTTGGTTCCTCCCATTTCATAATGGCTTCCACCTTAGCTGGATCCAGTGCAACACCTTCACCTGAAATAACATGTCCCAAAAACTGAACTTCCTTCAACCAGAACTCACACTTACTAAACTTTGCATAAAGTTGGTGCTCCCTCAATGTCTGCAATGTGATCCTCAAGTGAGCTACATGTTCTTCTTCTGAGGCTGAATACACTAAGATATCATCTATGAAGACCACAATAAACCGATCTAGATATGGGTGAAAAATCTTGTTCATCAAATTCATAAAAGCTGCAGGTGCATTGGTTAGCCCAAATGGCATAACCACAAACTCATAATGCCCATACCTGGTCCTGAATGTTGTCTTGTCAATGTCTTCTTCCCGGATCCTCAATTGATGATACCCAACCTCAAATCTATCTTGGAGAACACCCTTGCTGATTATAGTTGATCAAACAAATCGTCTATCTGCGGAAGTGGATACCTGTTCTTTATAGTGACCTGATTCAATTGGCGGTAATCAATACACATCATCATGCTTCCATCCTTCTTTCTTACAAATAAAACCGGTGCTCCCCACGGTGAGTGACTCGGCCGAATGAAACCTTTCTCAAGTAATTCTTGCAATTTCTTCTTCAACTCCTTCAATTCTGCAGGTGTCATCCTATAAGGTGCCTTGGAGATTGGCATGCTATCCAGCTGCAACTCTACTGTGAAATCCACTTCTCTATGTGGTGCCAAGCCAGGTAACTCTTGTGGAAACACACCTGCAAATTCTCTAACCACTGGTACCATATCCACTGTTTACCTGCCTCAACCAAACTAACGGATGCGAAATAGGCTACACACCCTGCATTAATCAACTTCCTAGCTTTAAGGGCAGAAATGATAAATTTAGGGGTATAGAATGGCATACCTTGAAACTCAAATATTCTGCCCCCAGGATAGCTGAACCTTACTCTCTTCTTTCTGCAATCTACAACTGCCCCATATGCTTCCAACCAATCCATGCCCAATATCACATCATATTCTTTCAACTGTAGTGCATATAATCTTGCTGGCAACTTATTACCTTGAATCATAATAGGAACTTCATCCAAATAGCATGTAGTAAGCATGAAATCCCCAGAAGGGACCTCTACTACAAGCTCACACTGCCTCTCCTCAAATAGATGCACCATACTATCAATGAAGTCTTTAGAAATAAAAGAATGTGATGCACCAGGATCAATTAATGTTCTAGCTGAAAATTCAAGGAGCGGTATAATACCTTCTATCAAATTTGACGCCTCCGCTTGAACCCTTGTAATCGCCATCACTCGTCCTCATCCTCCTCCTCTCTGGTAAGGTGTACCCCTACCTCTCTCCGCTGTGGGCTGCTGAAATGACTGCTGATGCTACTGTTGCTGTGGTGCCCCTCTACCATAGCTAGCTCTTCTTGGATAAATACAATTTCTCGCCAAATGCCCTGGCTGATCACAATTATAACATTTAAATTCTGCAAGTCGCCTTGCTGTGCTTTGCTGGGATTCCTCCACCTCCGGCCTATAGCCTCACCCTTGCTGAAATCCTTGCTGCTTGCCACTTCCTCGGCCTCTAAATATCTTCTTCAACTTATTTTCCCACTTGCCAAAGCCCAATGAAGAAGCTCCTCCCGAAGGTGCCTTTCCTTTACTAACACCCGGTGATTGTTGTGGAAGTCGGAAGCTACCTCCACTTGATCCCGATCCACTGGATTGCCTTGCTTGCACTGTTCTTTCCAATATTGCTGCTCTTTGGGCTGCCTCCTCCACTGTCCCACGCATCAAAGGAATCACTGCATCTTGTAATTCTGGCCTCAACCCCCGAATGAAGTACTCCACCATCATTGCGTTATTGGTTACCACAGAAGGTGCATACCTACTCAAGGCCATGAACCTCATTTGGTATTCCAACACCGACAAATTTCCTTGCTGAAGTGTTCTGAATTGTTCCCTCTTGGCTTGCTGAATTTGCACCAGAAAGAAAGTGTTATTAAATACCTCAAGAAACTCGGCCCATGTGATGGTATCTTCAGCTCTTCCGGTGAATACGCTTTGCATCTTAAGTCTTCACCACTCTTGTGCAAAACCTCTCAACTGATAAGTAGCTAATATAACTCTCTCCGCCTGCGGACACCTCATTATAGCAAATACCCTCTCTATCTCATGC
The DNA here is from genome assembly GCA_014218235.1 of Colocasia esculenta. Lineage (NCBI taxonomy): Eukaryota > Viridiplantae > Streptophyta > Magnoliopsida > Alismatales > Araceae > Colocasia > Colocasia esculenta. The sequence continues at coordinate 30,257,962 of CM024766.1, forward strand.
ACCCAATGCTTAGCTATGTCTGGATTCGGACCTCCTAAATAGGTAGGTGGCTGCAAACACAGAAACCTCTCCACTAACATCGTGGACTCCTCCACACTGGCTGACCTCACCGGCGCAACTGGAGGCACAGGTACTATAGGTGGTGCCTCCACTCCAAACGGTGGTACTAGGGGTGCCGACACTACCTCCTCTTGTACTGGTGGTACTCCTACTGGCTGAACCAGTGGCTGCTAGTCCAACCGCATCCGAATCAGAGTAATATTGTCCCATAACCTTTCTATCATCTGATGTGTAGTCTCCTCTAGATCATCACCACCACCTCCCCAATCTCTTCTATCAGCCATTTATAAACCTGCACACACAACATTCCATCCATACAACACACAAGCATATCATTACAAAAACAGGGCCAACTACCAGCAGTAGACTACAGTAAGGAACATAGTTTGTACATTTCCTATTTCCTCATATTTACACGGACCTTGCCCTGATACCAGCTATGACGGTCCTCACTGTTCAGGCCCATTAACCCAATAACGTGCCAGACACGACTCCGCCTCCCGCGATCGGGCCGAAGCCTCGCAAGGGATATCAATCACACGTGTCCGTGAAAATATAAAGAAACACAATGAACACATATAAGATACCATTTCTCACATATATTCACATGAATGTACATGTTTAGTTCCATACATAAGTCATTAAACAAGTACAACAGCCAGGGACAAACCCCCAAGGCTTCATAAGTAAAAACATTACTCTACTGGTGGCGAAGAGCCGACTCCACTATGATGTCGATCAGAACTAGAAGAGGGACGAGAACCCTCCTGCTCTCCTTCACCTGGAAGAAGAAGGGGTGAGCCTCACAAGTCACTGGCTCAGTAGGGCAACTCCCCCAAAGCCGATAAACCCGACCTACTAGATCCTTTACATAAAAATAAGGGTAAGAAGCACAACATGCAACAGTTATAACAAGCAAAGCTGTGAAGCATTCAATAATTAACAACACCTATGCATGATGCTACAGCTTCAAGTAAGTAAACGGCAAACCACGTATGAGTGTACAAGCTATAGAAGGGCACGCCATACACGAGTCACAAAGACTGGTTCACGACACCAGCCACAGACCCAGACAAACAACACAAGTCCACCTCTCAGTCTCGAAGCCACGGACGAAAGGTCCAGCTACCGCTCCACCTCAACAAGATAAGAACTGTGGAGACAACTAACACCACACCTGCAAACTACAAAACTGCAGGCCCAAGCCTGACACCTTTAGGGACTCCGACTGAGAACCCTAAAGTGAGGCACTGGAAATAGGACTAGCTGGGGACCAGTATATCTATCGGTGTCCGTCTCCCAACCAAGAGCGCGCTACAAGCGACCGAACACCCACAAACACGTGTCGCTGCCCAATGTCGTCTTTCCCTCAACCGGACGTACAACTCAAACACAGGAGTAAGGGTGTCCAGGAAGACGACACAAACCCTGACGGTACTCCTGTACTGGGACAAGCCCTGAGCACCCGGTGCTAGGGTAACCGACTGGAGAGGTAACCACGGAAGGCATAACACCCGACTCCCTGTGCACACATTTCCATGCAAAACCTTTTATTAACATTCTTTGAATAGGCCAACACAACCCATATAGACCCTACATCGCATTGCCAACACAGCCCATGCAATGTGGGACAGAAACCAGAAAAATTGGCCACAGAACACCAGAGCTCGGGTGGCCACATTTCAAAATGTGTCCAAGACAGTGGACATTTTTAGAAGACTGAATCGCGACGGACCAACCCGTCGCCTTTAGACCTGATTTGCGACGTTTGGTTCCATCGCCTTTCAGGTGACAGAACCCAAACCCAACCTTGTTCCGAAAATCACACCCATGGTTCACACATGCTGTTTTAGCTGGGAAATAAATACACAAATGAAACCCTAAGCATGATCTCTACCTTTCATACATGATTTCCACGTAAAAATCTACAAACCCTAATCCATACAATCCATGGAAGAGAAAACAGGGCAAAGTTCCCCTACTTGTAGGTGAAACGCAAATTCGACGATATCCCGGCGTTCCCCGCGCTCTTAAGTATCTCCTCGCGCCGGAATCATGCCGAACGGATGCCAAAATATCCACAAACGCCCAACTTCCCCTTCAAAAACCCGCAGCTAGCTTCTCCCAACTGAATAGTGCTAGTGCACTATTCGGTCTAGGGCAGGAGCCCAAAATACACAGGATTTAAATCGCGTCGTGTCTTCCCGCTACGTTTCGAAATGCATCCGACATCAGCGACTCGTTTAACTCCCAATGTCCCTGCATGCGCCACGCGGCGTGCATGCAGCGGCGCTCACGTAATGGCGGTCGAGAATCGCGTCCATGCAAGTGGACGCGTTCAACTAAGAGTCGCGTCGTCTATGTTAGACGCGTTCTTAGTGAACCCGACAGAGGCTAGTTTGGGCTGGGTTGCCCAACCCTCCAGCCTCCCACCTGCACCACAAACATGTAAAAACATATGTAGACCTACATGGGCTACCAATGGGCCATACATTGGCCTGCAAACCCGGTAAATCTCGATCCGAACATACCGGATATTACACAATCGAAGTTATACAGTGTCAATCGAAGTTGTACAAAGGGCCAGTCGAAGTTGTACAAAGGGCTAGTCTAAGTAGAATCGGATAACCGACTTCAGATAATCGGTCGATCGATCGTCCCAGCTGAAGTGATACATCAATTATTGAAGAAGGGTTGATGCATCAGTCAAAGTGGCACTTCGGAAGATGAAGAGGATTCTGAAATCGGACAACTGAGTTCCAAGAATCAATTGACAGAAAATGATAGGCCTTCCGATTGGTGAAGTTCCTTCCAATTGGTGAAGAGAAGAAGGTTCCGATTGATGACCAAGCAGAAAATCAGACGAGTAATTTGGAAGAATCGGACGACCGTTTTTCACAGAAACACTTGATTGAAGATAGTGCAAATCGGATGATCGATTCCAGCGATGAGGTTTCCTAAATTGAAAGGACTCTTTCCTCCATCAGAGCTCTTGCCAAAGATGGACTCTTTAGTTGTTGTACTATAAGTACAAACATGTTCTCGTGATTGAGAAGAGAGAATAGCCGCCTCCAAGAGATCATCTTGTGCCCTAGCATTCAAGAGAGGATCGTACTGCTCAAAAACAACCAACATAAGCTCTGAACTTGTAGAAGTCTGAAGAACAAGTCTTCATCGTCCAGAAGCCTTCCAGACATTCCAAGAAGTTGCTCTTCTTCTGATAGGCATTGGACTTCGTGATGCATCTAGCGAGTCTTTGTTCTGAAGCCTTCTACATCGGTCGATTCATCATCATGATAGTGTCAACAGAGACATTCACAAAGGTGAAACCTTTGTGACAGGGAGAACATTTACTTCTGTGTTTAATTGCAGTTCTCCTCTCCATGTTCTTATTTGTTCATAACTGAACCCATACGTACAGTGTGTTGTGCTCCTGTGCGAGCAGTGGTTGGTGTGTGGTGTGTGTGCACACTACATAATCGGGTTATCTTGTCCTTGGGAATGAGATGAGATTTGTGTTGTCCCCAAAACAACAGTGTGTGTGAGGGGTTTGTAACTTGTACCCGGAACAAGTTAATGAAGAAATCCTCATGGGGTATGAGATAGTGGACGTAGGCGCACCTGTGGTGTGTTGGCCGAACCACTCTAAATCATGCATGTACTTTATGGTTTGATTCATCTTTTCTAACTCCGTTCTATGCACGTTAGGATAGTTGGTTTTGCTATTTACTTGTTATTCCATTGTTCATCTTGCTTAATAGATTTACTTAGTTAAGTTTAATCTATTTTGTTTAAAAGAATTTTTATTTAGGCGATAACCAATTTATCTCTCCCCTCTTGATTGATCATCGCATATATGCGTAGTCTCTTCAACTTTAAATATTTATGCATCTTATAATAGACGAAGATACCAGTTAAAATAGAAGAAGAAACTGGTTAAAGTAGAAGAGGAAATCAGTTAAAGTAGAGGAGCAAACCTGCTAAAGAAGAGGAAAGCTATTAAAAAAGAAGAGGAAATTAGTTAAAATATTTGATCTGTTAAAGTAAAAAATGTATGTTAAAATAGTAGCTATAGTCTATTAAAGTCGTAGTAGTTGTCTGTTAAAGTAGTTGTTGCATTGTATTAAACTAAGCGAGGAAACCAGTTAAAGTAGAAGAAGAACTTGGTAAAGAAGAAGAGGAAATGAGTTAAAGTATGTGAGATTTAAAGTAACTGTTGATATGATTTAGAGTATTACTTCAAAAACATTAAAGTAAGAGTTAAAAAATTTTAAAGTAACAGTTGCTCAAGGTTAGAAAACATAAAGCGTTAGTTAGAGATTGTCAACACATATCTCAATAAAGTAGGGACAAGAAATTAACATCCCTAAAAATGCCTAGACTATTTGGTGCAAGCATTTTTAACAGGGACCTACAGTTAAGATCCCCTCTCTGATAAAGACCTATAATTAATTTACCTAATAAAAACAGTTTGCCTCCTTTTGCATGGACCTCGCAACTCGCAAGATCGATGTCTGTCGTACACGTTTGTTCGCACGTACAAATTATTTGGTTTCAGAAAAGCAAAAGTAAATGACTACATAACATGTCCACTACATGGTTGGTCGTGCCACGTGGATTGACTGTGTTACATTCTTCGTGGTACAATATAGTATAATCCGCACCATACCGATCAATCAATTGAAAATTTCAAATCGGTTGACCGATTTTTCTCTTTCTTTGAAGGCCAAATAGATCATGGGATCTAGACGTCACCCTAATAGAAATCGATCGACTGATAAAGAGAAATTGATATATCGATTTTAGACTTTGACTTACTCGACGGTTGGGGGTGCTCATTAGAAGAATTGGTCGACCAATAAGAAAAAATTGATCAATCGATTTTACCGTACCATACCAGGGCTCACGAATGTCCTGACATAGTTCGGATCTTGAGACTCCAATATACAATCATTTCTTTTGTTTTTGATGTCTTTAAGTCTTTACTATACTAGTGGAGCGTATTGTTATTAAATGATATAAATATATATTAACGTAGATCTTTACCATACTAGTGGAGCATATTGTTATTAAATGATATAAATATATATTAAGGTAGATTCAAAACATTGGTCTCCCATTACCAACCCACCCGTAATTCAAGTGGGCTATGCCCAATCGGTACCATGCAACCATTTCTTACTAAGAATTTTTTCAGGGTTTTTCATTTTTTAGTCTCGTGTATTTTTTTAGTCCCTCAAATTAGATTATTATCATGTTAATCCTTCAAATTTTCTAAAACTTTATAAAAAAAGTTCCTTCAGTAGAGATTAATATGTAATATTTAGAAGTTTTGAGAGATTAATATAATAACGATGGATTAAAAGGAAAATACATATATTTATAAAGACTAAAAAATAAAAAACTATTAATTAATCTTTAAATTATATAAAATTATCACATGGGGTACCTCATAGTTTAATATATTATATCACCAATACCCTTCTATCAACCGAACCTAATTATAGGTAGGTTAAGGGTAGAAAAGATTAATCTACCTTCGATTTAACAGTTTCATCTATATTTTGATAGAATAATTTTTTTAGATTGTGAACCCAAGAAATTTTAAGCACCCTTGATCAGGATAGAATGCTGATGTAGGTTTTTTTTGTGGTCGGATTTTCAAGAGTCTTAATTTCAAATAGCACGGCCTTTCCCAGCGCCTTTGGTGGCGTGTTCGAGAACGCAAATTTAAGGGGAAAATTTCTACATAGGTAATCGAAAGAGAGAAACTGAAGAAAGACTTTAAAATGCGGAAGGATTTTTTATGAAGTTTTTTAGATTGTAGTCCATATAGATAAATGTAATTTTTTTAGTCTCTTGAATAAAACGATTATTTTTTTAGTCTCTAAAAAGTTCCAACTCTTCTGTAACGGTCCATCTAATAAATAGATGTTAAAAAATAAATATTTCAGAAAAATAGTCCATTAGGAGATAACAATGGATTTAAAATACCTGTAATAATCTCTCTCTCTCTCTCTCTCTCTCTCAAAGTCAGAGAGGGAGACGTCTCTGATAGTTGGTTCTCTTTGTTGGATCGGTGGCAGTAGTGTTTTCCACCTAGAGATGGGTGAATATGTGTTTTTCTTTGCGGAAGCTAAATTTTTAAAAAATAAGAAGCACTAAAAGACGTTAAATGTGTTAGTACAAACAAACTACATAATAGACAAGAGAATTTTATCCTGGTTCGAATCTTTCCCTCTAGCAGAAGCCCTATGTCCAATCCTCAAACCAATCGCTTAAGATTTCATTATCTTTGTAAAAGATACAACATCCGATTACAATCGGTCTTCCCTTCTACACAAGGAGAACTACACCGCTAGTTACAACTAGTCTTCCCTTCTACAAAGGAAAAATAACCGTCAAAACCACTTTGGCCTTCCCTCTTTCAGAGGGATACACATCCTTCTCAGCATGTCTTCCCTTCTATATATAAGGGGTATACTTACTTGAGAGGAGCTATTGTAGTGAGTACAAGGCTCAGCAATACTTCAAACAGAAGACATGTACAAGAAGCTAGTAGTTTGAAGTAAGAACTCAATATCTGAGGGAAAGACTTTCTAGAATACACTCCTCAAATGTATTCACTCAAGTGGAGACTGACTTCAGCATAGCAGGTTCACACGAATACATGAGAAAAGAAGCTTGCACTGCATTTTTGTAATTCTTATAGATCTCTCGTGTATGAGTATGTCTCACACTTGATTGATTCAAAAGGATTGTCTTTTTTTGCATATCCAATCTTCTTCCTTTTATACATTTCAGTTTGTATCCATTGCTTCAGACCCATTTGAATGTAGTCGTTGAAGCAGTAAACGTTGCATGGTTCCTTTCAAGGACGACGTGCATGTCATGGTGTTCACACGTTCAGAGAGTCTTGCAATTAATTGTTCTTGTCTTTACCTGAAATATGACAAGTACTAAGAAATATACTAGACTGGGTCTAGTTGATCAGTATATAGATACTATGAGAAATTTCAAATATTGGCGTCTACCAACTTTACGTAATGTCAGTAAATGTTCTACAAAAAAAATCTACACAAGTTTACATGAATAAGATAAAATATGTAGTTGGTAGAGAACGTGCAGAGCAGTTCTGACAGAGGACAAAAGATTGTGTTTAGCGTGTGTCAGAAGACTTTTCTGTGGTGCTTGACCAAAGGGTCAAGTTCCAGACATGGCTTAGATTTTTCAAATAATAAACCATTATAAACTATATTTACAAAAGGCTTGAGTGAGTTCAAGATATTTCTGACTATTTAAAGAGATATCAAGTACACAAATTTTGCATAAAAAAATTATAACAAAATATCTTCAGAAGAGAAGTCACATTATGAATCATAAAATAATATTATCAAGAAATATTTGATTGGAATTATTGAGATTAAAATGCAGGTCATTTTTACAAGATATTATATTTTAATCATGATAGTGACAAGATGTGATAACAAATACTAATGACTTGGTTTATGTGAAATTATAGTGAAATATGAAGTGCTACTTCGCATATAATCAAAGTGAAACTTTGACTGGTCAAAAATATAATGCAGTAAGTCATGACCAATAATCATGGTAAAAAATTCAAACCCCCCCCCCCTGCCGCCGTCGCCAAAGCTTGCAACTTGGTCAACAATAATCATGACCAATGAGAAATGTAGGTACAAGAGGTAAAGAAATCCGGAGATAGAAAAAGATAATGGAGTCTTCCCCTGAGCAAAAACTCTTCTTGAGTCCAAGGCTTTCCTTGGGTTTATGTCAATCTCAAGAGATAAAAGAGTCAATTGTAGAAGACTAGTCAGAAATGAGTAAATAAGAATCATCTTCCAATTTCTGAAAAGAAACAAGGGAATGTAAATATGATACCAATTTGGGGAGTAAAAAGAATAGTTTCTTCCGATTGCTGAAGAAACATACAATAATTGGATTAGAGAGGCTGAGAACACATCGATTGCAAACGTATTTTAAGTTATGTTTTGATTGCAGAAGAAAGGTGGCAAATAAGTGCCACTAGGTGAAGGAAATCTAACCAATATAGAAGAGAAGTCATGGATTTTTCCAAGTAACTCTGAAAAATTTTAATATTGTTCAGTATTCCAAAAAAATCTTCTACAAATTACACATGTTCAATTCCCTTCTGAAAAATGTGAATCTCTCTTCAGGTAGAGCTTTTGTGAAGATGTCTACCAACTGATTTGTAGTGTCTATAAACGAAATATCTATATTACCTAAGGCTACATGATCTCTAATGAAATGGTACCTAATTTCAATATGTTTTGTTCTTGAATGCTGCTCTAGATTCTTTGTGAGATTGATTGTACTGATGTTGTCACATGGCAGGAGTACTGATTTGATATTTAGTTCATAATCCTCAAGTTGCTGTTTGATCCATAGTAGTTGAGTGCAGTAGCTCCTAGTAGCGACATATTCAGCTTCAATTGTCGATAGGGCCAGTGAGTTCTACTTTTTTGAGGACCAAGTGATCAAACACCCTGCAAGAAATTGACAGGAACCACTGGTGCTTTTCCTATCTACTTTGCATCTAGTATATTCAGCATCAGAATAACCAATTAAGTCTATTTTACATGGTCTAGGATACCATAGACCTAATTGACATGTATGTGCCAAATACCGGAAGATCCTCTTAACAGAAATCAAATGAGATTATTTGGGATCTTATTGATATCTAGCATACATACATACAATAAATAATATATCAGGCCTACTAACAGTTAAATATAGAAGTGAACCAATCATACCGCTATAAGCATTCTGATCCACTTTCTTACCTTAAGGATCATTATCTAACCTGGTAGAAGTGCTCATTGGTGTAGGTAGAGGCTTTGCATGTTCGAATCCAAACTTCTTTAGTAGGTTCTTGATGTATTTGGTTTGATTGATGTGGGTTCCTTCTTTGCCTTATTTGATTTGAAGCTTAAAAAAGTAGGTCAATTCCCCCATCATGCTCATTTCAAATTCTCCCTACATCAACTTCTTAAAATACTTGTAAAGAGATTCATCAATAGCTCCGAAAATAATATCATCAACATAAATGTGCACAATTAAAGTATTCTGAGAACATAATTTAATGAACAATGTGCTATCTATTTTACCTCTAGTAAAATTATGGTTTAAAAGAAATACACTTAGTCTTTCATATCAAGCTCTAGGTGTTTGTTTCATATTATAAAGTGACTTGTTTCATATTATAAAGTGTCTTATATAGTTTAAAAATATGATTAGGATAGTCTATGTCATCAAAACCAGGAGGTTGTTCTACATAGGCTTCCTTTTTTATAAAACCATTCAAAAATGCCGATTTCACATCAATTTGAAAGAGTTCTAAATCCAATGCAGATGCAGATGCTAATAAAATTCTGATTGCCTCAAGTCTAGCTATTGGAGCATAGGGTTCATAATAATCTATGCCCACCTCTTGGGAATAGTCTTGAACCACCAGTCTGACTTTGTTTCTAGTAATAACACCAACCTCATCCACATTGTTTCTAAACAACCATTTGGTGCCTATTAAAGGATGGTCTAATGGTCTAGGTACTGTTGGATCTCTTGTTTTGATGATGTTTAACTATGATCCATATAATTCAAATATTTTGCTCAAGTCATGCCTAACATAATATTTTATGTTTAACTCAGAGAAAAAGGGGACATGAAGTCAGTGGTGTCGACACAGGACTGTCAGGGTGTTGACATAATATGCATTTCCAGTGAAGAAATTCAAGAAGAAAATCTAGTGGTGTCGACACAGTTCTCTCATGTGTTGACACACCTTCTACTTTCAAGAAGCAAATTATGAAGAAAGGAGTTAGTGGCGTCGACACACCTCTGTCAGGGTGTCGACACGATGTTTTCCAGTGAGCCTATATTTGCAGTTCAGTCAGATGTGTCGACACGGGTTAACTTCTAGTGAAGAAATCACAGTAAGTCAGACTACATGTGTAGACACACAACATAACTGTGTTGACACACTTCGAATAATGATCTAGAACCTGAATTTTCTGAACACGTGTCAGCTTGTGAATCAAGGGATTTGAGTGGGAATTCTGTGCCCTCACACCTCAAGGTATCACGTGGACACAGGACTATAAATGTCACGCCCCGCCAATTTAGCAGCGGAATAAATCGGGGAGACGTGAGCAAAGTGCATAGTAGAGTAAAATGTACAACATTTGAATGATTCAGAGCATCTAATGAACAATAATTAGAATAAACTCTTCATTTCATTGAAATTCACTAAGACTATTACAACCACTAATTTGGAGCCAATACGTAGGGCTCAATGACATCAATACATACGAAGAGAAAATCTAAAACAATAACTACTAGACTCCAATTGTGCTAGGGTAACTTCGTCATTTGACTCCAGGTCGCTCATCACTCAGGTCCTATCCCATTAGTGTGTGTGACGTCATCTAGCTTACCTGAGACATAATAACAAATAGCGAAGGGTGCGATAACACCCAGTAGGACTTAAATCTCGTGAAACAAGCAGGCTTTAAATAATTAGTACTTTAAAAGGCAGAGTAACTAATGATAGAGCGAGTCATGTAAAATTGAGAAAGTAATAGCACAAGTAACATGGTTCAGATAGCAGATGAATCAAGTATAGCACAATGATTAAAGTCAAGTCACGATAGAAACGATAACAACACGATGGCAAATAACTTCAACATCAAACAATAGCAAGCAACATGTATAGCAAGTAGAGAGAAAGTAGTTGGCCATATAGAGAGTAAATTGCACTTTGATTGATTTTCTTATCAATCGAAATAGTATAGCACTTTTGATTAACTTTCGTCAATCGAAATAGTAATGGCACTTTGGTTATCCGTAGATAGTCGAGAGAGAATATAGTACTTTTGTCGTCAATAGACAACGAGAGAATATAGCACTTTTGTTTTGTCAAAGACATCGAGAGAATATAGCACTTTGTGTTGATTGTTTTAGATTAATCTTGATAGTATGGCACTTGGATGTAATGCCGACATCCTGATCATTTAACTCCCGTGGGCAAATGACACTTTCGGGCGCTCTCCCTAGGACCAGATCGGGCCCTATTGCGCTGGCATTGGTTATGTTGTTTATCTTTAGAAAATCAATTAATGGCCAATAGAGAGTTCCAAGAAATAGATAAGAGCACTAGATGGATAGACGAGATAGTAGAGTGAATGTGAATAGATGAGCGAGTAGAGTATAGATGAGAGCTAGTGGACAATGCACGTAACACATCGAGTAACAGGCGATAGTAGCAGTTGCACAACATGCGCTATTGGTGTTGGCAGTTAGGTAGAATTCACTACCTTTCCGCTGGCTATGTTACGCACAGGTCCAGAGGTTTGGCGTGATTCAAGATAAGAGTGATATTCTAATAGCCGTTTGGATCATATTGATCCCTAAAGGGTTTCATAGGTGTTAGGGTACAACTAGCTCATCGGCTATGTGGGATTCTATGGACAGAGGAGACTTACAGAGGCTTTGAATAAGGATTCACTAGTCCGGCAGAAGGAATATCCGACGGAGAGTTCATCCAAGTCAAGAGAGTGTGTATATAGAAACAAGTGCTCAACATTCTAGAGGAATTCTAGAACAGTGGAGCGTCGGTAATGGTATTCCCAAATCCTCGCGAGAAAACGTAGACAAGTATATTTAAAATAGAACAGTTAATATACATTATTGAAATAAATTTCCAGATACATTATGCAATATTTTTATGCCAAATTAAGCCATCTTGGATGGTTCAAGTGTGTGCTTGTGACATAGAGAATCATGGAATATGAAAAGGGTCATGTGAATGATTTAATTAATTAAAATATGTCCAAGATTAACAGCTTTGTCTTCTATGTTTAAGAGAGTTAACAGGGTAAAGGGTTACGGTAGAAAGTCAAGACTTGTAGAGATAGGGGGTTTCATGCAAAAATCTGAGATCGCGACGTGCCACAACAAGGGTTGTGACGGGGTCAAGTGTGAACGCGACAGGGCCTTGTAAGGATTGCGATGGGCTTGTCTAATCAGGTTGGCAGATCGCGACGGGGTCGCTTGAGGGTCGCGACGGCTAGGTCAGGTCGGGCGGCTAGAACGCGATGGGGTACCCTGTCGTGATCAGATCGCGACAGGTTCCCATGTCGCGATGCCCCTGAGAATGCGACCTATCGGGCTGTCGCGTTCTCAGGTTCTGAGCCTGAGTTCGAGCGGAAAAAAGGACAGCCTCGGACTACGGGCCAACTTTCTATCTTTTGACACAGGGTCATTTAGAAAATCATAACTAATTGTATAGTCAATGAAAAATCATGAAATTAGTTGAAAATTGACCTAAACATACAAGGGTACTTACAGTAATTATGAATTTGAAAACATATAGGGTTTCGACATGCTTTAAGCACGGGTATTCATGATGAACATGAAACAGTACATAGTTGAGATCAACGATTTAATTCGCAAGATAGGATGGATGAAGATTAGGGCTTTCAGAGGCAAAAGATGCCTAACATGTATTAGTATCTCTAATAAAATTTTCGTAGCATGAGGTTTAGTATACATGGAGATCAAGAATTAGAAAGAGGGTTCGGGGTCATGATGAGTACAAAACATGAAAAATCAAGAAGAAAATATTGGCTCAATGAAAAATTATGAAACCAAAGGAATTTTGTTCCTGAGGTTTGGATCAACCTACAGACAAAATTTTATGATTTATGCTCGTGAGAATGCCTACCTTTAGTCGTTTTCCTCTTCTAGGGCTAGAACTTGAAGAACTCGGGTTGAAGCTTTAATGAAGCCTCCTTCCCACAAATTCTCCTCCTCCTTGGCCTCTCCTCTAGGTCCAGCAACTCTTGGCAACGAGCTAGGGCTAGCCATGGGGGTTTAGGAGAGTATTTATGTCTCTTATGCTTCTAATTCCTAATAGAACTCTAACTCCTATTTAATTCCACCTTCTAAGCTTGCCATGTCCAATTTGGGTTAGGTTGGGATCCAAATTCGTGGCCAACCTATTAGGGTAGGTTTAGGAATCCAAATCCAACATAAACTACTTATTTTAATATTTTCATACCCCTTTTCTATTTAGGTAATATTTAAGTTAGGAATTTAGGATATTTTCTTATGAGATTTTCCTTTTTAATTATGGTATAATAGAGTTACAGATTTTATTATATTTTTCTTACTTGATTTTATTCATGGACTATGAGAGGTTCATTGGTTTAATTTCTCATGATGGATTATCATTACATATTGTTTGGAGTCTACCCATCATCTTATTTTTAATTGTTAATCTACTTGGCTAATATGATAATGGGTTTTCTGAATTATTCCTTAATTACAATAATAAGTCACCTCAATTTCTAAAACTTGGTCCGAATTATTTTTCTAAACCCAATTTTCTTAATGGGTCATGATTACATGACGTTGGAAGTCTCTCCGACAGGTTCGTTTAATTTATGGGCTCGTTATCTTTCCGTGTTAACGGTTTTCCAACTTAATTCCCTAATTTGGATGATTAGTCACGTTGTGACATACGCTTGACCTATCGGATTTTTTGTTGCTTGAATTTCTTAGTAGAATACTTAGGAATAATGTATGGGGTTGATTTATAATTTTTAAAGAATTTTCCGATGTATTCTTGCACATACGATAGTGGTACGTATGTTTCTATTATTTCGATTTAAAGAAATTATTATTTCAAAATTTTAAGCATTAAATTTTCCGAGTTGCTACAATAAATGCTCATGATCCTCGTACTACTGGGGGTACACACACTAATTCACAACTCCCCAGAAGCAGAAAGCGGCGGCCAGAGAGAAGTCCCATCTGTGATCTATTGTTGCTCTAGATTTGAAGAATTGGAGATCCAGTTGCTGAAGCTGATCATAGATCAAATTGAATTCTCAAATTCAAGAGTTTGAATCATCTGTATGAAGTTAGAAACCTGAACTCTCAACTAGGAGCAAAGGGGGAAATCAAACCAGTTCCATTTGTTCTACTGCTCTTCATTGTTTAACTAGTTCTGCATCTTAACTTCATATCATTCAGTGTGTAGTGTGAAATTTGAGAAATCCTTCTGTTCAATTTCATATGTGTGTTTTGATTTGAGATTTCGATCATCTCAAATCGTGTGTGTGTTTGTGTATGTTGTTCAAACTTACTACATAAGCATATTTGTGTGTGTGTGTGGATGGTGGATGTAGGATACACAATTGTGTAATCCGAACCACCTTAAATTCATGTGTTACTGTGGTTTGATCTCTCTGAACTCTAGATGATTATTAGGCATGCTTACTAATCAGTTTGCTATCATCCAATATTTCTTAGATTCACATTTCACACACTCAATTTATCTTGATTGGTATATGTGCACAATTCATAATTCCATAATTTTCATAGATCTTAAATTTGTTAATAGTTTGTTCTAATTTAGTAGAAATCTATTCAACCCCCCCCCCCCCTTCTAGATTTCTTCATAGCTATCTTCCGCTACTTTTCAGGGACAATGGTTCAAACATGGTTTCTCCTAAACTGATTAAGTTTATCTTGCATGGCAAAATCCAAGACTCATTAATCAGTACCTCATTGACTGTCTCACTTTGAGAAATAAATGCAAAATAATCATAGGGGATTACGCTACCTCTTGTTCTTACCCCTTGACTTAGATCTCTTATGATGTTCTCCTTGGGATGACTCTTCTAATATCTCCATTCATTTGGAAGATCTTCATTAGATGGTTCTTGTTGTTGCAATTCTTCCAAAGGTTTGTCTTCATCATGTTCTTTGACTTCTATTTGCTTTATTCTTTCTATTATTTCACTTGTTTCATCATCACTAAATTCTTCTTTTTAAAAGAGATGTTAGATTCATAAAATATAACATGAATAGTTTGCTCAATTAATAAAGTCTTTCTATTAAAAAATCTATAACCTCTAGGTTTTGAAGTATAACAAAGAAATATACCTTCGTCGGATTTTGTATCCAACTTACCCAGGTTTGACTTACCATTGTTGAGAATGTAACATGTTCACCCAAATGGCTTGAGATGACTGACATTCGGCTTCTTCTTCTTGTATAGTTCATATGCAGTCTTCTTTAGAATTGGTCTGATCATTGCTCTGTTGATTATGTAGCATGTTGTGATGATTGGTTCTGCCCAAAATTATTTTGGCAAGTTTTATTCTAACAACATTGTTCTTGCCATGTCCAGCAAGGTCATATTCTTTCTTTTAGAAATTCCATTTTGTTGGGAAGTCCTTGGTGCTAAAAAATTATTCTCAATCCCTTGGTCTTCACAATTGTGTTAAAATTCTCCTCTATGATCAGTCCTTAATCCAATTATGTTGAAATTCTGATCATTTTATACTAGCTTATTGAACTTCACAAATGCTTGAAATGTGTCATCTTTATTTGCTAAGAATGACACACATGTGAACCTTGAAAAATCATCCACTATTACAAGTCCATAATTGATTCCTCTTAAGCCTGTTGTAGACATTGGACCAAATAAGTTCATGTGAAGTACCTCCAATGGTTTGGAGGTGACAACACAAGGCTTTGATCTAAACGAGGCTTTGACTTGTTTACCTTTTGCAGGTCCACACACTTTGTCATGTTTTGTGTTAATTTCTGGAAGACTTTTCACCAGATTGTGCTTGATTAATTTTCTTATTACATCTAGACTTGCATGCCCTAACCTCCTGTGCCATAACTCTACATACATGCTCTTGTTGGCTGCTAGGTAGACATCTTAATCCTTTAAGTCTTTGAGATGCAAAACATGTAGACTATTCTATCTGTGTGCTTTAAATATCACTTCTCCCTCTTTAATTATTACACACTTAGATTCCTTGAATTGGACATGATGTCCCTTGTTGCATAGTTGACTAATACTAATCAAGTTGTGCTTCAAGCCTTCTACACAAAGCACATCTTCTATTAAGTTCTTCTTTCTACTGCCTATGGTTCCACAATCTATGATTGTTCCTTTGCCATTGTCTCCATATGTGACTGTTCCTTCTTCTGATTTCATTGTCCTAAATAGGCTCATATCACCTGTCATGTGTCTTGAGCATCCACTATCCAAGTACCACTTGATGCTCTAAGACTTACCTACACGAAAATCAATAAGATTTAGGTACCCAAATTTGTTTAGGTTCTTGAGGGTTAGTGCTATGATAAACATGCTTTGGAATCTATTTTTTGTTCCTAATTGCATATGTCTTAATAGTATGGCCTAATTTGTTGCAATGAGTGCAACAAAGAATGTTAGCTACATAAGAATTATCTTCATTTGGTTTTCTTGTATTTTAATTTTCTACGGATAAATTTTTTGGCATTGGGTATTTTTTAGAAAATATGATTGTTTCTTCATTTTCTGATGGTATATAACCTACACCATATTTCTTCTTACCACTTCTTCTTGCTCTTTTTAAAATTAAGGATGATTTACCATTGGTGATTTTATCTAATGTCACCCTAAGAAAAAGCAGTAATAACGACCGACATAGTTAGTCCCTAATCTATTGCAAATCAGTCACAAAAAGGCACATCGACCGACTTGCCACCGATCTGTGATTAACATGGTCGGTCGCAATAAAATGGTCGCTATACTGTGACCGATGACTATCAGTCGCAATATCAGTCTCAAATCTAAAACCAATGGAGATCGGTCGAAGATCGGTCTCAAACTGTGCTTGTGACCAAATGTAATCGGTCATAAAATGGCTACCAACGGTCCCAATGTCTACGACCGATTAGCGATTGATAGTGATTGGTCGCTATATTTAGCGACCGACTAGCAACCGAATTCATCGATAGCTAGTCAGCCGCTAGTTTCAAATTTTTTTAAATAAATATGCATAAATCACAATAAATCACTTGATACAACTATAACACACAAACCACAATACACATCCATCACACAAATCGCAATATATATCCATCACATAAACCATTGGAAACATCTACACAAATCACAACATAAACTGATACAAACAAGTCACGATAATAACACCATAAAAAAGTCACAGATCCTCAACGTATGTGTCGTCCTAGTCGTCTCCTCCAACGCCTCGTGATGGATAATCTTGCATATCACTTATGAAAAATTAAAATCAAATATTAAATAAATAAACTATTTTTTTCTTTAAGATTGAAAGCAAGATGTTTTTCACTTAACTTAATTTGACGATGAGTATTTTGCTCAAATCAGGAGTCCAATTTGGACTCCGTCAATTTCTACAAGTCACTCTCACCTTACCGGTTGTATTGAAATTATTGACAAATTAATTGGACCTAGATTTTCAATTTTGGCCCTCCCAAACCAATGTTTATTGAATTTAAACTAAGTTCTTTTAAAAAATATAAATTTGAGCATCGAGTTCAAACCTAGAGTCCAATTTAGACTCCATTAGTTTCTACAGGTTACTTTCACCCCTCTAATCATGTTGAAATAATCGATAAACTGATTGGACTTGTATTTTAAATTTTGGACCCTCAAATCCAAGTTCAAAGATTTTAAACAAAACTAGTTAAGAAAATGAGAAATTGAGTGCCCAATTGAAATCGGGAGTCCAATTTGGACTCCGTCAGTTTCTATAAGTCACTTTCACCTTCTTGGTCGTGTTGGAATCATTGACAGATTAATCGGGCCTCTATTTTCAATTTTGGCCCTTCCAAACCCGTGTTTATTAAATAAACGAAGTTCTTTTAGAAAATGTAAATTTAAACATTGACCTCAAACCCAGAGTCCAACTTGGACTCCATTAGTTTCTATATGTTACTTTCACCCCTCTAGTCATGCTGAAATAATTAATGGACTAATTGGACTTGTATTTTAAATTTTAGACTCCTAAACCCAAGTTTACAATTTTAAATAAAACTAGTTAAAAAAAATGAGAAATTGAGCGCCCAGTTCAAATCAGGAGTCCAATTTGGACTTCGTTCGTTTCTACAAGTCACTCTCACCTTCTCGATAGTGTTGGAATCATTGACAGATTAATCAGACATAGATTTTCAATTTTGGCCCTCCCAAACCCATATTTATTGACTTTAAACTAAGTTCTTTTATAAAATATAAGTTTGAACATTGAGCTCAAATCTAGAGTCCAATTTGGACTCCAACAATTGCTACGCATTACTTTCACCCCCAAGTTGTGTTGGAACAATCGGCAAACTGATTAAACAAGTATTTTTAGTTTTGAACCTTCTAAACCGAGTTCTTGCATTTTATAAGATGATATTAGAGTTGAAAAATAAAAAATCTATCAAATACTCACTTGAGATTGTTGTGTAGGAGGTGCTCTATCACCAAGAAATCCCAACTGTGCGAGTGTCTAGGAGACGGTCTGAGAGACGATATGTGAGATGTTTTGAGAGACGATCTCATTGACGATTTCCCTAAACTGGGCCGGAGTCACGATCGTGGCGTCACTAGAAGAACCATCTAGGGCTGCAGGTGTGGTAAACGGGGAGGTAGCATGTGAGACGGAGCTCGAGCATGATGATATCACCATAGCCGTGCCTAAACTATGTCCAAAACCATACATGTGGCCTTTCCTTGGTGCCTCATATGCTGCAACCCAAATGTCAGGATCCAACTCTGGACACTGACTGTCGTCTCCGTACCTCTCTTCCATTCCTCTACTATATGACTCCTGCAAAAAAAATCAAAATTATTTGTAATTTTATATTATACTTTTAAATGAAAACTATTGGTGTATAAGCTTACCGCTACCTCCCGAGCTCTCTCACTAATGTAATCATCCGTCTCTTTCTTCTTATGAGTTTGATCAAAAAGTTCATGAAAGTGAGGTGGCCGCTTGAGTTGTGTTTCCTATTTTTCAAACAAATTACAGTTTATTATTAGATTTACAAAATTTAAAGAATCTAGAAGTATACTTACTAATCGCACTTTATGCATTGCAAAAGAGGTAGACCCACTCGTATGTACATTTGCCTCGAGATGCGCGGCTCTGTTTATATTTGCTTTGCCGAAATTTTCAACTCATTTCTCCACCATCCATATCTCGCACAACTCTACACAATACTCCTTTCTCATCCAAACAGGCCCTCGCTCCTTCCACTGGTTCCTATCTATGCTTGCACAAATTCTTTCCGCATTTCTTTGAACATTATACATAAGATGTTTGAAATTTGCTCTTGTAGTAGTTGTCCATGCAGATCTAGCCCGTGGTAAATCTGAATGCTCTGTAAATCGATGATTCCTCTACATATTAAAAACAAAAAAAACTACATAAGAATTAGTATACTAAACTAAGAATTGACATAGACTTAGTTTAAAAGAATAATACACATACCATGAATATATCATATAATAAATCATGAACATCCATAAAAAAATCAGAAAATCGATAGATGGGGCTAGGAAAGTGTGCTTGAATTGTCTTAGTAATAAATTGTGATGCTTGGGCATGCTCTATTTTATTCCTAAAATTGAAAATATAAATACAAAAATGACGAATAGATAAAAAATAATAATTCATTACATACCCATCATTTATCCACACTGTATGCATCGTCTCACCATAATTGCCCTCCCCCTCGTGATGACTCGTCTCGTTATCAGCATGTGCTATACGAATTAAATAGCATATATAAACAAAACAAACTATAAAAAATATACCTATAAATGTGAATGAACATACATGGCTCTAATGGAGGAGGTGTAGAACCACTCCCCATTTATGATGGAGGTACAGAGGGCGTCGATCCTGTAAGAATAGAAATGGGATAAGCAATATATATAATGTTCAAACGTGGAGACAGCCTGACCTATAACAAATGGCATAAATAATTATAGTAAATAAATATTGCAATGCGTACAAATCAAAGTATACATACCTGCTGCCGGTGGTGGAGGTGCAGAAAAGGGATTAAATCTCCTCCCACTACCCTCTCCCCTCCCACCTGAAGAAGTCGCACATCATCCTCGAACCATATCTTCAAGGAGTAATAAATTGCATGCATATTAATCAATAACAATAGAAAGAAAGATGTAGAATATTAGAATTTCTAGTAAAATTGTTTACCATTAATCAAACAGTCTCCATTTCATCTTCAGATGTTGGGGATATATCAAATTCGACATTGTCATCTTCAGTATCAGATTCATCTTGATCACTAGTATGTTCCTCCTCATCGAAGTCCCCCAGCTGTATTTCATTTTGTTGTGGATTGACGTCTTCCGCTTCATTCTCTTTAGATAAAGAAAGTGGCTCCACAGATTCATCACTAGAAGCAGACAACTCTACATCATCAGCTAAGTCTGATTGAAAGAATTCGGCGTTGACAACCAACTCCACTGTTTCAATCAAATCCAACTTATAATCTGAAAAAAAATCATTGTCTTAACATTGCAAATTGCCTACCAATCATTTCTTTCTTTATTTTTAGATGATGGATACTTTGTATAATAGACCTGCTGGGCTTGTGCGGCCAAAAAAAAAAAGATCATAAGTATTCAATTTGGATTTATGTCTGATATTGACAATATCATATGTTGTGTCATTTAGAACAAAATTAGGATCAAACCAATGACACTTAAAAAATATATATGGTTGCCATCGCCAAGATATTGCAATTCTAAAATCTCCTCAATAATACCATTATGGTCACATTCATTTTCATTATATGTACTTCCTTTCACACATACCCTGATGTTCATCGTTGACTTATTCTACCCATACTGTCTAGTGTGAAATCTATATCCATTCACAATAAATGTTGGATATGTGCGTGCAACTTTTGATGGGCCATAACTTATCTCACGAATTCTTTAATCAGTAATAAAACATTTTTCAACCTATATATGCAACACACTAGTCAAAAATTGACATTGTCCTCACAAGAAGTAAGGGTAATCATGCTTACATGATATTTCAATCAAGAAGCCAATGATTTCTCTCGTTCTTTTTCAACCTCCACGTTAGTGAGACATGGATATCTTTGGATTAATTCTAAGTCAAATCGTCTGTAGTATGAATATTAGAGCATTATAAATGGAATGAAAAACAACAAGAAGTTATGGACATAACGTAATGTAAGTTGAGCATTTACGCAACATAAGATTCAACCTCCATACAATTTAAAAGAATATAAATCTCTATGACATGCAACTCTCTATCATTTAGCATCTGATTCGAAGAACGTCTATACGCACGTCCAAGATGCTTAAATATAGAGAGCCGGTCGAATTGAATGGACTCTCCCCCATCATCATAATGTGGTGGTCGAGTACGATGAGTTAGTATCTCGAGTTCAAAGTACATCGAACACAAATTTGATATTTCTTCTATAATGTATGTCTCGACAATGGAACCCTCTACCTTTGCCTTGTTGCGAACTTTTATTTTCAATTCATGCATGCACCTACAAGACCGTTCATAGGATAATGACAAACATATCACATGAGGTAGAATTATAAGAAAAAAAATATACAAATTACCTCTCAAATGGATACATCCATCTAAATTGTACTAGCCCTCCTATTTTAGCATCGTATGATAGGTGTATAAGCAGATGCTCCATTGAATCGAAGAATGTATGTGAAAATATCTTCTCCAATCTACAAACTATCATGATCACATTTCGTTCAATAGTTTCCACATCTTGATACCTGAGCTCTAATGCATATAAAATCTTGAAAAACTGACTTAACTTGATCGCTACTCTCCATATCGGCTTCAACAATATATCACGGAATACAATGGGTAACATCCTCTGCATAAACACATGACAGCCATGACTTTTCATTCCATATATTTTCCCTCATTTGTATTTACACCACGAGCAATGTGGGACACATAGCCATCTGGAAATCTCAATTGTTTCTTCCAAAAGCACATTTCCTTAATCTGTGTAGCTCCAAGGGCGTAAATTACTTTCAGTTTAACTATTGTACCATTTCTATCAAGAAGTTCCAATTTTGGACGTTTACAAAGTATTTTCAAGTCTAAATGAGCATTCACATTGTCTTTGTTTTACCTTTTATGTCCATAATGATGTTGAACACATTATCAAAGACATTCTTCCCAACATGCATGACGTCGAGGTTGTCACATAAGAAGAGTTGACCAATAAGGTAATTCCCATAAGATACTTCTTTTGACCTAGTTGTGATTCTTCCCAAATCCAGGGAGTTGTCTTGGGCTGCTCGACAATTGTGCTATATCTGGTAAGTAATGTACCTTTACTGCTAAATGTGGACCAGACAATCGTTCAAAATTAACTTCTTCCACTTCAATTTTGTTTTTTAAGAATGCATCTTTTCTCCTTCTAAAAGGATGGTCACTAGGTAGAAATCATCAATGATAATCAAACCAACATGACTTGCCACCATGCTTAAGTACAAATGATTTGGTACTGTCCATACAATAAGGATATGCTAGTTTTCCATAGGTGCTCCAGCCAGATAACATTTCATATGCAAGAAAGTCACTTATCATCCACCTTAATACAACCTTTATAGTGAAATTTTAATTTCTGGATGCATCATAGGTAATAACTCCACCAGTCCATAATACTTTCAATTCATCAATTAACGGACGATATATGTCTAGTTTTTTTAGGGCTTTTTGGACCAAGGATCAATAAGGATAGAAATAAATGTTCTCGCTTCATACACATGTTCCGCAGAAGGTTGTATAGTGTAAGATCCGGCTCCCTTGGGCCTTGGCCCCATCCTCAAGGTCGCGTTGGACCTGTTGGTCATGACGGTGTCTCGACAGAATGGTCGATCGCAACAGGCTTCTTGTCACGCCCACCTAGGGCATCGCGTCATTAACGCGACGACCAGGGGTGTCATGTTCTTGTCATGCCGTCTGAAGGCAACGCGACTTCGTTCTGACCATTTTAACCGATTGTCCTTTCTATCAGAACAGCCTTGTCGGGTGTCAGACACATACAACGTTGATGCGACCTGGCAGGCCGTCGCGTTATGGTTTTCCCAGTCTTCGAGGTTTGACAGCTTTTGGTGTCGCACCGGGGTAGGCGGTCGCGACCTGCAGGGAAATCGCGACATGGTTGTTGTCACGCCGGCCCGACCGGTCACGTTTTGGGTGCCGTCGGTTCAAAACCGTAGCCAGTGCCCATTTCCCCCTTCCCCTTCTTCTTTCTTCTTCTTCTTCCTCCCCGAGCCCTCTTCCTTCTTCTGGCTTGTTCGTGGTGCTCGTGGCGAGGAGGTGACGTCTCCTTGGTGTAGGCGATGTGCTCGTGGTGCTTGGAGCGAGGAGGAGGTGGCCATTCCTACGAGAAGGCCCCAACGGGTTGGCTCTACTCCTTGAGGTAGGGACTCCTCTTCTCCCTCTCATCCTAGCATGCTCCCCTTCCCCTTGAGGTTCTTGTTTTCCTTGTCGTGCTTGGGTTTTGGGGGTGAGATCCATCCTCCATTGTTGAGAGGTTCCTCGAGCGTAGGATCTTCTTGTTTAAATGCATGAATCGTGGGGTTTAGAGAGTGGTTTGTCTATTTCCATGCTTTCCTACTATTTTCCTATGTTCCCCTCCCCTTGTAGGGTGGTTTGTAAGTTTTTGGGATGATCTTTGGGAGGACTATCCCTGGACCCCCCCTTGGATGAGATCGCGACTGGCCTGAGGGTTGCAATGATGTCGCGACGCATGCACCGACCGCGGAGGGCATGGGTGTCGCGACATCATCATGACGACTAGGGGCATCGCGACATTGTCGCGGCTGGCCTTGGCGTCACGACAGTGTCGCGGCCGGCCATGGCGTTGCGACAGCCATGGGCGTCGCGATAATGACTAATTCAGGTATATTCCTGCGAAGTCTGTTTCTCATTGAGTCTCCGCCGTTTTCGATTCTTTATGTACCCATGGCACCAGTGCTAGTTCCTAGTACGGTCCTACACTAGTCGTTCGCCCGGTGCTCGGCACCTGAGGGCTTGTCCCCTGAGAGGTTGTTACTGTTTACCTGGGACCCCTGTCCCCGTACGCCTGTTGAGGGAGTGCTCCGGGCGACGGGCGTGTCGAGTCACGGACTCTGGAGCGAAGGGGATAATGGTGGTTAGGACAGTGGCGTCGAGTCATTTGCAGAGCTCTCGTGGTTGGTCTGGGTCATCGAGGTCGTTCGGAGTTCTTCTCGGTGCAGGCCAGCTAGTCCTTTTCTCACTACCTCGCTCTTTGTGGCCTCGGAACCACCTAGAGAGGTCAAGTGTGGGACCGTAGTCCGGCCAGACTACGGCGGTTACTGTTGTGGTTACTTGTGTTCCTGCCCCCACTCTGACGAGACGTGAAGGTCTGGACTTGGGTCGAGGGTAAAAATTCAGTGGACGCTCCTGACCAGTTGACTAGTGGTAGTAGTTTCCTTAGCTAGTGTCGCTTGTCCAGGCAGGGTCCCCTCTGCCTATGTTGCCAGCCGTGTGGTGGTCACGACGTGCAAGTTCTACGGTGTTTCTGACCATGTTTTCCTTTCCGTACCGTTGCTAGTTGGTTAGCTTTCCTTCCGCACTTCCTGCTTTAGTTAATTTATATAATTGTTGTCATTTACTTTGATTATAATTGTTTATCCTACCTGTTAGAGCCAATAGGAGATTGATAGTCCCTACTGAGCTTTTGTTGTGAAGCTCATCCCTCCTTTTGCAGGTGAGGCTTCCTAGCAGTAGCAGGGTGCGCATCGGGTGGAGTAGTCGGGGCATTCGTCGTCGTCCCCGTAGCTAGTAGTGGGACTCCCCTTTCTTCAATTGTACTTCACCCCCGGGGGTATGCCCCTAAGGGCCTTCTTCTTCCCCTTTGCTTACTTATACTCATTGTGTGTCGGGACCGTACCTAGAGCGATATGCTGTAGTCTCGCTCTTCTTTCTACTTCCGCGTGTGTGCTCCTAGTTCAGTAGTTGACATTTATTTCCTTTACATATTCCGTTAGACTTGTATTATAAGCCCTTCCGGGTCCCCGGATCCATGGGCGGGGACTGCGAAAATCAGGTCCTCGGTTTGGGTCGAGGGTCGGATTCTCGGGGTCGTTACAGTTGGTATCAGAGCGAGAGTCTAACAAGACTTATAGTGGATTTAAACTGCAATAGAAAGTCTCAATGGAAGTATAAGTACACTACTAGCCGCCCGAGTTAGTGTCATTAACCTTGTTGGCTGTGTGTCATGCAGGATATGGCCCCACGTAGGTGCAGACAGACCAGAGAGCTAATGGAGTAGTAGGGAGAGTCAGACATGCCAGCACCATGTCAGGTTCAGGAGGATGTGTCAGCGGAGGAGTCTATGGCACAACCTCAGGAGGTAGCGGTATCAGCAGTAGCGGGTGGGCAGCAGTAGCAACGGTACCAGTCCCCACCACAGTAGTACGGGGATTGGTTCCCCATGGCCGAGCAGTTTTTTAGGACCATGCATCAAGGGCCATGGTAGATGGAAGTAGGAGGACAGCCACCAGTACCTCACCTAGTAGTTCCAGAGTAGCATGAAGATCCACCGGTAGCGCAGCCAGTTGTGCAGCAGGCGCCGGGTACTGGGAGTACCGGAGCTAGCAGGGTGAGGACGGTAGTGACTGAGGACAGGACCGCTCTCTTGGAGAGTTTTTTGCATCTCCGACCACCGACGTTCTTTGGCGACTATGACCCAAATAGGGCAGAGAGTTGGACTCACGAGTTGGAGTGGACGTTTGAGACCATGGAGTGCGCCGAGGAGGATCAGGTGAGATTGGCAGTGTATCAGCTCAAGGGGCCAGTCCATGAGTGGTGGAGAGTTTAGAGGCAGACACACTTTCCAGGGCAGTGATTGGATCAGGTTTCTTAGCAGCGGTTCTTGGAGGTCTTCCACGACGAGTACTTTCTCGACTATGCTCGACGTGAGAGGCGAGATCAGTTTCATGAGCTGACACAGGGGGACATGACAATTGTGCAGTATCATGAAAAGTTTGTTCAGTTGTTGAGGCATGCTCCCCATGTGGCCAGCAACGAGCAAACTTGTGTAGAGAAGTTCATTGCAGGACTGAGGCCAGATTTGCGATGGGGTGTGACCGCTCACATGTGTGCCACTTTGGGAGTGGCAGTGGCTAAGGCCACTACCTTGAAGAGAGAGGCCTGGCAGCCCCAGCAGCAGCGGCAGGGAGGAGCTTCCTCTAGGACCACCCCGTACCAACGTCCCACTGGTAGCCGTGGTAGTGCGACTTCTTCCTCTTCTTCGGGTTCAGGCAGCTCCGACCTACGCTCGAGGTTTAGGCAGATGACCACTCGCGGGGGTGGGTGGAGCTGGCAGCAGAAGTGCCAGTCAAGGTTTGCAGAGCAGTCAGTCCAGCAGGGAGCCAAGCAGGGTAGGCAGGAGGTGGTCTATTATAGTTGCGGTTTACCAGGCCATTACAGGAGGGAGTGCCTGATGGGGCAAGTCCAGCAGCTTGGGCAGTTGCAGTTTACTAAGCAGTTGCCACAGTACCAGTACCCTCCACAGCAGTAGGCACCCTGACAGCAGCAGTAGGGGCAGTACCAGCAGCAGCCTCAGCAGTTCCAGCAGTACCAGCCGCCTCAGTAGTTTCAGCCGTACCACCAGCAACAGCAGCAGTTTCCACAGCACCAGCAACCACCGCCGCAGCAGCAGCCCCAGTAGGCACTGCAACGTGGGTGTGGTCGTGTGATGGCTCTTACCAGGGAGGAGGCCGAGGCGTCAAACCTGGTCATAGGTACTTTGCCTATCCTTGGTAGAGTTGCTCGTGTTCTGGTTGATCCCGATGCTTCTCGTTGCTTTGCTTCTAAGGAGTTTTATGAGTCGCTAGTTTGTCACACCCCTGAGAGGCAGTGTGACGTGATGATTGACCTCCCATCCGGTGATTACATGCGTTCTTTTGGTTACCTTGAGGGTGTCACAGTTGAGGTCCAAGGACACCAGTTGCCGGCCAGGTTGTACGCGTTGTAGCTTCGTGACTTTGACATCATCCTTGGCATGGGCTGGTTGGAGGCTCACTCAGTTGTAGTGGATTGTCAGCGAAAGACCGTACGGTTTAAGATACCTGGAGCACCTGTTCTCTGCTTCCGAGGTATTTGGTCTACCCGTTGACCTTTTATTTCTTTTTGTAGAGCTCGACGTTTGGTCCGCGATGGTTACGTAGCGTACCTTGCTTCTGTTTGTACATCTAAGCCTAGCGGTTGTCAGTTTTTGATGTACCTATTGTGTGTGAGTTTTTTGACGTTTTTCCGAATGACCTATCTGGGTTACCACCTGAGCAAGAGGTAGACTTCTCCATTGAGCTTTTCTCAAGAATGATGCCTTTGTCTAGGGCACCATACCGGATGGCTCCGGCTGAGTTACGCGAGTTGAAGTGACAATTGCTTGAGTTGCTTGAGCAGGGTTTCATTCGTCCGAGCTGTTCTCCATGGGGAGCGCCATTGTTGTTCGTGAGGAAGAAAGATGGCAGTCTACGGTTATGCATCGATTACAGGCAGTTGAACCAGGTCACAGTGAAGAACAAGTATCCGTTGCCTAGGATTGATGATTTGTTTGATCAGTTGTAGTTAGCCACAGTGTTTTCGAAGATTGACTTGAGATCAGGGTACTACCAGTTGAGGATCAGAGAGTCAGATATTGGCATGACAGCTTTTCGTATGAGGTACGATCACTTTGAGTTTGTCGTGATGGCTCACGAACACGCCAACAACTTTTATGGATCTGATGCACAGAGTGTTCAGTGAGTACTTGGACAGGTTTGTGGTCATCTTTATAGATGACATTTTGGTCTAATCGGCTTCTGTGGAAGAGCACGAGGAGCATCTGAGGATCGTGTTGGAGACGTTGCAGAGTCATCAACATTATGTCAAATTTGACAAGTGCGAATTTTGGCTGAGGGATGTGCACTTTCTTGGACACGTGATCTCAGGTTCTGGTGTGGCAGTGGATCCTGCCAAGGTAGAGGCAATGTTGTCTTGGGAGCATCCCACTACAGTGTCAAAAGTTCACAACTTTTTGATCTTGGTAGGCTACTACAAGAGGTTTATCTAGGACTTTTCCAAGATTGCTGAGTCGTTGACCAGATTGACCAGACTCGAGGCCAGATTTGTTTGGACAGAGGACTGCAAGTAGAGTTTTCAAGAGCTGAAGGAGAGGTTGACTTCATCGCCAGTGTTGGTCTTGACGTCGGGTAGCGGAGGTTTCGTGGTGTATACCGACGCTTCGAGGTCAGGTTTGGGTGTCGTACTGATGCAGCATGGTGGGGTCGTCGCCTATGCTTCTAGACAATTGAAGAAGTATGAGGAAAACTACCCTACCCATGACTTAGAGTTGGCAGCCGTGGTGTTCGCTCTGAAGTTGTGGAGGAACTACTGTACGGTGAGGCGTTTGAGATCTTCACAGATCATCAGAGTTTGCAATACATCTTCACTCAGAAGGATTTGAACTTGAGACAACAAAGATGGATGGAGTACTTGAAGGACTACGACCTTACCCTCTCCTATCACCCAGGAAGGGCTAATGTCATGGAGGACGCCTTGAGCAGATGAGTTCTTCTAAGCTCGTTGATGGTCAGGGAGTGGAGGTTGTTTGAGGACCTTGCTCAGAGAGTTTTCTATCCTTCGAGGCATAGAGAGTGTGATGTGATGACTAGTTTGTCAGTTCGTCCATCTGTGTACCGTCAGATGTTGGAGGCATAGCAGGCAGATATAGAGTTAGCCGACATTTTGCAGATGCCAGAGTTTGAGTTAGATGAGGACAGTGAGGTCAGGTTCAAAGGTAGATTGTACGTTCCTTGTGATGCGCACTAGGCGTTGTGGGCAGAGGCTCACAGGTCGAGGTATGCTGTTCATTTTGGTTCCACCAAGATGTATCATAACCTGAAGAGGTTCTTCTGGTGGCCTGGGATGAAGCGGAGTGTGGCAGAGTTTGTTGCTCATTGCCTTACCTGTCAGCAAGTGAAGGCTGAGCATCAGCATCTTGGTGGTGAGCTGCAGTCATTGCCCATTCCTGAGTGGAAGTGGGACCATGGACTTTGTGGTTGGTTTGCCCCGTAATCCAAAGAGGCATGATGGCATTTGGGTGATTGTGGATAGGTTGACCAAGTCAGCGCACTTCCTTCCAGTCAGGATGTCTTGGTCAGTGGACCGGTTTTCCAGACTGTATGTGGACCGAGTTGTTCCGTTGCACAGAACCCCATTTTCTATTGTTTCTGACAGAGATCCGAGGTTCACTTCAAGGTTTTGGCACAGTTTGCAGAGGGATCTTAGCACAGAGTTGAGGTTGAGTTCGACATACCACCCACAGACAGATGGCTAGCCGGAGAGGACTATTCAGACTTTGGAGGACATGTTGAGATCATGTTGTTTGGAGTGGGGTGGCACGTGGGAGTTGCACCTTCCGATGGTAGAGTTTGCGTATAACAATAGCTATCACTCTAGTGTTGGAATGGCACCATACGAGGCTTTGTATGGTCGGCCGTGTAGGACGCCACTTCAATAGTTCGAGGTGGGTGAGAGGCAGCTCTTAAGACCAGAGATGGTACAGCAGTATGCAAATATAGTCAGTTTAGTCAGGCAGAGACTGCAGGCAGCATAGAGTCGGCAGAAGAGTTATGCAGATGTTCACAAGAGACCATTGCAGTTCGAGGCAGGTGACCTTGTATTCTTATGGGTCTCGCCGACCAAGGGTGTTATGACGTTTGGTAGAAGGGGAAACCTTAGTCCAAGGTATATTGGACCCTTCCCCATCTTGGAGAGGATCGGCGAGGTCGCGTACAAGTTGAGTCTCCCAACAGAGCTAGCAGCAGTGCACAGTGTTTTCCACATTTCGCAACTGAGGAGGTACATCGCAAATCCATCACATGTGTTGGACTACTCGCAGATTGAGGTTGCACCAGACTTGACATTGCCAGAGTACCCGGTTAGAGTTGTGGACCACAGAGTACAGCAGTTGCGCAGGAGGCAGATTCCACTCGTCAAGCTTGTTTGGGAGAACCGCGTTGGTGGCGAGGCCACTTAGGAGCGTGAGGACGAGATGAGAGAGCAGTTTCCATACTTGTTTGAGTGATTGATATGTTGTTTTCCCTTACTACTTTCTTTTCCAAAGATCGAGTTTTCTTTGATTTTGAGGACAAAATCTCTTAAGGGGGGAAGGATGTAAGATCTGGCTCCCTTGGGCCTTGGCCCCGTCCTCAGGGTCGTGCTGGACCTGCTGGTCACGACGGTGTCGCGATAGTATGGTCGGTCGCAACAAACTTCTTGTTGCTCCCGCCTTGGGCGTCGCATCATTGACGTGACGACCAAGGGCGTCGCATTCTTATCGTGCCATCTGGAGGTGATGCGACTTCGTTCTGACCATTCTGACTGATT
This sequence comes from Colocasia esculenta, assembly GCA_014218235.1. Classification (NCBI taxonomy): domain Eukaryota; kingdom Viridiplantae; phylum Streptophyta; class Magnoliopsida; order Alismatales; family Araceae; genus Colocasia; species Colocasia esculenta. The sequence goes on from CM024766.1 coordinate 30,288,339, forward strand.
GTCCTTTATGTCAAAATGGCCTTGTCAGGTGCCCAGCATGTACAACGTTGACGCGACCTGGCAGGCCGTCGCGTTATGGTTTTCCCGATCTTCGAGGTTTGACCGCTTTTGGTGTCGCGTCGGGGTAGGCAGTCACGACATGGTTGTTGTCGTAATGGCCCGACCCGTTGCGTTTTGGGTGTCTTCGGTTCAAAACTGAGGTCAGCGCCCATTTCCCCCTTCCCCTTCTTCTTTCTTCTTCTTCTTCCTTCTTCTTCCTCTCCGAGCCCTCTTCCTTCTTCCGACTTGTTCGTGGTGCTCGTGGCGAGGAGGTGTGGTCTCCTTGATGTAGGGGGCGCGCTCGTGGTGCTTGGAGCGAGGAGGAGGTGGCCATTCCTATGAGAAGGCCCCAACGGGTTAACTATACTCCTTAAGGTAGAGACTCCTCTTCTCCTTCTCGTCCTAGCATGCTCCCCTTCCCCTTGAGGTTCTTGTTTTCCCCATCGTGCTTGGGTTCTGGGGGTGAGATCCATGCTCCATTGTTGAGAGGTTACTCGAGTGTAGGATCTTCTTGTTTAAATGCATGAATCGTGGTTTAGAGGGTGGTTTGTCTATTTCCATACTTTCCTAGTGTTTTCCCATGTTCCCCTCCCCCTGTAGGGTGGTTTGTAACATTTTGGGGTGATCCTTGGGACAATTGTCTCGGGACCCCCCCCGGCTGAGATCACGACCAGCCTGAGGGTCGCGATGATGTCACGACGCATGCGCCGACCACGATAGCCTTGCCTATCGCGGCGGGTATGGGTGCCGCGACATCATCACGATGATCAAGAGCGTCGCGACATTGTCGCCGCCGGCCTTGGCGTCGCGACTGCCAAGGGCGTCACGATAATGACTGATTCAGGTAAATTCCTGCGGAGTCTGTTTCTCGTTGAGTCTCCACCGTTCTTGGTTCTTTCTGTACCCATGGCACCAGTGCCAGTTCCTAGTACGGTCCTATACTAGTCGTTCGCCCGGAGCTCGGCACCTGAGGGCTTGTCCGTGAGAGGTTGTTACCGTTTACCTGGGACCCCCGTCCCCATGCGCCTACTGAGGGAGTGCTTCGGGCGACGGGCATGCTCGAGTTACGGACTCTGGAGTGGAGGGGAAAATAGTGGTTAGGACAGCGACGTTGAGTCGTTTATAGAGCTCTTGTGGTTGGTCTGGGATACCGAGGTCGTTCGGAGTTCTTCCTGGTGCAGGCCAGCTAGTCCTTCTTCTCACTACCTCACTCTTTGTGGCCCCGGAACCACCTAGAGAGGTCAGGCGTGGGACCGTAGTCTGGCCAGTCTACGGAGGTTATTGTTGTGGTTACTTGTGTTCTTGCCCCCACTATGACGAGACGTGGAGGTCTGGACCTGGGTCGAGGGTAAGACATCAGTGGACGCTCCTGACTGGTTGACTAGTGGTAGTGGTTCTGTAGCTAGTGTCACTTGTCCAGGCAAGGTCCCCTCTGCCTATGTTTCCAGCCATGTGGTGGTCACGACGTGTAGGTTCTACGGAGTTTTTGATCATGTTGTCCTTTCTGTACCATTGCTAGTTGGTTAGCTTTCCTTCCGCACTTCCTGCTTTAGTTAATTTATATAACTGTTGTCATTTACTTTGATTATAATTGTTTATCCTACTTGTTAGATCCAGTAGGAGATTGGTTGTCCCTATTGAGCTTCTATTGTGAAGCTCATCTCTCTTTTTTGCAGGTGAGACTTCCCAGCAGCGGCAGGGTGCGCGTTGGGCAGAGTAGTCGAGGCAGTCGTCATCATCCTTGTAGCTAGCAGTGGGACTCCCCTTTCTTCAGTTGTACTTCACCCTCGAGTTATGCCTCTAAGGGCCTTGTTCTTCCCCTTTGCTTATTTGTACTCATTGTGTGTTGGGACCGTACCTAGAGCGATACACTGCGGTCTCGCTCTTCTTTCTGCTTCCGCATGTGTGATCCTAGTTCAGTAGTTGACATTTATTTCCTTTACATATTCTGTTAGACTTGTGTTATAAGCCCTTCTGGGTCCCCGGATCCATGGGCGGCGACCACAAAAATTGGGTCGTCGATTTGGGCCGAGGGTCAGGTTCTCAGGGTCGTTATAGTATAGTGTCACAAAAACTGTCCAGCTGGAGTAAGAAGTAACTGAACCTCCAAATAGATTGAAACCATCAGTACATAAACCCAACCTCACATTACGTGACCTTTTGAGAAATGAGGTTGAGCACGGTTGAAGTGACTCCAAGCTTCAGCATCTGTAGGATGACTGATTACATTTTATTTACAATGTACTCTTTCCGCATGTCATCTCATATGTTGAGCTATCTTTGATGACATATACATTTGTTGCAGTCTTGATGTGAGGGGAAAATACTGCAATGACATGTATGATATCTCTTTTTGCCTTGAATTGTCCCATCTCTTAGGCTTGAATCTATCATGACCACACATAGAACATGATATCTTATTTTTATCCTCTTTATAATATAGCATGCAATGATTAGGACATGCATCTATTTTCTCATATCCAAACCCTAAGTCATTGACCATCTTCTTTGCATGGTAAAAATTTTCAGGCAACTTCTCATCTTGTGGCAACATACTTTTGATAATGAGCAACATACGATCAAAACAAATCTCACTGATGTGAAATTAGATTTCAAGTTCAATAACTATTAGACCATAGACAACCGAGAGTGATTTTGACATCTATTCCACAATAGCTCATCAACATCCTTAAGTAGCTGATAAAATCTTTCAGCTATCTTGTTTAGTGGTTCTTCAGTGTGTACATGCTCCTCATGAACATTGAATTATGGACCAGCAATATCTATGACCATATCAACGTACTAACTTCCACTTCCAATATTGGCAGGCTCGTAGTACCAGAATGTTTCACCATGACATGTTCAGTTTGTATAACCTTTAACAAAACTCTTTTTGTATAAATGACATTGTACCTCCCATGTTGTAAGCCACTTCAAGTTCTTACAGACTAGACAAGGACATCGGATACAACCCTCACAATCTACAGCTTCAATAGGATTTTTCAAGCAAACTGAATGAACCTCTCAACTCTATTTTTAAATTCCACAGACACCATCTGATCAACGACTCTACGGTACACCCATGAACGATCTTCAGACATTTTTCCTATGCGAATTAAATGTTAATACACAAAATTTTAACATGTTTAACAAAAATAAAAGAAGTCCAACCCCTTTCCTCACATCATCCAACATAGCCATTTTAAATAAGAAGGGAATATGATTTAGATTTTCACTTTTTAACCCATCTATGAAGGTTTGATCGCACTATTAATTACTATATATGTTGTGTTATTTGTTGAAAATTTCGACAGCATCTCCCCACACCTCTTCGATATACCACAAAATATGATTAATAAATTTTCTTCAATACTTACTAGTAAGTGGTTAAGAAAATAATCAAAATCAATAAAGGTATATCAGAGAGAAGTGAAAAAATGCAATCAAAATTTTCAACAAACAACACAAACACATATAGTAAATAACCACCTAAGTGCGATCAAACATTCATAGACTGTCCAAATGGGACAATTTAAAACTTTAAGTTAAATATAAACATTCTCATCATTCAAAATGAGAACATGCACATCAATCTCAAAATCTTGAACGAGTAGGTTGATTGACATGGGCTCAACACATTCTCCTGAGATACATGCAATGTTAGGTTGTATCCATGCATCTCAGCTCACATACAACACCCAATTAATTAAACATTGACATGATAATAGCACATTCTAAAAACACAAAAATATGTATTCTAAAAGCTTTATACCTATAAAATTATGACAGTTGGAAGGGATCTTGCTCTGATGCTGGTTGGGGTTCAAGCAGAGAAGAGGAAGAGGTAGAGGTTCCTGGCAAGGAAAGGAAGGACAGATGATTATAAAGGCTGCTCACATTCTGGATATGATGGTAATGATCCCTCATTTGATTGTGATTGGAAGAATGATCAAGGAAGTTCTAGTAAATGTGATTTTTTAGGGGATGCTTTTTCTAATTAGGAGAATGATCAGGGAAACAATTGGAATAGGCAAACCAAATTGCTGGAAACCATCCTACTTGAAGGTCGACGGGTGTGGCCACTAGAATAAGTAAATCCCCCCCCCCCCCCCCCAAAAAAAAAAAAAAAAAACCATTTATATTGATTTTAAGAAGGGAGTTTGTCAATCTGAAGCCATACATTTTCTCGCATTTTAGCCATTGAACATACAATTGGAAATGTTGTTAATAAAAAATTGCCAACACACCAAAACAACATATACATGTTTTCAAACGAAATTACACACAAAGAAATAATGATGTAGAGGGATACAAAGATGCTTTGATGAATGATATGACAATGGAATGCAACATTAGACTTTGGAGGAGCTACTATTTTTGGATCTATTGGATCGGCCCACTCATCGGGGGCGCCGTGGCCAATCTAATCTACGGACATGGTGTTGGCGGCCGACAGTTGCAACTACTGCGATGGGCCTAGGGTAGGAGGGGAAGGGGGAGATGGGGGCTGGGCATTGCGGGAGTGGGGGGTCGGGCATTTGAGACTACTGCGATGGGTTTAGGGCAGGAGGAGAAGGGGAGATGAGGGCTGGGCATTGCGGGGGTGGGGGGGCCAGGCAGGAGGGCGACACACTGCCGGAGGGGGTGCACAGCGGGGGAATGGGGGGTGTCCAGAGAGAGAGCGATGGGAAGAAATCTTATCGACGATGGGGAAGGCGGCGGCATCGACGGGAACAAGCGGCGGCGACTACAGTAGTGGCGGCGACTACAGCAGGTGGTGGCAACTACAGCAGGCAGTGACATCCTCGACGGCAGCGATGGCAGCAGGTGACCTCGGCATCTTCCGCGAGAAAGTAAGAAGGCATGGGGTGTGGGACAGCCTGGTGCCAGAGGGAACGAGTGGTGGGGTAAGTTAGAACCTCAGCACCCGATCTGCGACCGGTAACTATCTGTAGCACAATTGAGATCGATTAGAGATTGAATTAAGTTCAGTCACTGACTATTAGCGAATTCGGTCGATAATCGGTCTCATCTGTGCGACCGATTAAATCGGTCGCTATGCGATCACTGTTGGCAACTGAATAAAGACTGAATATTTTGGTCGCAAAATCGGTCGCCATAGGCGCTTGTTCTTGTAGTGTGTGGAATTTAGATTTTTATTATCTTCGGTTAGGATCTTCATTTTATTTCTTTATTATATCATCATATTATAGATGTTCTATTCTACTGTTCTTCTTTTGTAGGTCTTCACATAACAAATTATTTTTATGTTTTAGTTCTTCAATCTATTTTTCAAATTGCTCAATTTCAGATTTCAGAACTGAATTAGTATTTTCTAAGCATGTAAATTTTTTATTTATTAATTTTAATTCCTTAGATACATCTCTATATTTTTCATACAGTTCATTAAATGCTTCTTCTAAATTATCATCATCAGAATCTAAAAAGGAATTAAAGGAGGTGTCAGAATTTATCTTGTCATCATAGTTTGCCATAAAGGCAAGATTGACCTTTTCTTCTTCATGTTCATCTGAGCTTGAGTCCTCAGAAGAGCTTTCTTCATTATTCCAGGCATTTGTCATAGCTTTCTTCTTGTATTTCTTGATTTTCTTTAAGGTTCCTTCTTCTTGTTTTCCTTCTTCTTAAGTTTAGGATAGTCCATCTTCAGATATCCCGGTTGTTTGCATTCGTAGCGAATATGTTCTGATTTTTTGAAAGCTTTGTCCCTTCTTGAGAATTTTCTTTTTGACTGATATTTCTTGTTGGCCAAAATCTTTTATGGACATCTTGATAGAAATGCTTCTTCTTCACTATTTGCATCACTGCTCTCACTAGCAATGGCTTCATCTGAAATGCTTTCTTCTATTTTTAATGCATTGATGACCCTTTTTCCTTGAAGTGCCCTCTCTCAATCTCTCCATATTTATCTCATGAGCCATGAGAGACCCAATGAGCTTCTCTAATGACATTAAGGAGAGGTCACTGGCTTCTTCTATAGTAGTGACCATTGGAGTCCACTAGTTTGGTAGGTATCTGAGAATTTTCCTTACCATGTCCCCAGGATTGTATGTCTTTCCTAATCCTACTAAACCATTTGTAATGTCAGTAAACCTGTTGTACATCTGAGTGATGGTCTCACCTAGTTGCATCTGAAACTTTTCATATTGAGTGACTAGGATGTCTATCCTAGTTTTCTTTACTTTATCAATCTCTTCGTATGTGAATTTTAACTTGTCCCACATTTCTTTAACTGTTTTACAAGCTGAGATCCTATTAAACTCCTTCTTGGAAAAGGCACAACATAGAATACTTTTAGCTTTGTTGTTATGAGAAAATATCTTCTTATCGTCGTCGGTCCATTCTGCCTTGGGCTTTGATATCATCGAGTCACCATCTTCAATGAGGCCCATAGCTTGTAATCGATACCTTGAAAGAATAACTCCATCATTGTCTTCCAATAGTTATAATCTTCATCATCAAATAATGGTGGCATATTGGTAGACTGACCTTCAGCATAACTTTAGGCTGCCATTGATCTTTGCTCTTTAGACCGTTAGATCCTCTGATTTCTTAAGAGACTCCGCTCTGTGACCACTTGTTGGCCTAGATAGCAAGCCCAAAGGGGGGGGGGGGATGGGTTTGCTTTAAATGTTTCTGAAATAATAAACTTGAACACTAAGATGTAAATGTTAGTGTTAGACGTAGCGGAAATAGACAAATGCAATCACACAAGGAGACACATGGATTTATCCTAATTCCACACACTTCAGGCCTAACATCCAGTCCCCCAAGCAATAACTTGGGATTCACTACCCAATGCTATAGTCCACCTTATGGACAAATA